>NJPS01000048.1:1395328-2092993 GCA_002946415.1 Rutstroemia sp. NJR-2017a BVV2
AAGGGACTTTCCTTTCGGTGTGGTGAGGCGAATGAGGAACTCGTGGAAATCTGCGAGGAATCGAGGTTGCGCAGAATTAGCACCGTCGAGCATGTTTAGGGACTCACACTCTGTACCCACCAGGTGACCCAACCATATTTCTGACGTAATATGCGACGCGGCAGCGCCTACATGCGCCGGCTGAGATTGACTCAAATGTCTCCTTGGTATTGGTATCCCATTCTACGTCGTACTGTAAATCTCCTATACACCTTGCCCGTCAAGACCTCAAGAGAGCTGGAAAGGGATAGTACACTTCCCAATGGGGGCCAGGGCCTTTGGGACACAGGCTAAAGGATAGTGAATAGGACTCCGTATTTGATAGATCCATATATAAAAGTTCCAACGGTCGGTACGAAAGTAGAAAGCTCGCACTCGGACAAAAGTGGAAAGGAAGCCCAAAGGACCGTCATCGGCATGAAATGCTTGTCATGGTCATGACCCTGAGCTTGGCTCGGGAACTGACGCAAATTGGTTTTCATGGACGGAACCAACCCGAAAGAGGCCCGTGATCACTGACCACTAAGATCAGCACTTAATACGCACCATGCTACTTTGCCTTTATCAGTTGACGTGTAACAGCTTTGCAAAGAACATGTCCTTACTTCATGCAGCCTCTGAATGGCTGCTTCCCGACTCCTGTCTATCTCTAGACCGTACGAAGTAAGCCGTTGTCACGGCTCTCAGGCCATGTCAGTCCTTGAAGGGTCTACTTTACGGTACCGTTCCTTCGGCCGTGCTGTGCTATTGGCAGGTAGAGAGAGGCCTTATCAAGCTGTAAGAGTAAGGTTATTGGGGATGTTCGAAGTATTGCTGACTAGCAAACCTTATGCCTTTTGCCAACGCAGACTCGAACGTTTTGGTTTATTTGTAACTGATGGTCATCTGTTTTACTTTCCGTGTTTCTTGTTCGGCCTTCGGTTTAGCAGTAGCAGGCGGAAGTCAGATCTTTGTTCGGCCTCGCTCTTCTAGCAGCAGCAGGCGGCCGTCAGATGTACCCCAGAATACCTAGGTAGCTGGAAATCCGCTTTGTTCGAATTGTCTTCTTAACACATCATATCGCATCCCTCGTGGCCGTGGCTTGTCGAGGTCTAGCTCTGTCGATGTCCGATCAGCTGGTACTCTGTATGAATTCCAAGAGAAGAAATCCGCTTATGCACGGCTGCATGGGCCGGCGGCTCCCTGCTCTTCAGGAACAATGACGGTTTTAGCCACTGGGAATCGTCGGACCTTTCTTTCCGTTCGTTAAACCTTCCTCCATCTTTTCGGTTCGAATACTTTTTTCCGTCGTGCTGCCTTCTCCGTGTATCTCTGCTCATATCCCTTCGTACGCGTAAGTATGTACCGTGTCTGCTGAGTGTGCATATGTGAAGGGCAGGTCCACTTTGTGGCATGCCGTGCTGCTCACTTACCAGATGCTGCTGGCAATACGGACAGGTTCACAAAGCATGCAAATACTCGAGTACTCCCAAAGAAAATCATACGTGGGGAGTCCCCACGGATATGCACAATTGTGTAAGACCACATGCCCCATAGCTAAAATCGTCGATTGGGTCGAGGTCATATCGGAGGAGTGGTGAATGTATGGTCATCAGCAAAGACCATCTACGCAAGTCTGCCCATCGTCTAAAACAGAGATCGTTAGAAATAGAGTCATGTGAGGGCACTTCTGAGAAGGAATTACGTACATTTCTCATGTTTTGAGGAACCTTAAGTTGACGATGTTTAAAGATCCATAACGGTTCGAGACTTCTCTCCGATGGCTCCGCATTCAGCTTGTGTTATCGGCCTGCCACCACGACATTGGTTACACAGACACTCTGACGCTGCCTCCGATCGGACCACAGCACGGCAGCCCGAACGTACGTGTAAAGTCCTCTGCAGCTCCACGTTGTATTGACCGTGGTACCGTCACTTTTCTTCGCACAAGCACAGTATGACTGCTTACCGTGGTGGCAGGCGTTGCAGTCTCACATTGACGACGAAGGGATTTGGTAAGTGATATCATGCTATGCTATGGGTACTTACTATGTAGGGTATGTTGACTCCCCACAGGAAGTACTTATCGTCTTGCTGCATCACATCATACCGTAAATAATTTTTGGTATGCAAATCCAAGGATGGAATTCAGCAGCCGAACCCCAGCTTCTGAGTAAGCAGAAGAGGATAATCTCCCGAAGCTACTGCAGCTTTCAAGGGGGGTTAAACGGGTCTAGCTATTACGTCCAAAGTTCCAGGCTTCAGATCTTCGATGCTTGGACGTCACTACGGGTCGACGGTTTTCTCCTCAGCAGTGAAGTACTGCACTAGCACGGAAGTACTGCACTAGCACGGAAGTACAGCCGTTGTCTCCTACAGATACAATCTCTGAATAGATTAGATATGATATAAAGAGCATCATCCTCTGCTCGGAACCTATTGAATTCAAGGAGTATCACGCATACGAGTGGATGTTTTTGAAGCCCAAGCACTTATCAATGTTCGAGCCAAGTTTGAACGTTAGACAGTTGTTCGGTAGACTCTACCGTAGTACGGCAGGTTGATACGACGTACTGGCCAATTAGTAGTCTGTTTGAGTCTTGGGAGTACTAGCATAAGTCATACTGCGAGATCTCTCTCGTGCAGCTGTCATGGTTTTGGGCGGTGATGCTTGGGGGTACTGCTTTCTGTACACGACCCCCTTTCACTTTCAAATATCCTCCGACCAGTGCATTAGTGGGACGGAGGACGATATATCTCTCTTCTCTCCATGTGGTTGAAGAAAAGTATACTTTATACGGAGAGACTTGTTTTTTGGTTCAGATTGAGCTTTTCTGGTTGTTTGTCCGATGATACTATTTTCCTAGGAGTGATGTGTAGTGCATCCTTTGCAACCTCCAGGATTTTAGGCGGTCCAAGTGTATATTGCTGCGGCTCTGAGAATGAGTATCTGGATATCTGTACTATGTAGCGTATTCTAATCTTGTATTTCATATCTTTCCAAAACATCATGAGATGACGTCCATAGAACCCACCATCGTTCCACTAAGGATCATCGTGTCACTGACCCTGTGCTGCTTGATCAGGAAATACTATCTCCGCAGTTGCACTGTAAGATTAATATACCTAATCTAGCTTTTGAGAGTTTCAACATCTCTCTCGTTCATATTTTGATCCCTTTTTTTTAAAGAAAAAAACCATCTCCCACTTCCCATTACAAAGATTCTCTTCTGCTTTTACTTCCACCCCGTTGATACAAACTTGGTCATTCATCGTACACTCGTATTGTGATATACTCATCTGGTATACCACTCCGCGTTACACTCTGTAATTCAAAGTACAAAAATCCCCTGTTTCCCCCCTCGCCCCCAAAGCCACCCCAATCGATTGGTCCTAAACTTCCTTGCTCCAGAACAGTATCGTAGTGTCCAGGGTAGCCTACTAAGTAAGTAAACGGTTAACGGAACCATCAGACGGAGCCAGACACACCTAGTGATATTCGCCGTAGGGCTACGGTATGTGGTAAAACACGCGTCATTTGGCAAGTTCTGAAGGTTCTCCAAATCGTCTTTTTTCTCTCGAACAGTATAATGAAATCAATCAACAGAACAGGGAAATTTTTTGTTGACCACATACTGGGTGGACTTGTTTCAACACCCCGTTAACATACATTTCTCGGATTTCAAGGCTACCAAGGAGTACAACTTACATAGAAATTTCCATAACCCTATTACAGTTCACTCTATGGCAAGGCTGCACTGTACCCATTGGTGATTTTGTTGCCCTAGGTTCCTGTCCACTTCGGCGGTCAGGAATTTTAACCTCTAAACCAAAAGAAACACACCAGTCGTCTCTCATAAAGGAGGCATGTTCCATTACTGGGTAAAATTTGATTACTATAGAGGCTTAGTATAAGATTAGATAGTGAAATATCGGCCATACTTCTCACTTTGACACCCACAACTTTCAAATCATTTCTTTGCACATCCCCTTGCAGAGTATAGAGCGGCGGAATAGGTGGAGAATATAAGGGCAGTGGATTTCTGTCCTTTCTGTGAGCGGGAAGAAGGAACGAGATTTCTTCACTCTCCCTCGAAGGACTGGGCCATATAACTTTATAGGAGCTAGGAACAGGTAATGAATAAGAGCGTTCTTCTCTCTCCTCCAAAGAATTGGTTGTACGGCTGGAATGCTTGGGCGGAGGTGCGGAAAGTCTGGTCGGTGTAAACATAGGTAATTCTTTCTCGTCTATATCGGTATCTGATAGCTCATCTTCTGAGCAAAGGGGTCCTTCCAGCGTCTCAGTTCTGGGCTGTCTAACCGTAGAGAATTCTTCCTCATCCGTATTAGTATCTGAAAGCTCAGTTTCTGAGTAAAGTGGTTCTTCCTGCTTCTCTGTTCTTAACGCGAATACCCCTTTTCTCATTTCCTTATCTGGTGATTTCCAGCGTTTGGTTTCTCTCACAATGGACTCTCCATTATCCAAGACGAAATTGTCTGCATCTCGTCGGATTTCTCGCTTCTTCTTACTTTCCTCTCTCCATTGTGGTTCTAGCGTCTGCAGGGCCTCAAATCTGGAGAGGGTTGGTCGGTTGCCCCTATTTCTTTCTAAGTCCTCTTGTTGCCTGGACCTTTCGCCCACACGATCCGTGGATTTGCTGTTGTTGTCCCCAAGAATCATTCCTTCTGGATAATAACTTGGATGAGAGTAGCTCTGCGAGAGCCTACGCACCACGTCGACATTACTCTCCACCCCAATATCGTCAGACTGGAGAGTGGAATGCTTGTCGTTACGCAGACTTAATGCAGCTATTGCCTTTTGGAGCTCTGCTCCAGAGAACCATGGATCTTTCTCTATCTCACTGGCTTTGGGGCGGCGTTGAGGGTGTGATACCAAGATCCTCTTGACAAAATCAAGACCTTGATTGCTCGCACGCAATATCAAAGGTCCTTCCGGGAAAGCTCCCCCTCTACAAAAAGCCACCACATTGGCAGGATTTGCAAATGGCACTTGAAGAGCTAGCATCTCATACACCACACAGCCAAAGGACCATATATCGACTGCATTAGTGTATATACTGCTCTCTCTATCCCCAGCCGCGCCTTCGATATAACCGGAGACTTCTGGCGCGCGGTAGAGTGGCGTTCCAATCTCTGTTTGTAATGCAGTATCATTGTTTGAATGCTTGGTGATGCCGAAATCCCCGATTTTAATCCACCACTCTGGCAATTTCTGAACGATAAAAATATTCTGGGCATTCAAGAGTTAGCTTATGAGTTTGAGTGACGGTAGACAATGGGGCTACAAATCAATTCCTCACGAATTGGAAGCAATACATACTTGAGGTTTTAAGTCTCGATGCGCAAATCCTTCTTCATGCATGATTCCTAATCCAGCAATAAGCTGAGAGGAAATGATCCGAACATCGTCCTCTACTATGTCTCCATTTATGAATCCCTGCAATGTTCCCAGTGGAAAATATTCCATGGCAAAATATACCCAGTATTTGTCCTCGAACCACGCAATGAAATCTACGAAGACTTCGAACTTTGAAAACTACAAAGTTGTCAGACCAATGTCGGATATATGCCAGCAATATTGCCGGCATTTCTCACCTTCTTCCCCGAGAATTTCGCCAAAGCAAGTAATTCTTTCTTGTAATCGATATTATCTCTTTCCATTTCAAATTTCGAAACCTGCTTCACGGCTCTCATTTTCTTATCCGAACCCGATTGTCTGTGAAGCCGGACGATGCCGCTTGCGCCCTTGCCTAACGGCTCTGGGTTGGGAATCCATCTCTCAACTATCGCCCTTTTATTGATCCCGCTTGCCCTGTCTGCCCCATATGATGTGTGTACGAAACACGGCGGATCGTCTTCTAATGAAGTTTCGAGCTTCCAATCATTTAAATCGCGAAAGTCGTCAGATTTGGGCATTTGGTCGTCTTACAACGCTGGGTGTTGAGCTACCCCGCTCGATCTGTCGAAATGTGTCAATCAGCGTTCCAATATTCGTCAGAGCGTGAAAGCTGGAACGGAATCAGGGGATAGTTCGATAGAGATATTGAGAGGAGTCCTCGAGATTTGTGATGAAGAAATGGATGCAATGCTTCAACGGATGGAACTGCGGGGTGAGGCTGAGCATACATGCAGCTTTGGGGGCTGGCTGCAGTGACTGCGGTTGAACACACAGGCAACCTATATAAGCACAAGTAGAGTCTGGAGCCTCATCAAATCTCCTCGACTTCAGATCTTTTATTGATTTATAAATTAGGAGTCTTACCGTTCGTTTGATTCAACAAGCTATCGGTCTTTTCCAAAATGGATGCTGTCGCGAATGTTGCAGGCCTTGTTGACATCTGTCTAAGGTATTCGATCCAATGATCTTTATGCTCATATTTGTGGAATCGCAGCGTCTGATGAACGTTCTTAGATATGGTTGTGTAGTGGTGCAAACATGCAAGTCATACAAGCATGCGGACATGGAGATTAGAGAAACGATTCTGCAGATAGAATCACTATGGCTAAAGATACAACGTCAGCTGGAATTTCTAAAAGAAGTGTGGTCAAGTCTCGACGAAGAGTATCAGATCCACCAAAATACCGTACTTCAAGTGTTACACAGGAAAGCCCAGGCAGCTGTAACTCTCATCGACAGCATCATTGGAGGTACCAGGTCGGAAGACGGAAGCTCAATTCGAAGTATATTGCTAAAGAGAGGCGAATCGAAACGTGCGAAGTATGCGATTATCGTCAAAAATAACCTAAAGTCCGCTCTGGTAGATTTGAAGGAATGGGCGGATACGTTTGACGTGTCTTGGTTCCTCATATTACGGAGCGCTGGGAAAGATATCGACCAACAGCTAAAGCCGGTCGTCTTAGGAAAGATGGAGCCGCTTTCAATTCTCAAAACTCTCCGAGAAGCCATCGCTTCAGAATCAAGCAGTGATTCACAGGTGGAGAACACAACGATCTTTTTGCGAGAGGATTTCTTCCTTGATAAATACACGACGCTAAAGAATTCAGGCGCTGAAATTCGGCTGGGACGAGGAAGTGGAGAGGAAAGCCAATATCTTGTCGACCAACAAAGCAGCATGTCTACATTATCCGATCGCTGCAAGCTTGCTAAGATTCTTCGGACTGTGGACCCATACAGTTTTGGTATTTTGAAATGTGAGGGGTTAGTAAAAGAACCGATTCCAGGGACCGATTTAGCTCCAACCCGGTTTGCATTTGTAATTCCAAAGAGCTTACAGCAGCCACAGCTTCTTCGGACGTTTGTTATGTCCAGGAGTGAGAGGCATCCACTCGACGACAAATTCGAACTTTCAAAGCAACTAGCTAAAGCAATCATGTTTGTCCACTCGGCAGGTTTCGTTCATAAAAACATTCGTCCGGAGACTGTTCTCCTCTTCTACCCCAACCAGCCAAACGAGAATTCCTGTTTTGCTTTTCTCATCGGATTTGAAAGCTTTCGACTTGCAGAAGGGAATACTGTGCTTCAGGGAGACAATATATGGGAGAGAAACATATATCGTCATCCTACACGTCAGGGTATGCAGCCAGGGATGGACTATATGATGCAGCATGATATATACTCCTTGGGTGTCTGTTTGCTGGAGATTGGACTTGGAGAATCACTCACTTTACCCCAGGCAGGAGGACAAGAGTCCCAACCAAATCCTCTATTGTTTACCAATGTTGATTTGACCATGAAAGATCGTCGAAAGAAAGCATTTCAAACCAAAAGGGCACTGGTGCTGTTAGCCCAAGAGCGACTGCCATCGCTCATGGGTCGCAAATACACCGAGATAGTGGTTACCTGCTTGACTTGTTTGGACAAGACAGATAATTTGTTCGGAGATGAAGAGGATTTCCTGGATGAGGATGGTGTTCTCGTGGGTGTCCGATTTATTGAAAAGGTAAAATCCTTCATACAGGGAGAACCAATTATGACTGCACTTGCTGACTCAGATAGATTCTGACGAAGCTCATGGAGCTTAAAGTGTAGCCAACCGTACAGTAGCCGAGTCGGGACGTAGACTGAGGTTCATATGCCACCCGGTATCACATCTCGGACCATGAAGCTCGAAGCGACAAATATCTCGAAGAACTTGCTTGAGACATCTTTTCGCAGACTCTGCAGCCTATCACCCGAAGTTCTACCAGAAACAACCCGTGTGAATAAAGGTTATAATTTCATTTCAATTCGGAATCTCGTTGCCGGGTGAAGATCCACAAGTACAGTAACACTATGACGTTGCTCCTCCAAACTTCCTAAAAGAACATCACATCACAGATCGAGGATGAGAACAAAGCACTCGCGCATAGCCAATTACATAAAACATGTGGAAAGGTTATTATGGAAGTTCCCTCTCAGCCACGCACCTGGCCAGGTAAAAATTGTATTTCGTAACTCGGAGTAATCGGCCACTACTGTAATATCTGTGACGCAGTGCCCCTCCATTAGCCTGTAACTTGCTTTGCATTATCTGAAATCTTGGGAATATCTACAACTTCATCCCAACCGCAATCAGCAACCTACACCTATTTCTTTTTCAAGCCGCGAGCACTGCATCACAGTATAATATTCCCATCCTTTTTGCTGCCTGGTTGGATATAAAGGCAAGGCAAGTCAAGAAAGAATATACACCATAATTGTAATACCCCTCCAAATTCAATCATCCAAGAACAACCCCAAAAATGCCCGGAGAAGTAATAGACAGACCAAATCCGCAAGCGTCGCCATCCAATATCCCAGATACAGTCAATGAGTTGGCGGTCAAGTTGGAGAAGATTGACATTTCCGAAGATGATTTACGAGGTCTTGAGGAATTTCGAAGAGCAAGCAATTACATTGCTGCTGGTATGTACCCCGCTACGAAGAGACCAAGCTCAAATTCTAACGGTACTAGCTATGATCTTCCTTGCCGACAATGCTATGATGGAAAGAGATCTCACGTTTGATGATATCAAGCCAAGGTATATCTTCTCTGCTCAAAGTGGAAGCAAAAACTAACGTCAACCAGACTTCTGGGACATTGGGGAACATGCCCTGGTCTTACTCTTGTTTACGCACACCTTAACTATCTTACACGAAAGCATGATCTTAACATGATCTACGTTGTAGGACCAGGTCATGGAGCGCCTGCAATTCTTGCCTCTCTCTGGTTAGAAGGCAGCCTGGGAGCTTTCTACCCACAATACTCTATGACCAAACAAGGTCTACACAACCTCATCACTGGATTCAGTACTCCCCACGGATTTCCATCTCATATTAATGCTGAAACTCCTGGTTCTATCCACGAAGGTGGTGAACTTGGTTATGCCCTTTCGGTTGCATTTGGTGCCGTCATGGATAACCCTGATTTGATTGTTACCTGTATTGTTGGTGACGGTGAGGCAGAGACTGGTCCTACTGCTACAGCCTGGCATGCGGCCAAATATATCGATCCTGCAGAGTCAGGTGCCGTTATTCCAATTGTTCATGTAAATGGATTCAAGATTTCCGAGAGGACAATTTACGGCTGTATGGACAACAAGGAAATGGTTACGCTATTCACCGGTTACGGATATCAGGTTCGATTTGTTGAAGATCTAGAGGATATAGTAAGTCGGACGAGATTTACTGCTGAATTTTGCTAATTTGAGCCAGGACCGTGATCTTGCAACTAGCATGCAATGGGCACTCGACGAGATTCGAAAGATCCAAAAGGCGGCTAGATCTGGCAAACCAATTATGAAGCCAAGAGTAAGTCTTCCGAGCCTAAATAACAAGGTTAGGCTAATTATTCGCAGTGGCCAGTCATTGTCATGCGCACACCAAAAGGCTGGAGTGGACCCAAGAAAGTCAACGGAGAGTTCGTCGAGGGGTCATTCCACGCCCATCAAGTTCCTCTTATGGCCGCCAAGACTGATAAGGACCAACTCGCTGACCTTCAGAAATGGCTTCTCTCATACGATCCAAAGAAGCTCTTCACTGAAACCGGTGATGTAGTTGACTCAATCAAGAGCATCATCCCGGTCGAGCCTCACAAGAAACTCGGCCAGAGAGTCGAAACCTACAAGCATCATGAGCCTCTGTCCGTTCCCGACTGGAAGAAGTATGCCGTTGAGAAAGGTTCAGAAGTTTCATGCATGAAAGCTATCGGTGAAATTATTGACCAGACTTTCGTCGATAACCCCAAATCGATTCGTCTATTCTCCCCTGATGAGCTCGTTAGTAACAAACTTGACGCTCTTTTCAACCACACTGGACGTAATTTCCAATGGGATGAGTTCTCTCACGCTAAAGGCGGCCGTGTCATTGAAATTCTCAGTGAACATACATGTCAAGGAATGCTTCAGGGTATGTTCTACGACTTCCTCATATACCATTCCTAGGCACTCTATTCTAACAATCGCAGGGTACACCTTGACCGGCCGTACCGGTATCTTTCCCAGTTACGAAAGTTTCTTAGGTATCATTCACACCATGATGATCCAATACAGCAAATTCAACAAGATGGCAAGAGAAACAGGATGGAGAGCCGATCTTTCTGGTCTTAACTATCTTGAAACTTCAACATGGACAAGACAAGAACATAATGGATATTCTCAGTAAGTAACCCCTTGGTCGTTTTCGATTCGTGTAATGAGGTGCTACTCATCATCCTCATTTTTGGGATGTTCCACTCTCTATGCTGGCCCCCCTTTTCTAGTTCACCAATCCAAATGGACAATCGCTGATACTCGATATTTTAGTCAAAATCCCAGCTTCATTGGCGCTGTACTCAACCTCAAGCCTGAATTGGCAAGAGTTTACCTCCCACCTGATGCTGTATGTCTTCCCATTCCTCCGTAGGGCCTCTTCCCACGCCCATTTTCTTCCTAGACCCCCATTAACTCCCAATCCCCCTTCCTACCCAGTTTCCAAACCATTCCCCCTCCTTCGTAGAACGTTCACTAATAACCTCAGAACACGTTCCTCTCTACAATCGCCCACTGCCTCCGCTCCCGCAACTACGTAAACCTAATGGTCGGCTCCAAGCAACCCCAGCCCGTCTTCCTCTCCCCAGATGAAGCAGACAAGCACTGCCAAGCCGGCGCCTCGATCTGGAAATTCGCCTCCACAGACGGCGGACTCGACCCGGACGTCGTCCTCGTCGGTATCGGCTCCGAACTCACCTTCGAAGTCATCTCTGCCGCTTCGCTCCTGCGCAAACTCTGCCCTGCTCTGCGCGTGCGCGTTGTAAACGTTACTGATCTCATGATTCTCGAAGCTGAGACTCTGCATCCGCATAGTTTGACGCGCGAGGAGTTTGAGAGCTTGTTTACGAAAGATCGCCCCATTCATTTCAACTACCACGGATATGCGAATGAAATCAAGGGGTTGTTGTTCGGTAGACCCAATCTGGATAGGGTTACGATTGCCTCGTATAAAGAGGAAGGTTCGACGACAACGCCGTTCGATATGATGTTGAGGAATGAAGTTAGTAGATACCATATTATGGAAAGAGCGATTAAAGGGGGTGCGAGGAGAAATGAGAAGGTCAATTTGGATATGACTTTGTTGTTGGGGGATATTAGACATCAAGTTACTAAGGTGCACGACTATATCATGAAGTATGGAAAAGATCCGAAGGGGACTTTTGATGTGCCTGGGTTTGAGGGAACCGATTTTGAAGGTGGTGGGAAGGGCAAGGGTGGAGATGGGAAGGGGGTGGATAAGGAGGAAGGGTTCTTCGTGAATTAGATGTGATGATGTTGTATAGAAAAGGCAAGATAGGAAGATAAGTGTCATGATCTGTTAGAGTAAGTTTTAAAGCTCTCGATTTAATGTAATGAAATAAATGTTGGCATCCGAAAGATCTCTCTTTTATGTTTCGAACTCCACTCATAGTACCACGACTATGGAGGTATTTAAGTCATCTAGTCATATCAAGTCAGACGTAGCTAAAGAAGTGTCTACTACCATAAATTACTCATATCAGTTCTACGGGAATATAAGGACGTGTCAAGATCGTACGGTTCCCCATTGTCCCAACATGGTGGGCGAATTAGGTCTCGAGGCAAGTCGTCCGCCAAAGGGTACTGTACTGTTGTAGAGGAAGAGCTTATCTCGCCCCTAGCTATTTCCCTGCAGACGACACTTTGTCAGTGAGTGTCGGCAAAGACATCCGAAACAGAAGACATCTGAAAGATAGACTCACAAATGCTGCTCGCATGGTATATGTCCAAAGGAGCTAGAGAATAATGGTGGCGGAGGAACTGGAGGTTGGAGGACTTGCGTGGTTGGCCCGAATTGTCCGTCCATCCTGCAAAAAGTAGTGCACTGAGCTTGATGTGTAGACAAGCTTTCTGTGTCGAATCCACTGTGAAAATCTGCTAATAATGATACATATTGATCGTCCCTTGAGGAACCAAAGTCTTGCTTAAAAGTATTTGAGACGCTAGTGTCGGAACGCATGTGGCGGGGAGGTAGATTGATTCCGACTGTAGCCAACGAGTAACAATTCCAGTAACCCAGAGGTTTAGAAGCTCCCGTCAAGAGATCCTCCTGCCCGAAAGGCTGATTGGGTTCGGAACCATGCCATGTAGAATAACTCGATGGGCAGTCCATCCTATTATCAAAAAAATTCATGTCGCCCTCAAAGTTGTCACCTAGTATTTCTAGTGCCATTTCATGCTCCTCTAAAATTGTGGATAACGAGTGTAAGTCACATAGGACTGGCCTAATCGGCCTTGTAGAAGGCTCTTCGATTATTGTGGGAAGTTCTTGCAACAAACCAATACCATCCATTTCTGAGAGTTGCCCTACTTCCTGGGGCGACCAGTACCATTCGGAATGAATTGGAAGTTCCGGGATGCCACAATCCAAGCCTTCGCACAGGGATTTCGCTGGTTGCCCCTGGGCGCCTACCCACTGAGGGATGTCACTAACACCATATTGGTACAGCTGACCGAATGTGCATGTGGGAGGGCAGGCAGAAGTAGTAGCTGGCACGAGAAGACGTGCAGCTGCTTTCTTTGCTTTTGAAGTAACTTGGGGCTTGGGATTCCACCGTCCGGATTTAAATTCTTGAGTCGAATTTTTTCTCTTCGTTATCATAGTATCCGTTTCCCTACAGCTACGGGTTTCTTCCAACGCTGGTGGACTTTCGAAACTTTCAATAACATTTCCCCTGGAGTTTTTCCCTGCTGTTTCCACATGCTTCATACGATATTCTTCAAATTCAGTTGGCTCAAATTTCGCGCCATTGTCTGCTAGGATAATTGCGCAACATAGCATTCGTGAAAATCTCGCGTCGTCCTTTTCTCCCTGCATTTGTTCTGCGACGTAGCTAAGAATACTGCGACCTTTTGGTCCTTCCCGTGTTCTGGCATTGGGATTGGCGCCATAGTGCAATAACGATAAGACTATGTCTGGGTATCCTCGAGCTGCAGCTATCGCTAAAGCTGTTAATCCTTCTTCATCCCTCACATGCAATATTACATCTCGGCGATCTTCGTCTATAAGTTTCTCCGCGAGTAGACATGGGCCGCCATAGTCAAGATCTAGCACTTTTATAGCCTCGATCAATGACAAGCTCAGCTCTTCCACGCTATCAAACCTTGGGCGCCCTCCAATATCTGCCTCAAGAACTTTGTCTGCCACAGATCTCCCGCGAAAATCGCGCATGTTGACCTTGAATTGATTGTATATCTCACGATGTGCGGGGTAAGAAGGACTGAAAAGATCAACTGGCTCAAGGGCGACATGTAAGAATGTCTCGCCAGAAGTATTCCGCAAGGCGAGAAGGGGTACCTCCGAAGCAATTATGGCTTTAAGAACATTTTCGATTCGTTTCATGTTACCCGCCGCCGCTGCATGATGTAAGGGAGTATTTCCAAACAAATCTCTAGTCGTAATATCTCCCAAGACATCCTCTGAGCCGCATTGGGTACGGAAAAGCTCGTGTATGGCAGCGAAACCACACAATTCGCACCTTACATCACCGATTATGCCCAAAACATTGAATTTGCAGCAAGGCCGTTGATGTAATGATCTCACGCAAGTGCCTACCGAGCGCGTGCCTATGGTTGTAGGCTGAATTGAAGCTCCATCCATAATCATGTCGCGGATCCATTGTTCCTGGGCGGAGAGGGAAACATTTCTGGATATAAATGAACTTCTAGATGAAAGACTCATTGCAGACAATAGGCTCGATCTGACAGAATTAGTCAATGAAAGGACTGAATTGGCATGTCGCAGAGAACTGGATATCTTAGAAGATATGCGTGTGCTCATTGTCCTGAAACTCGCGGTAGAGATACGACGAGTAGGCGGGCTAGAAGTTCGGTCATCTGAGACTCTGGTTTGTGAAACTTGTCTAGGTATGTCTACTGGCGACTGTCCTAAAACCGGTGGAAGACCCTCGATGCCATTGACTTGAGCGAGGCTAATGTGAACTTCTTTGTCACTGTCGCGATTCTCTCCTGTAGCTGAGGGTGCTTGCCCACCAAGCAGACTCGGGTTCATATGCGTGTTGGAGTACCATGATCCAATCTCAGGCATTGATACGTGGGAAGGTATTCCAAAGGGCAACACTGCTTCATAGCTCCAGTGAGCGAGAGGGTCATAATAAGGGCTGGTTCTGAGTAAAGCTGGTGATGGAATGGAGGCATCTTCTGCGGTATTGCGTGCTGTCAAGATCTTTTCTGGTAACCCTTGTAGTTCTCTTCTAGACTTCAGTTTGCGGCGAGCATGCCGCGACGCCGCATATTTCCTGCACCTTTTCCACACGGCAAGACGAGCTTTGCCCTGGGCAATTCCTGATGGCCTGTAGATTCGCCGGTTTCTCTTTACATTCGGGAGCAATGCGCTCAACTGGGCTTGAATATTTCTGCGGCTTTGGGAGATTAGATTGTGTTTCACTTTACAGTGAACGGGCTACTCACCACGGATCAAACCCATCGGTGGAAATGAGTCCTCGGATTTGATGATAATCCAATGTAGTCATCAAGTATAGCCTTATAAGCTTTCTCTTCCGTGAGGCTGTCCATGGAATTTTTGGTCGACCACCTAAGTTTTGCTTTTCGGGTCCCATTATTCATCAAAGCGTATATTATCAGTAACTAGAGATGAGGTGGAACTTCGCACAACTCAGAAGTTTGATTTCAAGTGATTTATCTCCATGTATATCCATCAAGTTCTTGATAATGTAAGCCAGAATGCCATCTTTGGTTCCCACACATGGTTTGCATCACCTTACCATTGTACCCTTGTTTTTGCGCAGGCCAGCAGCCAATGAGTCGATACAGCGTCGCAGCCACCCAAGCGTGTGAACGCCCGACAGGTCTGTCCAAAAACGCCGCGCAAAAACCAGATCGGGACAACTCAAGAATAGCCTGATGATTGAGCCATGAAGTTTACGAACTTGAGGAGCGTGCAAAAACATCAGAGCCAATCGTGTTGAATCATGCAAGTAAGCTTAGGGCAACCCGACAAACTAGCCCGAATGCTGTGCCTGCAACATTAGATGATCCGAATCGTGCAAAAACTACTTGGTGGTTCATTGGCGGATAGCCATGGAGTAATTTGACTGCGTTTAGCTTCCGAATATGCAGCTGTCGGAAATCTTTTGATATTCCACCAAGATGCCACTGGCCTGGCCTCTGAAGTATTATATATATAATTCAGGTCTTGCGCAGATTGAGTCTTGTATCTAGCCCACGCAGCTATCCAAAGGGCGTACACCAGAACTAAGTATCAGCGACCATAACTGAAAATGTATCTCCTCTTCCATAACTTAAGTACGAAGACTCGTGTATCCACTCTTAGAAGTTCCTTACTGACATATGTACAAGCCGCACTACCTGTTACAAGTAACAACACACTCGCTCTCCAATGTTCAGGCTTGACAGGGGGCACTCGCCTCAATAACAGCAACGTAATTGCCATTGTGTTTGGTGTTTTGACTGTTGTCTCGACAGCCATGAACCTCTGGCAGAACCACATATACTTTGTGCATCAGACAAAAAAGAAGGAAGACGAGAAATCCTAAATGTGTAAGTAGTTCACCAGCCTATGGATACGTCAACATCATTCTAACAATGAGTCTTTCAATAGGGGCACACGATCAAAGGTGTTGAGATTCGAGACTCTATAGGACTCTCAGCCACGGAGATCCATATAAGGGGGCTTGTGCGTGGGATTGAAGGCAAGAGAATCGAGGCGATGAGTAGAGCCAAAGAATCGATGGTTGCATTTTCGAACCATGACATTGTTTGATTTGCAGAATTCAATGATTCAACTCATTCAATGATTCAACTCACTTCAGGTCAAGCATGTGATGAAGTATAAGTGCACAAATGGTGACAACCAACAGCCGTACCTAGCCTTAACCCCACGTCCCATCCCACCAGAACCTTCTATATTATAGAGTCCCATAAAGACAAATATTATTGAGTTCACAAGCACCACAGAACTCTTGTATCCCTTTTCTCGTATAACTCAAGATTAATTCGCATCGCCCATAATGGCGACCACTAAGCAACGTCTCGCCCTCTCGATCATCGATTTCCTCACCACCTCCCTTACAGACGGCACCCTCAACGAAGAAGAACGTGAGTCCATCGAAATCGCAACCAACTGCATATCCGAGTCATTCAAAGTCGACCCTACCGATGGCACACCCAAAGACACCCAAAACCTCCTCCAAATCTATAGCGTGTATGAGAGCTTAAGAAAATCCGCCCCAGCTGCCAAAGCTGCTCCCGCAGACGAGAAATCCACAGGCAAAGAACCAACCGCCGAGGAGAAGAAGGAAGCTGAGAGCTTGAAGAGTCAGGGAAATGCTGCCATGGCAAAGAAAGATTACAAGGGCGCCATTGATCTCTACTCCAAAGCGCTAGCTATCATCCCAGGAAACCCAATTTTCCTCAGCAACCGTGCTGCAGCATATTCTGCGTCTAAAGACCATGAATCTGCCAAGGCCGATGCGGAAGCAGCTGTTGACGCCGACCCCAAATACACAAAGGCATGGTCAAGGCTCGGCTTAGCGAAGTTCGCGTTGGGTGATGCCAAGGGGAGTATGGAAGCTTATGAGAAAGGCATTGAGTATGAGGGTAATGGAGGAAGTGACGCAATGAAGAAAGGCTTCGAGACTGCGAAGAAGAGAGTCCAGGAAATAGAGCAAAGGGGTGATGATGATGAAGTCGCAGATAGATCTGCACCAGGTGGAGGTGCTGGAGGCATGCCGGATTTGAGCTCACTGGCTGGTATGTTTGGTGGAGGAGGAGGAGGAGGTGGAATGCCAGACTTGAGCTCGATCATGAGCAACCCGATGTTTGCCAGCATGGCACAGAACCTCATGAGTAACCCAGATGCTTTGAACAACTTAATGAGCAACCCAAGGATACGAGAGATGGCCAACCAGTTCGGTGCTGGAGGTGGAGGAGGAAGTGGTGGCGGAATGCCAGATATGTCAAGTCTCATGAATGACCCTTCAATTGCCGAATTGTAAGTTTCACTAACACTTACTCTCCATTATCGAGTAAATGCATGTACTAATTATTTTGACAGGGCAAGAAATCTTGGAGGTGCGGGACGAGGTGCGGGACGTGGTGGTCAATAGAAGACATGATATGATGAAATTGAGTTTGGAAGTTCGCAGGTAGACATTACAAATACCATTGAGAAGAGCATTTTAGCAAAGCTTCACAAGTAAAAGGGATTATAATTACGAAATGGCATTTCTATTTCTCCAGCCGTCCTAACTGTGACTTGGCCCAAGAATATGTGCGTAAGAAAACGAACACTACTACTAACAGTGTTCGATAATCAACTCTCCTCTTGGAGCCAGCATTACTTTCCGTTGCATCCAAAGTGACAAGCAACTCCAAAAATATGCAAAGTAGTTTCAAATTCCATCTTTTAGACTTCACTTACACCTCCTAATGTGCTCCTCCCGCCCATGACCGGTTCACAAAGCTAGCTCGACGCTGTACCATTACCTCAGCGGCGATGGCCGTACCTTGCTTTTACAAGCATCGCATTTGGCTACCTGTGATAATAAGGTGATTCGTTGAGGTATAAATCAGTGCACTTAACAGGCTGGGCAGAGTCAAGCGGTTCCATATCAACAACATGATGGTTGCATTAACTTTTCATTTTGAAAATGATGGTATTTTAATTGGTATTTTGTTTGGTATTATATGATCCATCTACCCCTTGGCCGCTCCGGCCTTGATCAATAAGATATCTAGAACTCATTAGCCATATACAAGATACAAAGTGGAAGGTAGCTTTCTTACCTCCGTCTTCCACAACGTAGTCCTTGCCCTTGGTCATGACCTTTCCTTTGGCCTTAACTTCGGCTTCATCTCCGTTGCACTCCCTTAATGTAGCATAGTTGTAAACGACTGCTTGGATAAAGGTCTTTTCAAAGTCACCGTGAATGACTCCTGCGGCCTGTGGTGCTTTGGTGCCATTTCTAATGGTCCACTGTCGAACTTCGTCTGTGCCTGTGGTGAAGAAACTGCCAAGGTTCAATACCTTTCGCATTGTGGTAATAAGCTTAGGTAAAGCAGACTCAACTCCCAATTTCTTGAGTTCTTCCTTGGCCTCGTCCTCAGTCTCAAACTGGGTTAAACGCTCTTCAAGGCAAATGGAAATGGGCAGAATTGGATCTCCAGCTGCGTGCTCCTTGATCCATTCCATAATCTTGAGCAAGTGCTTATTCTTCTTCCGGATGTAATCCTTCTCGCTCAAATTAATGAGATAGACGACTGGTTTGGCGGTAAGGAGGAAAAGAGGATTAATAGTTTCAACCTTGTAAGATTTTCGTCAGTATGGAGCATCTGAAAAATTTAACACGATAAATAATACGCATGTTTAATAATTCAGAACGGGTTTCTTATCTCAAGTTGCTCTCTGCGTTTATTGTGAGGCATTCGACGAGCTGGGATTATCAGGCCTCATGGCCTTTTGTCATCATGAAAGGGAAATGGGTAAAAATGTGTAATGAAAAAATGTGAGCCTACCTCCTTTGGAGACCAGTTGCCCTTTCGGACATCACCTCCTTCTTGAAGTAGAGCCAAGACCTTTTCGATAGTGGCCTCTTCTTCCTTGAGCTTTTTCATCTCAAGACTCTGACCTCCTCTTCGGGTCAACTTCTTCTGGGCCTCGAGTGCTTTCTCAACAAACTCAATGTCCTTGATACGAAGTTCCTCGCTGATGATGGTCAAATCCCGGACGGGGTCAACATCTCCCTCGATATGGATAATTTCGGCATCGTCGAAACATCGGACGACTTGGAAAATGGCATCGACAGCACGAATGTGTGACAAGAAAGCATTTCCAAGACCCTCACCCTTGGATGCACCTCGAGTTAAACCGGCGATATCGTAGATGGTAAGATGTGCGGGGACTCGGGATTTGGGTTGGTATTTTTCACATAGCCAGTCAAACCGCTCATCTGGTACTATAACCCGCGATTCTTCTGGTTCGATGGTTGCGAAGGGGAAATTCTAAGTGGGTCAGATCTCAGTGACAAGATGTGCACCTGAAGCTTTATCACTTACGGCTGGGTTACCTAGGGAGCACTTGGTAATAGCTTGAAAGAGTGTTGACTTGCCGACATTCGCAAGGCCGACCTAGTAAAAATCAGCATGAATTCGGGTACACAGTAATTAAGAGATAGTAACGTACAATTCCACTCTTCAAGTTATTACCAGGTCTGCCCAGCAGGACCTTCTTTTCCTCGGCGGCCTTCTTTGGTGGCATTCTGCGGCTTTTCTTCGCGTAAGACCTCTGTTGTATGAAAAGAACCGTACAGTTAAGTAGGCTCGATTTGTTGTTGATAAAAGCAGAACTTGCTGCTATTGAGCTTAAAGTAGGTTGAAAAGAAGAGAAGAAACGTTGAACACCCAGAGGAGACGTCGTGATGGTGGGGTTTGCAGCCAGCCTTGTGCGGACTGCAATAGAATCAGATTGGTGCGACGAATGGAGTGTCTCGAAAATTTCTTCGAGAGAAAAATTTGTGTGTGCTCTCTGCCCTGGAATGAGATCCCCGCTCTAAATTCGGAAGGTGGTGCGGGCAGATCATGTGACCGATGAGCTTTCCTTTCTAGTCGATCCGCTATCGATCGGCATTAAGTTTCACCGATGTGGGGGCAGTTGGAAGTTCGAAGGCTGGCTGGAAGACGATGATATGCCTGTTCAAGTGTTGCCCAGGCACTCCACGTCCTAGAGTATTATGCAACCACAACATGAATCCTGAATTTTATATGCCAACTCCTTGGTAGATTCCATAAGGTTTATGTTTTCTACTCGTCCAGAAATAATAGGGGATACGCACTTTGCTGTGCGACGGCCAATTGATCTTGCAAGTTGCCTGCTTTTCGACTTTATCGACTTTTAAAGCGACAACCGATACAACAACAATAAGTTCCGCGTCTTATTTTCAATATGTCTTCCAAAAAGAGTTCTCGAAAGTCTTCGCAAAGCCATAGATCTACGCTCTCCCTACACAAGACGGATATCGTGATCAACGTCTATGACCTACTTCCTGTAAGTTATTTCGCAGTTTGTTGGGATCATGATAGGTCCAGTAACGATAGGCTTGGGACATGTTACTGACTCGCTCCTCTCAGCCAGGCAAAGTTTCCTCTGTCCTGTGGACTCTCGGCACTTCGTTACTTCATAGCGGAGTTGTCATCAATAATAGAGAGTATGCCTTTGGTGGACACGATAGGAAGGGCATGACGGGCGTGTATTGGGCAAAGCCACGACTCGAACCGCCTGGAGGAACTTTCAAATGCGAAATTCTACAAGGGTTCACTGTCTCGCCTCAAGCTGAAATTGACGCGATTATAAAGGAAGCGTCAGAGGTTTTCCAAGGCACATCATACAACCTACTCAGCAGAAACTGTAACCACTTTACGTCTTACTTGTGCGAAAGACTTACTGGCCGACCAGCGCCTGGGTGGCTGAATCGAGCCGCAAGCATCGGGGTCGCGTTGCCGTGCATGGTTCCCAAAGAATGGATTACTCCTCCGGACTTTGAAACTGCGGATGGAGCACTTGTTGAAGATGAGCATACCGACTCGAACGAACGTTCAAGGATGTTGGATGATACAGACACCAGTTTCCAACGACACAGCATGGATGATGGAAGACCTGAGATAGACTTGATGGATGATGAATGGGATAGCGAAGAAGAAATGCAAAGAAATAAGAAAGGTAAAGGTAAAGATGTCAGAGACACATCAGGAAGAATAGTGCCACTGTCCGAGAGAGCTCCAAAAGCTAGGAGATGAACCGATGGTTAGATTGATGTCGTGGGCTCGGGCGTTTCGAAAATAGTCTTTGGGTGATATGATATGACTTTGGCGTCAGGAGGTTCATTCGATGATACCATTTACGATGCCATGACTCTAATTGTACAGATTTATACATCGCTGAAATGTAAAATCATTTCCGTCACCACCATAGTCTCCAACTAACCCAGCCTTCTTGGTTTCGGGCTTCTTGTTCCACCAAACTTCAATCTTGTTGCGTCTGTGACTTTGACCACCTTCCCTCTCAATAATCGACCTTCTGTACCCATCAGAGCCTTTGTAACAGCTTCTCGTCCCGCACCAAATCCTCTGAGAACCAACTCCAACGCATGAATCTCCCGATTGATGGCCCGTTCATGAATCCTAGCCATCACCAAAGATGCCAATTGGAAAGCTGAATCGTAGTGTTTCCTCCCCGAATGCCTAAAGCCAATATTCCCGCAAGATAGCGAAATGATGGGAGTTCGGTCGGGTTTAGTGAGCGTGATGTGGGTGTTATGTCTTGTAGCATAAACGTGAAAGTGATACGGCTCCGCGTCAGCCCTGTTGTTCCCAATTAAAGTACCATCATCGTCTTCGGAATTTCTTAACCCAAACAGCTTTGTTGGTCTGGAGCTTTTTTCAGTTGCCAATTTCGCGAACATGCTAGCAAGTCCACTCATGGCAGAGGGCCCGGCAGCAGGTTTAGATCTGGATTGTGGCGAGGCAGCGCGAGTAGCATTGCGATCAGTTTGTGGTGGAGTAGAACGCGAGGGTCCAGGAGGGGTAAGAGAACTGATGTCGTCTCCATCAGCTTTCCGTTGTGAGGTGCTTGAAAATGGTCGCGCACATCGTAATGTTTGGCTCGGAGACGTTGCAGAACTGGAAATGATCCTCAGAGGTGATCGAACCAAAGCCCGTCTTGTCAATGTTCGACTCATGGCGTACGGTGCGTGTAGTATCAAGTCGGAAGTCGAATGTCGATAGCAACTATCAATATCAAAAAGAAAGTTGATTGCGGGCCGGCAAATTCCGCAGCCCTTGAAATTTTGCTCTGTCCATCGGAGAAAATGTTCGGAACGCCGCCATGATATCTTGCACAACTAAATTTATTTCTTACACTTCCTCTTGCAAACTACTCTTTTAATCCCATTTCTCTCCTAATCATAGCGATATGAACGGGCTCAGACAGGCGGCGACAAGGGCGCCTTCTAGTAGGCAGATTCCTCTGACCTCAATCGCGAGACCTTCACCCCACGCCTTAAATCTTCCTCGACAATTACTACAGCAGAATCGAACAATACAATCTTCGGCAGCGGGGACCTCGAGACCCACCTCTCTCTTATATCCTGCGCCTTTGCGATCGCGGTTCCTTCCAGAAGAAATACGATCGGTCACCTACCCTTTACCTTCACGGCAGTTTCATCAAAGCTCAAAGTTAGGCCAAGAAAAGCAAGCAAAGCCAGCAGACACGGCAGCTAAAGAGGAACCTACGGAAGAAGGTAGTGCAAAGAAGGAGGATACCAAAGAATCGGAATCCGCATCTGGGGAGAAGAAGGCAAAGGACGAGGGTGAAAGCAGCGAGGGCAAAAAAGAGGAGCAGAAAGAGGCCCCACCCCCACCACCGCCGCACGGAGACAAGACTCCATGGCAAGTGTTCACAGAGACTTTGCAAAGCGAATTCAAAGCCTCAAAGGAATGGAATGAATCTACCAAAGCATTGGCTGAGGGTGCTCATCAATTTACCGAAAGCGAAAGTGTTCGACGTGCTCGACAAGCATATGAGTCCACGACCGGAGCTGTATCTTCGACAACTGGAAAAGTTCTGAAGACTACTGCGGGTGCCGTAGGAAAGGGTGCTGCATGGACTTGGGAAACCCCTGTTGTGAAGGCAGCTCGAAGCACTGTGAACGCCACCGCAAGTGTGATTGAGAAGGGAACACGACCGATTCGTCAGACAGAAGCTTACAAGAACGTCAAGGAAGTGATCGATGATGGAAGTAGCTCCAGGTACGGAGGGTGGGTAGAGAAGGAAGAGCGCCGGAAGGCCAGGGAGTTACGAGAGAAGCAGGAGGCAGAAAAACTAGGACCGTTAGGCAGGAAAAATGAAGTTCCTGTCGAAGATCTAAAGTAGGTTATCCTGCATGTACAAATCGCACCTACTAACAGATACAGTGCTGGTACAAACATAACAGTTCATAAAGATGCTCCGTACAAGGAAGCCTGGCGAGACTTCCGCGACTCCAACCGCTTTATGCAATCGATATTCTCCCTCAAATCCACCTACAACGAATCGGACAACCCATTGATCTCCACCGCGCGCAGCATATCCGACCGAGTCGCCGGATTCTTTGCCGAAAATGAGACCGCCCAAGTGATCAAGAAATTCCGCGAAATGGACCCCTCGTTCCAAATGGAACCATTCCTCCGCGAAATGCGCGAATACATCCTTCCTGAAGTCCTCGACGCTTACGTCAAAGGCGATTCTGAAACCCTTAAACTCTGGCTGTCGGCTGCCCAGTTCTCAGTCTACGATGCGTTATCTAAACAATACACAACCGCTGGTCTAAAATCAGATGGTCGAATCCTAGATATCAGACATGTAGAAGTTCTGTCGGCGAGGATGCTAGATCCGGGTGATATTCCAGTCTTCATCATTACATGCCGAACGCAAGAAGTGCATGTATACAGGAACGCAAAGACAAACCAGCTGGCAGCGGGGATGGAAGACAAGGTCCAATTGGTCACCTACGCAATCGGTGTCACGAGAGTAGCGGAGGATGTGAACAACCCGGAAACAAGAGGTTGGAGGTTAATCGAGTTGCAGAAGAGTGGAAGGGATTACATATGAACAACTCTCACATCCATTTGCTGTTCTCGTCCGTCAAACGTCATTCGTCACGAACGCTATCCTATTCTTCTGCAAGCGTATCTTCTTCTATATCGTCACCGCCCTACGTCGCTCTCATCTCGTAGCGGCGTATCGCATCGCATCGGATAGCATCACACACCTCCTATTAAAAGCACTTTCCACGTCGTCCATTCTACCCATTTAGGACGACTTTCTACTCGTCCTTGTATGTATATCACCCACCGCATCAGGAGTTCAGGTGCCGGATTTCAAACCAAATCACTCATCACATCTTGTCATCATACCCCCACTGGGTCGGGTTTAATGATGATGCCATCTATCATTTTCCCCCAAACGGTAGTAGTGGAACATGAAAGCACATGTTCTCTAATTCTACATACTCGTATAACGCCACTCTTATTTGTCAAATCTATGTATGTCATTCACGATCACAAGCGAAGTCGTTCTTCCGAAGAGAAAGGAAAAGGAAAGCAGGGGAGGAAAATCGGATTGTGCGGGGAAGGAAAGGAAAGAGGGAATAGCTAGGAGATGATGAGTCCTTTTCATTTCCATGTACTGTACAACAGAGATATCATATGTATATTTGAAATGGAAAAATGAAAAACATCCAGCTGTGTAGTAGGGCTGGAAGTAAGTCGATCAAGGGAATGCAATGTAGAAAGCATGTACAATGTGCAACGGCTTCTAGACTGTTGATTGACTGCTTCAACGCTCGTGCGTTTGTCTTTGCTGCTTGGGCTATGCATACATCTGATAGCTATACAAACATCTAATGCTCGCTGGAGATATCTGGTGGTAATGATGTGATGAGTGTGTTCTAGCTATACATGCATCCATCCATTCCAGTTCCCACCAATGACATATTCTTTCCCCTCGACTTCTTTCCATGCACCTCCTCCCGACCTCCCCATCCTAAAAACTGTTAGAATATCTCCAAGCGGGGATACGAAACCAAAAAGTGCTGGATAATACGTCATAGTAAGACACGAATCGTCCGGACAGAGCAAGCCATAACCCTTCTTTTCCGCTTCCTGCTTCTTATTCTTATTCTTATTCTTTTTCCTCCTCTTCCTTTCCGCTTGCCCATCTCGCATTTCCTTCCTCCCCTTCCCTAAAATCCGCATCGACAACTCCCACCCGCATTCATGTAAAAACCTCAAACCCCCTCCGCAAACCTCACACTCCCTCTCTCCTTCTCCCTTTCCCTCCCCCCATCTTTCTTCTTCCCCCCCCCCCCCCCCCAACCCCCCCCTCCCCCCCCCCTCCCCCCACCACCCCCCCCCCCCTCCTTATTCTCTCCTTCCACCCCTACACCCCCCCCCCCACCCACCCCCTTCTCCCTCCCCCTAATCTTCCACCCCCTCCTTTTCCCCCTCGCCAACCCCATCGCATACGTCGGCGGCGTCGGCGGCAACGGCACCACCCTCGCACTCGCACTCGCCGCCCCAGGCGGAGCCGAGACTCTTCTCCCCGCAGCAATATCAATCTTCACCATCGTAGCAGTACTTTCCGCCGATCCTTCGCCCGCACCGCTCAGACTCTTTCCATGCTCCGAGTCGCTTTTCGATGCGAGTCTGCGTTTGGAGTGTTGTTTTTCTGTTTCCAAGGCGCTGGGATTTGAATCTGGATGTGAATTTGTCGTGTCTTCTGTGTGGAGAAGGGTTTGTGCTGGGGTTTCTGTTGTTTTAGCGTTGCTTGGTTAGTATCTATAGACTTATAGGTAACCCACTAGTGGTTGTGCGAGGAGTGAAGATATGGAAAAGAAGAAGTCATATATACCTTCACCCACAGTCCTTCCTCTAAGTCTCCTAACCGCTCTCTTCCTCAAACTCGCCGCCTTCCGATCTGCTTTTTCCCGTCTCCGCTGTTCTTTCGCTGCTTCCCTGGTTGTGATTTTGATTGGTTCAGGATGAGGCGGAGTCAAGGCTTCAGATTGTGCATTTGAGACGTCGGAATATGGAAGCGATGTATGTGATGTGCTTGTTTCGATACGAGGTCGAGCTTGTTGTTGTTGTTGTTGTTGTTGTTCGAAAGACACCCGCGTGTTCTTCAAGGTGTCAGTAGGAGTACCAAGGCTACTTTTGTTAGTATTGAAACTCGATGTTGGAAGTTCGCGAACTGTTCCTCGGACTTCATTTTCAGCTGTATCAAGAGAGGGATATGGAGTGCGCGTTGTCGCTATTGCTGGGACTTCTACTGCGGATATCTTAAAAGACTGCTCGGACGATCGGTCCTGGTTAGACTCATCGGTCTCTCTAGATACAGCTACATTCGGCAAGTTGCTTGATTTCAGTGTTTCCTTCACTTGGATCTTTAACGGTGCAACTCTTAGACCATCGTCAATATTGGAACTTGCCCTATTGTTCTTCGATCGCAATGGTACGAACTCGGGTGCGCTCGCTTTCAACTTCGACCCCTATTACATGTTAGATATTGCTGTCTTCAAACATGCGTCGCAGCTATGTATTGCTGCAGGATAGGTGACATGAAGTGACACAACACGATTGAAGTTGTTGATATTGGGCGTCAATTCAGTATAAGAGGTCACAAGCTTGAAGCTGAAGCTGATAACTTCGCTTCTTGCCTAAAGGATAATTGAGAACCGTCACGGATCACGCGTAAATGTATATAATAAATGTCATGTGTATGTATTTATATTTCAACGTATTCAATTTGAGGTAGCAACTTGCTTTCCAATCATTTTCAAGGAAAACTATCTAGGGTATCAAGCTTTTGAGGGTTTGTCCGATCCATCACTTACTTCTTTTGCTTGATCGGTAGATTTAGAGTCGTTTTCCGGCGTTGGAGTACTCGGGCCATCGTGTTGGGCATGATCGTGATCGGCTTCCTTCGCGGCTTTCGCTAGGGCCACCGTCTTCTGTTGAGGGGTGACATCGTTGATAATGTTGGTGGCCTTATTGGCTTTCTTCTTTGACTTTGATTGGTCGTCTTCCAAAGGTTTGACGAAAATCTGCTTCGCCCACAAATCTGCATATTTGCCCTTGGAGTGGAAGAGCTCATCGTGTGATCCTTGCTCTACAATCTTGCCGTCCATAACTACAACGATATGGTCCGCGTTCATAACAGTCGACAGTCGATGCCTGTTGCTGATTAGTACATAATTTCTTTCGAAAACGGAATGGAGAGTTTAATTTAGTTCACTTACGCAACCACAAAGGTGGTTCGACCTTTGCACAGAGCCTGGAAACCTTGTTGGATCAGTTGTTCGGTTTCGGTATCGACTGCACTGGTGGCCTCATCGAGGAGTATAATCGTTGGCCGCTTCAGCATGGCACGGGCAATGGCAATCCGTTGCTTCTCTCCACCGGAAAGTTTTCTAGACTGTTGTTAGGGAAATCTTCAATAAGCTAGACTCTGACAGAACTTACACTCCTCGGTCTCCAACTTTAGACCTGTAACCTAAGGATTTAAGTCAGTATAGTATAATGTGTTATGAGTATGTCTACGTACCATCTGGGAATTTCATGATCTTGTCGTGAACAGCAGCTGCTTTACATGCTTCAAAGACCTCGTCATCAGTTGCATCTAATCTCGCATATTTCAAGTTGCTCATGATAGTGTCATTGAACATCATCGGGTCCTGAGGAACAACCCCGATGTGACTGCGTAGGCTGCGGGTTGAATGTCAAATACGTTCTACAGCTGAATTGTAGCAGAGGGGGGAGCGTTTGTGTTACCTGTGCATTGTGACTTCTCGAATGTCTTGGCCATCAATCTTAATACTACCCGAGTTGATATCGTAGAAACGGTCCATCAATTTCAAAAGAGTCGATTTTCCACCACCAGTTTCCCCAACAAATGCAATGGATTTCCCTCCGGGTGCATAGAAACTGACGTCCTTCAAGGTTGGTTTTCTCTCGTCATAGGCAAAGCAAACTCCATCAAACTCGATTTTGCCCTCAGTAACTTCGAGTTCCCTTGCATCTGGGGCGTCCTTAATAGTTGGCTCTGTCTTCAAGACCTCAAGAAGACGTTCCGCCTCCATCAAGCTGTAGGATATTTGCCTGTATGCGTTGCTGAAGAATACCAATGGGCCTGTAACACGATCAATATGGCAAGATGGATTAGCTTTGGAGAATGTACTCACTCTGCAGCTGGCTCCAAAACATCAACAAAGTAGTAAAACTTCCGACAGATTGACCTTCGTATGCCACTTGCCAAGCTCCAAGACAGAGAACACCCGTCAACCCACAGGCAAGGATAAATCCTTGAGCTAAACTGGTAAGTCGAGAAAATATGTCATAGTTTTTGGAAGATTTCAAGTAATCGTTGAGGGCTATATGCTGGTTAGCTAGTGTATCAAATGCTGGAAGCACAGAGGGGTTGCACCTGTAGAATAGCGGTCGGCCTCATAGCCAATCATGTTGAACAACTGTTATCTCTTAGCATAGATGTTCGGGATTCAGAAAGGACAAACTAACGCTAGCAGTGGTCCAACCATCTAAAGATTCTTGTCCTATTGTCCACTCTTTCCTAGTGTGAATAATGAGATCGCGACGATGATCCGCTCTCATGGCTATCATCTTCGCGGTGATATAGAGGTAAGTGATCGATGTGACTGCTAGGACAAGAAACATATAAGGCCCGTAAGCACCAAAATAAACAAAGGCAATGGCTAGATCGATGAACATAGGAGTGATCTGGAAGCATGCCATGTCGAGGAGTTCTCGGACAGATCTTCCTCCAGAAACAGCCTGAAACACTTCCGATGAGGACTTCGCATCGTGGAAGTCCGAAGATAGGCTCATTACATGAGCATGAGCCTTAGCACTGAGCGTATGATAGGCATACTGTTCCAAAGGCAGCCAGAGCCATTTTCTGATTGTATTAAGACAAGCTCCGCCGGTTATAAAGCGCAAAGCAGAGTAGACTAGGATAGATATCCAGAAACTGTGGTTATGATCTAAACTTATTGTCAGAACGACTTCATACATTGTGAGTCTGCTATTTACCTCCTTGACTATATGTAATTAAGCTCTCGACCATTCGGCCAAATTGAATTGGAACAAGCGCGTGTAAGACGTTCGAAGCCAGCAAGGTCAGAGCAACAAGCAGAACGCGTAACTGGAGCCATATGTTATTCGTGGGCCATAGGTATGGAAGGAAGATCTGCCAGAAAGTATTAGTAAGTGTATGCTTCCGATTGGGCCGAGCGAACCTACTGAAAATCCCTTGGCATATGTCCACCAACTACCGTCCTGTTGTAATCTTTTTGCGATCGCTTCTCGGTTTTTACGTTGCTCTTCTAGGTAAGAATCTTCGGACGCAACACTAGCAGTATCGGACCCATCTTCTTCATCCTCAGCAGAGGCTTCACCTGTTGTCCCGTATCCACTTCCGTTGACAGTGGAAGTTTCCGAATTGGGTGTTTTGGAACCTGACTTTTTCGGCAATAAGGATTGGCGCTCAGTATCATCAGTATCATATTCTTTGTTGTCATTGCGCAGGAAGAAGTAAGTGCCGGGCAAAACGACGAGATTGACAATTCTCAGGACTTGAATGGCGATGAAAATGAAGTCGAAAGGCGAGTTTGTGGCAGGACGGAAGACATTGGGTAGGATGATCAAGGTGAGTTCCACTACCAGACCGATAAACCATGTGCCATAGTAAGGATACCAGACGGGAAATTGGGTGTCAGATAAGGCCATAGTTTCTACCATGAAGGCTAGAACAGAGGAGATTAAGTAGACCTTCATCGATTAGTCTCATAGAAAGAAACCAGCAATCTCCACAGCCACCGGACCAATTGCTGTTTATATATGGAACAAGGGCCACTCACTACACGATCTTGCCCGGGATACCAATTGTCTACCACAGCCTTGACTATAACGATCACAATCTCCGCAATCTAGAATCAGGGTTTTAGCAAAAGTGGTCTATAACTGCACGCGAGTCCGCTGCAAAAGTTGAGCTGATTGTTCTGGAAAATCTTACATATGTTCCAGCAAGACTGATTATCAAACACAGAATAACACCGCGACGAACATGTTGACCTTTAACTCGTTGAGCCTGAGTTTGGAGATTGCAGACGGTGAGCGTAAGGGCAACCATGAAGTAGAAGAAGACTAGGGCCGGGTAGGCATATCGAATAAGCTCGACAACCATCCAGAGCTATTGATGCATTAGTAGATTGAAGTCGATATATCATGTTTCCACAGTCCAGGACTTACTTTGGGTGGAGGATGAGGAGTGGAAAAAACCTGCATGGCGCTCGATGGATCTGGCACCATCTTCACGGCGAAGATTCTGCGCCTACTGTTGATACTGGGTAATTGTGGTTGAATCAGCAGAAGCTCAAAACCCTTTGGACGTTGGAGAGAGACGAGCTGTTCTTGTCTCTTGCATACGCATGGAATGAGGAAGGAGGTAAATATTATCAAGGCAGTTGAACTTTCAAAATATCTCGAAATACGAGATGTAAAGAGCAAGCGGTGGCAGATGGAGGGGAAAAGACATTGTAAGGTGGAACTGGATTGGTTGGGTAGCTGACTGGACCTCACCCGTCAAGGTTGGGTATCCACATCAAAATCAAATCTCAAAGGGGAAAGAGTGAATGGTGAATGACACATCCAGGCTTCAGCGAACAGTTCCGAGAAAGCACTGCTGCTCTTACTACGTAGGCAGCAGATTCATTTCTCACGTTTCCTTTAGAGATTATAGTAGCGTCTATTCTGCATTGCGTCTTGTTCGAGGACTCTCCCCCATTCTGTCTCTTTTCTCTCGTCTCCCTGTAGGATGACTTTGATACAACGTGGATCTTCGCCTGGGCACATGAAGGCATCTCTCGGTTTCGATGAAGCCAATGGGAACTGCTGCCGTTTGCCCTCTGCAGGAGAGAATAACACATTGACTTCATCCACGTGTCATGCCGCCGGCCGAGAATCTCATGACAGGGAAAAAGCAGGCATATACGGTGGAAACGAGCAAGCGTGGTTGGGCATGGAGATGTTGGATCTTAAGATTACTCACCTTGGCTACCCAAAGCCTTTTTCATACGCTGACTCTTTTTCTTATGTATGCCCAAGTACCGTGCGGCAGGATGTCGTAAGCTAGACCAAAGAATGCCGCCCGTTCTCGGGTTACACAACACTGTGGTGGTCGGCGCTCGTGAAACCTCCTCAAACCGGCTACTGATGAGAAGGGATATTCGTTCAACACAAGCTTCCGAGGCTCTGCGATACTGTTGGACGACGACTGATCTGGGGAGCACCAGGAGTGGGATGGCGATTGAGGAGGTGGGAAGGGCTGTTATATATTGCACCCGGAGTATAATAACCAAATGCAAGGCATGCTGAGTATTGTATCTTACACTATCTGTATAATATATATATGTGTGGAGTGTGACAAATGCAGGTACCGGGGGGCGTTCTGTTCGCGTGGAGCAGGAGCAGGATGGAAGAGCCTTTTTGTTCAATTTGCCCATTTGCCCATTGGCTCATTGAGTCACTCCACCTTCCACCTTCCACCTTCCACCTTTCTAAGCTGCGCCAGGAAATGGTCTGGGCTGCTTCCCAATAAATTTAATTTTTGCATTAGTTTCGCCTCCATCCGCGCGGGTGTGGATGGCATGCTGGTTTGCTGGTTTGCTGGTTTGCTGGTTTGCTGGTTTGCTGGTTTGCTGGTTTGCCAGCGGTCAACAGTACGAAGTCCACGGTAGTATAACTAGCGAGTTATGGATTAGGTAAGGCATGGTGAGGCAAGGTTACTTATCAGCATCATCATCCATGCATGTACGTGCCAGGTCGAGCCTCACCGACCAGTGACCACCGGCGAGCTGTGGACGCTTTCAGGCTGGCGCGTCTTGTGTCTTGGTATGTACTTTGGCATACATCCCTTGTTGTCCCTAGCGCTGAGCAAAGCTGAGCAGCGCCGCGCGCGGAGCATACTGGTAGCGTCGGGGAACAGAAAAGAGCCGTCAGGTCCACGAGCTTGCCGGCCAGACCTACAAGGCGTCTTGGACATCTGCGCCCCGTCGCCACTCGGGGGTTTTTTGAGTCATGAGCTAATAGCGTAAAGAGGGAGTAGACGAAAGCGATTCACGCTTTTATCCTTTTGTGAGCATGGCAGTAGTTGCGTTCGCAACTACTGCTAGGAAAAGTCGCCAGGTAACACAGGATCCAGGATACAGGGTTACTTTATGCAGTCGCACTTCGCACTTCGCACATGATCGAGCATTGCTAAATAGCATGGTTGTGGGGTGGCTTGCATGCACAGCTTGATTTTTTCAATCTTCTCTTCGTAGCAGGTTTGCCTACTGGAGCAGCTGTTGTCATCCCTTGCTTTTCGACTGTATCGCTGTGCCACTGTCCCTTAACCTGGTTGGCTCGATCCTTCAGAGCCGTGGCATTCGCCGAGTCGCTTCGTCCGGTGACGGAAATTCGCAAACCGTTATTGCACGTCCTCAGCTGCTCGTCATCGGTACAACCGCACTTCGCAGATATCTCGTCATGTCATAAGCTTACCGTGATTGCTCGTTTCTGCCTGCCCTCCAGCACTCAGATCTGTACAACTGCAGCTCCCTTCCAAATCATCTTCGCACCGCTGTCGTGGTCCCAATACCATGCGGGAGGTGCACTTTCAATGCAGCCATCAATTACCGATAATTACATACGTTGCAGACAGGCGACCGGGTAAGTTCCCACTTGTGGGTGTCCTGTAGCCACACAGACCCATCGTTCCGTCCCTGCGCGCCCCTGTTGGCCCTACTGTACTGTGAGTTCTGGCATGTGGTTTGACGAAAACCTTCTTTGTACTCTACTTCGTACACATCCACCATCTTCAGCGTTTACTGTACTTCGTAGCTTTAACCGCAGGGTTCACCACGATGCTCCACAGAAGGATGAACTCTAACTTGTGGTACCGCTGCCAGCTTCGGATCTAGACAAGCGTTGGCTCATCTTCTGCTCCTGACGGGAACGGGCGCTTCAGTGTGCAGCCTGCACATATTCGAGCATGATTTCAAACGGTTACCTACCAATTCCGCAGATTACACAGCAACCCTATACAGGACAACAGAGCACTTCTCTACACAGCAACAACATTATATGGCGTCGGCGTTTGCCCATGCACATTGCTACATGGGGCGCGGCCGCCCTGACCAATGACCAGGATTCTGGGAGCGCAAATGCCCGCTCGTTGGTTACCAGCAGCTCTATGGCTGCGATGGCTTCATTTCCCAACTCACTGTCCCGTGTTGAATTGGTAACGCACCCTGCTGGCCCTCTTTTAAGATGATCAGTCATTTTGATGGCGATCACCGGAAAATTATAACCTTGAATGTATTCTGCACATTTGGCATTAAGCTAACTCAGCTACTCTCGCTTGCTTGCTGCTTTTCTATATCTTATTGGCCGTCCGACAACATATCTCGAGAACCAACTGTTATATATCTGACAAGCATTTAACCCCCACCAACGATAGAGGGCGGGGCCTATCAGGGTTCTGGGTGTATTTGCGGGGAAGATGATTGCTAATCGTAGCATCGACACCAACATTTACGCTCGAACATCCCATACTTGCATGAATAACAGACTGCGAGAAAGCTGATATGCTTGTCCACGGTCTCTATGGGTAAGTCTGGAATCACCGATAAATATTTCGTTACATTCTACTTCCTACTTTCAAACCCTTTTCAGCGAATGAAAAGCGACGACAACTATTTCCTAGACGCAGCCTACCGACCAAGGTTCCCGACCTATGCAATGAGATAAATCCAACCTGAAAACTCTCGGTTGAGCAGCGGGTTCAAGAAAAGACACCGCGGTAACAACGCTTAACATAAAAACAACGAAATGAGCAGACATCCCGTAAAGTGATCCCGTTTTTACAATCCCGACCCGTTACTACCAAATTCATACTTTGAATCGAACACATATCCCTCTCGCGCTCCGGCTCCCTGCCAATCTGCAAAGCCTTGCTGGCCCAATCCTGGCGAGGCAACGTCTCCATTTGCTCGCAGGGACGGAACAAACAGCTGATTTTGGTGTCCTGGGTTAGTACCCAACGTAGACATCCCGAACAGTGTGTTTTGGGAGAAGCGCAGAGGAGACGTCGGTCTGCTCCGCGAAAAAGTGTTGGGTCCTAGAAACTGGCTGTTTACGCTTCGCATGTGGAATGAGCCGGTGTGGGCGCTGTATTTAAGGGCGGGAGACTCGGCTCTGCTGCTGGCAGGCGCAAAACCTGTATTCATCGAATGGAAAGCAATTGTGCCCGGAGTGAATGGTCTTGCTTTTGCAGCGGCGGCCACGGTGATGGTTTTGCTGGGAGCGTTTCGAGGAGAGTCGTACCTCTGGGGGTGCTGCTCTTCTGTAGACACCGTGCTAGACACTGCTGTAGGTTGGGTCGTCCGAGCTTGATAGTAAGAACTAGCAAAGTTCGTCTTGTTTGGCTTTGGCTCTCTCAGTGATCGTACATTGGCATATCTTACCGGAACAAAGGCTGTTTTCTTTTTAGCTAACATCAACCTTGGTTCCGGATGTTTACCTTTCTTACTGGCGGCTGGAAAATAGATCTTGTCGTCCTCTGGATCGAAGGATCTAGCAGCTTCAAACTCTTGTCGGTAACGAGCAATTCTTGCGATTTCCTCCTCGCTGACCTTTTCGGTGATTAATTCCTCTTTCACTTCATGTATCAAGTCTGCTACCATCGCCTGCTCATCGAATACCAACGTCTCTCCTTCAACGTAATCTCGATGCTCCACTTCCGGCTTTGGCACGAAATATACGTGGTCGAAGTTATGTAGCTTGTGCATCTCGGGATCGCCTCCAAGCTTTTGGTAGTAGCTCCAACTTTTTGTCTTCTGCTTGACTTCATCGTCGCTCTCAACAGATACGTCCTCATCCTTGACTGACCGCTCATCGACTGCATCCCCACCAAATCTAAACGCACCACTGTCCGCAGTTTTCTGCTCGATTGGGATTCTCTGCTGCAATTTACCACTCGAGTTTCGTCTCGCTCTGTGATATTCAATCGTCGGACCCTTGAATATATGTCCACCTTCCTCAGGATCATCCGCCCTGCAACTCGCAGTCCGAACCTTCAGAATCGGCGTAACAATACTCGCCCTACTCAGCATAAAAGCACGATAGTGCCTCCAATAATTATCCAACGGCCCACCATTACACTCCCACGAAACCCACTCCGCCGACACCCCCAAAAGTTTCGTATCCATGACTTCACCTTTGAGTGCCGGGAAAAAGACGTCCATGGAAGTAGTACCAGATCGAATCTCCACCGTCTTCACCAACAATCTCCCCTCATCCTGATGCGCGGGCTCACTCTGTCGCTGATCGACTTTCGCCTGCAATATCTTGATCAATGTCTGCAAGTCCGAACGCGGTGTGACCTCGGCTTTGTGGCAGCTGGGTGCGCCGCCTTTGGTGTCGTAGATCACGACATCGATGGTTCGCCGCTCCAGCAGTCCGTATGTTTGGATACTTTCGGAAAACATCTCCTGCAGCGCGCTGGTAGCTTCTTCGTATGTGAAGGGGATGATTGCACGGGTGACGGGGTCGAGGACGGATGGATGGGGGAGGATGCGTTGGGCGGGGGTCAGGAAACATGGAGAGGTGGAGGCAGAGGTGAGGGTGGAAGTGGAAGTGAAGGCGGAGGTGGAGGTGGAGGTGGAGGAAATGGGATCGAGCATGTTGGTTGGGTGGGAGGTGAATTTGAATATGGAATCTGGTTGTTGTTGATTGAACTTTTGGAAATAATTCGGAGGTTCGTCCATGGTAGGTAATTGCAAGTGCTGTTATGAAGAAAAGAAGACCTTCTTGTTCGGTTGTTTGAGGAGAAAGTAAAGCGAGGAAAGAAAGATTCGGGAAAGTTCAAGTTCTCAATGATAGTAACATTCAAAGGACGCGGTTGTTTTCATGCAAAACAAGTTGGACAGTGAATTGGCATTTTATCTCTCGATCCAAAAGTAAGGCGATCGATTGACCAAGGAAGAGAGAAAAGGAAATTGGTAATTATCCATTCACTGCGATGAGACAAGAGTCTTTCGGAGGAGTTTACATTTCACTTCAACATTCGCCGTAATTGTGAATTTGTGCTTTCAAGTTTCAACATCAGATGCGCGTCTACGAGTACAGGTATGCCCCGTGAGCCGTCTCTCCTTTTCCTTCTAGCTAAAGTAGCAGGTATTGAGGCTATTCGGAGTCGAAAGCTACATCCTCGAGGATTTTACAGACATCACAGTCTGCCGGGTGTAAAGATTGGTTGCGCCAAGTTGGCTAAGGCGAGCTCTTCTAGGAGAGAACTGAAAGTATTCTCATGGAAATATCGCATCCACGATTCTGGTATAAGAGAAGTCCGAATCGCGGTGAACATAGCTACTATACCTACAAGTGCTGCGAGAATCAACTAATACCTCTAATTTTCCTAGACATCTGATTGAGCGAGTCCACCGAATCGTTCGACTTCATGGGGTTGAAGGCTCGTGGCATAGGCCGCATGGCATAACAATCTGCTGCCTGCGGTGAGAACGAAGCATCATCTAGAGACCTGGGCAAGTTTGGCCTACTCATTTGGTGGATTCTCCCACAGCAAAGCTCGTATCCTGGATTTCTGGATACAAAATCGTCCTTGGTTTCTACAAGCCTCAAGCATCGGTTCAACACTTTACAGATTCAAAGCGCAGGAGCTCAGGGCATAGCGGCAAGTCCTCGAAGCGGGAAGGCAGTGATGACGGTAAGGCGGCAAAGAAGAAATCCAAGACCTCTGGAGACCAATCTTCTGAATTGCTGGACATGGCCAGCATGAAACCATCATGGGAAAACAAGGAATGGAAAGAAAGCGAAAACAAAAGGATAGCAGAAGAGAAACATGTTCTTGCGCGATGGCGGCCGGGCTAGGAACCCGAGGAGTAGAGTCTCCCAGGTCTTGGGCAATCGCGCGCGCAGTGAGCAGGAATAGAAATCTTGTTTGCAGGGTACCATATGAGTCTCTGCTCATAGCATGCGTTCAACAGCGTTGCTTGACTGCGGGAACGGTTCGGGGAACTGCTAGATTGGTTACAGTAAGACAGACAGTGTTGTTTGGAGTTCGGGAATGCTTCGGGACTTCTGCTGCAGAAGAGATTTAAAAACAAAATAACAATATTTAAAGCTGGGAGTGAATGATACACTTTCAAACCCCGTTTCGCCTGATATGCATATGTGTAAACCAGAGTGAATACTTCTTCGGTGTTGAAGATGTGAGCAATTAGAGAACTTGCACTTACTACAGCTGCGAGGCACTAGTATAGGTTCAGTATGAGTTGGGTGAGTTGGTGAAGTATATTTGTTGTGTATTGTGCATGTTCAGTTATTTCCTACTCAGTAGTTGCAACGAAAGATATAGTAACTAGGTGGTCTATTTAGCTGAGTGTTGGGAAGGGTAATGAATGTGAAGGTGGTAATATGGTTGTCCTTAAATTCGTATATTAGTATTGCTAGGCTCAGACAGGAACAAGTATCCATTCAAGGCACTTCAGTACCTCCTTTTCTCATCATCTTCTACCTGCAGGTATTATTCTTGTAGGGATTAGCCAAAAAGGGGTTCCTTTTGCAAAATGGTCAGTCGTTGAGCTCACTGTACTTTCCTCCAATCACCGGATCCAAAAACGAGATCGTCTCGGCCAAGACCCAATACCTCCAGCTCACAAATGTAATATCTGTAGAAATGAAGAGTGAGTTTTCAAAGTGGAGGGAAACTTATATGCCCACGATTTCCCAACTCGAGGTGAATTGTAGCCATCAGCTGAGAAGTATATGGTTGAACGATCCAACGCCCCGATGGCCATATTTATGAGGGTGTGAACACCACGCCTAAGCCTGAATCCACAGATGGTTTGAATAACAGGCGCGTATCAAAGGCATGAACATCTGTAGATGCAGGAAGAAGACCGAAGGAAGATCAGCTCCGCGTTAGCAGAGCAGCTCTAAAGGGAAACAGCCTGCAGAATTAGCTGCTAAGCAGGTGGGAGCCGAAACCCCCCAAAGCGAAGCACACAAGAGACGAACAGGAAGAAACAGACTAACGTGGTCGCTGTATCTCCATGAACAAGCACCAGGCATAATCAGCACCAGCGCCCAAATTGACGCTTGAAGCCCACATAGAGAGTGTTTGTTTATGACTATGTCTTCGGTACGCTAGCTCCCAGACCAACATCAGGACCTAGATCTCGAGGGCGTACGCACGATACGGCGAAGAAAACGGCAAAGAAAACGGCACCTATAAATGATGCGCGCCTTAAATCACCAAGTCCTACGAGATCGTGCCAGGCGTCGAAGAACCACGGGAATCAGGTAGTGGTCTTGACTCTTGATAGTCATGAGCCTCCAAAGAAACGCAGATCAACGGAGGCTAAGCCTACATCCAAGGCAAGCGGCTCCAGCACACAGTAGATAGCCGCGCCTACCTCGCAGGATCCGGAAGTCGTGCAAGTCCCGAAGGCGCTTCTAAGCTTGCTTGGATTAGATGAGCTTGATTGGCAGCCACGGGATTTCATCCTGAGAATGATAGCAAGGGATTGCTCGGGGTATCAGCTAGCTTTAGCGTTGAGGTTGAACTCCATTTTCCCGCAAGAAACGTCGTTAAGCGCTTGCTTACTTGCTAATTCGTTTTTGCTCCTAGAATGTGATTCTCTGAAGTTTAGAGTTGTAGAAGTCGCCGAATTCTGGTATGCGACTGCGACAGTCATCAAAGCGATCACGGCAGTTTAGGCGAGCAATCTCATGGTCCGTGCGCCCACCAAGTGAGCATGAGAATAGTGAGTACGATGCCCGCCCGCCCGTGCATTGCTTATCCAGTCGACACCATTGTTCGTCAACACCTACTTGCTCTTCAGTCGTTGGCGATGATGCCCAGTACCTTTTCTTGCTAAGCATGCTAGGTGCTAGGGCGGAGCCCGATATTTGTGAAGAGCATGACACTTCCTCCCTTGCGTTCTTTTATTGGCAGGAAACCAGTCAGCGCGGGGACCTACGACGACCCCCGATTCCCAATTCGTTCTCCTGCATAACGGCAAACTATCTCAACTAGTGTCATTCTGTGGAAACCTTTAACCGTTGTAAATGCGCACGATAATGACTCTGTCTCTCGGGCGCTCGCTTTACTTTTCGACGAAAAGACCGCAGAAAGACACCAATGGTCATTTCCGTGTAGGATACTGCGTTTACAGCTTTGGGGAATTTCCGCAAAGCGGGAAATGTTAGGAGATCGGAGGCTTCGATCGGTAGATGAAGCTGAGGACATGGATAGAATGATGGGGAGTAATGAATGGAGAACGATTATTACGAAATCGAGTGGATATACACCTGGACCGTGAAGAGGAATGCGACTGGCATGATGGAGATAGCGGTCAGAGACACCATATATATCAACGAACCTGCGCAAACCTTCGAAGGGCGAAGGTTCTGCAAATCGATTCTGTCGGGGCCACTAGCTTTAAAAATGGGACAATGTTTCCTGGCTCCGACAGATCGGAGGTCTAGTTGGGTTTCTGTTCCAGCAGGAAGCAGCGAAAATTTTCCAGGGAGTGGCATCTTCGCAGTACTGATCCGGCCCTAGCTGTGCTCTTGCGATCTAGCCCGGGGAGAAAGCAGAAGCCGAGGACCTGCCCGGGTGAAAGCAGAGGCCGAGGACCTATCCGGAGAGAAAGGGGAAGCTGAGGACCTATTTATTTTGAATATATAAAATAAATAGGAAGAGCAATTGCCTTCCGGTTCCCATCCTCAACTGTCGCTTCCACATCCTAATAAGTTTAATGGCTCACCCCAGCGATTTCGACAGCTGGGTGGCAGCGATCCGTGCCAAGCTCGCCATCGACGGCCCGGCTATAGGGAATGACCTGGCCCAGTCCAACTACGTCTTCTTAAACCTGGAACAGCCCCCACCTATAATTCGACGATCAAGAAGAGCACTGGCAGTTCTATGAACCTGGAGCAGAAACATACACAAGCTAGCGGTTCTGGTGCACCACGTCAACGGAACATACGTGTGAAAACCCCAGCTGGAGCTCGAGGGGAGATGCCAGTATCGAATATAACTCCGCCTAGGTCAAGGACGAGCGGGAGGCAGAAATGAAGATCAAACGCTTTCGCTATGGTCTCCCTTGGCATGATCCCATGGTCATTTACGCACTCCAAGCGAGTTCGTTTCTCCCTTTCTGTAGTTTAGCTCTTTAATTGGTTATTTTAAGTCTCCGTTGAAGTTTAAACCTATTATGCTGTGCCATATGCCATGTGCCAGGTGCTTCGGGAAAGCACGCCACGGCAGGGTCCTCCCGTACCGGCACCCGCAAGAGGAAAGTGATGTGCGTGATGGGGAGGATTAGGTGCTTTCTTTCTTAGTTTCTTCTTCTTGTAGGCCTTAAGCTATTCTTTAGTCGCTCGAGGATGAGATCTATTGAAAAGGAAAGGGAGAGGGGGGGGGGGTTAGTGTGACGATTCGGCCACCGTGGTTCTGCTAAGGATATGCTGTGGGCATGGATAAAACAATTTGACGGTAAAGTTATGCGGGTGTATAACGAAATGCATACTGGAAGATGCAAGGAGACCCAACGGCATGGCCAGTGTATAGGGAACTTGTCTCGGGCACAACAACCGAGACGGAGCCGCCAATTAGAAATAGAATATTACAACTTCACGAACGTGCCCGCAACAGTTATCCTTTGATTTTGCGCAACCCATGTAACATATCATATCATTGCCATAATTTTTGCCAAGCATCCGCTCATGTAACTACATCCCTTATTTTTCCTCCCTTATATCTGGTATCTCTCTCACACTTAAGTCTTAACATCAGGCTCAGTCCTGCCAATGTACTCCTGGAATTTCAACAGGTTTGTCGCCAACTCAATATCGCCCTTCAAGAAGTCCTGCGCATCCGATTGGTATGTGCTCTTGTCATCAGTGTGCTTCTCAATGTACAATCTGATAGTAGCGCCACTGGACCCAGTACCCGAGAGACGAACGACGATGCGAGAACCGTCGGAGAATTTGACGTAGAGACCTTGGTTGGGGGAGACGCTGCCATCAAGATCGGTGTAGGAGAAGTCACCGGCGTCTTTCACTGTGCGGTCTATGGAATTTGTGAGAATCTTATTATACGTTTTGGGAAAGGGGAGAACTTACCACCAATCTTGCTTCCAATGAAGGACTTGTCCTCAATCTTAGCAGTTAAATCCTTGACAACCTTTGCAGCCCCATCGCTGTCAACGTTTTCGTAATCGTATCTGGTGAAGAAAGTACGACCATAGATATTCCAGAAATCGTGTTGGATCTTGGAGATGCTTGGTGTAGTGTTTGGATCTTCCTCACCAATACCAGCAATGATGTTCAACCAGGCAACAATAGCCCAGAGACCATCCTTCTCACGGATATGGTTAGAACCAGTACCGAAAGATTCTTCACCACAGATGGAAAGTTTGTCTGCGTCGAACAGAGCGCAGAAGAATTTCCATCCGGTAGGAACTTCGTAGCAGTCAAGCTTTTGCGCCTTGGCAACGAGATCAACTGCTCCAGATGTTGGCATACTACGTGCAAGACCGTAGACTCCTTGCTTCTTGAAGTATGGAATGAAGTGTGCGTAATGGGCAATGATTGCAAGACTGTCACCAGGGGAAACGAATGCATTTGCACCGTAGATCATGTTTCGGTCTCCATCACCATCACTTGCGGCACCGAAGTGAATCTTTCCCTTGTCAACAGCCTCAACAAGTGAGTGCGCGTAGGTCAAGTTAGGATCTGGGTGACCGCCATTGAAATCTGGCGAAGGTTCACAATTTTGTGTGCTAGAGCTTGGGAGGCCCAACTCGGTCTGGAAGATGGCCTTTCCGTATGGGCCAGTAACACCGGAAAGAGCATCAAAGAGAACCTTGAAGTCGGTGTGTGTTTGGAAGAATTTCTTGATAAGGGGGAAATCAAAGATATCCTTCAGCATCTCAACATAGTCGGAAGTGGAGTCAATAATCTCGACTTCCAAGTCTCCGTATGTCTTTGTGCCAATTGTAGCGATATCGACTTCTGGGATATCGGCGATCTTGTACTCCTTGAGGGATTTCGAAGCAGCGTAGATCTTGTTGGTGACGGACTCGGGAGCTGGTCCACCGTTGGAAAGGTTGTACTTGATACCAAAATCATTCTTTGGACCTATCAAACAGACGGCGAGTCAGCCAAGCTCTTTATCACACTCGTCATGCGCCCTTGGCTCTGCGGAAAACCATTGGGTTCGGTAGAAATGAGATAATACATACCACCAGCATTGTGACTGGCAGTCAACAGAATACCACCAGTAGCCTTCCTCTTTCTGATGACATGACTAGCAGCCGGTGTACTCAAGATACCATTCTGGCCAATCAACAACTTCTTGACACCATACGCAGCACCAATCTTTGCAATAAGCTGCACAACTTCTGGGTTCCAGTACCGTCCATCACCACCAATGACAAGGAAGCTGCCCTCAGCACCTTCAGGGATTGAGAGGAGGATGGACGCGACGAAAGACTCGCTGTAGTGGGGCTGTTGGAAGACGGTTACCTTTTTGCGAAGTCCGGAGCTGTAGTGAGAAGAAAGAATGAGTCAGTACGACGTGTTGAGTAGCCCAAAGAATTGGTTGGTGGTTTAATTGCTCAGACGCGGTGAGGTGAGGGGGAAATGAAGCTGTCGAGATAGTGGGGTAATTCTGTGCTGTCATAGTCGGGGCGGACTTACGTTCCGGGCTTCTGGTCAGTGAAAGGAGTGATGCTGACGGTTTTGATGCTCATGATTGCTGTGCTGTTGTCTGAAACGCTTTGATTTTCGAAAAAATGAGGCAAATAGATTGTATGGTATGTACAGAAAACAAGGCAGTTGAGGGATGAGAGGTTTGCTGCCAGCAAGCTTTTTGAGTTGTTTGATTGTTACTTACTAGTGTAGCTACCTCAGAGCGGTGATGCAGCTTTAAAACCTCGTCCAATAACTTGCCCAATCTGCGTTCCGCCTCCTTCTACGTGGGTGCGTAATTGAGGGGCGTCCGTTGAGGAAGCGCCACTTTTAAAATGGGGAAGGGGCAGTCGGGAGGGGTTGCGATTCGGTATCTGGAAAGCTGTGATAGGTCCGACAGCTGTCGTGCTCCGTTTTGTTGTTTGGTCCATCGTATCCGCGATATTCTCGAAGAAGCATAATTGCACTCTGGCGGCGACTGTTGTGTGATATTGGATGGTTTATGATAATCGACTGTTCTAGAGTTTCTAATGCTACCTTCTCTACTAGCTGCCGCTGCCGCTGCCGATACTTTCCTTTCCACACTATTGATAATTTCCACACCCAATAATCTTATCGTCCTCTCTCCTCAGCTCCTCGGCCATGTACTGTGTGGCCATAGATATCGATATCGAAGTCTGATCTTCCCAACCACATCACCCTGCCATTATTGACTCTTTCCCTGCAGGAACCACCTATTTCCTATCTCCTATTACCGCTGCCCCTGCCAGCTCATATTACTTTCTCTGGAATATTCTCTCCTTGTAAAACCTAGCCTCCTCAATACTCTCCAGTATATCGTCCTTTCCTCTATGGGCGCCCTTTTTCTTCGGCGTATCCACCAACAGATCCAATGTACACCACCTCTTCGCTGCCTCCTTAATCGAACTCACATCCAATATGCGATAGCTCAAGTGGTCATGCACTTTCTTCCAGGGTTCCTTTCTCAGAAAGGCTTTATCGGCGTGCACAGAGTTCCCAGCAAGCAGCGCGCGTCCCTGCTCCGGTACGTGTTTCTGGATGTATGCAAGGAGAGAAGAGGCGGCGTCAGAAGGAGACGTGGTTGACTCGAGCACGGCAGAGGTAAGTCCGCTCTTAGAGTGGGTTCGTGTGCACCATTCGTCCTATTGAGAGAAAATTGGTGTATCAGTACGGGTTGTTTAGCTTGGAGGGAAATATGTTGAGGTAGTACTGGATGCAGGACGTACCATTTTATCCATAGTCTCTTTACTTTGGTGAATGATTGCGCCCCAACCTTCCGAGTCCAATACTTCTAGGTTGCCATTGGTGATTATGCAATAGACTTCAATAATTACATCGTTGTCAATATCGAGCCCTGTCATCTAGACTTGGACGTTAGTACATTTTCTCGTCGTCGAGTAGATTAAGAAAATAGAGTGGAAACATGCCTCGCAATCGATCCATACTAATGGGTGACTGGTGCTTATGTCTCCCATCGTGAGATTCGTACAATGATGGATGCGTTATGTTTTCGTAGAGTCAAAAGTACTGTGAGAGTTCATGAGAGGAGCTTCTAGAAACGCGCACTCAATGTACCTGCCATTTTTCTGTCATCAAATCGATACACCCCGCGCAACCACAGCTTGTTTGACAGTCGAGCAAACATAATCTCTATGGATCACGTGATTGCCCCTCCATCACAGGCGCCTTCTAGAAGTTACAAACGGGCATCGATCTCAAGTAAAGTGGAGTTCACGCATGTTTCAAGAGCAAAAGTTGGTGATGGAAATCCTCCCAATATATTTTGGTCATATCAATGTATTCGATTAGAAGGACAATGCCACCATTACTCCAAGTCCCAGCATTAAATCCGCTCAAATCCGCCCAAACACCCCCATTCCTAGACCCCGCATACCGACCAGCAGTTTCTATTTTTGATATCATGATCCCTCCGGTAAGTGATAAATGTAGAAGATGAGAACTACAACAAGCATCCCTAACAATTATATCTCACTCCTCTCTTTCCCAGTTCCTTTCGTCCAACTCCCTCTTCTGGCCAAATCCATCCTCTGACTCTCTTGGCTTCTCTCTTCTCAGCGAGTTGTGGCTCTGGAATCCATTCATCTTTTGGCAAGCACTTACGTCTGGTGCCCTCAGCTGGTGCACCAATCTCGCTCTTCCATGTTGCCTGTCCTGGCAATGGCTCGTCTCTCGCCAACATGTGCAAGAACCACAACGCCATCAAAGCGGTCATTTTTGGAGCTTTCTTGACGACATTTTCTTCGCCGGCATCCACAAAGCTTCCCTCAACTTCGTCAAAGGTAGAGGTCTGCTTATCATGAGCTGCCAATTGGATAGTCTGAACTTCCAAATATCCAAAATGCGGGGTAGAGTCACTACCATTGCGGACTACGACAAGTTCGATTTCGGTCATGATGAAGCCGTATCGGCAGCCATGCTCACGCATGTGGCGATGCAAGTGTGCAAGTCCACGAAGATATTCAACTTTACGGTGATTACCCTCGACACGCATACCAGTGTTCCAGCGATCGAAAGATTTGACGAGTCCAACAACGCGACCAAGACCACGACCATAGATGATTCGGGAAGTATCGTCAGTGTAGTTGGAGATGAAGGATGGATCGCCAGACTTTGATGAAGCTGCAGATGCGCGCATCACTAGATGGCGATTTCCAAGCGAGAGACTGAGTGCAGTGTTAAGTTTGGTAGCGTAGAACTGGTTGTAAATATTTTGGAGCTCGGCTTCGGACTCAGGCTGCAGTGATGAACGGGCCGGTGTTTGGAACATGAAGGTAGGAAGGTCGACGTTGAGAAGACCCTGGAACCCGGGGACTGCTGCAATTGTGTTGACGTTGAAGGATGTCCATGGTCTGATCTGACGAATGTCCCACCAGAAATGCTTGGTATTGCTGTCTCTGACATGGATATTAATGTGGCGGACCAAGGCTGGTGCTGGGTTGGGTGAGGTCAAGTAGGCCATAAGTGTAGTCGTCATTCCGTCATCATGTGCATTGGACGACATGTCACCTACGACAACACTTTGTGCAAGTGGTGATGGCTCACGTGAAGGTGTTGGATAGCATTCCCGCGGGGCATAAGTTTCCATGAGAGGCATGTTGGGTGACTGGATGTAGTTGGGCATCTGACGGTAGGTTGGGAAACCATATTTTCCTAAGGTTTGGCCATCGAGGCTCGTACTGGAAGCTCGTCGATGTTGGACCTCGATGGATTGCATAGCCATAGGGTTGACCTGGACAGGCGAGCAGAGAGTAGACATACGACGAGTTGTGGGTTGAAAGATATCCGAGTTGAACACGATTGGTTCGGGATTCGTGTGGCTCCTATTATGGGAAGGTCTGAATACACGACCGGCGGCATTCTTCTTCGATATCAACTTGGTTTGTGTCATCTCGATAGAGGGTGAATCATTAATCTCTTGATCTTGGGGACGGATCTTAGGCAACAAAAGAGGTCCATGCTGTCTGATAGGTGATCGAGCCGGAGTCGTCATGTGGGTACTGGTGACACTGATGGAATCTGAGGGGGATGGAGCTTGAGAATAGTTCGAAACATGCGAGCCCGAGCGAGAATGTCCGTAAGTGAATGGTACGCTGCTGAAGCTCTCCTCAAATGGGTATTGTGGGGGTGTAGTTGGTTCAAAGGAGTATGAGTAGTCGAAGGACATGATTCCTGCTTCCTAACTACGTCCCAAACGCTTGTTAGCCTCGAGCAATAAGGATAGACATCCAAGCACGTCATACAGCTGACTTACGCAGAAGTATTATAAGTATTAGGGAGGATGTGCTTGTAAATATGAAAGCACTGGTATTAAGATGTGATGATGAAGGAGCCTGCTCCAAATGCTTTTGGTTGTAGTATAGTAGGATAAGGAAAAATTAAAAGATTCGTTGACTTGATGAGCACAGCTCTTCTATTGTGGTGATGGTAGAAATGTCTAAGATGCAATGAAAAGAATATGAAAGAGACTGATGAAGTAAAGGCAGAGAACGAGGCGACAACTACCAGTACTTATCCTTTGCGGAGATCGACAGAACAGTATGGTCCAATACCCAGATGGAGATTCATAGGTCGAACTGACGGGGGGGGGCAGAAAATGCTAAATTAATTTGAAACGCGGAGAAGATGAGTTAAAATGGAATGAAGTCTGTAGGGGTTACTTGATACTGTTTCTTGGTCGTCGAGTAGAGGCCTCATGGTTCGTTCCTCAGCAGCCGCTGGATGGATTTCAGCTCAATCGGGAAGTGTAAACGAGACACTACAGTATTGTACCGCACTACCGCATGCAATGTCAGTGACTCATTTTTAAACTCTCACCAAATGCTGCTCTACCCCTCTGAGGAGCTCCAAAATGACGGGAATATGCATGCAGTAGGCAAGGTACTTCAAAGTAAGATAAGTTTGATAATGATTCTACGAATCAAGTTGTGCAAATCCGGTCGGGGTTGAGAACGCGTCGGGTAATTACTCTTCGAGGAACCACGAGCGGAAGACCACGACATCGCGTGCGACTTCGCGCAATTTCACGAAGCGCCCGCGTTACTTGAATCAAGAGAGTAACAATAACAATAGCCCTCGCCAGAACCGGTAACCTCGTACGGTAATGCTACCTAACGGTACTTTGCTTGAATTTGCTAAGAGTGAGCGGCTACTCAATGAAACCTTTCGGCTTCTGCGACTCTTGACTGGCCAAACTATCGACCCTGTAGACCGGAAAAAGAACTTGTGGAGAAGGAAATGAAGAGCTATTGAAAATACCAGCGTCCGGTGGACTGGTACTAACGCTTTCGCTATTTTTGCACAGCCGACCTGGAAGCGCCGAGGGCAATACTACGCATAATCTCGTTGTAACTTGTAAGAGTAAATATGGAGGCCATGTTTATCGAAAATAGGGCTTCTGGTAGACACGGCGGCTACGTGTCAGGGTCGTGTTCAAAATGCAACCTCATCTCGACTCTCATTGGTGAAGCAACACACGCCGGCAAGCGAATTAGCTCGATGTATCCTTGTATTCCCCGTCGACGCGCCGCATACCAACACCGAAATCCAAGAATCAACGAGGACGAATCGATCCCATTCCAGCATGTTCGGACGAAATAATTGGGCCTCGAGGCTTGACGACTTCGAGCTGCGAAGTTAGCTTGCCATAACCCCAGACCGGTCAAAATGTTTATCCCGTTTCAAGATCGACAGTTTCAGAGAGCTCTGACTCACTCTTAACTGTACAAGTCCAGAAGCCCCGAGATCAGATTGAAGATCCACCGCCCCGTCTACAGAGGTAATACGTCGTCATCGGCTTCGGTGGACATCAGATGAGCACTGAGCACTGAGCAGACGGGGAGGGGGAGGGGACGGCTGGCCGCTTCGGCTGTCGGATTCATGGCTTTAGGTTTTGGCCTCACGGAAGGCCTTGTGAGATTGGATTTCTTCATGCATGCTTCAAACGTTACATACTGTAATAGACTGAGACGGCATTGTCCGAACGCATCGTGAGATTCTTCATCTTTAGCATCGGCCACTCTTGATAGACCTGATCTGACGTCTAGGGAGTTGAGTTAAGGTAGACTGTAAAATTCTTCCGGATCGCTCGCCTGATCCCTCCCGAAATGTCAAAGCGCTTAAGGCTTTTTCCTTTTGACAGACGACAAGGTTGCCCCCCCTTCAGGCTTCAGCAGACGGCGGTCAAGAAGGTGGTCGCAGGGTTTGAGGGTTAGAACTTAGAACCTTGGAGGGCTGAGCGAAGAGGATCTAGTTTTGAGGGATTTTTTGTTTCCGTTTTGTTCTGTTTCGTTGCTGATTGCGAGAGTTCTGGTTCGTCGGTTGTTTCTGTTTACATCTCGCAGCTCGGATGCTTTCCGAAGATTTAGTTTCATGAACACGGCCTCACGTGCGGCCTCACGTGCGGCCGCTCGGTTGCATATTTTTCCTCGCCGAGCGGCATATCATTAAATCTTCCCTCCCGTACTCTTCTGGGCGGTTGCAATCCAACAAGATATCCATCTTGGGATGGCATTCTGCATTAGGCACCCTGAATGGGACCGAAATTCGAATTTCGTTCAAGCTTTTGGATATCACCGAAGTTATCACATCACTCATACCCCCAAAATCACACTGTTGGTTCCCCATAGTCGTCCAAACCTGAAGTTTCTCTTGAGCCTCCGAATTCACCTGGTCACCGTTAGCGCTCTGTCAGCGCTCTGTCAGCGCTGATATGGTTTAGTCTCGCGCGAATCGCGCGTTATATCCTCCTTTAGTCCCGCTCAGCCCACATTTCATTCCTTCAAATCCTTCCGCCTGTTTATCCAAGCTCTGATATTGCGTACTTCCGGTGGATTTGCGGAGTATTGGCAATCTTAGTTCTACCGTATAGATTATGCTGACAGGTATCATCGCAAAATGGGAACCAGAACGAAAATGGCGATCTCGCGGTTAACATAAGCATCGCTCAAAATGTGATCCGTTTACGTGCGGCGGTTAACCCTTACCCTGGTCTCGTACGAATCTATGCCCTATTCCGAAATATACTTTTTCGGCGGCTTACGTTATGTTGGTCTAACAATACCGGCACTCAAATGAACTCCCGCTTCTCAGTACTGAGGTGATGTAGCTACAGAAAACAATCACACCATGTATTTGTGTGCCGCATCTCATCTCTGGATAGCATTGAAGTTCCTGTTGGCACTCATTCTGCTAGGAACAACGGCAGTTACATATAGTTGCCGATCACTGCTACTAGCTATGGCGAGCTCACTTTGTGATTCTTTTCGTTGGCACTTTAGTGATCACTCACCCCATCCTGCTCAAGAAACGAAATCCTGTTCACTTACTTTTTCCTTTACACGTCCACACTGGATTTCTATCCAGGCGTCTTTGGCAATGACATTGTATGCCAAGTGGATTAACTCTATGCATCCTTTGTGATAGCACTGAACAGAGTCGCGAGAGTAGCGACGAACTCTGGTCTTTCTTTATGTGGCTATAGTTGAGCCTTGAGACTACTCCACAAGACCGCATCAGTTTTTCTTTCACTCATGAACACCGTGCTGGATTCTTCCAGTTTCCTTGATGGTATGCGGCGTATCAAATGCGGCATGATTATTGAATTTGCGTATCAACTTTATGAATCCGGATGGATACTCGGTATTAAATAATAGGTGCGATGCAATTTCAAGCCTTGATACTGCTGAGTACTTCACAGAGAACAGGATTGAGTACCTTTCTAACTGCTAGAAGAAGCTTAAATCCTTTTTGCTGTTAGAGTGTGTCTGGAGCATCGGGGCAGCAAAGGTGATTTTGGATGGCTTGTTTGTTCCCAGTTGTTGGCCAGAATATCTGATTCGGGATTTGAAATCTTATCTTCCCTCCGGACCTTACCCAGCCTTCTTTGCGCCTATTTTCTTCGTGGTTCTGGTTGATCCTTTATGTGGTAACTGGTCAACAATCCTACAGTGGTGCCGTTCCTTCGTCTGTCATAAGAAGGGCGTACAACCACGGTAGGTTTGTTATTTCTGAAGTATTCGTTACACATGTTTCATTGGTTCTAGAATTTTTAAGATTTGCTTCACGCCTCGATGCGGCATGCAACGCGACGTTGTGGCCCTTGCCCAAGCGGACGGAGGTTATACAGTGGATCTGCACACTGGGCGCGATTGAGCTGTCCTATTCTTCTTTCTTTCTTTCTTTGGTATCGTCCGCTATCCATCAAAACTCGGGTGCAAATAATGAATGTTCTACGAAGTATGGTCGGGTATTCTGAGGGAATCTGATTGCAGGCCAAGCTGGAACGTGTTGAATTGGACCATGTAGTTGTACAGCACACTCTTGCAGCAAAAGACGCCCCGGTATTACATCGTATAACCATGCGCTTTCCTCACTATCACCAATCCTCGAGACGTTGATCTATGCCACATCCCGAATTACCATCAGCACAGTCTACCTCGCTAATCAAGAGGAGCCATTGCATAGGAGCAAACTCCGTAGCTGAAGGGAGTGGGGCTGGCGCCGGCGTCGTAACGAGCACAGTTAATATGCCCCCATCTAGACGAGCAATCTTGTTGCCTTTAACGAATACTGGGCGTGGAGATAAGCACTTAAGCTTTTACATAGCTTGAGTGGTTTACGTCGTACAGCCATTAGAAGAAATCAGTGGCCCCCTCCATCTGCTTGGAACCGTGATTGGTACAGTGCTACATTCCTCCCTTGACTGTTTTCCCCACGGTAACCCTCTTGGATCCCAGAGCATGTACATTCCAAGACTCAAGTGTGGCAATTAGGGAGCATGCAAGGCTGCGGGAGGTACAGCACGTTCGTACCACGAGGAGATCGTGCAAGATATGAATGATGCTCCGTGCGTATTCCAGCTGGGTATAATACTACTCCAGTCCCGTTCTTCCTCTCTTTCCTAAAGAACTAGTTTATGACATATGTCACGATGTATTCCTTGTGTATACCTCCAAGCGTTTTGCTGTTCCTTGCATTTGGCCTATCTTTTCTTTCTATCGTCGAAGTTACAGCGCTTGCTACATGTTACTTTCCTGATTCCACAATTGCGGACAACTTCGTTGCTTGCTCGTCGTCTCAAGACGGAAGCTGTTGCCAGAATGGAGATCTCTGCACACAGTATGGATACTGTGTAAGTCAATCGAAGGGCTATCACTACAGAGGAGCATGCACCGACGGAGCATGGGGCAATCCATCATGTCCCGACTATTGTCTGGGCTCAAGTTGTACGTCTAACATATGCTCAAACCAACACCATCAGACACTGACACCCAAAACAGCTGGGAATAGCACATTTGTCGACGTCATTGCATGTAACACAGCCTCAAGCGACGGGACCTGGTGCTGTGCATACAACGGCAATTGCTGCTCCTCGTCATCAACCTACACCCCTGGATTCGGTACAATGTTTGCAGCGGCAAACGCTGCATCTACAAGCTCAGCATCGTCATCGTCTTCCACGGTATCTTCCACAACTACGACATCGTCCTCATCAGTAGGTACCACTCCAACGTCACACACCACAACACCCGTCGACGCTGCTACAGCAAGCTCTTCCTCCTCCTCACCCCCCTCCGCAACGCCATCCGGGTCTTCCTCCTCGAGTTCTCATACCGCAACGATAGTAGGCGTCGCAGTTGGCATCTCACTCGGTCTTGCAGCATTGGCTGGGCTGTTCCTCTTTTATCGCGAACGAAAGAAGAGACTGAGTACGGAAGCGAGAGTTTACGATATGAAGAAAAGCAACGAGGGATCAGTATCGCCGGGTGGAGCAGCATCATGGGTAGCTATGGTATCACCACGGGAAGATTACGAGGGGCTGTATGGGCCGCAGAAGGGTTTGGAGAGTAATGTACAGCCGGTGGCTAGGATGACGAATCGTCATGAATTGAATGGGAGGGAGACTCATGAATTAGGGGGTCCTTGATTTGGGAGGTGGATGGAGAAGATGAGATGGGTTAAAAGCTTTTCTTCTCCGAGCGTGCTCAATTTGTGAGCATGAATAGCACGAGATTTTGTGTTGCATCGTTAATTTAATCATTGAAGAGAGGTCCATGCCAGTGGATATTGTGATGGGAAAGCAATTACAACAGTATCCCCATTTTCAACGCCATCGATCATCATTTCCCCTCCAAGGACACTCACTCATCACAAATTCTTGGCCCCGTCGTACAATTTCTACATCAAGAAGCATCGGATATCCACGCGTCGAAGTAAGCCAGGGATTACTCGGGTGGGGAGTCGTACGGTATATGGGCGGTTACATGGGAGCTAGTCGTTGGACGAGGAGTCTGATTTTTGGTGGGGGTACCGCGTACCCACTTATCGCAGAGGTATCCCGAGTTGGATATTTCTGGAGACGAGGGGCTGGAGCCGGGGAAGATGGACTTGAAAGTTTTGGGATCTAGATTTTTAGGTTGTAGAGTGATGCTTGTGGGAGATTTGGCAGTTGCAGCATGTCGGTATGGAATTGGGAACTGGGTGTTTGACATAGGAGTAAGACGGAGGGCGCGAAATGGTCAATTCAGGCACGAAGTAGGACTACCGGCAAATGCTAAGACGGAGATGTAAGACTTACGGGGGGGTAATACAGTACAGTATCCATTATCCATACCAATATGAGAAGTAAATCATGAGGCTCAATTACCTATTCGAAGCAACTTCCTCGCCGCAGCTCTGAACATCTCCTCAGGATCTAAGTAACATCAACGAGAATCCTCGTTGTATCTTTCCGTCTCTATATGCAAGTCAGATCAAGATAAACATGTTGATGGATGGTGGAGGCTGAATTTGGGGTGAGATGGTGGGACGGCAGATGCGGCGAGGATTTTTGAGGCATGTGCCGCGAGAAGGTGGGTGGTAGAATAGTTTTTGTGGAGGATACGATCTTTGTAGATGCGAGAGTTTTTTTGGCTTGTCTGTGTGCTTTGGAAAGAAAGACGGATGCAAGCTGGTGGTAACCTGGTTGCGTTTCTATATTCACTCTCTTCTTCTATATAACTCGTGGAGAATAAGTTGCATACTTCGAGTACTTACTCGTGGTAATGGACTTTCAATCGTGAATGCCTCACTAGCAATGACCCTCTTTCTCTTAGCTCTTTTGTCAATGTTTGTATAGCTTTATATTTCAAAATAAGAGATTTCTATTCTTAGTATCTCTTGATACAAACAAGTGCGGCGGGATGGCCTAATGGTAAGGCGTTGCTTTCCGGTGGCAAAGATTGCGGGTTCGAGTCCCGTTCTCGTCGTTTGTTTTTTTTGAAATTCGAGGATATGATAATAGTTTTTTTCTGGCTATCAATGAAAGAATGTATAGTTATGGTTTCTTTTGTAGATTTCGGCTTCCGTTAGTTGGTGTAGGATCGCGCTATCTTGTACCTCGTTTCGAGGCCGAGACTCGTCCGCCGAGCGGTGATATGGAGATACCAATCTAGAAACTCAATATTACTTTTCTTTTGTAGTTTTAATCTTGCCATTTGTTGTAGATATGTCCTTGATAATATCATTCTCAGCTACAGCTGTGCTATTTAACCATTCTCCATACTCCATTCAACTGGAATACCTCTCGATGCCTACAATTTACTCTTTTGATTCTTACGTTCTTCCTTAGATGCCGAAGGAGGAGAGTTTGCAGCACCACCAGGTGTTTTCGATGGATCATTTGCCTTAATGCTTGCCATATCCTGATCCAACATCTTTCCACCACTGCTTCCGGAATTTCCACCCTCAACGACTTTCATCAAAGCCCTTCCATTGCTTAAGCAGACTTTTCCACCTTCTACTCTCGTCACGAATCGAATCTCTTCCCAACCGTCTTTCTTCTCACCAGTTCTCCATATCTCAATGATCAACTTGTCTCCCGGCTTTACCGGAGATGCAAATCGGCATTGGAATTCCCTGATGTTCTTTGGGTCACTGCCACCCAAAGCTTTTAGAAGTGCATGAGCACTGAAGTTCCAGGATGAAAGCCCGTGCATGATGGGGCCTCCAAAGCCCATCTTCATTCCTGGCTCGGGAGTTGCGTGAAGTGGATTGTAATCGCCATTTAATCTATGCTTATTAGTCCAATGCCTCGCGAGCTACTTGCGGGGAAACCTGTACCTGTATAGTAATGCACTCTCCTTGGTAGTTTGATGCTCAACCACAGCGTCTGGCTTCTTGCCCTCCGGCGGTGGGTAGTTTTGGGTCGCAGGTCCCTTTGGTCCTCCCCAATTACCCTGTCCAACAAAGAATGCGCTCCCAAGAGCTCTGGTATAAACCTCCCCGCTGTCCTTATCAACGATCTCCTGCTGGGTTTCTACGACCGTGCCTGACTTTCCCTTATCGTATACACCGACCACTTTAGCACGGAGCTCAAAGGTCTTGCCGGCGGAGGTTGGCGGAAGCGGTTTGAGGAATTCCATAGAGCGTTGGCCATCGAGAACGCGACGATGATCGAACTTGGGAACACCAGGAATTGGAGTTGCAGCGGAGGCCGCGTAGAAATCGATTACTTCTTGAGTCGTGCGTTTGAATGCTTGCTAAAGGTTAGTGCTCATTGCTCACAATAAAGATGGGAAAAGTGAGCTTACGAAGGATAACGGGATAGGTTGGGAACACTGCGAAGTTGGGGTGTAGTTCCTGTACATAATTGAGCTTCTGCCACAGTTAATTGAAACGGCGAAACGTACGTATAGAAAGTGTAGCTCATCATTCGTGCATCCAATGCTGTTGGCGAATAGAAGAACATCTCTCTTCAACCAAGACACCTCTTCTGGGGGGTATTCGAAACCTGCACCTGGTCCAGACATTGTGAAGCTATGTAGTCGTTCAGAAGATAATTATGCACTGATATGGGTATTCGACTACTGGAAAGTAGATTTGGGAGTTGCAATTGAAGAGTATTTACATGAAGGAGCAGGAGAGAAGCTACCCCAGGATTGCGTTTAGTGATCTCATCCCCACAGTTTCGGCTGTTTCTGCTCGAGCAACTGCAGATACCTCGGCATATGATAATCCAGATTTGAGTGCGCCTGAGGACTGTGGATTCAGCTCGGGGCTCGCGGTTTACAGTCTAAGTACTCGTATACTCTGTACTATAGATACACAAATCACGATCGATGCAAATCACATGGAAACGAAGGAGTTTCGAGGAAGATGATTTCCTATCTAGGTTAAATTACGCTAACATCTTGCGATGCGTTTTTTGGAGTGCTTCTTCTAGGTGAGCCTCAGACCTATCCCTGTATGCAGTAAGTAGTTAAAATCTAATGAAAATTCAAGAACACTCCAGGATATTCCAGTCCAATTATTATCCGGCAACAAAATCTCGAATGGATAAAGGACAAGTATGCATGAAAGCAACTACCCCTTCGCCGTTAAAAAGCACAAAGCAACATTAGTAACGCCTGGTCCACTGCAGAACCTCTATCCCAGAAGCAAATTCGCCTGTCAAGTTTCGGGTATCACCCCTTAACTGACAGGAAGGTTATCCATTTTACCCTTGCCCCCAGCAATCCATTCAGGCTCGATAAGTCTTTCCCGATCTGCGTACAAATATTTGTATGCCGTACGGATAGTACCATCGCTAACTCCAGCCACTTGGGATATCTCCTTAGCGGACTTGGGCTTGCCGAGAAGTGCTGAGGCCATGTAAATACAGGCGGCTGCAACTGACAAGGGGGATCGACCAGCGAGATCACCGACGGTCGAGACCTTCTCAGCGAGACCTTGGGAGATCTTGACGAATTGTTGGTTCTTGAGACCAAGCTGACTGCAGTAACGGGTGCAGAGGTCTTTGGCATTGGTTGACGTAGTAGTCTGGTAACCGTCTGTAGCCGAAACCCCTTAGATTTCATGTTAATATTTATCAAAAAGATAGCATTAAGCTTACGCAACTTACCAATATTAGCTTCTGCAGTCGCCTTTTTGGCTGAACTGTCAGCAAAGAACTTCTCGAGAACCTTGAAAGTTCGACCGATATCCTTCTTCGATACTTTGGTCAAGGCGAAGATTTCACGGAAAGTACGGGGAACACCGCACTGGCGGCAGGCAATAAAGATACATCCAGCAACGATGGCTTCTTGGGATTTCCCTTTGAAGGCTTTAGCGTCATCGACAAGTTTGAAGAGGTGCTTCGCAGTGTCGGAGACATTCTTGGGAATGTTGACGGCGTCGCAGTGAGCACCAATCTCCTTATAGGCTGCGAGTAAGCCCTTCGTAGCCTTATCGACGCCTTGTTTACCTTGGGCGCGGTAGAGTTCACGGCTACGAGCGCTGCTGTCACCAAAGGCGATGGTGGTTTGAAGCTGGGATCCGTTCAAAAGGGGATTCGCAGCATCACCAACACGAGATGGATCGTCATTGCCTTGATCATCGTTCGAAAACGTACGCCATTCGGAACGAGTATCAACAATTCGATCACCTATGACCACACCACAGGTATCGCACACAAGATCTCCAGAAGAGAACTCTTCAACGAGGTTGGGTGGAATCTCCTTGCAATCCTTGCACATAACCGTAACATTTAAATTTTGAGTCCATTCTGTCGCTTTGTCAAGCGGTGGGCTCATCATTTTCGGCTTGTAAGGTTTTGGTCGGTAGATGTTATCAAGCTTGTCAAAGACTGGACGTCTCTTTGGCTTGCGACGAACTTCCTTTCTCTTGCGCGAGACTGCTAAGCGCTTTCTGATATCTGTGGTAGGTTTTTCACAGAGTAAGGTGGTCGAAAGCTTGACAAAAAGCGGTGAATGCAGTTTGGCGGTTTTAGCTGTGAATGTTGGGCCGGCTTTGTTGATCGCCGAGAAAATATCGACGATTCGCCTTTAACGTGAGCTTCCTCAACAAACAATACCAGCGGAACCCGTAATTATATGTTAAAATACACCGTAGTTGCCCGTAGAATTTGTGTGATAGATCGGACCGCCGAGAAGAGGAGTACGTCTGGTCAACGCTGCAGAGGATTGAAAGATTGCGTTGTTCACGGTCGTAGATTTGTGGGCCGAAGAGGGGAAGTGACTTAAGACTGTCTCGTGCGCAATAGTAGGAAATGTGGTAAGATTCGACTCGAGTACTTGTGTATCCTCGTGAGATGTTATCAGGCGCTGGATATATACGTCAAGTGAAGTATCGTGTCGAGAAGAGGATGCCTGAAGTATATGAAGTCGCTGTGCTTGCCGTAGTCAGAACTATTCGAAGATTTCTCAGAACAAATAACCAGTTAAGGCGTCCGTGAATGTTTCAAAGTCGTTTTTGGAAGTTGTCGATGACTATCGCTGGAAAGATGACCGGCAACTTTGTGAGTGATTGAGAACGACAGTATAACAATCTTCTTTGCTGTGTGGCGAGCGAGCGGTGGGTGGTTGTCGAAGAGAATGTGGTTGAGTAGGAAGGGAGAAGATTTCTCACAAAGAATGCAAAAGAAGTTCTAGGTAGCCACAATAACCATGCTATTTTCGGACATGTAGTACACGTGACTCACAGCCTTGAGCCACGCCTACCTTTGGTTGCCTTATTCGAGGCTCGCTAATAATGGAGCGCGCCGAAGCTCTAGGTCAGTTTGAAAGCTATCAGATATCTAAGCAACTTTCCAAAATCAAACACATTCATCTTATACCTTCCTGTCTACGTCGTACTCCTTCCGTTCAATTCCACATAATACCCGCTTTACAAAATGTCTACTTTAGAAGATCTCGATGATCTCGAGCGAGAGCAAAAGGAAGACAAGAGAGACGATGGCGACAAGGACAAGAAGCCAAGTCAGAACAACGGCGGCGATGCGGAAATGAAAGACGCAGAACCAGAGAAGGAAGATGATCCTATAGATGAAGAAATCTACAGTTTGAGCACACAGGATATTCTGACGAGGCGACGACTTCTGGAAAATGACTCCCGAATCATGAAGAGCGAGTTTCAACGACTAAGCCATGAGAAGTCTACAATGGCAGAGAAGATCAAGGACAACCTCGACAAGATCGAAAATAACAGGTGCATTTATTCGCCCCAATCTCCAGATTACAATTACTCTCCTTTGCTAACATCCGTTCTAGACAACTGCCATATCTTGTTGGAAATGTTGTTGAACTGCTCGATCTAGATCCAACCGCTGAATCCGCCGAAGAAGGCGCCAACATCGATCTCGATGCCACCAGAGTCGGGAAATCCGCCGTCATCAAAACTTCCACCAGACAAACCATATTCCTTCCTTTAATAGGTCTCGTGGATCCGAACGAACTGAAGCCTGGTGACTTGATCGGCGTCAACAAAGATTCATATCTTGTTCTGGATACCTTACCCGCGGAATATGACAGCAGAGTCAAGGCCATGGAGGTCGACGAAAAGCCGACAGAGAAGTACACTGATGTTGGAGGATTGGACAAACAAATTGAGGAATTGGTGGAGGCAATCGTGTGGCCAATGAAGGAAGCGGAGCGCTTCAAGAAGATCGGTATCAAAGCACCTAAAGGTAGTTTTCTTCTATCCGCAATTCACTTCCATCTTATTAATAAGTCCAGGTGCTCTCATGTACGGTCCGCCCGGTACGGGGAAAACACTTCTTGCCAGAGCTTGCGCCGCACAGACTGATGCTACCTTCCTCAAACTTGCCGGTCCTCAACTCGTACAAATGTTTATTGGTGATGGTGCAAAACTGGTTCGTGATTGTTTTGCGCTTGCTAAGGAGAAGGCTCCAGCGATCATCTTCATCGATGAATTGGATGCTGTCGGAACCAAGCGCTTCGACAGTGAGAAGAGCGGAGATCGTGAGGTTCAGAGAACTATGTTGGAGTTACTGAATCAACTGGACGGTTTCGCTTCGGATGACCGCATCAAGGTGTTGGCAGCGACTAACAGAGTCGATGTTCTTGATCCTGCTTTGCTTCGTTCCGGTCGTCTTGATCGAAAAATCGAGTTCCCACTGCCGAACGAGGAGGCCCGGGCACAAATTTTAAAGATCCACAGTCGTAAGATGACTGTGGATGACGCTGTCAACTGGCCGGAATTAGCACGAAGTACGGATGAGTTCGGTGGAGCTCAGCTCAAGGCAGTATGCGTAGAGGCTGGTATGATTGCTTTGAGAATGGGGAAGAACAAAATTAGTCACGAACACTACGTTGACGCTATTGCGGAGGTTCAAGCCAAGAAGAAGGGTAAGTTCATTATGGTTCTGATAAGTCGTCTAACTCATATACTAACATGTCGCAGATACTGTCAACTTCTATGCTTAATTTGGCTGGCTTGATGGTGGTGTTTGGCATAGCTTGCATGGCGAGACTTGTAATCATAGAAAAATCAGGACATCTTCAATGTGGTCAAAAAGGTTCCTCCTGGATTTCAGGGGCTATTCCGCTAATTGACACGAACATGAAATAACGGAAGGTTGTTACAACAAAATATTAGTGCTGAAGCTACAGTCGTCCTATTCACGGTGTACAAACCTATCCACAGGAAACAGTCACAAAGCTTTGTGATTCATGTTGCAGAGATTTCCAGGATGCATCCAAAGCTTGAAGACGACCCCTTGAATGCTTTGACAAATACTGAATGCCAGTGTGTAGTTCTTCATGTCATATACGAACACTCCATGTCTGTTGCCACGACAGATGAGGGGCATGAAAACGTGAGAAGATCCTGACCTGTTTGGACTACTTCACTTCCCTCGCAGATCACAGAGGACATTTGCAGAACGGTTCCGTTGGATGCTAGTCATTTGTAAAGCAGGATGCAGGGCAGGCATAAGCTGATCGCTACCGCAAAGTTCATGCTCATCATCTAAGTTTGTATACACGCAGCTTTGCATGAATGGCAAAGACCTCCTGTAGACATGTAGTCCTAACCATTGTATTCTGAGCTTCTCGCCGGCTGCTGACCGAAGTAGATACCCAAGTCCTAAATGTCTGAATCTCCCGCAGAAATGGTGCGTATAAGATCGCCCCGTCTCATTACTCCTTCAACTCCCCGTCTTTTCCAGGTAAGTCGCCAAAATCAAGCATACATGTACGAAGCCATGTGCAGATAACGCGACCCACGAAAGCATCGTTGCGTAACACAAATGCGCTCAAGATAATTGGTTTACGGCCGGTAACGTTGCGTGCGGGGGGTGCGCCCTCAAAGCCCCACCATCCGTATCGCGGGGCGAAGGTACGTGGAGAGGGGTGAACGCTCCTCGTCTCCCAACTTGTACTCTACTACTGAGTAGCAACTGAATCATGCAACGTTGAGCTTCCGAAATCATATACAGTAAGCTGGTATCTGCGGTGTGGTATTCCATTGTCCCTTGTTTTTCTGTGAATTGGTATGAGATTCGATCGAGTCTCATAGCCGCGCATCAACTGCCCAGGCAACAATATAACCTCTCGCACTCCTACATAAAACCGAGTTCCAACCTGTGTTGTTTGCAGACGATTCCACATCCATTAACTACCTTTTCAATTCTAATTGTACAGCAACCAAAAGCATGGCCCCTCACGCAGAAACACCACCTACTAACTCCGCATCTGTCAGCGAAGACCCCCTCCCTTCCACCAATCCTTCGCCCTCTCCCGTCCGAATACTCATAATTGGCGCCGGCTCTCGAGGCTCCCAATACTCTCGCTGCGTCGCTCAAGGTACCAACGGAATCGTCGTCGCCGTCGCCGAGCCCATTGCCTCGAAGCGTCAACGACTCGGCTCCAGATACATATGGGGCAACAACGCGCCCTCTCCCGGTCAATCGTTTTCGGACTGGCACGAATTCTTTGAGTATGAACAAGACCGACGAGCGCGAGCTGCGCGCGGCGAAAGCGTCCCAGAAGGAGTTGAAGCCGCGTTCATATGTGTGTTGGACGAGCTACATAAAGAGGTCATTGTGGGATTAAAACCATTGGGATTGCATATAATGTGTGAGAAGCCGTTGGCAACGACGTTGAATGATTGTGTGGAAATCTACAAGGCTATGCTGCCGGATTTGCCAGGGACGACGCAACCTTCTAAGATCTTCTCAATTGGACATGTCCTAAGATATAGTCCGCATAATATGTTATTGAGGAAACTGTTGCTAGAGGAAAGGGTTATTGGTGATGTGCTGAGTATCAATCATACAGAACCAGTTGGTTATTGGCATTTCACTCATTCTTATGTTCGGTATGTACTTTTCCTTGGTCTTGGTTGTGTCAAAATTTATGTTAATACAAACAAGAGGGAACTGGCGCAAAGAATCCAAAACCGCCCCTACTCTACTCACCAAGTCATGTCACGACATTGATTTCCTCCTCTGGCTCCTCTGCTCTCCACCTCCCACATCATCCCTCTCAGAACCTCACCTGCCGTCTAGCATCACCTCTACCGGGAGTCTCCAATACTTCACCCAAACCCGCAAACCTCCCAGCGCCGGCGCCGCCACCAACTGTCTCAGCTGTCCCATCGAACCCGACTGCAAATACTCCGCCAAAACCATCTACATCTCCCCCGCACATCAGGGTCTCAAAAGCAAACCCCACACCAGCAAAGACTACAACACGCACTGGCCCGTCGACATCGTCCACCCAGAAATTGAAGAAATCACACTCCAATCCGGGATCCCCGCCGCCGAGACGGCTCTCCTGAAAGTCCTCGCCGAAGACTACACAACATCGACCCCCGCCTCCGAAATCGAATCGCGAAACTGGTTCGGCCGCTGCGTCTGGGAAAGCGATAACGACGTCGCCGACGACCAATTCGTAACTCTTACGTTCCCTGCAGTGCCAGAGCGAGGCCTAGGCGCTAAACAGGCGAGCTTCCACATGGTGGCGCAGACGAAGAAGATTTGTGAGCGCTATACGCACATCTATGGTACGGAGGGGGAGATCTACGCGGATGGCAAGACGATCGAAGTGGAGGATTTCCGGACCGGGGAGAAGAAGGTTTGGACTCCGTCGAAGACGGATGAAACAAGTGGACATGGTGGGGGAGATGCGGGGTTGGTGACACAGTTTGTGGGGGCGGTGGAGGCGGTTAAGAAGGGGGAGGAGGTGGAGAAGGCGCAGAGGGAGTGGGTAGGCTGTAGTTGTAAGTTTTCTTTCTTTTTGTTAATTTCCAGCTCTTCGAAAACATAGCGCTAACATACACTTACAGTGGAAGAAGTAATCCGTAGCCACGCAGTAGTTTTCGCAGCCGAGCAAGCGCGGAATAATAAACTGGTAGTAGATTTCGAAAGCTGGTGGAAAGAAGAAGTCGTAGAGAAATTGGCCTTGGGTGCTTAATCTTGACTTGATGTACATAGACAGACATGCTTTGACGGGAGGAAAGGGAAAAGAGCGCTGATGCTCGTGGGGATTGACCGAGCGCGATATGAGTGCATGAAAATCATGATGATATGATAATTTGGAGCTTGGTGTTACTTACTGATATGGGCTATATGCTATGATGGTATTAGCTACAAGCGACGGCTCAAGGGGCCGATACATTCATTGATATAGATTCATTGATATAGACACCGATACTGGACAGCTTGCGATTGTTCCGACCGTAAAGGTGGAAGTTTACTATGCAAATCGAACTGTTAACATTTTTGAACAAAGTCGCAGAGCAATTCTGAAAAAGATATGATATCGCCGTTTCCGTTCTATGTATCCCCGTTGTGGATATATTACAACTAAACTAACCAGCGCCGCGCAACGCCATTCACGCCATGCCATGCCAGCATACCAACTGACCAAAGGCACACGCTACAACCACTACGCTTTCTATCCAGAGTCCGTCCTTGTGCCGTATTATACCATGCCATACAAACGTATTCGTGTTTTGGGAGAATACACATGTATTTCTGTCATATCATTCATTCGTTCCTCTCTGAGCCTCATGATGAACTAATTCCATCTCCAGCTTCATCACTCTCCCCTTCGTCATCTGCGTCCACACTATTACCCGCCGGTCCATCATCCTCTCTCCCAGCCCTCACACCCCCTAGAGCCCCATCTCCTACCCTCAACCTCCGAACCGCCCTCCGCAAGCCTTCTAATGTCGCCCTCTCCCTAACCAGCATTCCCCTCGCCAGATCCCTCACCGCCTTCCTCCCCATCTTCTCATGCAACTCCTGCCATCCAGCCAGCTCTGCCGCTACCACCTGCTGCGTATACCGCAGTTCCCTCCCCGTTTCCTCGACCTCTTCTTTCGTTCTGCGTACCTTATCTTCTTTTTCTTCATTCAGTCGCTGGCGAGTTTCGTCCAGGAGACCGAGCGGCCAGCGGGTGGAGCGTGAGAGGGAGTTGTAGGAACGCTCGATGGATTTGCGGGAGGAGGTGATGGAGGAGATGAGGGAGGTGGGACGGGAGAGGGAGAGTAGCATCGCGATGATGGTGTTGTGGATGGAGAGGATGGAGGTGTGGAAAGTGGTGTAGGGGGAGGTGGAGGGTGGAGAAAGGGTTTGTGTGTATGCTTCTAAAGCGGAGATGTGAGTTTGCGGGAGAAAGGGAAGGGTGGCCATGGCGCGTGTTGAGAGCTTGTATGCATCATAGAGATCTGAAATTTTGGTTAGACAGTGTACTTAGGTAGAAGGGAGGCTAAACATACCTGTGGTGACAATAGCCACCATATTCGCCCTACGTGCAACGCTCTTCGTGGAGTAGTTTACACTTCGCACCATATCTCTTGCATGATCTACAAATTGCTCGACAACACGCACATCATCGATGGGCTCATATTCCTCCCTAACCTTCTCGATTCTGGTTTCTGCTTTTAGCTTACTTCGCTGCTCCATCATATCTGTCTGAATATCAGGCACGAGGAAAAACTCCCACAACATCTCATGCGTGGAGAACGTCGTGTGAGCAAGGAGTATCTTGAGGAAGCTGTCGAGGTTTAGTTGAATGTCTCTTAGAACAGCTCTAGAAGGCTTTGACGGAAACTGGAAAGGTGTTCTCATTCCCGATATTGATGGCAGCCATGATGCCGGGTTCTCTAACGCTAATAGCCTCGCCAGGCTCTCAAAATCGGCGAGGGATCTTCGACAAGTGGTGACTGTAAAGCTTTGATGTGCTGATGGAGCGCCTGACTTGAGTACTAATCGGATGGTTGCGTCCTCAACGAAAAATGATCGAACCACAGATGTGATTCTTCCATCGGCTGCAGGAGGTCCTGAAAATAGGATCAGATCATCGATTCGGTTTCTCACGTCGTCATCCTTTGCGAGCTCGACGGCCGTCAGTCCACGCAGTTCCTTCGCGAAGATATCGACTCGTGGATCACCAAAGAGAGCCCGGACCATTTCGAGGCGGCCGTATTTGCTGGCTACCATGAGTGGAGTGAATTTCTTCTCGTTCGTCGCATTGACGTCTGAATCGCAGCGAAGAAGAAGCTGCAATGCTACTTGCGGATCATTCACAATGTGCAGTAAAGTATTGCCCTTCAGGTCAACGTGATCATCAAGATGTAAAGGTTGACCATCGCCCTGAGAAGCTGTTGCTGCCACGATTGCCGACTCTACCATAAATCGATAACAGCTATGGTCGTAAGATCTACAAAGGGCGAAAAGGGGTGTCTGTCCATTCTTGTCTTTCTGTCGCCAAGGTAGTAATCGGCCAACTCGCGAAATAAGGTCCGGATAATTGAACAAAAAGTGAGCGAGGCTTCTACCATTGTTATCTTGTCGTGAAAGATATCCAATCACTACTAACTCCGATGCCGCTCGATAAATAAAATCTAAAATTATGTCAATGAGCTCTCTATGTCCCAATTGGACAGCAGCGCTCAGTAAAGTTGTCCCCTCATTATTTGTATCTTCGAGTACCGCACGTATTGGATAATAGTCGTGCAGTGACAACAGGTACCGAAGTGCTTCTGGTCTTTCGTGCTGTACAGCCATCATTAGCACAGACTCGCCCGACGAGTCCTCGGTCTGAGAAAGACGTTGTATCGAAGTATCGCCCTCTATCCCACTACCAGCAGAGTCGATCGTAGTCGCCCTCGATCGAAAAGATATCTCGGAACTACTTGATAGACTTCGGACATCCATCGTCACTGTCTTTGGACGGCGCAACGGCGGCAACCTCCCATCATCACTATCCTCATCCTCGTCATCCTGGTATTGCCAGGGGAAGACGTGTGTTAACGTAGAGGCTTGTGAGAACCTACTGGTACTTGCACCAGTGGATGGACGTCTGGCGTGTCCATTTGCAGTGTTCCATGGAGCGTTCTCGTCTATTATGTCATCGACGACGGCTTCCTCGTTATCCGATTCCTCTTCATCGGAAGAAAAATCGCGGTCAGGTTCCATAATCTTCATCATCTCTTTAATCTCTCCTTTCTTAGTCGCGGCCCAAAGCTTATGGTTTCGTCTACTTGCTTTTCTAAGACCTCCTGAATCCCTTGCGAGGTATGACAGAACCGCCTCGAATGTGCTAAGAGCATATCCCATCTCCCCACTTTCCACGTCGTCAATGAAGATAAAATGGCGCATGTATAGAAGTCGAGCTTGTAAATATTTCACTTGAGCTCTAATGACAACGATCAGTAGGAGAGAGACAAGGGTGTCGGCGTTGATGGTTAGGACAGAGCTTGCTTTCTCGGAAGAAGTAAGACTATCAGCTGGGGTTCTGGGGGCTTCTATGAGTTGGGTGACGGTCTTAAGAGTTAGAAGCAAAATATCCATCATTTGTTGCGGGCTTCCAGCAATGCTTAATTTTCGAAATTCTTCTACCGCTCGACCCAGGCGCAGTGTCAACTCGTGCTTTCCGTGGTGTCCACCCTGAATTGGTATTCCAACTTGCGATATGTCCACAAACTCCATTTGTCTAATTTTGGCTTCGAGTTCTAAATCTTCTGGACGTTTCATTGTGCATAGCCTGGGAAAGAGAATCGTGTCGTGTAATTGCTCAGTGACATAACGCTCAATCAATCGTTCCACAACTGGACCAGTAAGATCGGTTGTAGCCCCGAGAAGAGAAAGCTGTTGCTTGTCGACCATCTGAAAAAGATCGATGGCACTTGTAACGGCTGTCTCCAATGCCCCTCGCATGACGATTTCATCATCCTCGGTATAGAAATCCACAATATAACGTTGCGCATGTCCGTTTGGGCGAAGTGCTGGACCCGAAATGCTACTTGATCGAGCTTTCTTCATTGCCGTAGCGATAGGACCATCGGGTACAGGATCTGGAATAACAGTCGCCGACGGAGGTGGTGGTAGTTGCTTCTCGAATACCTGGTTGAATTCCTTGAATAACCCCTCCAACCCAGGTTGCATCTGCCTTGCGATCATTGGAAAGTTGGTTAGGAGATCCCCGAAAGTTTTGATATCCTTCTTGCGTGGAAGACCATTCATATTAGTGGACTCCCCAAGCGGGCTCGAGGATGATTTAGCAGGTAGTAAAGGTCTTCCGTCCGGCAGCCTTGGAGCTAGCAGTGCAGGAGTGATTTTTGTTTCCTCAAATATTCCAACCAAAGGTCGCGATATATAGTACACAAGCCACTGTCGTGGCTCTAGGGAATCCGGATACCATAAAGTGTCCGATAGAAGTTGCGCTTGGTTCAACGTTTTGAATCCTGATGAAGTATAGTTAGCAACCTCGTCCCTTCAAAGCTACGCATCTACCAACCCTTATTACTGTATACATAGGCGTCTTTGACCACGACCGTCCTGCCATTAACCGTGGTGTACTGTTTGGCCTTTCCCCGGTTCTCCCGCATGTTTGGCGCATCCTTCCCTCCCGCGGTCGCAGCGTGGTTGGCCGGTATTCGCAAGACATGACTTCCAAGAAAGTCTTCGGATCCTGCGAGATCTGCGTAGAGCGCGCCGGTCTCTCGGTCACGGGAGGTAAGGAGAACTTCGGTAGTAGGAACTAGTAATATCTGCAGACTGATTAGCCTGTGCACAATGCTCTGGACGTTATCATCGCTGCCTACATGTAGGTGTACCGGCGTACACTGAGAAGGTAGAGCACTCTTGAAGAAGGCGCTCAGGAAAGGATTCAAGGGCTGCATTCATTCGACTTTCATTACACCCAAAATTATAATTGCACCGCAGGTTATCTATGCCTGCAACGCGGATGATGGAGGCAGCGGGTTCGATCACTTTCGTTATATCGTGGATTTCGCAGACAGGTTGTGCCGTTTTCGTAGAATCATAGAGTCGTAGAATTGTTTGGGTAATAGGATGAGGGACCACAGAGTAAACAAAACATTGGCTGTGCTATCAATGTTCTATTGGTGACGTTGTCGCGAATCAAAAGCGCGTTACAGTCGCATGGTACTTGGTCGATTGATAAGTTATGAAGATCTGCGGAACAATAGTTTCTATCTTTGAGGCAAGCTGTCTGCCTCGCCTGGCGGGATTCTAACCTTACAGTGCTAAGTTGCTTCCTTTGCTCGTACCTTGCTGCGGTTCTTCCCCTACGACCTCATGGGCCCACTAACCGAGACCATTCAAGGCATACAGTGACACATTTGCACGTGATGATCCGAACGCTATCTCTTTCTGCTTTCCCTCTTTCGGCCAAGCTTCACCCCAAGGGTCTTCCCGGCCTTTTTCTCCCAACTGCAACTTCCTTATCTCGCTCGGCTTTTTGCTTTGGAGGGGAAGCTGGAGGGGAACCTTGGGCGGAAGCTTTCCCCACATTCCGGTATCCCCTATCAACTGCTCATTGATTCTCCTAATGGGTTTGTTAATGCAATATATCTATTAGTAACGGTAGGTGATATCTCTCTGTATCTCTTTGTCCCTCATACAGGTCACTTTCTCAGCACGTCTCCTTGAGTTTCTGGCGTAACTGTCGGGCATTGGCGATTGCTTTTCTGTCTGGCCTTTAATATTCTCGAGCCGTCTCCAATTGAGCCGCATTGCGTCTGCCAATCTTCAATCCAAAGATGGGGAAAAAGCGCGTTCTCTGCGGCTATGGCGTCGACATTGACGCTGTGGCTGGCTGGCTTGGGTCTTATGGCGGAGAGGATTCTACATCCGATATAAGTCGAGGTCTGTCTCTTCCCTACCAACATTCTGTGCACTTTCCTTTCAATAAACGCCATTTCATCAATCGCCAATACCACTGAAGCTGAAACAATGAACTCGTTCAGGACTTTTCGCTGGTACCGTCGGTGTCCGTCGGCTTCTCCAACTGTTTTCTAAAAACAAAATCCAGGCAACATGGTTCATACCTGGCCACTCCCTCGAAACTTTCCCAGAGGAATGCGCCATGATCAGAGACTCTGGCCACGAAATTGGACTCCACGGGTACTCGCATGAAAACCCCTCCGATATGACGCTCGAACAACAGCGAGATGTTTTAGATAAGACATACAAGCTCTTGACCGATTTTTGCGGGAAGCCTCCTCGAGGTAGTGTGGCGCCTTGGTGGGAAACGAGTAAAGAAGGGGCCGAATTATTGCTCAGCTATGGGATTGAATACGATCATAGCATGAGCCATCATGATTGTCAGATGTATTGGTTGAGACTTGGAGACACCTGGACGAAGATTGATTATTCGAAAAAGGCCGAGGAGTGGATGAAACCACTTGTTCAAGGTGTACCATCAGGGCTGGTAGAAATTCCAGCCTCGTGGTATATGGATGATCTGCCGCCTATGATGTTCATCAAAAAGGCTCCCAACAGTCATGGCTGGGTAGACCCAAAAGTCGTTGAGGAACTATGGATGGATCACTTCGATTATTTCTACGAAAACTATGATGAATTTGTTTTCCCTATGACAGTTCACCCGGATGTTTCAGGACGGCCGCACGTTTTAAAGATGCATCAGAGGTGGGTGCTATGGATATAGGCTGGTTAATGGACACACTAACGCTCTGTAGGATCATCGATCACATCAATAAACACGAAGGCGTAGAATGGGTCAAATTCGAGCAAATGTGTGATGAGTTCAAAAGCAAAAACACACCAGAAGAAGGTGCAGTGTTGCCAGCAGCTGCGGGGGAGATATTGAAGAAGTAAAAAGTGTCGAAATAGACCTGATAGAGGACAGCTGTCCAATATTATGAATGTTGCATTGATGTATCCGGCTGTCGTGCTAGTTACTTGGTTTGTGTTTGTCACCCTGTGTTATGGCTTAATATGAAGTTACGTGTACCAGGTCTAGCATCTGACAAAGCTAGGCAGCACAGTTGCGTATTGAAGCGGGAATTTTGAAACCAATCTATTGCCAGAATGATCATTCGTCCTTAACGACTTGCGCCCGCCAGTATGCGCAAACCACAGCGGTGGCATCGCACGCGGCGGGTAACAAACCTCCGTCCCTCATGCCTAGCTATCCGAGTATGGCAGGAGAGAATCGAGAGCCAGAAAATCCTCTTCAGTCTTTCTCCTTGATCGCTTTCTCAGTTCATGCTATTTGCCCAAGTCAAAAGTGCTACACAATACACGGCTCCGGCTTACTGAGTCGGTCGTTTGTGATCGGACGTAGATCTGATGACGCGGAGCACCTAGCCGCAATGAACATAATTTGTCGAGACTCGAGAGTCCTCAAAATGATATGGTTCCCCCTCCCTAACCCACCACCTTCTCCCCATAAAAAGCAACCTCACACCCATTCACATTCCTAGCCAACAACCTCACCTCCCCCATCCACTCCCTCTGATCCCTACTCTCTAGCCTCTTATATCTCTGCACTAACCGCACCATCACATAACTCGCCTCCATCAGCGCCTTATGCTGGCCCCCACAGCTCCTGGGCCCGCCCCCAAACGCCATGTACTCCCATCGCGTGGGCGCGATACGGGTCCAGCGGTCGGGGTCGAAGGTCTCGATTCCGGGGCCAAAGACGCTGGTGTCCCGGTGTAAGGAGTAGAAATTCGTCATTACGTCTGCGCCGGCGGGGACGAAGATCGGGGAAGTGCCGTCTGCGCCGCCACCGGTGGGGAGGATGGTGTCGTGTAGGGCGGTGCGTGCCATGTTTGGGAAGACGGGGTGGAGACGCAGTGCTGTTGGGCGAGTAAGTGAGTTAGTATAGAGCGTGCGTGGAGACGGGGAATGAGAAGTGATGGGTTCCGTGGAAATTAAATATTAGAGACGTTAACTTAGTCTGACTTCACTCACTCTCTTTAAAAACATTCCGCAGAAACGACATTCCCCTGAGCGTCTTCTCGCTTAAGTGTTTGCCATTTTCTCCGAGCCCAAGAACTTCCTCCCCCAACCGTTTCCATAATGATGGGTGCCGTGAAAGATCAAAAAGCGCATTACTTAACAGTATAGCTGAAGTATCCTGCGTAGCGAGCATGCCCTGTAGGACCTGAGAGCGTACTTCATATGGTGTAGCTTTTTGGTTAATGAGGATTGTGAGGAGACTCTGGGGTTGTGGTTTTGCCTGTGCCGTCTCCTCTCCCGTGTGCAGATTCGATTTCTCAACCTCTTTCTTAACCTCTCTTGCCTTGTTTTGGGCGGAGATAATGCCGATCTGTTGATCTATAAAAGCATGCACGATCTGGATATCAACTTTCCATTTCTTGTTCGGAATGCTGCGTGCGAGACCGCGGAATGCCATGCGAAGACCCATCCATGCTTGACAGTCGCAGAATGCGGAGTAAAACTCTTGGATTGTGATCTTCTTCTTGGGTGGAGACTGAGTAGTGTTGATGGAAGAAGGTGGGGCAGACATCGAACTCAGAGATTGGCCAAGAAGCCATTGGAGTCCCGTATCCAGAAACTGTGTATGAAAATTCACATGATCAGTAAGTGTTTGATACATTGACAATTCAATGTAGGAGCATAACGAAGTGGATAACCCACAAGCTCATCAAATATTGGACTCATGTCCACAGTCTCACCTTCCTGCGGTATTTTGCTCAGTGCCGTTTTCAATGCAACATCTAGAGCTGCGAAATCAAGAACATTCGGATCCGCGAGGGCAGGGGCAATCATAGCCCGGTATCTTTTCCACTCCTGCTCTCCATCGACTGTCATGAAGCCATGACCACAGAACGGCTGCATTCCTTTCAGCCTGCAAACGCCCCAATCTAGCCACTTGGATCCATAGACAGCTTTCAAGTTTTCCGGTTGGATTGTATGGATCACTTTCCGTCCAAGTGAGATAGCTTGGTAGGTAGGGCCATATTTCCGGTGACGTTCCAAAGAGAATAGAATGCTTTGGTGGGCCTTCCGCTTCTCGGCGAGAAGACGGAATAAATCAAGACCAAAAATGGGGTCTTTATGTGGATAAGAAGGCGGATCATGGCACGAGGGCGGAATCTTCTGTGAGAGACGGTACGAGTGTATTGAGCGGTACAAAACTAGAAGAAAGGTGAGCAATGAAATCAGTAAAATGTTCATCATCGTTGTGAGACAACACTCGAGGGCTGCTTCACTTGTGCTGGCAGACGATTTTCCCAAGTCCCAGTTTGCTTTCCTCTTCTAGTAGAAAGATAACCTAGACTATTGGAAGGGTAACGGATACTCAGACATATAAGGTGACATTGAAAAGAAAGCTTCAATTTGTACCAACAACACTAAGTGTTGGTGACTACTATCACTGTCATTGTCAATTTCCGATTCCGTCTGGCCGAAGCAAATGTTTTTCTAGAAGAAAAAGAGAAGTCTGCGGATCACTAAAATCGCACTTTGACAACATACTTATGTTTGAATCGAACACATTACTCCGTACAGTATAAACAACTTGGCCTTTGCGAGAACGGAAACGAGCAACGTCCAGATTGTAAATTGGATGGAAAATAGTAGGTGGAACAAACAGTATGAGAAAACTTACCCTCACATTGAGGTTAACTGGTGATGAAAGGTTCATTACCGCAAAGATAAAAATCCTCAGAACGAAAGAAACTTACCTCTTAAAACTATTCCAGAAGTTTTACTCGTATTTTGTGCTCGAGGTCAAGAGAAGCTGATAAAGATGGCGGCAGCAGAAGCTTCCGGTCCATCCCGCAGCCCACCAAGCCCAAAATATCAGGCCGATAACACATCACGTGGTCGGAATAAACCTCGCTTCTCAGGACAAGATCTTTCCAAATCGAATCTCATCATCACGAAGCTCTCCAAATCCGAACGTTCCCAATTCTCAACGACTCCAATTGAGAGCCCACCACGACCGTCAAGATGTTCACTCAAATAGTCCGCGCATCGGTATGTTTTCCTCGGTGAAATGGGACTGAGCTGGAGCAAGAACATGCTAACTGGTGTGGGAAAAAGCGCTCGCAAATCGCTCGGGTTGCAAAACAGCAGGTTATTAGCAAGCGAACATTCATCGTTCCTACTGCTGTTCGTCGTGGTATGTTTTCCCCTCCTCTCCATGCGTTTCTTTCACGTTCTCCTCTGATTCTCTCTCCCCAAACACACCCATCCACTAACTTTCCCTCCCCCCGCACAGCCGATCTAGTACAAGACCTCTACCTGCGCGAGTTAAAATCCTACAAAGTTCCGCAAGTCAAAGCCTCGGACTCCGAAGGCCACGTGCAGAAGTTCAACCCCCCGAAGCCGCCGCAGTCGCCAGAGGAAACAGATATCGCAAAGGAGTTGCAGGCGTATGAGGCGAGCACTGTGGAGGTAGAGGGACAGGCTGAGGGAGGAGCTGAGGCGAAGGAGTTGGATTGGTTTGAGGAGGAGCCGGAGGAGGAGGGTGCGCATCATTAGATACGGATGTGAGATTTTAGTTGGGGAGGGGGAGATGTGATCAAATGAGTGAGTGAGTGAGGTGGACTGCAGAGGAGGGGTAGAAAAGAAGAGTGTACATTTAGAGAGGTGATAGATTGCAATGAATTGCGATTAGGGATGTACAATGAATGGGTAGGGTGAAATTCTCGTCTTTCAAGTGATATTACGAGAGTATGTGTTGATATCGCATACATGATTAAGGTCTAGATCGCATGATGCTACACTTCACGCTGCTCACGACGCGATCCGTTCCAAGATCCTGCGTTTTCCGGATAATCTCTTTTGCCAAGTGGTTAAAAAATTATAATCTATTACAATACAGCATTTGCAACTACCTGGTCGTACAAGTTCCTCGATGATGGTACATTTCTGCACACCACGCTGATCCATGCCTAGCGTCCCCTTCCGTACTTCCCATTTAGAGGAAATAGCCCATATTTTTGAGCCAGCACCATAGGGAAAAGCATCCAAAGCCCATCAGCTTGGTGTTTTCATCCTCAATTTCACCTCCTCCAAATTTCCTCGCCCTGTCCTCAATTCCTCCTTGTTCATCAACGACATCGCAAGCCCGACTTGCATTTGTCGCCCTCCTATTACTTCCACCACCCTTCCTACATTCCGCGCTATCACTATTCTTGTGCTTGCTAGCTAGAATAGGACACCGTATTCTAGCTCCTTCCTATCCATCCCTCATGGCTTTCTGGACTATGATAGTCATCTACCCAATCAGTTCCTTCTCCCATTACGTTCTTACACCTCAACCCCGCTCTCCTCCCGGCAACCCCACAGCAAGCTCCCCCTTCATAACCCTCAAACTCTTCTCCTCCCTCACCCTCAAAACCTTTACTCTCCCCATCCCCCCATCCTCCTCATACATTTCCTTCCCCCTCCCCGCAATCCCCACCCCCTGTCCCCTAATCACGCATCTCCCATCCAGTTCCTGCGGCAGCTCATCGAAACTCGCAGCGATCGTGCTCCCATCCATCTCATATTTCTCCACGCCCATGCCCTCCATTTCCTGCACGTTCGCAAATGCTTGCAGTTCGACGGCGTCTTTTTCGTTGCTGTGTGCGGAAGTAGCGTGTTTCTGCTTGTGTTTACGCCGGAGGAAGAGGAAGCTGCCGATGAGAAGGAGGAGAGATAGGATGCCGAGGGATGTGCCGATTATCATTGGTATTTCGTTCTTCTTTGTGTTTGGCGCTGCCGGTGCCGGTGCTGGTGCTGAAGAAGAAGAAGAAGAAGAAGAAGAAGAAGAAGAAGAAGAAGAAGAGGGAGATGCGGAAGAGACAGAAGAAGCAGAGGAGGAGGGAGTTATCGACAGCGCAGACGAACCTGTAGTTGTACTACTCCCGATACTTGAAGTTGCCGTCGAAGCCCCTCTCTCAGTAGACGAAATCGTCGACGTCGGCAAAACACCAGCCTCTTTCTCCGTGCTCGAACTCCCGCTTCCACTACTACCCGAATTCTCCGCTGTCGTACTAACCACCGTCGTTCTTGGTGCAGAAACACTACTCGTAGTCGTACTCGAATCCGCCGCAGTAGTACTAGCACTGCCTCCATCATCCACAAGAGTTTTATCCAGCCCCCCATCCGCCGCCGTCATTACCACTCCATCCCTCTCCCAAAACCTCACCTCATTAACCCAGAACGCTCCCGAGAGCGCTTGCTCCTCCTCTTTCGCTTCTTCTCCTTCTCCCTCCATCCATCTCGCCATCACCGCCCAAGGAGGAAAATGCACATTATTAATATCCAGCCCCGCGGCCGTCGGTACGATCCATGAATATTTACCCGAATCAACAGGAACGTTCGCTGTGGTTTCTCGAATCAGTACATCTTGTGCAATTCATAAGATTTCTAGCCACTAGATATGCATATATGTGTATAGGCCAGGAGGAGAGAGACGAACTCGCGATCTGGAGATAGTTGCCTCCTATGCTTGATGCGGAGACCATGTGCATGAGTGTTAAATTTGCCGTCCTCCTCCCTGTTTGCCCGCCATGCGGGACCCATTCGATGTCGAATTTCGTGCCTGCGATCAGAATTTGCTCGTTTTCGGGGGAGTGGAACTCTAGGGCTTGGGCGGGGCTTGTGCCCAGAGCCGAGAGACGAAAGAGGGGGAGCGAAAGGAAGGTATGAAATAGTGGATGAAGCTGTGGGAACTTCATTGTGTGGACATGGTGCCGCGCCTTGCCTGTCTTGCTTTACTGTTAATTATAAGAGTGACTGTGGGGTTGATTGATCGATGGACGAATTTGTATAAAATGTATTCAAGTCGGATTAAGTTAAGTTAAGTTGAGCCATATCTTCCGGTAGATAAGCATACTCTATAAAGAGAAACTCCAGTTAGTCATTTGGTCAATCAGTCTTCTTCAACTCTTCTGCCTGTGTGACTGACTGACTCCATGCACGCCATGCATTCTATTCTACCAGGCAGTTAGCCAACTAAAACCCATCATCTAACCAGCCTTCTCGCCATCCTCACCGAAAAGATCGCCCTCCCCCTTCTAGTTTAGATCCACCTTCACAACCATGCATTTCGGAAGTAACTCCACGCGACAGAGAGCCAAAGTTAGGATCCCCTCCCTGGTTTTCTCGCCTCCCTCCCTCCACTACCCACTCAAGCAACTTGCCGAACCCACGGTATCCAATAACGAACATGGGGTCCGTATACAGCCGCATCGCCCTCCCATAGCAGAAAGCATACTTTCCCCAGGATTCAATTAAAACAAGGGTGGTTGCGAATGCAACACGCCCCCAAATTGCATTACCAGACTGGTTTTTTGTTGTGCAACCGACTCTTATGTGTAGGATGGATGATAATTTGCTTGGCTTCCATCAGCTGGGCTGCCCCCCTTGTATGTGTCCGCGTCTGATGTAGTCTATTCATGGGAACCGAAGTTTTGCCAGAAGGATTCTACTCTGATACGATACCAATATCGGACGTTCCGATATTGTAAGGCGAGAAGGTAATGGTGGTGGTGGTAGTGGCAGTGGTGGCAGTGGCATCGGTGGTGGTATCAAATGAAAGTACCGACAGCTAACTGTAACGTTGTATGAAGAATAGAAATAAGGCTACGGCGAAGTTTGATCGCGAGGTATCTTTGTTCTATACATCTTCCTCTGTCTCTTTGAGCAAGTTAATGATCTTATTTCTCCTTTATGGTGTCTTCTGAAGTTCTGCCTCGAAAGCTGGACCTGCAGCTCAGCTTTTCGTGTGGATCATTTAAACCTGACGTCAGCTTCATCCCTTGTTCGTGCATATCAAATCACTATGCTAATGTCTCCCCTCCCGTCCTCACTTACGTTTCATATTTCCACGAGATACTGGGATGTCTCCAGCCTGACTGGTAGGGTAAATTCATATCCCGTCGCTTGAGCACATTGTATTTCCGACTTTGGGAATTTTATCCAGGCCCTGTTGCTTTTCTTTTATTTTGTTTCTTTCAGAGAGAAGCCCCCGTAATCCCAATATGCTGGACTGGCCGTTGGAGAATAAGAGTAAGAAGATTATATGCCGAAATCTTATCTTTTCATTGAGGGATTCCATGTGACTTTTCTTCCTTCATCTTTATTTCCGGATGCATGCTGCATGCGACGGAATGAATCATTCGTATCAATCCCTCACTGTGCCTGAGCATCGCATACTGTGATGGTAGCAATATTCAGCCGCATCTGCCACCATAGTCTGGTTGGAGGGTAAGTGCGTGCACTTCTTCTGGGTGGTACATTCTCATATCCGGATTGCTCGACCTTCTAACTCATAGCTTTTCTCCTTTTCGATGCTCACATCTAGTTCAGCCTTACCACTATCTTCCATCTCGTGCCAATCTTCTGTTTCCAGCTCACTGGATATATGATTCCAATTGATTTTCCGCGGCAAGAGGGTGCTTGAGATACTGGTTGCGAATGATGACAGCTACGGTACTCATCAGGAAGAGGCCCAATATGCCTATGGTAATGCCAATTGCCTCAGGAATATGAGACTGTGGAACCTTTTCTGTATGAGGTTGGACGGCAGTACCGGCTGGAGTGATAGACAAAGTTGTTGTTTTGAGTGAGTCTGTGTGGGACTTTGAAGATAATGAGATAGAAGAATTGGCTAACAATGTTTCGGTGGCCGACGAGGACAGTGATGATAACGACACTGCTGACCTAAGAGACACTCCCAGAGGATTGGCGCACACTTAGATAGCGAGCTGGACCTGCAGTTTCGAACGAGCAACTCCCTCAACTTGTGATTCAAGTGCCAGTATAGTCCTCTAGTCCCAATCCTGCGAACACAAGAAACGTTCCAGACGGGCGCTCACATCTCAAAGAAGTAAGAGGAAACCAATATTTAGAACTGACTGCTTTTTTCTTTCACTTTTCTACTAGCCAATTGCATAGTAGCTAGCAAATTGAATGCTACGTAGGTACAAAGTTTCAATCCTAATTCTCACCATCTCCCATCCATATGTAGCCTCTTCAACCTCCACTCAGCACATATCCCACCCTGCCCTATCACTTCTCCTCGCCATTGATGATAATGGATGTTGTGATGTAATGTGCAGACCCATGAAGAGAACAACTCCCATCCCAATGCAGTATTATTACGCCGAAGACCATGCTCTTACCATTCATTCCGTCGGTTATGTAGAGGTGTGTGTGAGGAAAGTCATGAAAGGTCATGAAAGTCATAAAAGGACGACCCGAATCAGGGAAAAGTAATATTGAATGCAGACATGCAGTAACCGAATCCCATGAAAAAAAAATTGAAGAAATCGTATAGTGACAAATCCAAACCCATGCTCATTATTATACCTCGAAATGATCCCCATTGAACATCCGTTCATCTTCATTCGTAGTCGTTCTTACTATGCCGCTCATTCGATCGGCTCGAGATTTCTCAGGAACATCAAATGGGTCTTCCCAGTCGTTAGGACCTTTTGTGTCATGGTCCATCTCGTCGTACGATTCCCTTACTCTGTCTCGCATGTTTTCCTCGATTGAACTTTCGTCAACGAACGTGAAGCCTTTGAAGTTGGCTTGCATGCCTGGCGACAAGGGGGTCGAAGTGGCGATACCCGAGGCCAAAGCAGCTGCACGTGCATTCAGGGAGGATGCACCGTTGAGAGCATTGGTGAACTCGGGATCGAAGTTGGAAGTGTCAGTCTCTGACTTCAACTTTGGCTTGAAAGGTGGGGTGATCAGCTTCTTTCCGAGAGCTTCCCAGTCGATATCAGAGAAGAATGGATGTCTCTTCAGTTCCTCGGCATCATCTGTAGCTCCAAGACGGTGCTTAGGATTTCGGTTAAGCAAGCCTTTGACAAAGTTTCGTCCCTCGGTTGTCAGAGTATCCCTAGGGAATCGAACCTTGCCGAAAGCGATGTTCTTGTACATTTGCTGGGTATCATCTGCGTAGAATGGACTCCAGCCGCAGCACATCTCGAACACCAATACACCCAAGGACCAGAAATCAACCATTTTTGTGTATCCTTGCTCATCCAAGAGAACTTCAGGGGCAAGATACTCGGTAGTACCACAGAAGGTATTGGTTGTGGCATTCTTGGTGAGATTGGCCTTGGATAGACCGAAATCACAAAGGGCGATGTGACCATTGGCATCTAATAGGATGTTTTCCGGCTTCAAATCACGGTAAACTATGTCGTGCTTGTGAAGATGTTCGAGAGCCAGGATGAGTTCGGCAATGTAAAACTTCGCTCGTTTCTCGTCAAATCTTCCTTCCTTTTGCAAGTGCCAGAACAATTCACCTCCTGACATGTAGTCTGTTACCAAGTACAGATCTGTGGGTGTCTGGAAGGAGAATTTTAGTCCAACGATGAAAGGAGAGTCACCGGTAGCGGTTCGGACGAGGATATTTCTCTCGCCAACAGTGTGTGCAACTTCCTTCTTCTGGACAATAACCTTCTTCTGAAGAACTTTCATCGCATAGATTCTCTTGGTGTCCTTCTTTCTGACTTGGTAGACCTGACCAAATGTTCCCTTTCCAATCAGCTTCAAAATTTGGAAATCGTCTGGGCCGTAATGTCGCTGTTCCGTGCGTTGGAAAGTTATTTCAACGTAGATCTCGCCTGAAACTCCCGTTGTGACATTGTCTCTTCCGGAAAGTTGGAACCAGCCTCTAACTGGCGCACCGTCATTTTCAACAAGATTTGCTTCCAGATCGACGTGACCCAGGAATTCTTCTGCCTGCTGTGCTCGATCATAAACGGTAACATTCACTCTCGAATCGGGACCAACAACGTCACTGTATATCAGTTAGCTGGATTATTCAGGTACGATGGTTTGTTTGATGGTGCTTACAAGACAGCGTCCGTGTCCCACTTCGGGTTAGTGAACAGCTTTCGGCCCTTGTTCTTGAAATCTCTATATTCTGAAAGACTGGTGTTGCTACTCTGGCGGCTCTTCATAGGAATAGCCATTGGGCGACCCGAATCGCTTCCAGTTCGAGTGATAGGAATTCCACCCACAGGGCTGTGCGACATATCATCGTTGTCCTCCCCATCATCGCTATGAGGTCCTTTTGATACGAGCTCGTTTCGTTGGAAAACCACCACAACGTATGGATCTACGCTCTTTTTTAGACCTCTGCCCTCCAATATCTTCACTGTCAGCTTTCCCTTTGTCGTTCCTACAGATGGGGTAACACCGTCGGACTTGGAAGAATTCGAAGATTCGCCAGTGCTTGATTTGCCATTTTGCTTGGCGTTCTGGTCGGACCCTGTGCTAGTTGCACTGGTATCAGATTGTGCCGTCTGGATAGATAAAGCGCGTGTAGGTGTAGATGGTGTGCTCTTTTGCGCATCACATGTTAGCTTCCTGAGTCGATCATAAGAGGGTGACTTGTGAAACTCAGAGTGTGGGGTGCTAGACAAATGCTCGGATGAGGAATCGCTTGGATTTGAGAAATCGCTTGCATGAACATTTGATGGAGTGACGATGCTGGACAAAGGAGTCATAGTCGAGCCTCGTCTTGCATGTGACGGAAATGATTCCGAAATGCAATCTCGATCTAAAGAGGCCGCTTCCTTTTGCTCATTGCACCCATCTTCGGAATTTTCATCGTTCAACTTCAATTTGTGCAAGGAAGGTGGGTGTGAGACAGGTGGTGTTGGATAAGGATGTTGTGCAGGTGATTGAGAAGTCCCCGAAGGCTCATGGAGCTGGAGCAGTGGAGTACTATTCTCTTCCTGAACACCCTTTCCATGTTCATGTGATGAGGTTGAAGCGGCTTTTAGTGATGCATTATTTGTGTTGGAATTCTGTGGCGGGGAAGGAAAGTGGTCTTCAGCTTCACTCTCCGGTGGATAATTGTTATGTAGCGAGGGATTTTTAAATGAAGAAAAACCTTCACCAACCTGTCCAAAGAAGCTATGTATTATTCCAGGAGTTCGCTTGTCCGAAGGATCTGGTTGTGGGGTCGCGAGACCGGAGCGGGGTGTATCGGAATCAATGTGGTCATTTTCATCCTCTCTGCTGTGGACGAAATCAGCAAAAGTAATATTGAAGTATAACCAAAGGTTGTTGAATGAATGCATCGAGTTATCTTGAACGAGCAAAACTTTCATGGAAGAAACAGAAGTAAATATCAGACGGTCGACGGCTGCTGGCAGTTTTCCTTCATTTCTCTAAGGAGAAATACAAAAGAATCATGCAAGCTATGCATAGTAGATAGAAGTTTTTTTTTTCTCCTTGCGACAGTTTTGTTTTTCTTCTTCCTTGCTTGTACTTCTTCAAAGATGCAGTTACACCCTGCTTGTACTCCGATTGCCGCTTCGATAAGTAAAAGAGTCCGATTACTGCCGGAGCATGTGCAAATGACATCTTGATGGGAAGAACGTGGGAGAGAAGAGACGAAAATTGTCCACATCCTTCTACAAATTTTGGAATTTGTAATAACCGCTCTCTTCACCTTGAAGAGAGCACCAAATTGATGTGCTCAACGGGATTTTGACGAACAAGCTGAGGGAAAGCGTAACAAGAATTTTGTGCCAGTTCGTACCTTGCCATCATTGCCTGTGTAGCTTGCTTGAGCAAGTCGTGCTCTGACCCTGCCATCGTTTCCTTCAGTCTGCTCCGACTGCCGAGTTATAAGAAAGAGATGTTGTTGTTTTGTCGGAGAAGTCGAATTCGAAATCGAAATTCGTAGGGATGTCGTTGTACCGGTACCTGAGTGATGTGAAACCGAGATCGACGATGATGTAGAGTCCCGCAGTTCTTCTATGACGGGTACTCGCTTTTCGTGATGTACGCAGTATCGAGATTTGATAATTTCTTAGGACCGAAGGAACGATGGAGGAGGAATGAGCCGCAGTCGGAACGGAAGTCCTCGAATCCTGATATTCGTACGCAGCCTGTGCTATTTTCGAATCGAGGGTCGAAAGGATGAAGAAATTTGCAGACTTTTGAGGAAGAGAATTAAAGATTTCGAAGTTTCGAGTTTTCGAAATCTCGAGATATGCAGATTTGCAGATTTGCTGAGGGGAAAAGAAGAGATGAGAAGATTATGAGATCGGATCTTGTCCAGCTACAAGGTCAGGTAGGGTTATCAGTTGTCCAGTCATGCCAGTGCGAGAGCCATAGAAAAAGTTCGAAAATGTACCTAAGGTGCTAAGATCCCCGGACGAAGGCGAACTTTCTCGCCTAATTCTATTTCTTCTTGCTTCTTCTTCGCCTTTTAGCTTCTAGTCTGCCCTTCGACGGATGACCGAGCAAGCTGGGAGCAGGCAGTGACAGTTGCAGACGCAGACGCAGGTGAAGTTGCAGTTCCAGTTGCAGTTGCCAATTGTTTTTCTTCAATGGTCGGTGAAATTCAATCACGACAGGGCGAAATTTTGACGGTTTTTTTTTTCAGCTGTTGGCAAATCAATAAAAGGGACTGGGGTTTTGGGTCGGCTTGAATCGTGGAGGCAATTGAATGGGTGAAATTATTGGTGGTTTGATGGACTGAACTGACTTGAACGGATTGATTGATTGATAGATTGACTTTGACTAAGGCGGATGAGGGTAAGTAATATCGAAAATGGACGGGATACAGCTACTAGATATGAAACTCGAGATGATATTTAAAGTGATAACTGAGTGCGTGGGAGGAAACGATGCAAGATTTGTACTATCCAAACGTATAAACCAACGACCTGGGGAAAAAGCAAGTTTGATAACACCGGGGAGGGAAGGGGAGACGAGGTAGAGGGTGAGGGATTCGGGATTGCTCAGAGCTGTCGAACAAGATCAAGCAAGGGACCTCGGACTGGTGGTACTGGCATACAAGTACAAGTATGTGCAAGTAGGTGCAAGTGGAGAATGATGATGATGGTAATGATGACAACAGGAAGATCTTATAAATACCAGCTGTCAAGAAGGGATGGGATGCCAATACAAGTACTACACGGAACAATTATACAGGTATCCTCTTCTACCAAAAACAGCAGTCCCATCAATAATCCCAATGATCCCAAGAATCCCAATGCAAAAGTAGAACAATCCCAACTACTCGGGCAACGGATACCGTGTACTGTACATGAAGTGTGCCTACATATGTATTGTGCCTCTGCTTTTGCTTCCTGACTGCTTGATGCTCCCGCTCTTGCTGCTGCAACTACTCTAGACCGTCGGCACTATCTCTGATACCCTTCTTCACTGCTACCCAATGTCTTCCTCTTCCTCATGCACAGCGGGGCCGGTGGGTATATCCTCATCCACCTTCTCGATCTCACACAGGAAGCTTACCATCCTTGGTAAAATGCTATCGGCCACGATTCAACCCCATAACGTCATAATTCAACCGATCCAACGACGTAGTCCTACCTACCATCCCACGATACACAGTACACAAATGCACAAACTCTATTTTGGAAGGAGAAGCCATGGAGAGTGGAAAGTGGAGACTAGATCGCATAGAGGTAACGACTCGAATTGGGAGACAATTTCTGGTTTGTGGACGGTGAGCTACGCAAAGGTACCAGGTGCTGGCAGCTATGGTTATGGCTCAATAGTATCTACCTAGTGAATAGCGGTACTTGTACAAACCCTTTGCCCCGTACTACCCCTTAGTTCCAATCCTTTTGCCATGTGAACCTCACGAACCTCACGAACCTCACCAAGTCTCAAGCTGAAGAAGCCTCACTCGCCAACAAGTACCAAAACGAGAACAAGAACAAATGACAAGCTATTACAAGCTACATACCGCAGTACCACTTACCAAAACGATGTATTCAGCCCAGTGGCCTGCCGAGGCTAACCAGCCTGCCTACCTATTGTACTCTTATACGAGCTGCGCTCATCCAACCTCAACGAAATAGAAGACTGCTGACCTAAGACTTGAGCGACTTCACGATACTTATGGGGTGCGGTATGCCTGATTAAGAGATTGTTTGACAATACTTCGTACATTGCAGCGAGCATGTTCTCCATCCACAGATCTTGGAATTCCTACTTCTACAAGTAGCATACGAACACCAACTCCGCGCCGTGCGACAACAGGATCGAATGTTTTGTGCATTTGAGGCTTTCAGATATATAGCTTTTTGGGAGGCTCGGTAATCGGGCTCTCTTCTGGGTTCTACTGAGATTGCAATGAAGGACAAGAACATCTGCCCTACCTACCTACATGATTGCTTCCATGGCGCAGTATCTCGCCTCAAGTACCACAAGGCATACAGACACAAGATATTCCACCCATTGACTCGTATCTACCTGTCGTGACCCATCTAAAACAAACATCCATGCCATGCGAACCACAACGAAGCTCCGACGGGCACGGACAGGCGAAAGTCTGTATCGAGACACACAGCTCTCTCACAGTAGTTGTAGAAGCCTTGCTGCATGTGTTGTACATCTAAGAAATCATTCCTACCTACCACCGCTGCCCGTTGCAGACCGCAAGATACAGGTTTCATGGACCTGGTGATTCATGGGGAGGATAAGGTCCGATTTAAGCCGAAGAGTGCAGGTGAGCATGAAGCATGAGCATGACTGGCCCAGAAATAAGTCGGCCTCATGTCAATAATCCACATACCGAGTATTGGAGAATCCCAGAATCTGTAAATAGAAACGCGAATATGCATCTGGTGATTTGGGTCTCACCGAGGAAACATGCATGCAGTGGCACGAGTGGATAAATGTATGGAAGTAAAGAAGGGAAAGATTGGTGGGTACACTTCCTATCACGTGAATGAGATGTTTCAAATCGGCTTAGCTTGAGTCCAGTTTAATCTAGACTAGATTTGACTAGCAGCGGGTTCAGTTCGCGTCCAGAAGCGCGATATCTCGTTACAATCTTTCAAACCCATCGTGAAGCTACCCCAATTGAGCATCAACTACATCTCCAAAATGGGTAGAAGACCAGGCAGAGCAGCTGCGAAAAATGCTGCTGCGGCATTGAGTAAGTTTCCGATAAAATTACAGTCGCAATCATCCGCAAACAACAAAAATCTAATCACAAATCCAACCAAATAGAAAACACCCCCCAAACCTTTGATGACCCCGAAGATGAGATCATAAACGAAGCCCCCGCCTCTGAGGCCGGCACCCCGGAACCAATGGAAGAAGACGAACCCGCTGAAGAAGAGGAGGAGGAGGAAGAGGGCAACGAAAGCGACGCCAACTCAGCTCCCACCACGCCCGTTCCCGAGCCCGTTGTGCGCAAACGCCGACTTGGTCGTCCGCCCAAGAATAAACCTCCAGGATGGGATCTAGACGATGGCGGAACGCCCGAGGTCACTACGCCGGGTCGTGGCCGCGGGAGAGGTCGCGGTGGGTTTGGACGCGGTGGGGGACGCTGGGCGCGAAGGGGTGGGCCGTCGCATGTTACGCAGCAACCAGTGGACAAGGAGGGGAATATGATGGATGTAGTAGATGATGAGGTTGTCTTGCCCGAGGATCCGGAGGGCGAGAAGAAGGTTGATAAATTGGGGTATTTGCAAGATGGGCGGGAGTACAGATGTAGAACCTTCACTGTGCATGGACGGGGAAAGAGATTATACATGTTGTCGACGGAACCAGCGCGTTGTGTAGGATTCAGGGATTCTTATCTATTTTTCGCGAAACATAAGAGGCTTTATAAGATCATCATTGACGAAGACGAGAAGAAGGATATGATTGATCGGGAATTGATACCGCATTCCTACAAAGGTCGCGCGATCGGTATCGTCACCGCACGATCTGTCTTCCGCGAATTCGGAGCGCAGATTATCGTGGGTGGGAAACGAATTACCGACGATTACGAAGTCGCGAAAGCACGAGAAGAAGGAGTGGAAGAGGGCACATTGGCTGATCCAAATGATGCAATCAAAGAAGGAGAGTCTTACAACAAGAACCAATATGTGGCATGGCACGGAGCCAGTTCAGTTTATCATTCTGGACAACCCACTGTACCGACACAAATGGGCAAGGGGATGGATGGAAAGAAGAGAAAAGTTATGATTAACGACGTTAATTGGATGTTGGAGCATGCTCGAGAAGCTAGGTTCGTTTCCGCACTCCCCTCTACTACCACAAACGAATACTAACCTTCCTTCTCCCCAGCCGATTCAACTCTGCCATCGCAGCCGCCCGCCTCCAAACCCGCAACGGCGTCTACGACCCCCACACAAACATAATGCAATACCCGAAATCCATGCAGCCCACACACGCCCGCTGGGAGCAAATCAACGACAACCTTCCTCCATCCCCCTCATCTGATCCAACTGATCTCCCGCCCGTCAAACCCATCTATTCCCGTAACTACAAAATAGTAGACACATATTTCGAGTCCCCGAGCTCGGCGCTATATGGTATCCCGGGTCCCGATGGAGACGGCTATGATATTGGGTTTAATGGGCTGAGTAGTGTGAGTGAGGACATCAAGAATGAGTTGCCGGAGGAGTGTAGGAGGGCGTTTGAGGAGGCGGTGGAGAGGGAGAGGGCATGGAAGGGGAGGTGGGGTGGGGAGAGGGAGAGTGGGTGTAGGGGGGTGGTGAGGGTTGATAAGGGGTTTGTTATGTAGGTGGCTGAAATTGGGTTGGAGAGGGGTTAGTTGTGAGAGAGGGAAAAGAGGTGGTGGCACTTAATTTTATGATATGATATTCCCTTCAATGGCTGGCGTTGACTGGTTCTCCAATAAGATGGTGGTATGAAGAATGGAAAGAAGACACGCGGAAATTAACGCAAATCAATACCGGGGCATAGTGTGTACGACTAGACCAAATCTAATAGAAAGACTTACCGGAGCAAAAAGCAACATTTCTCGCTTGAGCTTGAAATTCATTGAAGAGTTAGCTATCGGCTGTGGGGTGTGGACCACAATCGGCTTTTTACACTTGTGAGATGATTTCCCATTTGGGAACCTGGAGAAGTAGACTCGGGCTGGTTGATTATGGGAGGCGTTCACTGCTTCATCTTCGCTCTAGTGTTGAATAGCACACGGTGAAAGTCTTGCTTGGGCTCTGCTCACAGTGTCCTATTTCCGAAGCATTCTGCATAATCATACTTCTCCTTTCATCATCCTCCGCGCTGTCCCCCGCGCTCTGTCCACCATACCTCAAGTGAATATCGATCGGTCTCTTCCTCTCAAAGAATACAGGTAGATGGATATATGGATCCGTCTCATTCACCTCTGCCCCCAGTTTCTTTCTTCCAAAACAAGGTATAAAAAGACCCGTAGTTCTACACAATGTGTTGACAGCATCAACGGAATTCCGTCGAAGAGTTCAAAGGGGGGGCGGGCTGGATCATCGGACAGACTTTTCATTACCTTGGGATCATTGGCGGCATCATAGAGTGGGTGAGCTGTACAGGATTTATCCAGGGGAATATAGACAAAAGCGACAACAGTGAGACTGACAATGGCGACAGGAAGAAGTAGTGATAGCGAGAAGTTATGAATGGTGGTGAAAATACAGATAATGGCAGCGACTACCCTCATTCATAACAAGATTCATACATAGCATCAAAACTGAGAAGTATAAAGATATACAAGAAGCGAAACGGACACGAGAGGCAACACACACCGAGCATTGGGTCGACTCGTTTTGGTTTATGATTGCACTCCATACAGAGCGCTTACTTCTAGGTCTTATATACGTTCTCCTAGACGCCGATGTGGCTCGTTCGTGGTTAATGCAGGTAATTCACCCGCCCACCACATGATTCACTCACTCACTGCTTTCCTCTCCATCCGACCGCCCCTGCCCCCCTGAAGCTCCTTTCCATTGAAATTAGGAGACAAGCCAGCTACAAATACCAAGACGGTCGCTCTCTAAGACTGGCATCGCTTTTAGCTTTGGGGGTTGTAAGTGTGAATGCAGGAATTCAAGCGCAGTCCAATGCAAGTCCCTGCGGTCTCCATACGCCCCAATTTCCCCGTAATATCTGAAGCACAAGGCAGTCAAGTCCAGGCTAGCGTTATCTCCTCTGGTGCAAAACCGTCGCGGTGACTTATCGACAGCGAGAATGAACTCTCTGGCAGTGGTAGAGACTTGATCAACGATGACAGAGAAAAAACTTCATAATGACAGTGCGTAAGTGAGTAGGAACGATTTAGATTGGAAGTTTGAATCATACTCGTGCTCTATCTACATCTAACGAAAAAGGTTTCTCATGCAGATTATGATACATGCATTGCAGACCTACTGGGTATCTCTATCTTTTCATCTCTCTCTGCGTGTGTATTCATGGTTATATCCTACATTGTCAGGAAAGTTGATACTCTGCTGCTACAACACAGCCGTCACGGTGGGTTTATATAGCTTTGGATTAGATCCATAGATTAATAGACCCTCGCACTCGAAACAAACTAAGAATCATCCCATCAAAAGATCGACTTTCATACTGGTGAATAAGCACCATTCCTATCCCGATCCCTATTCACTTAGCCTATGTTCCCAGACTCGGCGTAAACGGCATCCTAACCCGTGGGATAAAAGGCCCGCTCAAGAGCGGTAGGTTTACAATTTATCCAAAGAATACCACTTGTGCGGAAGACATGCCATGTCTTCGCACTGCAAGTAGGAGTGTTGCTCAGTTAATATGAGGGGAGGTGACTGGACGGGTAGCGGTTAGGCTAGAAGAGATGTGTAGATGGAAATGAATATTGTCTCTGATGGTGGTGAAGAGAGAGAATGATGATGAGAAAGCGGGAATGGCAACAGTTGGAGTTTATATAAGTTGACAGCGGTAGTAGACGCGTGGTTTCTTTGGATGGATTATGATATCTTGAATGCTTTCTGATGGACACAACATATGTGTATGCACACGACCATGATCTTTGCCTAGATTAACACACCTGCAGTAAATAGTATGCCTTATGAGGATATTATTTCCTAGGGTCATTGAAGTCTGTAGAGCAATGGGAGATCGAGAATACATATATATACGTGTTGGTAAGCAACTAGCAGAGTGAATAATCGATTCCTCAAACGAAGCAAGAAGGAACATCATCGATTGATCGGACAAGGAATGACCCTTCTCTCTTTTTCTCATCCAGACCCACCGCGTCATCTGCTTTTCCCTCGAATGGATGTTCGGAGTGGAAGATATATAAAGTGCGATATGAACCGTCTGCAAGCTGGCGACTGCATGGGAACGATCTCAATGAACAGGGCCGCAGAAGGGAGAGGAAGAATAAACGTGGGAATTTAAGGGGGTAGATGGAACAACCAGACGGAGAGGACAGTTAAATGAACGACGAGGAACTCAACCAATGCATTTCGGGGCATATAGCTCAGTATCGACGAAGCTATGGTATGCATGATCGTGTATGAATGTCTTCCCAGTACAGGGAGCGTAATCGATAGTAACAAGGAAGGAAAGGAGAGAAAAGACGGGTCATTGCTATTGTTGTTGTTGTTGTTATTGTTGTTGTTGTGTGACAATAATGTATCATTTCGGCAGCCCAGTTCTCGACGGAGAAATCTCTCATGGATAGCAGACTGTGGTTATACCTAGTAGAAATAGTCTATCGACCGCAGAAAATCATTGATACTCTCCCAAGCTGCTTGACAGACACAAGTACTGGTTGTATCTCTCGACAATCCTGTGGTTTATATACTCATGGTAGTTATCAAACGTCGACTCGCAGTGGATAGCTAACCAGAGGCGCAGTGAATCTTAAGACAATTTAAAAGGATGTCCAAGATGTATACACATGCAATAATTAAAACAATAATGCCTGGAATATTCGGTGACATGAATGAAGCGGTCTTCTCCGTAATGTGGAAAGGCACCCAGACTTATTGGGTAAGACACCACTGACTCTCACCAGCGATTCTTGACCGCTAACTTCTTGCTGTCATTGAATACGTGATGCTGCCATTTTCACTGTCAATGTATTGACCCTTTTCCCTCATCAGAGGCGTCTCGTCACCGCCATGATCCTCGACCATTGTCTGCGTCCCAGGGCAGAAATGACCCAAGAACTAGACTCGCCGGGGGCAAGCCATACTACAGCGATACCAACACGCAGACAGAAAGTATTCCAAGATCCCGACTTTGAGGACAGATACGGTCAAGCGAAAGCGACTAGCTCTCTCCAATCCAACACAAGTCCCACTCGTTTTGGTCCTCCACGGCTTCTCGGTCGGAATTCAACAGACACATTCTACGCAGTCGCCGCCTCCACGCTACATATTTTCGTGGCGATGACACCAGCCACGACGAGTAGACTGGTGCTTCACCAAGAAATAATCCCGAGACATAAACACAATGAGAGAGGAACTATCCAACCTCATCATTTCACCTCATCCACTCACTCATCCAACCACCCACTCTCGCCACAAACATACGACACCACCTCTTGACTCACCCACAGACGCGCAAACCATCTCGTCATGAGCAAGCAGGCAGCGAAACCAAGTCATCATCCATCATCATCAACATTCCGGCAAAATCAAGACTCTGTTAAAAAAGCCAGTCATACTCCCACTCATCATACTCATATTCATTTCATCCGCGACGCCGAAAAAACACCCAATCAAGATCAACCCGCCCCGAGCTGCCTAATCCAAAAAAACCGATCATCCGGTTTACGATCGACAGCACATCGATCATGTTACTGTGCGTGATCCCGTACAGTAAGCCGAAATCGTACCCGGCAGCCAGTGAGCGAGTGGCGACACGAAAATGAATGTACAAGTACAATCTGCAGGACTGAGCAAATAGGAAGCTGTTCCAGTTGCATATCACATTTTCGTACTGGATCACGTGTGGGAGGAAGATCTGACTGAGTCACTGACTGACTGACTGGCTTCAGTTTGTCTCGGGTCTTGTTGCTTGTCGATTACTGTACTGTACTGCAATGCTGCTGCTCCCGAAGGCAGAGTCAGCTTCCTTTCTTGTCTCCCCGGATTAGGCTGACGGGCTGGCTGACTATGCTTTATTATCTGTCTCCGAGCATATGATTTATGCAAGACAAAACAAACTCATAATCTCTCGTCATCATGCCGTTCCCCAGTCAATCAATGAATCAATCAATCAATCTATGAAAAGGCCTGGAAAGGGAGTGAATGGAAATCACGTGTACCAGACTGTATACATACACACGACTCGAGTCTGCTTTGCGTAGCGTAGCGTAGCTCAAGACGAAGATGAACGTATCATAGAACCCACCCGTAACGTAACGTTAGTAGTTCTAGAAATGTTTGCACGAATGAATGAATCTAGAATGTCTTCTGTGCACCTGACTGGCTCGACCTACCTGCTCGTTCGTATCCCATCCATACGAACGAATAACCGCGGGACTTCCAGACCACTCACGATGGCCAAACCGCCGAGAAAATTCTCTTCCCACAGTAGTGAATACGTTAGACAGAGAGAGGAAAATAGATGTAGATCTAGCGATGGTTTGTTCTTTCGGTTTCGAGATCTACTGTAGTGTTGATGTGATGATGATCAGTGACTCCATTATTCCATCCCATCCCACCAGTCAGTAGTTTGAGTGGGGTGGTCAAGGCGGGCGCAGGCGGGAATTTTGACTGTGACTGTGTGTATTGACTCGACTTCTCCGATATCCGTCCGGTTGGTGTTGAAGTATAGTACTTACAGACTAGCAGTATGAACGACGACGTGGCGCAGGGCCGGGCAGGGCAGAAACAGAAGAGAAACAAGTTTGCCGAGCCAAGCCGAAGTTGAGATCTGTCTCTCGTTTGCTTTTCCCCCACTACGATGCTTCTGCTTTCTTTCTATGTGAATCTCGTGTGCAGTGCAGTTCTACCTAAATTCTAGAGAGAGGGGCGTGGGTGAAACTAGTCGGGGACAGCGAGCGAGCGAGCGAGCCAGCAAGCGAACTGCACTGCATACATGATCCAATCCCAAGGTTCAAAGTATGGGCATGGGATGAGGCAGGACTCGAGAAGGGGGGAGTTAAGGGGACCCGTCGAGGCACAGCACAGCACAGCACTGCAAAAAAGGGTTGCGTGCAGATGTAAGGATAGTGCCGGGCCGGATGGGATGGGTTTGTATGGGTGGTTGATACTGATGCTGATACTGATAATGCAGTCATGGTGATGACCAGACGAGGGGAGATGCAAGTACAGGACAGAGCAAGCAGCGCTTGGGTCGGATAATTACTCACCTACCTACCTCTACCTACCTACCTACCTGCGATGTACACTTGTCTGTCTGTCTGTATGTAACTCTACCCATCCATATGTAAGTAAGTACAATAACCACAACCCTCTACTCCCCTCCCCTCCCCTCTGTGCTGTAAACGTGGGGCAAACCACCGCAAATCACTAGCTAGCTAGGGGACCCAAAGCTTCGACCTCGACATCTGATACCATAGCATACCTATACCCAAACTACCCATACCATACGAGCACTCACGATACAGTGGATCCCGTCCTGCTTCACTTCACCTCATTAGGCTGCTGCAGCGCAGCGCAGCGCAGTACAGTGCAGGCCAACTACTGTATAATAGAGGGGCAATATTGAAATTGGGCTTCAATATTTTTTTCGCTCTGGCGAAAAAGTGGTTCAGTCAATGGAGGGGCAAAGCAGCAAGAGGGGCAATTGGCGGGCGCAGCAATGACGATGATTCTGAGGAAGGAAATGCTCCCTCCAAGTGATTTTGGGGGACTGATATGAGATGGGCATGCCTACTGTATCATGGAATCAAGCTGTCGATCGAACCGCAGGCTGATTTTCGATTTCACATCTGTATGTGTGTGTGTATATGGCCTTTCCTTACTGTATGGAAAACGTAATATCAGATTAGATCAAATGTGTGTGTGGGGAACTACTCGTAGATATCTACAGATGAAGCAATAAAGCAGATGAGATTGGCTTTTTGTCCAGATCATGTACCTACTATGCAGTATGCGATATACACTTGCCCATCCCGTAAAGCTTCCTTCCAGAAGCCGAGAAGAGATTTTTCGTTGGTTGATAGATAGGATATACACTTCGCGGAAGAGAGCAGTGACTTCCTTGTAGACATATATTATTTTTGCTTACCAGGCACAGGACTCACCATTCTACAGTACATCCCTAGTTTTAGCCCACACAAACACAGCACAGCAGATTCAAGTCACAGACCTTTTAGCTTTCCCATCCATCCAAGCAGGGTCCTATTCCAGCCGATCATATTATATCATACCACAATTATACCATCCACAGTTGCATTCAATCCACGCTTTGTCGGTCTTGGCCTGTGTTCCGCCGATGCCGTGTGCTTTTCCTTGCGGTGCCATGATGTTCCCGCGGCGTGGGTGTTTGTGGAGACATCATTGCACATGTACAGTAGAATGGATGGTACTTCCTGAAATGGATTAATGGGAAAGTCCCTGCGATGGCATGTTGTAGACGAGCCAACCAGGACGAGGGTTTGTTTGCGAGAGACAGATTCGATGCTGAATTGAATTATGACTTTTTGATGTCCTCTTAAATTAGTAAGTATTAGGTCTAGTTAGACTGATAGACTGCTATACGAATTGGATCTTTTTAGATACTTCAATATTCATATTTCATTCGATATTCAGTAGGTGGAATCGGCTCGAATCGAAGAGCTACTATGGCGATGACGACGAGGATACTGTAGATTTTCCACCACCGCGTCAATGATGTAGAAAATCATAAGACTGAGAATTGGTGGTGGCGACCTTCCAAGTCCAGAGTCTCCCCGAAGTTCGCGGCAGATTAACTATTACGAGGTATTGTTTCTGTCACGCCCGCATAGCATAGCATAGCATACAAGTAAGTCCGTCCGCGACTTTCCGCGTCGCGCCGGAGAAAAATGGGTGGCTTTTTGTTTTGCTCGAGTCCCGGGATGGAGACGGATGGGAATTGTTTGGAAAGGTGAGAAATTACAACAGCAGCCACTCAGTCGTCTCACGTTCAAGGATATCAGCGGTTGAGCTGCGGATGATACGAGTCGGGGTCGTAGCCTCGCGTACTTGCTCTTGGCTTGGGTCGTGGTGACTGTGACCTCTAACCTCGATTTGATACATGTATACGGTGTGAGCGCCGAGCGGCGGCGCTCTGCGAAACGTGCAACACGCAGGATGGAGAAAAGCCCGCCATCTCCAAGTACTGTATCATCTGCCCAGCATACTGTACCATGTCATGACCGTGATGGAACAAAATACTTCCGGCGTCGGCATCGGCGTCGGCATCAGCAGGGGGCGCATACTGTAACTTGCAGCCATATTCGAGATTGTAAGTAAGGATCCGCATTGGTGACCGCAGCCAGAATTATGGGTCGTCGTCTCATTCATAACTTTGCATGTTTTGTTTATTCCTGCAGCGCAGACTGTTATCCGCCGTACAGCAAAAAAAACCCACGGACGTGAAAAGAAAAAGGAAGGAAAAATTTCGTACCCAAAGCATGACCTGTTGCAGAAGCTCAATGCAGCAAGATAAATGGATAATGCTAACCCGAACGCCAATCCCACCGGTGCGCTAGCTCCTATTTGAGCGCGTCGATGGATTCTCTGGGCGTAGAGTAAGTTATGGTATGGTTGTTTTGGTGAAACCGCTGCGGGCAAGGAAGGAATACTGTAGTCTGTCGGGAATGGAAATATGTAGTATAGTATCAGCGATAGAGTTTTTTCCTTCAGGTAGGGTTTGAGCGTCTAACGATCGATGGAGGGATTGGCCTGTAGGGGGTCCTTTCGGGAAGGTGTCCCGATGTCAAGAGAGTTTTCAAGATTTGGGAGAGGTTAAGGTTCGCTTCTGGGTGGCATGGTGATGCGATGGCTTCTGGGAAGAGGATATTTTAAGGATCAGCATGTCCTGGATTGGAACCATTGGTGTTTATCAATACCGCTTGCTGCTGGCTGTTGAGCGCTTTTCTCGTTGCATGCCCCTAAAGATGGAGATGAAGGGGCGCACCGTGCAAGCAAGCAATATTAGCCTAGGTACGAAAGGACTAAACGTTCCTGTTCCTAGAAAAGTTGTACAAGGATGGCCTTTTGGTGTTAGTGAAGGAAATGAGAATGGAATGGATCGGGATTATGAAATGGATCGTTCTCTTGGTTCTAGAAAGTCCAGATTGGAAATCAATCGATGCTGCCCGGCCCTGCCCTGCCCTGCCTGCACAACTCACACGAAAATTTCGTACGGGTATACGTAGTCTGCTTGACAGGAGACAAACGAGGCTTGTTGTTCTAATGAATTGCGGCCAGCTGTCAGTCAGTCGTTCAGTCATTCATTTAGGTATACTTTGTACATAGATGAGAGGGGAAGGATGAATCATTTCTTCCTGCCACCTACTTATCTACCAGGTAGTGCAGTCAATCAGTCAGTCATATCTGTTGAACTCAGACCGCAAGTCGGTCAATAGGTACCGTAGCAGGTTACTCCTGTGCGGAGCAGATGGAGCACAGTCTTCGCTCCGTGCAGAGCACTTCGTACAGTAGTTGTGGTAACCAAAATTAAAAAGGAATGACTCGACACATGTGAGACGTCCTTCTTCGCCAGTGAGCCAGTGAGCGGGCAGTGTGTTCCATCCGTCCACCCAATCGATGCAATTGACCCAATCGATGCAGCCTGTAAAGGATGAAGCATGGAGCCATGTTGTCGGAGGGCCTGCATGTGGCCAGTAAGATTAGGTTGTTTATAGGCTTGAAGGCTTGCATCGGTTCGTCCATCCATCATCCATCATCCACCCCATCCCATCCCATCCATCCTTCGGTAGCATTTCGTAGCCAGTGAGCCACGCTGGCAGAGAAAAAGATGATGTTTTGCGCTCCGTAGTGCGTGTAGCGAGTGGGTATCTCGGAGGTGGGTTCCAGCAGCGAGAAGCCAGAGGCAGGACGCCAGCAGCATCTAATCTAGCATCTCAACAAGCCAGCATCTAGCATCTAGCATCCAGAGAAGCCGTTCCTGTGCAAAAGTAAGGGTTCAAAGGTTCCTGGATGGCCGCGGAGTGGTCGCGATCAGGGCGTTCGAGAATAATGCTAATCTTTTTACGAGTTGGTGTAGCCTAATATCGGTGTCATCCCTCATCCTCATCCTCGATTCCCCATCATCATTTGCATTTTGATTGACATAAGATGAACAAACGGCAAAAATAGGCCAGTAGGCCAATCTTGCATAACGTGTGGTAATAGAATAAATAGAATTGGCGTGATTCAACATGATTGGAGCTGCTAATCGTGTTACGAAGGGTATTTCGTAAGTCGGATGATTCACTGGAAGCCTTTTTGCTTTGATACACCCTCACCTACCTACTTTGTGCAGTGTACAAAAACAAGAAACCGGAGCAGGACTAATTATAAATTATCGGTATCATGATTATGATCATCATCATCATCACCAGCTTGGGTGGCGAATTGAAACTTTGGACCGTTGAGCGACAGTTTATTTCCCGGTTCTCATCGGGACCCGTGCCCGCACAGGAAAAATGATGATTCTTTTCCTTCCTACACAGTCATACCCTGGCACTGGCATAGCGGTCGCGGTCGCAGTCGCAGTGGCAGTCGCAGTCTAACAGAGTGGTTTGAAAGTGAGGAAGGCCTTTGCAGAAATTATGACGTGCCAATGAGCGCTTCTGGCTGGCCATTCGTTGGCTGGCCCCTTCGACATTACTTCGGAGCGGTTCGACGAATCGACGGAAGTAGCGGGTTTCCAGTCCTCTGTAAGTGATGGGCTAAAAATGTGTCGGACCTGCGGTCGCGACGAGCATGGAACTTGGAAGCATGGAATCAAATAAACACAATTCTACTGGCAGCAACCAATGATGTGGGACGCGCAGTGCAAAGGCTGCGTTTTGATTCGTTGGATTGGTTGTCTGAGATGACAGATGATTTCTTCTTGGGCTTAAACACAAATACTTTAGTATAACCTTACGGAGTAGTTATTGAACGAATAATAATGAAAATGAATAGAGCTAGATGAGGCAGTGACAGTGGCAGTGGTACTGGTACTGACTGGTGAGACGAAAGCTCGAACGAGTCGAACTTATATACGAAGAATCTGAGCCTGCCTCGCATACTCTCGTACGGTACAGATAGTACAGAGTAGACACTGGTATCCATGGCCATGGTATGGCCGGTTGCTGGTTGCTGGTCGCTGGCTCTGGTCTCCATGGTACCCATCTGCGTGTTGCACGTTGCAGCGCTTTACTACGAAGTTCTCTACCACTTACCACTTACCACTTACCACTTGAGCAGCATCCAACGATCCCAATGCAGTCTGGAGAGCTAGAACTAGCCACGCTACTTACTCGAGGCTAGAGCGGGAAAACCTCTTTTTTTAATGGAAATTCGAAATTTGTAAACTTGGCTAGTCCCAGCTACCCCCAGCTGCCTCGGAATTCCAGTCCAACGTGCAAGCGTCTCCACTCTCCCACTGCACACAAAAAATTATCCCCATTCACCCCCATTTCACCCAGTCACATCAATCTCCTCCTCCTCCTTCCTCCACTCTCGCTCCCTCAACCCTCAACCCTCAACCTCTCGTTTTTTCTCCATACCACATACCACATACCCAAAGGTCCTGTACCTGGCAAACTGGCAACCTGGCAACCTGGCGACCTGCTAACCTGGTAACCTTACACTTTCCCACACCCTACCTACCTCACTTCACCTCCCCTACCCTACTTTCCCTTACCCTAACTTAATACCGATAACCCTTCTCGACTCTACCCGTTCCTTTCCTTCTTTTTCTTCTCTATCCAAACATCTTCTCCTTCCTTTCACCAGGTGAAGTTTTTGAGATCGTCAAAAATCTCCTCGACTATTACCTCTGTCCTCCTCGAATTACTTCTTCTTTCCTCTTCGACGATCGAATTTGTTCCTTCGAACTACCACCTCGTTCCTCGTTCCTCGTTACCCGCTCTCCCATCCCATCTATCCGACATACACGACCTCGATCCACGACTCTCCCCATTTCAACATTGAAATTAAGTCGACAGGTCCTACCATTGCCTATTGCCAGAACTAAAGGAGTTCGGTATCAAAGGCAAACGGCAAAGGATCATTCTCTTTTACGGACTTCATTGTCACGAAAAGGTTCGTTGTGGCTTTTCTTTGCCTTCGCATTTCCACCTCGTTTCCCAGCTTGTTTTGATTCCGGACCACCGCCATACCACCAGCATTCCGACATCCCCGACAATACGACCTCACCACACTTTCTTTCAATTACGAAGCTTATATCAATCATGAACTCGAGTGATCCATGAGCGGCGTTTCTTATTGCCACCACCCAACAGTCAAATTTTCAATCGCTCGTCAACTCGCGCGCGCTTTCGGTGTTTCTCTATACCCTTCGGCATTTCGAGAAAGTCGCATCTTTGTCACATCATCATACTATCTTCGGCGTATCAGAATCGGCACAGACTACCACTTACCAGACTGCTATATTTATATTCTGTTCTTACACTGACTCTTAAAAAGAATTAAACTAGAATTTCCGAAGACCCGGTATCCCTTCACGCCGCATGATTGCTCTGTCCTAGAGTTTGTGGCTTCGTTTCCCTACCCTTACTCTTCCTTCTCGAACATCCTCGCGCCAAAGGATTTACACTTCTTTTCGGTCACATCACTTGCAGTTATCCTTGCGGTTCTCCCAAAAGTTTTTTACAGCAATTGTTAAGGACTTTTGATTTATGGCGGATACACGACAATAGATTTCCTACAGACCTCGCCCCCCCAAAACCACGACTGTCACCGTGACACCCGCGAAAGGACATACATCTACTCCAACGCTCTCGAAATCTTAGCAGTCAGCTTTTTGCTTCATCAATCGGCTTGCCACTATCACGTTCCAGAGCAAGAAGCAATTTCTTGCTACCGACTAGATTCAGTAGGATCTACGTCGGCCTCTCGAAACTTTCGCCCATCATGCTTCCCGGAGGTGTTTGTGCTCACCTGGATTATGAGATTGAGGATATGACTGAGTATGTGGCTGAAATGGCACAGAGACTCGTCTTTCCCGGCTCTCCAGTTACGGCACCCTTTCGCAAATTTGTCTCCGGACTACTGTCATCGACCCGACTTCCTCACACCACGATTCTCCTCGGCATGAACTATCTCGCGCGACGCATCAACATGCTCAAGAGTGCGTCTGCAGGTACGATCAAGATGAGTGACGGTCAAGTATGGCGCCTCTTGACTATCGGATTGCTCCTCGGGAGCAAATTCCTCGATGACAACACGTTCCAAAACAAGTCCTGGTCAGAAGTTAGTGGAATTCCGGTTTCTGAACTCAACGTGTTAGAACACGAATGGTTGGAGGACTTGAACTGGAACTTGTACGTCAACCTCGACGAGAGTGCCGACTACCAAGCATGGTTGACCAACTGGAAAGACTGGTCGGCAGCTAAGAAGAAGGAACGCACCATTGCCCGCGATCGTCTATCTGCTGTGCCTCTTGCTCCAATTGACACAAATGTTCCTCGTGTTCGTCCATACGCACAACCATACAGCGCTTTCACCAAGAGTGCCTCGCGAGAGCGACAACAGTATGTTCCATACGACCACTCTGCTTGGGTCAATGCGTATCCAACTCCTCATCTTACGCCCCCTTCTGCTCCAGACTCCGGTGTAACGACCCCAGAGTATATGAGTGCTACAGGTGGAGGACCCCAATACGATTGGTCTCTGTTCAATCAATACGCCGCCAGGCATTATCAGCAATCTCATGGAGGTTACATGCACCCGCGTATTGCTTCATATCAAACTCCATTCTCTCACCACTACGGTAACCCATACAACAGCATCTGGGGAGATCCAACTGTAGCAGATTGCAACTGTAGCGCATGTGGACCTCAGCCCAAACAATCCTACTTCATGGGCCACCATCCATATGGAGGATCTCAAGCTGTTGTAGGTTAATTGTTTGCGTGGAAAGAGGTACCTTGTTTTCCGCCAGCTGCATACTCTCTTGTTCGAGATCGTCAAATCTACGTCTAATTCCTATACATGCGGATATACCTCGTGCCTAGTGCACCATCACAAAAGTTTTTTGTTTCTGGTTTTTTCTTCTTCTAGCGTTGGAACGATGCGCACATTACGTTCAGAAGAGGTGTCGTTACGGTCCGCCGGGTCCTCGTTCAAAGTTCAAGGATTACTCGATAATAAACACGGATCATCATGTCCAACAATTCACGATCTCGAGTCGCGTTGCACCTTCCGGTAGCTGCCTCGATCTTACGACTTTGATTTTCACATTTTATGGCGTTACTTCAGCGAATTTTAGATATTTCCTTTGTTCCTCAAAATAGGGCGGCATGGCACTGGGATGGTTCTGGTCTGGTGTTTGGGTTGTGCAAGAAATTCTTGTTTTTCGCTTTCTCTTTTCTTGCTTTTCTGCACATTTATTTCGTTTCTTTGCACATTTTGCTTCCTAGACTTGGCTCACCATAAACGGTTGACAAAAAATCACCACATGGCAGCCATTACCTGGCTAGCCACCTGAAAAATTGTAATTAGGGCGCCCTTTTTTCTTCTTGTTCGTTCTCGGCTCGATTACGCCTCGATTTCGCATACTGTTTGGGGGGAAGATTTCGAGCACTTTCTTGTACTATGGGGTTTTTTTCTTGGATCTTTTCCGTCGGCTTCTCATAATGAGGGAGGGGTGGGCATGCACAAAATGGATGGGATATCTGGTATGGAAATTGCGTTGCGTGGCTTTGGGTTTGAATTCGATTTTTCACAGATGAGGTATGATTTCGTCCCTCAGCTCCGAGGTGCTTCTTAAAGACATGGGGGGAATATTTGGGGGACAATACGAGCATGGTATTTGCGAGTTCTTTTGAGGTGTTTTATTTTTCGCATGAAAGACTGGGAATATGGAGGGGAAAATTACAACATTTCTCGCGGGTTTCTATTTTCTGCTATGGCTGGAGCTATTCAAAGACGAGATAGGGCTGGGAAATAAGCTCTTTTTGGCTTGGTTGACTTGTTCTTTTTTTCAAGGCACATTTTGCACTTTGCAACACATGTTGCATTTCAAACTTCGGAGGGAAAAAAATCTTTCATGAGATACTTAAGGTCTAGGGTTGCAGCCTGGGCTCTGGATAAACAAAGATTCTCTTTACGATACGAAGTTATGATGGGTTTTGATATCCTTGAGGGTTACTATTACCTCTTTTTTTTTCGGGGGCTATTCAATTGAAGGTCATGGTCGTCTGTCTGTGATGTAGGTTTGGAGGGGCCCTGGTTATTGGAGGGCTTTGAATTGGGGGAAGGAATAGGAGGAATATTTCCAGATAGAAAGGGGGAAATCCCTGAGTGTGTGACAAGTGGTGGAAAATAGGACGACCTTTAGATTAATGGAAACTTCATTGTCTTCGTCTCAATTTGCCTTTCGAAAATTGGTTTTATTTATTTTTAATATGATTGTGACTTTGTGTGCCCTTGCCCGACTAAGTGCCTGGTCTAGCCTTCCCACATTCTTTTCCTTAACACCACCCACTCGTTGCGTGGTGCTCGGCTCTGGATGCACTTAGTTGTGTAGGGGCAAGGCAAGGATAGGGTCTATCTACATTTTTGTTCTGTGAATATATGTTTCGTTGTTTGCAAGTGCTTAACTATCTTCCTTCCTTCCCACTAAAAGTTGTCTGTCTATCTGCATGAAAAGCAGAGCATCAAGTATGGATTTCCGGCCAAACAGGAAAGTAGTGATGGGATGGGATGGGATGGGATGGGGACTTCCTGATGACTTTTTCTTTTGGTTCTCTGCTTAAGTGCTTGGTGAGAGAGGGAAGGGAAGGGGAGGGAAGGGAAGGGAAGGGGAGGGGAGGATATATCTGTAGGTACATTATCCCGACCTGAGAAGTCATCGTACATCGGCATTGCCCTCGATATATGCAATGCAGATTCGCTCCGAACTCGAACTCGAGCGCATGAAGTGAAGTAAAGGTGAGGTGAGGTGAGGTGAGGTGAAGCGTCGTTCTTTTGTTTGTCGTTGGCTGATCGGGAATCTGAATCCAAATCGGAATCTTGCCCCCCCCCAATACACACTCGTCGCGTGTAGCCTCTCCAGTATCTTTATTGATTAGGATTCGGAAATCAGGTGAATTGAAAGGAGTCTAGTGGCTAGCTGGTGTAGGATGGATTGGATTGATACAAATGGTGAGTGAGTGAATATACTGGGGGTCATGCGACTCATTGCATCTAAGTTGGGTGTATGGGTGAGTGAAAAGTCTGTATAGGAGGGAGATCAAGGAGTGAATTAAGTGCTGGGGATGTGAATTTGTCTTCTGCTGTTGGTTAGTGGAAGATAGGGTGATTCCTTTACGAGGTCTTATGCTATTTGTTTTTGTTGTCATTTTCAAGTTCTTGTCGTTTAAATAGATGGTCGTTGTCGTCTAGATAAACGATCGTTGTCAGAATACTGAGATGCGTTTAATGCTTCGTCTAGGTTGTAAATATATCGACCAGATGAAGGAGACAGTAGACTATGCTTAGCAGAGATTTTCTCTCTTGCTAAATAACGGCGGGTGGTGGATGGAACTACCACATATATCTCCTTGAGCTCCTTATACAACGATCATGGGATTACATGACTGTATCCTCTTCATCCAGTTTGCGAATTGAGGCATGTATCAAGAAAAAAAGTCTCAAGCGCACTTTCATAATCAGCTGGATGGAAACCAGCCGAAGAGAGTGGGATACTCTTCCATAAGAAATATCAATGTAACCAGTAGAGCTTGGTTTGTATCATCACAGGCATTCGAGGAACCAGGCTCAGATTCAGCTTCTCTCTCGATGAACGATCAGGAATCTCCGAGTGGGTTACATCTCCCATAGGGCTATCAAGACCTCCCATAGCCGTATTGCACACAAATATTGCCATTCGGATGTTCCAAATCGTATCAATCAATGGTCGAGTGAACAGGGAAACTTGACTTAGAACGTAATGTATTGCTACCAAAGGAAGATGGACGCCGCGGTTATGCTTAGATATCCCAGTAGAGGAACTGCATGCTCGCATGGCTATAAAAATACTACAACCCTGAAGAACTCTCTCAAGATGCAATCCTCGAAGATTATGCTTCGATTCACCTTGACGGTTGCATTCCAACACCAGCACTCGAGAGTATGTAAGAATTGTCTTGTATGGTATCTTATGGCTAATTTAGCACTTTTCAGACAGTGATGATAGTGCTGCAACGGAAAATGAGGCCATGGGGGTGAACGAGGTTGTCTCTTCCTGGAGACATGTTCGAGTACATCAGAGGAGTGAAGCGGAATCCTCAAACTCGACACTCGCAGAAATTTGAGGGGCGCAGCATAGTGGTTTGAGGGGTAGGTGGACTTCTCTTTAGATGTCCAGCCCGGGCTGGAAGAGACATGCCATTGCAGCATAGAAGATGGTAGCACAGGTAACAGAACGAATGAGCAATTGTTGATGCCACGAATATCCGAAATCTCCTTGAAAATTGTCTTTTCCCACGTATTCCTCCTCTACGAAACTCCGCTTAGCCATCTCGGATGATGGGAATGGCAGGCACAATTCTCATCAATGCTCTACTTCCTCATCATTCACACATGTGAGTCTCCAATTTTCTGAGCGTGGGGTTGCCGTCGGTCTTGGCATCAACGCACAACATGCACATCGAGAAACCGGTCCAGTAGTCACCGAAGCACTATCGAGTCATGCAGGACATAACTACAAATTTTTTCATGCGATTTCGTAACCATTAAATTGTTATTCGTCGAACGGTAAATAAGTGTTTGCCATTGCCATTGAAAGGGCGTACAGTGGGCCCGCTTGAACCTTCTAATATAGGCTAGATTAACGATAACAAGGATATGTCCACCGTCCACCTCAACTTGGGCTTGGTGTTTTTCGAATTAGGTGGTTAAATGATAGGAGTATCAAGAAGTCCAGAAGACCGAAAGGTTGGTTGATATAAAGACGATATCTTTAAATCAGATATACGTATATCGGGACTCTACACTAATCACCAAAAATGTACATCCGGGCCGTTCACGCTGAAGCAGACCTCCGTGTCCTTCGGAAGCTGATCCGCGACAATCCTCTTGGGATGTTGACCACTGCTATCCGATCACCTACCTATCCATTTCTCCAGACAAGCCACATCCCTTTCGTGCTAGACGTCAAAGATGATTCTAGCGAGACTGAAAAGGGTCGACTAAGAGGCCATCTCGCCAGGCAAAATCCACACAGCAAGGCAATGATAGAGGCACTAACAGCAAACCCTGGGCTGAAGAACGTCCTGGAGGAGGATGTTCTGGTTATATTCAACGGGCCTGCTCATCACTATGTAACACCGAAATTCTACACCGAGACGAAGCCTGCTACGGGGAAAGTGGTGCCCACGTGGAACTATGCAGCAGCGCAAGTGTATGGGAAGGCTAGAATACATTTCGACTCTAGCTCGGAAGAAGCCTCGTCTTTCCTACAAAAGCAGATAGAAGATCTGAGCCACCATCACGAGACAACGACGATGGGACATACGGGAGAGGCCGGCCGGCCATCGGAGTGGAAGGTATCAGACGCCCCGGAACGTTTTGTCCAGTTACTGAAGAAGAGCATTATTGGTATCGAGATCGAAGTTGAGCGTCTGGAGGGTAAATTCAAGATGAGCCAGGAGATGGGTAAGGCGGATAGGGAGGGTGTCGTCCAGGGTTTCGCGAATATAGATTCAGACGCGGCACAATGGGTTTCCGAGACTGTCAAGGAGCGGAGTGATTTGAAAGATTCTTAGAATGTGTTAACTAGCCCATAAATTGGATGACTGTCCCTCTACCATAACTCCTATCTTTTGCTCATTATTTACAAAGCTTTCATCATGATATGGTCTGTTTGAACAACCGTCCCAATCACAAAATCATGCTCGCCGACCTCCTTGAACCCCCATTTCTGATACGCCCTGATGGCCCTATGATTTTCCTGCCACACACCAAGCCAAATGTTCTTAAACCCTTGTTCACGTGCCATTTCCTGGATAGTGTTCGCCAGCAATTGGCCAACCCCTTTCCCATGAGCTGAAGGGTGGACGTAGATGCGCTGGAGCTCGACCTTGTTGGGGACATCATCAAGACAGGGTTCACTGCTGCCGCGTGTGAGATAGGCAAAGCCTAGTATCTCGCCCTCCGGACCTGTGCAAACTATAACGTCCTTGTTTTCGTCCTTGATGTCCTTGGTGATTAATTCGGCCGTATATGACTCATCGAGGAACATCTGAAGCTCATGTGGCTGCACCGAGTGGCCAAAGCTGATAGTGAAGACACGAGCTCCAAGTTCCGCGATATTAGCGGCATCAGCCAGCTCAGCTTTGCGGATCACCGAGACTTGGTCTGACAGTGCTTTAGACATGACTGAGGGTTGCGTGTGCGGTATGAGATGATGTGCTGATGGCGGAGAGCGGAGTCAACGGATTTGATGATGATTGTTTGGGGCTAGACTCGTCTGGGTCGCTCTTGACATCTATGAATATGGCCAACGCTATTTGAAGGTATGGATCGTTTGTTATAAACTGTTTGAAAAATCCTGAAGTGGCTGGGAATATAAGGAACTTGAGGTTGATCCTCAGCCAATGACTCAAAGATGCGATGCCATTTCTCAGGATGTCTACAGTATTTAAACACGAAGAACTAAGACCCCCTGCCTCATCTCTTCACTTCCTTCTCTTTCGACATAAGCTAGATAGCAAGGATTGACAAAATCGACTACCCTCCACCTTTTCTGGAAGTGGCACTTACGTGCACGGATCACACAAAAAGAGCGGAGCAAGATTAGGTGATAAGCGATGAATATCTCGAAGCCAACTCTTGCAAGATATTACACAGAACAGCAAGGTGTAATCCGTCATCCGGTATCTTCAAGCTGACGAGCATCTCTCACCAATTGTCAAATCCGGGCTGATTGTGGTGAACTCCAGAGTGGGAGAATCCAACCCCCTATGTCCCCATCCCCTCCCCTTTACTAAACGACAGCCGAAAATTTTTCTACGGCGTGTAGCTGGGGCAGCACAGACCAGTAACTCCACGCGGACATGTCGCGAATACGCCCTTTGCGCAGCAGGGAATGATATCAAACTTTGCGATTTCGATTTTTGGAAGTTGAGACTGCGGTATCGATAGCTTCAAGTCAGAATCTCGAAACCTCGATTTTAAACCTTTGGAGAGTTACAACGATGCGTGTAACTAGCTTAATTGTGATCTCCGGTTAGTATTTCTCAAATTTATCAACTCCAGAATATTTCAACAACAAATAATCCAATTGGAATAAAAGTTGAAGTATTTTGAAGTTGAATAGTAACTCCTCATTCTCATTTATCAATTTTGGATTATCTCAAACCCCGGATCTGTACGAAGTAGATACAGAATTTTTTTTTAAATTTCATGGTGCTATCGTCTTATGCCCCCGTGTATGCCATCGGCGAGGCTGAACAAGCATTGGCGAGCGTGGCTGTGGTCAGCTGCGCCGGCTTTCTGTGTAGCCTTGGGAAGATTTCTTAAACTTTCACTTTATCTCCCCTTAGATGCATTCCATTCTTATCCAAACAAGATTTTGCTGTACATCTCAAAATGTCCTTTGGTCTTGGAGTTGGTGATGCCCTTGCTGTGTTGGGTCTCTTCGAACGCATCGCCGTCGAACTGCGAAACTACAAGAGTGCACCGGCGCATTTCCAACAGCTTGGTGCGGAGCTCGATCTCCTCCAGAGCGCAATAAAGCATACCCTTTGCGTGGTGCCACATACTCTACATGATCGCCAGACCATCGAGCACGTCAGGGCTATTGTCATGCACTGCTTGCCGGCTGTGCAAACATTACTGGATAAAATGCGATCCAAAGAGTCTAGCCTTGGACATTTTCGCACGTCAAGTAGCCTGAGCAGCATTGGAACTCGCATTCATTGGTCGATGATAGCCAAGAAAGACGTTGATGATGTTCGCAATATTGTCATGTCGCAGATAGCGGCGATCAACATGCTCCTAATCACACATTCACTGTATGGTCATCCTCGGACATGCGACCTGAAGTAAGCTAAAGATTACAACAGGGCCCAGATGGGACGGCTCACAGATAGTGTTGAGAGCAGTAATAAGGCCCAGTCAACTCTCATAAAGACCCATTCAGATGCTATCAAGCAGCAGACCTCCTCTATATTAAACATTGTATCAGCAACGCCAGATGCCATCGCTGATCTGAAGGCTACGACGATCATGCAAGCTAAGAGCCAATCGGAGCATACACAAACATTGGGACATGGATTAACAGCTGTTACGTCTCATATCGACGCCCTCTCGCGGATCAGCAAGGACGCCTCAAGCACATTCATTCTCCACACAGTTTCCATTAGACGCTCTATTACTAGACTTACTTCCATCGTAGGAGACATCCAGAAGCTCTTTTCTTTGTAACGTGTCTATCAAGCCTTTCAGGTTTATTCTGTCTGCTAACTCGATTCCCAGATTGGAAGCTTGCTCTAGAGATGCGCTGGAGGCTATAGGTCGAAATACGTAGGTGCAACTCTTACAAAAGAGTTTTCTAACTTGGCCATTTACTGAATAGCAGCAGCCGTTTATTGCTTGGCATAGCCGGCCAGCTGAAGCAGATTATTCGTGCTATTGAAGCCATTCCGCTTCACCTCACACTTGATATTATCCGTCTAGACGACGCCCTAGGCGAGAGTTGGGCTCTTCCATTACAAGCCTGTCGAACGTGGGAGGTTTGTCACTTAACCCCGTCGTTCTCACATAAATGCTCTAACACCATAAGTCTTTCTGTGATCTGCTTGGATCAGTGGTCTACGCAAGACACCCACCTGGCGCGAATCGAATTGCTGCGAGACAGTTTGTCCTCACGATGGCAAGGACCGGAGCTGAGCTCCAGCGATCCCAGTGGGAGAGAGTCATCAAGCCGGGACTTCACATTGAACAGGCAATGATCTTTTCCAAGATCGATTTTTCTACTATCAACTGTGCCGAATGTAGTAACTTAGCTCCTGGGGCATCAAAAGACCAGCACAGCAACCTATGGTAAGCTTGTTTGTATAGTAGAAGATCTTTACTGTGACTAGTAACAAGCTAATAACCCAAAATAAGTGCTGCATGTGGTCGTTGGCTGAGTACCCAAAAGACTGCTGAGCCGCCTCTGGCTCTGCTTGATAAAGCCAACGCATTGCCTGACACCAGTCCCTCATTCGGTCAGAATCCTCAATTACCATCTATGGAAACACCTTCAGATGTACAGCATTTCCGTCGAGTACAGATACGGCAGCCTTCTGAGCCAATTTGCGATATTCAGACTGCGGAGGAAATATTGAGGAAAGATCCATCAAATGTGGCCGCCAATACATATTGTACTCTTAACCTGCTGCAGGAAGTCTACCGTTCGAAAAGCCCTGAGTTGCTTACCAAAGTTACCATTGCCAGAAAACACCTAGAAATTGTCATCTTTTCAGGTATTTGACTCGAGTTCCAATGAGTTCACCAGCGGAAAAGTTTTGACTAATCTCATAACACTGCAGATTCGTCGACGGCCAGTTCCTTGTATCTTCTCGGGGAAGTATTTTTAAAAGCGAAGATGCTACAACGAGCATACGACTGGTTTCAACAAGCGGTATACAGAGAAGCGCGTTCCCCACAACTTTGGATAGCAATCGGCATCTTATATTATGAAAACCAACAATATCACGACTCGCTCGATGCTCTCTGCCGAGCTATAGTATTACTCCCGTTCTCTTACATAGCGTGGTATAACTTGGGCGTCGTGGTGTGTACCATGCTCTGTATCTCTGATTGCTGATATTGACAGAGGAATGCAGTACGACGCGTCTGCGAACAAGGTTGATGATGCTCACGATTGTTTCGAGAAATGCTTACGGCTTAAGCCAAATCAGCCCGATGTTCAGGCTCGGCTCGGCGTGCTCAAACAGTTTCCACGAGGAACAGAGAAGATAAATATACCTGATGATCACAGAATTAAAAGTATGAGGAGAGGCGGCCTACAGTTTACGGTAGCAGAGTCACACAATACTGATATTCTTTTGAAGCTCATCGAAAATCCTCAGGAATCTTCGATCTTCAGCTAAAGTGGTAACATACCAACACCACCACTACAAGTGGCTGGTGATCACGACGGAGCTAGGTTTTCTTAAGACATTTATCCGGAAGACCCTTCAAATCTACTCCAGTCTCGTCCTGGGACTCCGGGAGATTCGCCACATCTACCTTTGCAAGTTCCTCAACAGGTTTAAACAGTCCTAGGTGGAGATCTGGTGTACTGTACAATCATCATTATCAGGATTCTCATGGAATGCTGAGTTTCATCCGGGGCATCATACTCCCTCTCGAAGACTATCCGACTTGGAAAGATTAGGACATCTCGAAGAACAACCCCTAGAAATTCTGATGGATGAGCACGAAACAACTGATGAAGAATTAAATCGCACCGGTATGCATTGGCAAATTGTTTGAAACTCAACAGTATAGGCCCTACTACGTCACAAGTGTTACGATGATCAATCTGGCCTGCCTGCTGAAAATACCATTGTGTGGAAATCTGATTACTGCATGGCAAGGGAGTTATTGAGGCTGACAGTCTTTACCCGTTGAAAATACACGGCCAATCTCTGTTCATTGCTGATTGCTAGAGATATTCAGTAGTCTGGAGTTTTAGGAATGTCTTCTGGGCATATTTAATAGATTCTTTTGATTGCGAACCTGGTGCACAGCGATTTTACCAGAGTAGGTCGCCAATCAAGCCGGGAACATTGGAGGGAGGGAGAGATGTCTAAAATACTGGAAGCCCTTCATCTTCTACAACATAATGACGACTGTAAACACAGCAGACCGCGTCATAAAGTCAAGCGGGTCAACGAGGTGCAGCTTGTTGGTCAATGTCTTTATGATGGTCCACGATACAAGATTTGGTCGTAGTACAGCGGTCTGACGTGGACTTGTATCTTCCCACTCCCTCACCCCTATCTTTCCCATCCAAATCCCAATCCTTCACTGCATTTCACTACCACCGTACCAACCAAGGTATTACCCACGACAGATCAACAACCACAGACCCACATAAACATTGGTCGCAACAAGGACGTAACTATGCCGACCAATATTACCCACGAGATGAGCATAACCATTGTATATCAATTCATCCCGAGGAAGCTTTAATGATTCGCTGGGACGTAATGATATCCAAGTTGAGCTTTTTAAGTGTAGAAACAAGCTCCTGCGCAGCAGCCTCAAGAGATTCATCAGTGGTAGGCTCGAGAGCATCCAAAATAAACAGAGCTCTAGTAGTTGATTCTTGTAAAGCAGTTCGAGGATCCTGTCGCCAATTCCAACGACGGCAAGTTACTCCAACATTATCGCACCACACAACCTCGCCCGGATCCGGGTGCTCTGTTACAGTCTCCCCACTCGTGACTGTCTGGAATGTCTCTTGCCCAGTGGCACGCACACATCGTGGAGCGCCTTGGTATTTATCAAGATCCTCCCCGCCTAGAGGAATCTGATGCTTGACTGAAATAGCATTGTAAATATCCGTCAGCCGGTTCACACGTGGTAGGCCGCCCTCTACTCGTCGTGTCAACGCCTCCAAGCTGTTGCGGTACTTCTTTGGCTTCGAGCCAAAGTCGTTGTATGCTGCTCTCCAGGCCGCTACGTGTGGCAGATCCGTGACTGCTTGCTTTGCAAGTTGTGCCCGGGCCGAAGCTTCGGCTTCTTGAAGTAAGTTTTCGCTCGTGGCATCGGAGGGTCCCGGTGGGATACCTTCCACGACTATAAGTAATGCCCGGTAGTCTGGACGCAACTTGAAAACTTCAGGCGCGACGTGTGCGTTGCTGAGTAGGTTTTGTGAAGATTCAGACATAGTAGTGAGGTTACTGACTGACGAATAAAATTCGAGGAATATGTAGAGAAAGAAAACAATGCAGTTTAGTGATATGAGAAGAATGACTGTTGAATAGCTAAGAGCTGTGACTTGCACCTCCTTTAATATGACGTTGGAAGTCGCAAAGAAGTTTTGATGCATGTCATTAATTGCGGGGTCTGCGCCCTGCCGGAGTGGAATTAGACTCTCCGAGAAGTCCCTAGGTTTAAAACCTACAGTACTAATTCATCGTACAGTACAGTAACCCTATCTGGACGAAGGGTTCTGGGCCCTGGTTTCCGTCTCCTTACCTCATCTGCATCGCTGTGTTCCTATTCTCTCGGCGTCCTCCCGTCATTGCCCAGTCTCTGATGATAGAATAATAATCTTCCTTTGGAGTTATGCACTAATTCTTGCACTGTTGGTCGCGGCTGGGACATATGCCTAAGACTGAACGTTCGCGATGTTTGATAAAATTACTCCACATTTTCCTGTCATCCGACCTTAACGCCGGCTTTGCATCTGCCAGGAAGACTGCACGTATGTCTATGCAGTGCATTATCGACGTCTTGAGGATACAAACTTGCGTTGAGCATGTCGACTGGATCCAATTACATTGACCAAAGACTCGGGTGGCGTGCCAAACATTCACCTCCATGTCAAATGCTTTCCTCAGCGGTGAAGCCATGTTCATGCCACCGAATTGCAATGGATAGTTGTCCGCATTCGTGGTCTTGCTAGCCATTTAACTCGCTATCAGGCTGTACTACCCGAGATGGCACACATAAGAAGGGGATGCTGCCTATTTCCACTATCCGAAGGAAACTACTGGTTTTATGCACAGAAAATCAATCATACCGATTTTCCTGGAACTAATTGACTGGTCGATTACTACTTAGAAAACCTTGAAGATGCCATTTTCTAAAAAATGGATTCTGGCTGTTATATCTCTCGTCTTCACTACCACGGCGTTCGGCGCACCAAACTGTAAATGTGTACGTTGAACATGAACAATCAACACCCCTTAGAAACTCGTTTAACTGATAGATTAATAGGGGCCAGATGATGGCTGTTGGCCTTCGCACGATATGTGGCAGTCATTGAATGCATCAGTATCCGGAAAACTTATCAAGCCAGTTCCAGCAGCGATTGTATGTTATCCTGGACCGCTACAGAATCTAACAGCCTGTTCTATCGTTGTATCAAAACTCTCAAATGAGGAACTAGTTCGAAATGATCCTATTGCGCTCGATAGTCCTTCTAGTACCGACTACGGTTGTCCCCCTATCGACTTCTCGGCTGGAGGCGTCGCCGCAGGAAACTGTACCATTGGAGATGCTCCGAGGTATGTTGTGAATGCAACAACATCGGATGATATTGCGAGAGGAATAGAATTTGCGAGAAAGCATAATATTAGACTGGTGATTAGGAACACAGGTCATGATGGCTTGGGCAGGTGAGCTGATTTTACCTGAAGCTAGAATCGACCTTGCATGCTAAAACCTGCAGATCTACCGGTTATGGAAGTTTAGAAGTGTGGATAAGATATTTTAGGCGAGGCATAACCTTCAAGCAACGTTATATCTCCTCCAACAACTGCCGAAAATCTCTCTGGGATGGAAGTGCCTTTAAGATCGCTGGAGGTTACATCTGGGAAGAGGTCTATGCCGAAGCTGAAAGAGAAAACGTGATAGTAGTCGGTGGTAGTGACCCGGTATGTTTTATTTCGTCCAAAACTGGTTCAGTGGTTCTTCATGCTAATTTTCGATAGACAGTAGGCGCCATTGGAGGTTGGGCACAAGGTGGAGGACACTCGCCAGCATCTCGTGATTACGGACTTGGTGTCCAGCAAATGCTCGAAGCCGAAGTTGTCCTCGCAAATGGTTCCTTGGTAACCGCTAATGCTTGCGAGAATCAAGATCTCTTCTTCGCCATTCGGGGTGGTGGCGGCGGAACTTATGGTGTGGTTGTGTCAACTACTGTGAAGGCTCACCCAATGAAGCATATTGTTGCGCAAGTTCTGAATGTCTCACCGCTCACTGATACATTCATACCAGAATTCATTGACGCATTAACACTTATCTACTCTGAATATCCAGATCTTAACGATGCAGGCTTTTCTGGCTATGGTACCTGGGGTGTCCAAAGTCCTCTTATAGCGATCGGCAACTCGACAACCGGGTATAATCATCGATTAGGAGCTTTTGGCAGGTCCATCGATGACGCAAAAATGACATTTGAACCACTCATGTTGAAGCTTGCACAATTCAATGCAAGTCTATCAATCTCTGCAACATACACCTCCTTTCCTACCTATGCGGCATATTACGCAGCACTCGCTGTTAGCAGGTATGGTGCTGGTGATACATACGTCCTTGGCTCCCGACTTCTCGACCGTAAAGCCCTGACGGCGTCGATGAAGGACCTAAAGGAGATGTTAAGTGTTGTTGCTGGTTCCTCTGGACAACTAACTCGCACAACAGTGTGTCTTGTATCCGGTGGCCAAGTGTTTGTTCCTGATTATACTTCCGCACTCAACCATGCATGGCATTCTTCGTACGTCCACCAGATGGTGAGGCGTGGGTGGAGCGCTGGGACAGATGCCGCCGCAGCTCAGGAGATAAAGGACGAAATGTTGTATGCGAAAGCTGGAGCGATGAAGAAACTGGCACCGGATACAGGATGTTATATGAATGAGTGTGACGCCAGGGATCCTGATTACCCGAAGGACTTCTACGGTCAGAGTCTTTCGAGATTGGAAGAAGTAAAAAGGGCGTACGATCCTCATGATGTGTTTTACTGTCCAACTTGTGTTGGGAGCAACAGGTGGAAACTGGAAGCCAACGGAACATTGTGCCGGAACGTATGAAACAATGTCTGGAAAGGCATGAGCAGGTGCCTTCCAAGCATTGTTAGGGAAGGCATGTAGCGCGAAGGCCGGTGTTGGTGTGAGCCCGGACTTTACCAGACGTCTTATGGGCACAATATCTTCCATCGTGTCAGCAAAGTCATGCTTCTATGATTGTGATTTAAGAATTAGAAGAATGGTCAGCTTGAGTGCCATGAGAACATTTGCATTCTCTAATGTCTGTTTGCTAACCTTAACCTTTGACGCTCTAACTCCAGCATGTTTTCCTGCAAGCCAATGGTAGCCCCAGGACACTTTCTTCGCCTATCGCAGAATGCAGACTGAACCAAAACCCGTATGATCCTTATTTCCAGAAAGTAGAGAGGATTTACACGATTGCCCACTAGCCATCTCATTCCCTTTGCCATATCACGCCATAACATATGCTTTGCAGCCGACTAACCACTCTTTTCGGACGATAATAATACTACAAGTGGTCGTTATCATTAATTTATATCTTCTCACAAGTCTCCAGTTCGACCACAACCAACAAGAGCTCAGTGTTCATCTAGTCGCTGAGCGTCTGCCCGGCGCTGGTCCGACGAAATCCCTGACCCTCTTCTTCCCGAAATCCCGTGCCTTCTTCCACTTGCAATAAAGCATTACGACATCTTTCAGCACCACAAACAGACAGCCGCCGATTATACTCCTGCCCCACTTATGCTGCAACAACCCACGCTGCTTCAACCATATGGAAGGAAGAGCCAGCTTCAGAGCATCGCCCATCACGGAGGATACGGCTGGGAAGAAGAGCGCGCCCATCATTTTGAGGAATATACTTGACGCATTAATATTTCGACGGAGTTCCCAAGCATCGTTCTGGTTGATTCCGTTCTGATTCTGATTTGGTGCCATCGCGTCGCCGTTTCTTCCTGCCGCAGGTTGTGCACCTTCGGCCGCCATATTGCCTCCTTGTTGCGCGGGCTCTTCGTGCACTTCTTCAACGATCTCAACTTCTAGGTCGAAGAAAGCATTGTTTGCTTCTTCTCTCTGGACTTGCTGGGCAATCTGTTCTGCGGTCTCCCCTTCGCGCGGTTTCCGTTGGACGGCTAATTCCCACTTCTTTTCTAGGTCGCTGAATAGCGATTTATAAAGATTGTTATAGGTTAAACGGATGTAGGGCAGCATTGCGAAAGTGCGGCCGGGTGTCGGAGGCCATGTGGTGAAATACTTGTTGTCAGGACTGAAGAGGAAATACTAGGGCAAGTTAGCGCGTAGGAATTTGACTTGCGAACGATGACTTACTGTGAGAGGAAGTACCGTGAACAACGGATCTGCAATGCTTGTCCGCGATAGCACGAGGGTAGGTGCTATCAATGGAAGACCCACCAGAGTCCACCAGCTTGGCACCGTAGTAAGGTTAGGGAAGAATAAGAGGACAAACTTGGTAAGCTTTGAGGCTGACGGAAACTGTACGTAGTCAGTCGAAACCAGTCCACTGAGAATGTCTCCGGGATTCGTTGCCATTATGCTCTTGGCTTCATCTGCGCCAAACACCAGTGTAAGAGTATTGATTCCATAGACCAGAAATCCTGTGTAGAAGCATCCGGCCAAGCCAGTGACGGCCAAAGGTAGCATTGCCTCTTCCGTCAGCCGGCGCAACTTGTCGATTGCCAACACGATGTAGTCTTTGGGTTGATCGATCTTGAGCTGATATTTGCAAACGGGACAAACGATCTTTGGGGCCATTTCCTTGTCTCCAGTAACAGTGATCCAGTCCATTAGGCATTCTTCGTGGGCACGCAGAGAGCAGGGACAAGGAGAACGCCAGGGCGATGCTTGAGGTCCATCTTCTGTATCATCCATCTGACATATCCAACATCTTTGAGGTTCCGATTGTGGAGGTTGCACAGTGCTTTGCTCATCGCTCCTGGTAGCTGCTGCAGGCTTGGGGTCATTTAGAAGATAGGCTTGCGCATTAGGATTCGAATGAAAGCTGTTTTCGGAAGCTTGTGGTGCGCTCGAGACTGTATCTTCTTCTGCGTCTCTTTGTGGCGCTATTTGGCGGGACGAGCTCGAAGGTCTAGGCGGAGCTGAAGCCATGGTTTGGTGGTTGAATGGGTAAACGGGAGAGAAAATCGAGCTTCAGTATCGCGCTATCGCATCGTTCTCATGAAGAATTTGTGGCGATTGATCTGATTACCTGTTTCGCGCAGATGAAATGTGGAGCAAACGACGGAGTCGATGTCAATTGATACAGCCTTTTTCTGCAGATGAGGTTATCGCCTCGGTCACAGCAAGAGTCTCAGCCACATAATTGAAGTCATAGCCTTGCACGCTTAGACCATCAGAAGTGTTACCATGAGATTCACGGAGAAGTTCAACAATTTATAATAAATGTAGCAATTGGGATTTTGGCTCGATATCCATATCTAACAGCTCCGAATCTCAATTTACTCAGGCTCCGTTACATTTTCTGGAATTTAGTTTGCCCATTTTGTGTATTTGGATGTGTTTAGTCTGCTAGCTTTTATATACGTGCCGAAGAAGGTCTCACTTATTTGTACGACTAAGAGCTCATTCAAGTCTTGCTTTCTCTCCTTAACATACAGATATGTCCATCGTCGTCAACTCATTGAGTGAGCGACACGCATCAACTCGTGGTATTTTCGTCATCAGTTCATGTCATAAATTTGATTGGGTCGAGAGACGCGCAAGCCACACAGCACTCTTAAATCCACTTTCGGCTCTTCTGACGAGTACGAGATATCACCGTTCATCTCCTTTACGCATGCCATATTGCGCGTCTATTACCCGCGGATCTGAACTGCTGAACAATTACCCTACTTTGGAGGTTTCTAATTGTATCGCTATCGAAGGCGGTTTATATGCTTGCGTGGCCCGGTGCGCGGTCTTGGCAGGCCCAGCTAATAGTCGTTTGAGCAGTCTAAAGTCAATGACGACGAGACCGTAATACCAGGGGTCGAGCTACCTGCTGTACCAGCCAGACCGTGGAATATGAAATGAATATTCAATGATGCCTAGATAAGATTCCCCATGTTGCTGCTTCACTGTCGCGCAGTGCGAAACCATTTTGAAGGCGCCGGCAAGGTTTGGCGATCAAGGACCGAGAATATTGAATTGCACGGAGGCATAACCTGTTTGCCTTTGGATGCAAACAAGATAACGAAGTCGCTCAGAATGGCGACATACAACCAGCAGCACGACCTATCACAACTGCCGGATGATCTGTTTGCATTCACTACCCTAGCTATGGACCTATGGTACCTTATCTTGCAAGTGTTACGTAGTTCTCCTGCCCGTCAATAGCGCTAGGAGGGGTTTCTACTTCCACACTACTTATCTTAGAGAATTGTTGTGCTTTTGTTGTTGCTCTTGTGTTGGTTTTTTCCCTCATTGTTGCCTTCAAATTACTTTCTTTTTGTTCATGCTTTGACTCTCCAAGAGATCAATGGAAGAATGCTGTTCAAGAAGCCTTCGCTCATAGTCGCAACGATTACCCTTACGCTTGTTATCTTGACGAGATATGGTTCGCGCAATGTGCTCGGACAATCGCAAACATTTGGTGATAACAGCAGAGAACCAGAGGAACAATTGAAGGAATGGCTCGAAGTTGTGGAAGAGGCTCAAACATACAAATGCAACGTTTCTGAAACATTGACATGGTTGGAAAAGTATGAGCTTTCGTACCCACTGAAATACGCATCAAGAGACATCATTACGAAACCGGGCAATGGATCCAGGCCGTCGATCACCGTTGTGGACAAGCCTCTGTTTGACGGCCTCGAAACGATAGAGCTGGAGGCACTTCAAGCACCTAGAGAAGTAGACCGTTGCTCGAAAGTAATCACTCTCGATGTACCTCGTGCGCCGCCTCATAAGATTGACGCTTCACATATGGTTTTCGGCCTGCAGACTACGATGAAACGGCTTCGTGAAACAAAGAAGCACTTAGCGCGCTGGCTGCCGAACACAGGCGCTCGACTATTTGCAATTGTCATTGAGAAGGAAGAAAAGATGGCGTCCAAGTCCAGCATGGCTAAGCTTCAGAAAGAATTTCACAAAGAAGGCATGGCGGTCACCATTATGTCACCTGTTCGAAAGGAGGATTACTTTAACCAGCGGTACTTCTCCCTCATTCCTGTAATGTACGCGAATCGGGACGAGAAAACCCAATGGGTCGTCATCATGGACGACGACACATTCTTCCCCTCTTTGCGTGCTCTAACCGACGAGCTTGCCCTCCACGACCATACCCTGCCCCAATATATTGGTGGCATTTCAGAAGATTGGGATGCGGTAAAGAGGTATGGATTCATGGCGTTCGGTGGGGCTGGGATCTTTCTCTCCCTACCACTGGCACAGACCGTATGGGAGCACAACGACGAATGCAAGAACAACATGCGATTTACTTCTGGAGATACGCTTGTGATGGATTGCATTTACGTACACTCATCGGCACAATTCACGCCAATACCTGGACTTTCTCAAATCGATCTCATGGGTGATCATTCTGGATTCTATGAAAATGGTCGGAGGGTTCTGTCATTACATCACTGGAAAGCAGGATCGGCGACGCTTTATCCTTACGAGATGGAGAAGATGCATTTGATCGCAGAAGTCTGTGATGACTGCTTTCTTCAACGATACCAGTTCTCCTCTGATGTTGTTCTTACAAACGGTTTTAGTATTGCGAAATATCCCGATCAGTCATTAAATCGAGGAATCGATGGTAATCTCAGCGATTCGGCGTATGAGGAGGACAGAAATTTAATCGACTTGAGAAGAACAGAAGTGACTTGGGATAAGAAAGAGATGCAAGTATTCCACAGTCTTGCACCGACTAGACCACCACTAGATAAAGAACAGAAACAAAGCTGGACTTTCTTAGACAGTTTTCTGGTAGAAGACGGTAAAGTTGTGCGACAAGTCTATGTGAGACGAGAAATAGAAGGCGAAGGGGATCACGCAAGCGAAAGAGATGAGATCTTGGTTTTGAATTGGAGAGATGGCAGTCGCCTTAAGCCTGTGCTAGGTTAAGGTGCTGTCGCGGATGGCATGATTTGAGATATATGGTGTTTTGGGCATCTTATCTTTGTCGCATATACCCCTTCACGCATACGAAGCATTGGAAGGCGTCGTTCGGTGTTCAGGATTAAGCATAGCATCACGATTGGAATTTTGTATATCTGTCTTTGTGCGGATGATGTAACCTAATTACGACTGTTGATGATAATAATGGCTTAAGATGTCAGCTTTTCTGTATAGTTTCCCATCATCACTCAAGAAACGAATAAATCGAGACTTTTAAGTAACGCCATTTTTAACTGCACGGTATGTTAAGCAGACACTTTTCTAATAACGTGTAATGCATAAGACGAGATTTTGTCAGTCCACACAGAACCCTTGGCAACCCGACATATCGCCAACCTCAACAATAAGGTGATTCGAGACACACGATTGTAATGGCGCGGATAACTTCGGCATTTCTGCGACGTGCAACAAAAAGAAAACTGGGAGGCAAATGCGACTTGAATGGAGGAGATTCGGGATACGGAGGGCGGGGCAAGAGGAGAGATGGCAAGTCTCGGGAAGAGCAGTCTCAGCTCTGGAGCTATGAAGCTGGGTGGGTATTCTTCGAAGCGCTGTCTTTGCGATATCAGAGATTTATCAAGGATTTCGGAATGGTAGCGGTGTTTTAATATTGTATGCGGCAGGTCCTCACCTCTTCGATTGGTGCGTGGTGAGATTCGCTAACCTTTTTACCCACAGAGATCTCAAGAACAGCTTCAAATTCCGTACACCTTCCAGAGCCAATTTCCATCTCAGTTTTGCACCCCACAATATGGAGAGCGTTTAGATTGCAAAGAAAGTTTCTCCGCCTGGACATTAAAATGACGGCGGAAATACCAGAATGAAGCGCACCAATCAACTCTGGCCTTCAAACGGGCCGAGGAATACCTGGGCTGTGAATTATGGCGGGGTCATTCTTTCGCAGCTTCTACGTGTCAGTTGATGCTCTTGTGCCCCTCCATGAAAGTATTCTGTTTAACGTGAAAATCCCCCTTCCGTTTCTCATCACCTCTCACAATGGCAGGAATCGTTCCCGTCGCAAAGTCTCTCAAGGACATCTACACTGAGGATGCCTTGTCGACACAAACAGAAAGATGGGATAAACTTCTGAAGCAATTCAAGAGCAATTATGGACACGATGCGCAATTCGTGTCTCGATCACCGGGGCGTGTAAACATCATTGGGGAGCACATTGATTATTCCCTTTATTCTGTTCTACCTATGGCCATTACTGCAGATGCCCTCCTAGCAGTTTCCACCGAGTTTGACAGCAGCGCATCGACGACGGATAAGACTTTCAAAGTACGAGTCTCGAACGTGCAGTCGGAGAAATTCCCTGCACAGGAATTTGACATCCCTTTCGAGACAGTCGAGATCGACTCTACGAAGCACGAATGGACAAATTACCTGAAGTCGGGACTGAGAGGGGCATTGGAGATACTGAGGAAGAAACATGGAGCGAGTTTCAAACCAAAGAGTATGGAGGTTTTGATGGACGGAACTGTACCTTCAGGCGGTGGACTGAGTAGCTCTGCTGCCTTTACAACAGCTTCGGCTCTGGCGGTTATGTTCGCGAACGGAGAGGAGTCTGTCGACAAGACTCAGTTGACTGAGTTGGCAATTATTAGCGAGAGGGCAGTAGGTGTGAATTCAGGTGGAATGGATCAGTCCGCATCTGTCTTCTCGATTCGCGATTCGGCCTTATACGTTTCCTTCGACCCTTCCTTAACCGCACGTCCTGTTCACTTCCCAAAAACTGAGCCAGAGCTCACCTTCGTTATCGCACAATCTTTCGTCGCGGCCGATAAACATGTCACTGGTCCTGTATGTTATAATCTCCGGGTTGTCGAGTGCAGTCTGGCGGCAGCCTACCTTCACGCTGTTCTCAACAAAACCGATGCAGCTCTACCTTCAGACTCTGGGCCATTGGGTGTATCTCTCCGCGGTTTCCATAGCACATACTTCAAGGATTCTAAAGCACCACTGGAGGAGCAACTCGCAGAGCTCGTTGAAACTACGAAGAAGACCTTGACAAAGGAGGAAGGATATACCCGCGAAGAAATCGCATCTGTCATTAATACGTCGGTTGACGAACTAAATGAACGATTCACTTCCACCTTCCCCGTCCGTGCCGAACGCTTCAAGCTCCGTCAGAGAGCCCTCCACGTATTCACCGAAGCGTTGCGAGTCCTAAAATTCATGGATGTCCTCGAGAACCCCGACTCTCACTTGTCTGCAGACAGTGGTTCATCCACAGAGACTTTTAATAAAAAGCTTGGCGATCTCATGAACGAGACACAGGTAAGCTGCAGAGAAGACTACGAATGTAGTTGTCCGGAGCTTGACGAATTATGCGAAATTGCGAAGAACGCAGGAAGCTACGGAAGCAGATTGACGGGTGCCGGCTGGGGAGGCTGTAGTGTTCACTTGGTGCCAGCAGATAAGGTAGATGCGGTTATAGAGGCATGGAACAAAGAGTATTATAGCAAGAAGGATTTGAGCGCGGAACAGAAGGCGAAGGCTGTCGTTGTTAGTAAACCAGGAAGTGGAAGCGCGGTGTTTGTTGTAGAGGGGCAGGCAATTGCATGAAAGCTTGTGGAATAAAGGTTTGGGTTCGGTAAAATATACTAGAAATAGCGATTCACAATGAGATTTTAAGACCTATAAACATTTCTCCATAAGATGTTATGTTGATGTGAATGGGCGTGGCGGGGTAGAAGAAGATATAATTATATGCACTCGTGCACAATATGAGGCCGCTTATCGGATGGCTTGCATAATATATGCATAAATATGCTTGATCTAGAACCTTGCTGCTTGCTTAGCTTCGGTTTATCAACCGCAACAACCAAACCAAAACATAACAGAAATGGATTCTCCTACAACAGATTCGGGAGCGAAAAAACATGTGAGGCAGGCTTCTTCGGGTAGAGGTATGTTCGATTTCACAATGATTTTGCGTTGCGGGATTAGGTGTTTACGTTTATGCTTCTGCGAATAATCCGGGCTTAATGTTGAGCCAATAGGGTGCCTAGATGGTATTTATTGCGAAGAGCAGGAGGGAGACGTAAGTATACATCTCCCTCGTGAAGCGGAATTTGTTTACGGGTGAGAGGTGGATAGGTCTGCTTTTTGGGGCAAAGGAGGTCTGTCGTTCGGGCTCTGATCTAAACAAATACTTGTTCTTTTCTATTTGAGCCCATTAGCAAATTCATCAAATGACGGATTTCCTCGTGCATCGCCGAACTAACAAATTCTTAGCTTTGCCCAGGCGGCCGACTAGGGGGCCTCTAGATATCAGCGAGTATGTGATTGTCCTGATTCAAGAGCGTGGCTAATCATCTCCAAGCTCTCCCTTGAATAGCCCGTTATCACCTACCAACTATGTGAATGTCTCGCACCCACTCACAGGGTCTGCACAAAGACCTCGGACACCACGCCTACCTTCCCCAGGACCAGGGTCCAATTTGTCTGCTAGTACTTATATGACAGCTCCTACATCATTGTCACCGTCGCAAAACGCATCCTTTAAATCGACCGTCTCAACACTTCAGAAAGACTTTTCTCATCTTCTCCGGCCAGAAATATATCACCCTTTACCCGTTCTTGATATACCGCCACCGTTCCGATCGTCTCCTGCCTCCACCCTCCCGCCAAATCCTGACATCAACACGCTCTCTTCCCTCCTTGCATCAGGCTACTTCCGTGCCTCAGCTATTCTAGCAGCTTCTCTTCTGACTTCTACACCTGGGCCTACGTCTCATACTGAGATATTTGACCTCTTCTACATCCGGCTAGCGTGTCTCACACTATGCAATCAAACGCAGCTTGCAGCACACGAGGTGAAGGCACTTGAGGATCTTAATGCAGCTTACTTTCGTGATGACGAAACTGGAGAGCATATGGTAGGATGGGAGCTACGTGTCTTGGCTGTCAGATTACAGGGCCTGGGCTTGGGTGATGTGAGGAGAGGTGTAATAGGATATTACGATCTAGCGCGAGATGCCAGAGATACTTTGACAAAGTTGAAGAAAAGGAAAAGCATGGGAGACGAGGAAGATGTCGATGCAGAGATCGCTCTGTGGGAGAGCAGGTTAGCGGATTTGGGAATTAGAGTTGCAAGTGCGTTGGTCGAGATGGAAGACCTGGTGGGAGCAGGGTTGCATTTGAAGAGCTTGGAAGTTGGGGGTGCTGGGGAGGAAGATTTAAGGGCTAAGAAAGCACTTTTGTGGTTATGTCTTGGCGATGTTGAAAGTGCGCGGCAATGTCTGAAGAGAAACGGGGAAGCCGGAAGTAGTGAGATGGATAAAACTATTCAAGCTTTGTCGCTTGTGGCTGAGGGAAACTATGAAGAAGCTGTTGGAGTTTGGGAGGAGCTTATTGCTAACGAAGAATCGACTGCTGGGAAGGGAGAAAAGGCTATGTGGAGACAAAATTTGGGTGTTAGCCTGCTTTATTTGGGTCGTGGTGAAGAGGTACGATTACCCCGCATTCCAGTCACTCCACTTTAAACTCCTCCCCGGATCCTTCCCTCAAAAGCATCTGCCATTAAATCACATCAAAAGACGTTGTGGCTGCTAACAAGATATCAATAGGCAAAACACATCCTTGAGGGCCTCATCTCGGAAAACAACTCTTTCCACGCCTTGACGTTCAATTTGAGTACAATCTACGAGTTATGTACGGAGAGATCTAGGGGGTTGAAATCAGCATTGGCGGAGAAGGTTGCTGGCATGGTAGACGGAGCTGCGAACGAAGGAGTTGTGAGAGCCTGGGAGAAGGTCAATGGTGATTTTAAATTGTGAGTGCGAGGCCAGTACTTCCGGATGCGTCGAAAGAGGTAGACGGCGGAAGGTTCGGAGTGGAGTCACCGGGGTGGAATGGCCGGAGAGAATGAAAGTAGACGGCGGAGTGACCGGAGATATACGGAATGCAAGTGGTTTGATTTTAGATCTATCCATGATGAAGTATGCGAATATGATTTCGACGTTAAAGGATGAGATGCCCACCAATGAAGAGTTCCCTATTAGTAGGAGTTATGCGGAACGTTGGAGGACTAAGAACCTTAATGGATAAAGACTTCCCCTGTCCAATTATACCCCATTTATGCTAAAAGTTATGCAAAGATTATGGTACAAGCTGATTTGGACCAATCAGCTGCAGCTTCAAGCCCAATGCGATCCACTCGCTTACTTCCCCACATTTTCGCCTCCGATGCCGCTAGAAAAGCGAACACAAGAAATTCTGAAAGATCGGGCCTGTTTGTGAATCATACCTATTCTATTCTTCCCAACTTTTGAAGAGTCACCTTTTCGCTTTTTCATATTGATACCCTTTTCCCACCCAGCTTATTTTTGCTGGTAGTACTGAATCCTCTTTGGAGTTCAATTGAGCCAGGCCCAGTTTATTCAACGGGTTGAGCAATTGTTCATCGAATTACCCTCTTTACTGAATTTTGATCGAACCACGGCTCACGAAGGACACGAAAAGTGAAATTCCTCTCCACTCAACTCAAGATGCTCAGATCAATTCCTGCTAGACGTGCAATTCGCACACTTGGCAGTAATTCAAAATGGATGGAGAGTGTAGCCGGAACGAGGGCGTTGAGTAACCGTGTGAAGGCGGCGGGGGGCTTGATGGTAGAGAAGAAGGGAACCAGAGGCCAGGCTACGGCGGCGGCGTCACCTTCTGCTGCTACGTATGTGTCTTTCTCCTTGTACACTGGGGGATTATCTACTTGCTAGCTATTTGGGTTATATATTCATGCTAATGTGCGAGACAGGCAAACGAGAGAAAGTCCTAGCCCGGCGTTCAATAGTTCCTCAGCGAAGAGAAATGAGGGAAAAGAGTTGGTGGGGCAGGGTACGAAATACAGGGAAATGGATGAATCGTACGTCTACGAAAACGAATATTCGGGCAGATTGAGTATGAAATTTAGTAGGGACAGTAGTACTGACTGTGGCGTAGATTCATCGGAATGAGTGGTGGTGAAATCTTCCACGAGATGATGTTACGGCAAGGTGTTAAGCACATGTGTAAGTTTCTGTGCGTCCTCATTAGGAGACATAGCTAATTGCAATCAGTCGGATATGCAGGAGGTGCCATTCTACCAGTATTCGATGCGATCTACAACTCACCACATTTCGAATTTATCCTCCCAAAACACGAACAAGGTGCTGGACACATGGCTGAAGGATATGCTCGCGCGTCTGGCAAGCCCGGTGTGGTCCTTGTCACATCTGGACCTGGTGCTACCAATGTCATTACACCCATGCAGAACGCTTTGTCTGACGGAACACCAATGGTTGTTTTCTCTGGACAAGTACCTACAACTGCGATCGGTAGCGATGCTTTCCAAGAGGCCGATGTCATCGGAATCTCAAGGGCGTGCACGAAGTGGAACGTTATGGTTAAGAGCGTCGCCGAATTACCGAAGAGAATCAAGGAGGCTTTCGAGATCGCCACTTCTGGACGACCTGGGCCAGTTTTGGTCGATTTACCAAAGGACGTGACTGCTGGTATTCTTCGAAAAGCCATTCCTACAAGCAGCATCCTACCTTCTCTGCCAAGCCAGGCATCGCGAGCGGCCCAAGAAATTCAACAGAGACAACTTCAGAGCACAATCAAGCGCGTAGCTGACTTGATCAATGTCTCGAAGAAACCAATTATCTACGCGGGTGCAGGTGTCATTGCCCTTCCTGAAGGACCAAAACTCCTCAAGGAGCTCTCGGATAAAGCATCTATTCCGGTAACAACAACTCTTCAAGGTCTTGGCGGATATGATGAGTTGGACGAGAAGGCTTTGCACATGCTTGGTATGCACGGTTCTGCGTATGCAAACTTGGCTATGCAAGAGGCCGATCTCATCATTGCTCTCGGTGCTCGATTTGATGATCGTGTGACTGGAAATGTCACAAAGTTTGCCCCTCAGGCCAAGGCTGCAGCTGCTGAAGGTCGTGGTGGTATTGTTCATTTCGAAATCATGCCCAAGAACATCAACAAAGTCGTTCAAGCAACAGAAGCCGTAGAGGGTGACGTAGCTGCAAACCTTGCCCAACTTCTCCCTGGTGTAGAAATCAGACCCATGTCTGAGCGAAAGGAATGGTTCGACCAAATCAAATTCTGGAAGGAGAAATTCCCTCTATCTGCATACGCAAGAGCTGAAAGATCCGGCCTTATTAAGCCACAAACTTTGATTGAAGAACTCTCAAATTTGACAGCCAATCGAAAGGAGGAAACGATCCTTTCTACTGGTGTTGGGCAACATCAAATGTGGACCGCACAGCACTTCCGTTGGAGATACCCACGAACAATGATCACATCTGGTGGACTTGGTACCATGGGCTTCGGTCTTCCTGCCGCAATCGGTGCTAAGGTGGCACGCCCCGATGCTCTCGTTATTGACATTGATGGTGATGCGTCTTTCAACATGACTCTTACTGAACTTTCCACTGCGGCTCAGTTCAATATTGGCGTCAAGGTGATTGTTCTTAACAATGAGGAGCAAGGCATGGTCACACAATGGCAAAACATCTTCTATGAGGATAGATATGCACACACCCACAGTGTCAACCCTGACTTCATGAAATTGGCAGATGCAATGGGTGTTCAGCATAGAAGATGTATCAAGCCAGATGACGTTAAGGATGCTTTGACTTGGTTGATTGAGACTGATGGTCCGGCATTGTTGGAAGTTGTCACGGATAAGAAGGTACCTGTTTTACCGATGGTGCCCGGTGGAAGTGCTTTACATGAGTTCTTGGTTTATGATGAAGGTTCGTTATGCTCTATTCCTTGGTGTATTTGCGACTCATGCTAACTTATCAAATAGCCAAGGATGCGGAAAGAAGAAAATTAATGAAAGAAAGGACAGGAGGAAAACACGAGTAAACCACGTACCTTGTTCTCTCTTTCATGCTTATATGATTTTCAACAATTACTTTACGACACCTGAAAAGCATTTCTTTCATTGTTTTCGTTTTCATCTAGGGCGCATCATTTGATCAAGGAATGGATCATAATAAAAGTTATTTTTTACTCCCTTGAGCTTTTCTCACTGGTTTCGATCTGGGCATAGTTGCTCGAGGAAAAATCCAAGTCATTGGATTCGCGGCGACTTAGCATGGGGTTGGGTTTTGAGTGATGGGTAGCGAGCGGACGACTGGAGACAAGATTATACTGGGGGCGCGAGATATTTGTGAATGGCGGAAGAAGACGGGAACCGAAAAATGTGACTTAGGATATGGCCTGGGCCGCTGAACATGGGCTGGCCGGATCGCGGGGTGGGAAGGTAAAAGGAACGTATGTATGTATATAGGTCAAAAATGAGTACCAGGACAGTAATGATGTGGGCGGATAGATGGGGTCAACCGTCTATGAACATGAATGCAATAAGATGCAAGTACATCGGATGATACATAATCTTTATTGCCGCGTGGTGTGTCATTGTTACTGTCATCAATTCGATTCCTTAAGATGCTCTCACTGCCTCTCAGTGATACTGGATCGTAGATCTTGGTTGGTTCCTCACCGCGTAGTGCAAGCTGGCAGTAAACTCTGGAGAGAAGGGTGGTCACACATTGAAAGGGGGTCATACATTGAAAGGGGGTCATACATTGAAAGGGGGTCATACATTGAAAGGGGGTCATACATTGAAAGGGCCATGCAGATGGTACCTCATTACTAAAAATGAGTCCTGACGCGGTGTGAAGATTGTCAGTCAACTCTGTGGATGATATCTCAACAGTTTACTTTTACTGGAAACTGTCTCGTCGTCTCCCCAGCTCCTTCTGTGCCCTTCCGCGACTGTATATCAAAGTTGATGTACCTAAGTACTTGGGACAATGTAAAACCACCTCAGCAATCGAAGATTACGGATTCGAGAACTGATAGTTGATTCAATGAGATTGTCTCTTTGGATTTGAGAGCTGGAAATCTTGTGGGATATTGTAGATGGTTGGATTGTAGGGCCGATTATATTGTGTGATTCTGGGTGAGTGTTGTGGGGGAACTTGGACATTGTGTGGGGTTGGTGTGCTGGGTTTTGTGTGTGTAGGTCGTTAGGATGGATGGGAGCGGTATATGATGCTTGAGGATAGAGCTTTGAGTTTCTTGCTTATCATGTTGGGTGGGGATTTGGTGGGTTGGGTTGAAGAGGGAAGAAGTAGGGGTGGAGTAGTAGATTGAGTTGGCGCGAGATTGGGGAGTAAGAGTGCAAGTGAGGGTGGATGTGAGGGTGGATGTGAAGGATCGAGAAGAAAGAAGCCGTAATAATGAATGCCTATCTTTAAGTTGAAGCTGAAGATGGGTGTTGCGGTGGTAGAACGAGGAGGAGGTACATCCAGGTAGTGAGAATGGGACTCGAGGTAAGGGGATAATGGTACATCAGAAAGTACATTCTGGTGCTCTCTGTGACGATTAGGCCATATGCCATGCAAATCGCACCCATATGCCAGCACCTCTGTGTGTACGCATGAACACTTAGGGTTACTTGCTCAGGGCTGGCCTATATAAAAGCATGCTCCTCAGGCCTGTAGTACGTTCTGTAGTTGATAATTCTAAGGTGAGATTAGAACTCGTTATTGAGCTCCTACACCTATGCCTATCCTCTTTCCAGGTGCCTAAGGAACGTAGTCGCCACACCTTCAAGAAGCACATCATGGAGAGCGATGCGAGTTCATGTTCTAGTGTATGGTGCAATCTTAAGTCTTGGTGATGTTTTGGGCAGTACTATGGCAAAGACATTGGAAAATCATAAGGGGCATAAAACGGCTGTTCGTTAGTAGGAAGGTAATGAAGGCTCCCTATATCGTGCGTGATGTCTGGCCAGCTCCTTACTTTCTTGTGCAAGGAGAAGAGAGTGACGATACGACAAGGGTTGGTAGGGTGTGTAGGGGACAGAAAGTAGAGTGGCTCGTGAGAGGAGAGGAGAAGATGTGAACTCAGTAGGCGTGGCTGTGGTCGAGTAAGTAGGCTAATTGATCTGCGTAATAAACGCGTCCAAAAATCTCCAATGGCTGCTTGAACTAAAGTGCATATTTGCGTGATGAAATGCACTGCTTTGACACAAACAGGCCTGGATTGCTGCATGTTGGCTCACGAAATGGCGTAGATGGGTAGAATACTCGGTCATAGAGTAAGTTAAAGTTAACTACAATAAGCCGGCTATGTAGTTTGAAGATCTCTTATATGCCGTAGAGGCGGGCGCTGGCCATCTCGACCTTCGACGAATGCCGGCAGAAGCATTTTTTTTGCAAATGCCCATCATCTTGTCACCTCGACAGCCTCTTGAGCTTGCACCGGCTAACCTAGAGCCGGGACTTTTAGCACCACCTTTTGTACGAAGGGTCAATGACGTGCAGAATCTAGAGAAGTTTGGACGATTTTCGGTCCCAGACACGGGAATTCTTGCTGCCTTGCGCGCAAGGCGAGAACGATGAACCCCTCCTTTTCGCACACCCATTTCGTATGGTTGCAAGCGCATGAATAGTTCTTGAAACCTTGAGACTAACGATTCATATACTCGTGGACATATAAAGTTCCAGAGTCGTAAGTCTTAATGAGCTGCAAGGCAAATCACCACAGTACGTCAAGGTCCCCAAATGTACAAATGCACCAGGTTAGAGCCCAAGCCACGAACCTCTTCCCTACCTGCTGCGCCTATGTGTTGTACCATGTGGCAACTAAAAGTCATCATGAAATAAGCTTCCCGCCAGCTCGGTATAGTTATAGCCTCTCCACAAACAGAATAGCGTTACTAGAGAGTGCCATGTTCGTCTGGATTATTGGTCCGTCTACCAGCTTTGTGCATGCTTTTGGGAGCAGTGTGGCCTGGTCATGCTGAAAACATCATGATTGGAAACCGTGGGTTGATAACTTCCAGGCTAACGCAGAAGCTACAGAACCTTCGAGCTATATTAGAAGCATGTCGGTAGACAGAACACGCTGTGGCCTACTTGCAGAGGTATTCGTGGCAGTTTGAATTTGCTCCGCTCACTTTGGTAGTGCTGAAAGGCCGTCCTGTGCTTGTGGTAGATGGGACAAAATCAGGAAGATGGGCTGGCAGTAAGATAACTATTGAGTAAAAGGTTCGAAGTTTCATCGTAGAGTAGGAAAGTGCGAGAGAGGTTCCTTAATTACGAGGAGATCGCCTACATCTTTCGCACCGTATCAAGGTATCAGGTACTAAGACTCCAGACTGACCAGTTGGCGGCAGTATGTTGCCGTCATCCCTGGTAATATCACCCAATCCAACTTCGTAAACGCATGGCATGCATGGTTGTCGCATGGAAAACGGCCGAGAGCTAACGTCGCATCTAATCGAGATCGGAGATGATGTTCTTCCTGATGCTGCAACTACAGATATTTAGGAATATGATCAACGAAGAATTGACCGAGCCTACAAAAGTGGCGTGATGATTCGCCACAGTCGTGAGGGATCTTCAACTCACTCTCACAGGGCCCGAGATGATCGGCGTGGAGATGTCCAGTGTTGGAAGCTTATCGTACTGTCAAAGGGTTCGCTTGTGATAGCATCCCGGCCGGAAGCGAGCACGGTCGTCTAGAGTTGCACTATGTACGAAGGTAGATCATTCGGTCCATCGGTAGAATATGGGGACTCGGGGGATTCGTTGAAAGCTCAGCTGAGAAATGTGTTTTGCGGATTATGATGCGTGGAAAAAGTCTCGTAATCTCCATATAAAGACTCTTCGGAAGGCTCATTTACACATCTTGAGGTGATCGACACCTAAAGATCCACGTACTCGTAAAATCATTGATATGAGGTTTCTTCTGCGAACTACCTGCTCGAAAAAGTGCTATCAGAATCACGCCTTTCCTATTTGGAAAGGTAGGCCGAACTCCAATGACCTGCCGATCTGTTCAAGACCAGTTTGAGCCTATACCATGACGCGTCCGGAACGACTTGGTCTGGTAGCTTCCTCGCATTGGTCACCGCGGTAGAGCTCCTCGAGCTCTTGAAGTTTACAAGAAGCGCGACGGTATTATTTAATGTAAACTAGTCCAAGTAGTCGCCGCGCAGGGAAGGTGCGCAGGATAGTGGCGTCCGGAAAGTTCGAGCTCAACACCGTCAGACATATGGGACGGAAAAGTAGCACGAAGAATAAACCAGGTTGACGGAATAACAAGGTTTTTCAGCAGCGTCTGAGGCTTCCCAGTCACTGCGGCTTGTTCCTTCCCAGGTTAAACATGTTTTTAGGAGGCCCCGTGTGGAAATAATGTCAACCCGTCAAAAGCAATTAGTGGCTTGGAGGAAGAATCTGGTAGCGAATCCGACGCCTGAACCACCTCATCAAAATATGTTTTTGGCAGATCATCTTGTCTTAGATGTATCTAGACTTATGAAGAAATGCGTCATGAGGAACATTCTCGAAGCAATGTTACATTTCCTTGACGCTGGATTCTGTATAGGGGGCTCAAAGGGGCACAGAACAGTAAGTTCACTATAGACAGTATTTCAGTGCCAGCGGCTTTACCGTGACTCGCTGCACACCGCTTCAAGCGACGAGAGCGTTTATGTCTTGCAGCAACCAACGGTGAATTTAGATAGGTTCCAGATGACATATTAAGAATTAGTTTTCGTCGAGAGCAACGGGAATGACTAAGTCATCTACGGTAAGCCCGGCTGGTAGCACTACAGCACGTACTAAAGACTCCAGGGACAAAATTTTTCCCCGGGAACGTTGCATTAAATTCTTAGTACTGCCAGCAAAAATATATCCGAGGGCTCCTTCATCTCACGGCCTCCCGTGATTGATGAGGAAGTTTAGCAAGCCGATCGGAAAAACTAACTCCAAAAGAAAGCATCGGCTCGCATTCCGCAGGCAGTTTTCACGTTATGCTAACTCGTACTATTACAGCATGTTAGGAGTAAGCTATACACAATCTTACGTATATCTCCTCATGTCATTTCTAAGTAGGTGGCACTGGACTGAGCAGTAGAGGCCAAAGGCTAATATACGACTACCAAGAGCACCATATCGTAGTAACTATTAGCAAAGTCATCCCGCCAGCTGAACACTGTAATATGGGCTCCCAAATCCCACCCAATGCAGCAGATATGGTGAGACGCTGTCGAAGATTTGGATACCTAACATCAGACCAACATAGAGAAAAGTGCTGCCCTACAATATACGATTAGGTGCGGAAGCATCTGATGCAAATTACCTCCATGTCCGTCTGCCTAGATAAGTAGGGATTTCGCGTATTAATCTCATCGGGAAAACTTGAATTGTACCTAGTAAGCTAAAACGGTAAAATTTTCCAAAATTCATTTACTCTTTTTTCACAGAGAGTAAGTTGGCGACATCATTATCATCATTATCAGGTCAGATTTGATTGTCTGGGAGATGAAGTGGTCCTTTCATAACGGAGCTGGTGGAGGTTAGCGAAAGTCTGATGCTTATTTTCAAGCGAGGGCCCCTCTGGTTGGTCCAGACTCCACAGACGGTGGCTCGGGGTGGGATTTGTTGATCTACCTTGTGTTTCAAAGAGACAAGATTTGACGACCACTGATGAACGATCTAGTCAATGTCGAATCAGATCTCGTTAATGAAAACTCTAGGGATGTAAATCATACTTGCAAGGAAGCAAGGTACAGATAGTACAGTAAGTGACCTCCGTACAATCAATACCAACCAGCAGATTTTGGTGCACAAAGGCTAATCAGTCCTTTCATTCCTTATCCCGGACATACTCGTTCGCTCCAAGTGGATGTAACTGCTTGCAAGTTGCAAGGAGGGGAGCCATGCAATTCTCGCAAGCCTTGATGCCTCCAGAGTTTATACATCCCTACTCCCTGCAATCCTTATAGTCAATCAACAATGCGCTTTGAGAAGCCCCTCCTTTTGGCCAACGAACACGCAGCTAGCAGCACGTATTGTACCACACAAATCAGCCCCATGTTGATACTCCAAGAGTCACGCAACGCCACGGGCTCTTGTTACCAGCATTCCTAAACCGGACACCCTTCGGCCAACTCAAATTCGCTACATCCAACTGCGCTTGGCAGGCATAAGCTACTGCTGCTGCTTCTCTGTGGCTCTACCGAGCTTCTCCCAAATCAGAAAAAATAAATAAAAAATAAAACTTCTACAGGTTTGACTCCACTACAATCTCAGCCCCAGGCTCGGGATGCAGAACCTAGCAGGATATCAACCATGCCTACCTACACTGGCCACAGTGAGCCGGCGATACAGAACCTTACTAGCATGTGTCTGCCTCACTCACGCACACCTTTGTAGAGTGCCACTGCCATTTCGGAAAGAGCTTCGCTACTTTCAGATTACGAAAAGATCCAGAACCTGCATCACTGGCCATCCTCAGGGATAACGTTATTACCCTATCCAGACATTCTGAGTCAAAAGGGTAGAAAAATTCCCAGCCCGCCCCACCATCTACACTGTTTGTAATATCGGTCCTCACCATCAACCCCTGCCCGCATAGCATTCTGCACAAACAATTTCGAACTCAGCGACTTTTCGTTGCCCGCTACGTCTTCTGATATTACTACATATCTACTGGGCGTTTAGTGGACTGCACCTTTACACCTGCTCCTTCGAGCTCTCGACTGGTCAATCTTGCTCTTTTTTCTGACAAGCACACGACTTTTCTTGTACACACCAACATTCTCTCCCTGAAGATCGTCCCTGCAGTCCAGCAGCGGTTCGTCAACTTCCAGATCTAGAGTTATTACTCGTAGCCCTGTGATTCGCAAACCCTGATCAAGCTCCACAGTCCCACACATCACCACCATTCCGAGTCCCGGACTCATCTGGAGTATCCGATATTCACGGCTGAACCCAGACATTCAATTACTACACTACTACTACCGGCTGTCAAATATGGGTGTTAAGTGTGGGGGGTGAATTTTGTTCTACATAAAAGTTCGCATTCCCGTTTACCAACAACATCTTGCTCCCCTTTGCTGTCGTCTCTTTAAAGGTGCTTCTTTTTACCTTAAATTCTATTCCTTTCTCTTGGCTGCAGTAAATGCCTTTATTCCGAGATGTTACTCACGATTAAACAACCAGTTCACCACGGCTATAAGTCCTTCCATGACTATTCTCCTCCAACACCACCACATAGCTCTCGTTTCCCCCCGGCGGTCGCAACGACAAGCTCTACAGTCTCTTCTATTCAGGACCCCTCACATCCACTTCCTCCTCTGTCGATCACTAAACCAACGACACGACAAATGTCGGCCCCTCATCGCTTGCCTCCGCCAGCGGCAATGTCATTACCTCAGCCTCCACAACAGTCTCAAACAGTAGCACCATTGAACCCGCCAGTTTCTCAACTACAATTACCGAATCCACCTCATCAGTGGCAAGGAGCAGAAGAATCTATGAGAAACTGGCTCCAGGCCAAGGCTGAAGAAGACAAACGGAAGCAAGAAGAGGAGAAAACGCGACAAGAATCACTAAAGTTGGAGCAGAGGAAGATAGAGCAAGAAATGCTTCGAACGTCTTTAACTGGAGGGATTCCTCCGTATATGATTCCCATGGTCTTTGCTGGTATGGGTGGTGGAAACTTAGCAAATGCCAGCCTAGAATGGGCCCAGCACTATATGGCACAAGCTCATCAACTACAGCAACAGCAAGTGCAACAGCAGTTGACAAGCGGACAACAAGCTTCACCGGAGCAGATGCAAAGAAGGGACTCTCGGGCGACATTCCCTCAACATCCATCATCGTCCATAACTCTCCCATCCACACCGATCGGTCCTTCTGGATCTCAGCCATCCGTGGGTTTTCTTCCAAGTTATCAAATGTCGCCGGCATCGAGGGCTAGGCAAAACACCCATGGGCAAAGCTCACTAGCAAGATCTACAGCAACTTCTCAGCTCCCAAGGTTAAACACAGGAGAAATGATCATTCAACCACCTCCACCACCGGCACCTCCTGGAATGCAAATACTGCCCGGACAACCTGGCCACCCATTGGCTCAATCGCAGACAGCTCAGCAGCAAGAACCACAATCTTCACCTTCAATATACTTCCACCATTGGCAACCACCCACATCACAAGCAGGTACGAGTAGTGCAAATCAGCTTCCAGAGCATTCAGGCAAGAATTTTTAGTTCGTTCTGTGGAATTTGTTGTGCTAATGAGTCGACTAGACCACGCCTCTTCCCCGAAGAAAAGGAAAGCGACAGGACCGCAACAGCCAGCACCACTTCCTACTTCCCAACCACAGTACACATCGCCGTCTTTTTCACAGACAGGTTCATCGGTCTCAAATACACCTTCGAGCCGACGACGTGGACACTCTAGAAATCGCAGCGATCTTTCAGCTCGAGCCAACGACATCTATGGCAGACCGTCGAGTCGCCATCGTCATACCGAGAGTGGTTTCAGTAATCAAAGCCTCACATCGCCAGTCCATTCGCAGGCGCAGGACCAGGGACCATCTGCTGCAGAACCACGCAGGCATTCAGGGGCTGGTTCAAACACTGTCTCATCCTTACTTGAGCATAGCGATACGCGACCACGAGCCCAATCTCAATCCCAAACTCAACAAAATCAAACTCATCGAGACCGGATGTACTCTGGAGCTCCGGAGATTGGACGTGAAGAAAGGCCTGCAGCGGAAAGTGAAGACGCACGACGTTCAGGGAAGCGAAATGATGGAAGAAATTAGAGCCGTTTTAGAGAGCTGCCGATCAATTGCCTAGATGAAGAAGTATTCGCCAGCGAAACTTCTACCGATACAACCGTCTCCACGAGTCTACCCACCAGACAATAGTCTTACATTCTTACCTCATCTATTTTATCTGCGCATGATAGTATGAGTGTCCCATTTTGCCTTCTGTTCAGTTCTATCTTGATGATTTAGAAGATACCCTATTTATTGCGCGCATTTTATCTTTGTTACGTTTTCTACTTTCTGCGCATCTTTCTTCACAATTCTATATTCTGTATATCATCTTTTATTGTTCGCTGGCGGAGGATTTCCTTCATGTATCATTATTTCACGGCGCTTGGCCTCAGCTGCTGCTCCGTCTTTTCTTTTTTTACTCAAGCTTTTGGTGCCTCCAGTGCACTCTTTTCTATTCCTTGGCTATTGGAAATGGCAAGGCTGGACTATGTACATATTTTAACCCCGTGGTGGGTCATCCATCACCCCTTTTGGGCAGGTATATAAGGTAGCAAACGAGTTTAGAGAACTCGCAGGCGGGGAAAGGGACAGTATCACAGACATCCGGGCGGGGGATATGTTGAATGATTTGGGACCACGAATCTGCACAATTGAACGACCCTGGACGAGAAAAGGCGGCATCAAATCAAAACAAGCAATTTCTCGCGAAATCCTTCATTCCCACTCCCAAAGAGTTCCAGTAGGCGCCAAAAGATCTTGTGCTCATTTTCCCAACTTCGAGCGTCATGCAGATGAACCACACACCTACATAATACCCTCCTCTTTTCAAATTTCCTCAGTCAGCCACAAAGTACTGTACGCATACGGCGCACATGATATCCTTGTTTCGTGGATCGGGTAGAGATTCTGGAAAGGGAAAGATCAAAATAACCTTGTATCATAAGAGCCGCAAATATTGAACCCGATACGCGTTTCAGGGAGCGATACGGGTATTTTGCTCGAGCTCGTCGATGTGGCATTCGTTACCGAACCGTAGTCAGCACGGAGATGCTAGGCAAGCAGGGGAAGGCTTATGGATTGTATATTAAGGTTTTTGCTACATTAAATTGTGTAATTACGGATTGAGATGAACGTTCGGAATCTAGTAGCAAGAGGCAACACAGCATTAGGAGACACTTTCTACTACAGATCGGCTGGCTACCTAGAGCTGCATAGCTACCTACGGAGTATGTACGTAGGTAAGAAAGGGGTTATGCTACGTACAGCAGCTATGGCAACTACGAGCAGCGTCAGCTCGAGTGGGATAATATAGATTAGAAGAGGGGTAGACGATAAGCAGCGGGACCGCTCAACCGTCCAATCTAGATCGTGGTCTGGAATCTTGCCTCTTGACTCTTACTCCTCGCCAAATTAAGATCCAGTAAAAGTTACGCTGGACAGGGATCCGCGCCATTTCGTGCATCGTGGAACGTTCACATTTCGGGATGCTACCATGTCACATGTGCCCAGTTTAGGAGATCTATTCCCAAAGTTGATCTCTCAACGTTTGTTTTTGTTATGCAGCTGTAGAAATCAACAAAGCATTGTTCAGCATAACGGCACGGACTTTTGCTTATGGCGTTTTCACTCGGATTTTGGCTACCGATTAGAATCGAATCAAACAATCACATGTTGTCTAGGCTGCCGTCGTAACATTCAATCCCATAGTCATCAAAAAGAACGTCAGGCTGTCAGCAGCAATCACAACAAACTCCCAATGTGTCAAAAGTACAATGTACACGTCTTATTCTGTACAAGGTGTTGTATCAAATAGATTGAGAATCACACAAATACTCAAGCCACAGTCTGTACTCATTAGCCACTTGATTCCAATCTCGGAAATCACGCTCATGTTAGAACAGAAAAGACCGAAAGTCGTCCCTTCTTCTTTCCAAATTTCGAAACCTCGCACGCTCAACGGAGATGATCCGAGAAATTGGGTTCATATGCATACCACATCAAGTTCAGGCTGGGCAGGGCTGCCCGTACCCTTGTCCTTCATCCGTACCAGGGTGAGATTAGATTGTGGGATTACCCGATTTGTGGGATTCTGCGTCCGGGGTGTGTTTCGGGTTGAGTGATGATACGTCTTATTTGGGTAAGCTGTGAATTGAATGTATTTCACTTTAATATATTTCTTTGATTGCGGTTGCGGTATATGAAATGAAATGCTATACTGACTGTACAGTAGCTGCAGGTACGGACGGGAGAGGAAAAGGAAATTGGAATGCTTCTTTTTTCTTCACGAATGTCGTATTGAGACGCTTATGATCACGAGATTGGGTTCAAAAGGAAAATTTCCATAAATGGATTTCGTGGTTAACGCTGAAAGCTGTAACTTACCTGTTTTGGACGGAATACGGCCGGGAAATGCCTGAGACTGAAGATATCGACATACATATCGAGACGAGAAAGTTTGCCTCTTTGCATCCGAACGCCATTCCCAGCCGGACCTATCTTACGGATGTCACTAGTAAGCCTGAGGTCACAGCGGACAATGCGGGGACAAACGAACGAGTACGTTTGCATTTGTCATCAATTCAACGTTGAGGACCATCACAAACATACTTTCCGAGAGTTATGTCATTCCGAGAGCTATATCAGCTTAGTGTTCCGTGATGACACCACCGAATCACCCTTCTACATCCCGCCGGTGACATACCTTCCTAATCCGTAACTAGCCAGTCTGAGAGGGTTCGCACGTCCGGTTTGCATTACATATGACAATGCCGATTAGCGACGGCCTTGACAACTTCAATGGAGAACTTGTAACCATGGGCTTTCGGACCTCTCGAAACCCGGGGATACTTCCTCGTCGCAGCTTTCAAGAAAGGAGAAATAAGCGAGCCCCTTTCCCTATCAATCAGTTATTCTCCCATCACAACCATGCCCATCCACTGGAGGTTCCGCCTTACGAAAATCATCCCCTGGAGGTACGCCTATGAAAATCATCCGTCGAGGTCCTCATCTCCCGAGCAGTGGAACTTCTCAACTCTGGGCAATATAAGCATCTACCTCAAACGTGCTCATCATGGCAGTTAACAAGAAACAAGAACACATTTTCCCACAAATTAATTCAACATAACGATCGTCTCTCACAAGTATCTCCAGAATAAGTATTTCTTGGTCCTTCAAGCACTACAACCTTGGTTATGACACGATACCGAGGTACGGTACAGTGTTGGAAAGAAAGAACAAAGACCCTCGCACAAGGATCCGACAACATGTAGGAAATGTACCGGTCGATCTGTGGAACTTGAGGTTGTTTCAGGTTGACGGAACTTCTTCAGATGCAGATCAGCGGGCCAGTAGGGGTAACAAAGCAAAGGGAAGGTCTAGAACTGAAGATCGGATTCGCCTTTATCGTACGATAAATGGAGATAGAAGGATGCGATAGAAGGTTGAGAGTGGAAAATGATCGTCGCTTCGCTTGTGCTAATCGATATCTACCTCGTACGAACTACTGGAGAACACCACCGAGGTTTTGATGACGATCTTTTTTATGCTACGGGTGTTATGGAATTTGTTGTACTGCAATTTTATGTGCAAATATTTGTAGCCGATGCTTTCGTGGTATTATATGATAAATCTTCATTCGCCATGTCGTAGCTTCGCATGCCCAGTGTGCTGCTGCTTGAGATGTAACATTATATTGATTTCATGAAGCTATGGTTTTTAGTATCGAAACTTGGTCCTCTGATGCTCGGTGTACTATCAAGTGATAAAGCAAGGTGTTGAACACTGCTTTTACACCAGAGCATGAAGGAGACGCGGTTCAAAATCACGTCGTTGACCCTCCGATCTAGGTATATTAAACCTCTCCCACATATGGTCATTTTCATTCTCGATAATAGTTGAGGCTTGTACGCTGTTGCTTCGCAAAGGATGTTTGCGGATAGTATCAATTCGACGGAGACTGAGACCCAATGACTTTCGAGGACTTCCATACTTTGCTCGATTCTCCTTTGCGCAGCACCGGACTATGCTCGACCCAGACTTTTCTATTCACTGTGGCAGTATGTGAATTTTCAGACCAAGCGTAGGCAACAAATACTGCAAAAAGTGAGACTGTCGAGGTCAGAACTCTACCAAAACTGGTATGCCAAGTGTGATCATAGGCTAACAAATATGTTTTTAAATTCATGGCTCGTCGATTGAAAATAAATAGGGCAAAGCTAGCATGATGGACTAAGAAATTATCACTGGAAAACTACAGGTTCAGTATAGCCTTTTGCAGCTCAGCCCGTGGAAATTCTACAATAGCAGCAGGGCATCAAGATCATTTAGCATCCCAACTAATGAAGAGCGAGCGCCGGAGCCAGGAGATACTAAATCGAGTTTGCCTTGCGAGGTATTTCGTCTGCGTAACTTGTCTAATCTAAACATTCCGTAGCTAGGTTCGAAATCTCCTTGTGACAGTCATATTTTGCAGACCCAGTAGTAGCATCAGCTGCAGGCATCGCTGCTCACAAGTATACCCATCATTCGCTCTCGTATCAGCAGATGATGATTAATTTGTCCGTCGAAACCTAGAAGCCTGAGAAAAAGGATGTCTTGGTGCTGATCTGAGGCGTGCTTGGGCTCTTCAGCGGAGTAGTCCAGGTCAATGATAATATTTATAGAACGTATTAACAATCGCAGTATCCCTCAATATGGCAATATCTCAAGTGTTTGGGGATATTCACTTAGAGTAAAAGGTCCGTATTCAGCAGAATAATTGTGGCGAGTATAACGTCCCAAGTCGGCCAATTCTCCTATGCGCAGGAGGACCGGTCTTAAACATACGCATGCCGAGTCGTTCTGAGGCGCGTTTCGTTGCCGATCTCACTGTAAAGGTCCTGTTTCGCAAAATTCAAGTGCTACCACCTAACAAAATGTGGAAGATTCCCTAGGCTCGCCTTCTGGCACAGATACCACACCTAGATCGCCCACCTACCTCGTCCACCTATCTCGTCGACTCGAATCGTGAAGCATATATTTGCGCCTTTGCTTGATGTCCAGCCGCATTGCCTTCGCCAGTGTTGTTGTATCAATCGTACTCGTATAACACATGCATGCACCGTATCCTAGATTACCAATGCACAGATTCGTTGGTTCGAAAAACAGGGCCGCAGATGCTTTGAACGTAAGATTGTTGAAGGTATTCGGTCAGGCGAGCACGAGACGCTTCGTTTTCGAATTCTCACTCAGCACATAAGCCGGTAGGCAGCGCTTTTGTTTAAATGTGATTGAGCTATAGCTCTCAACTAACAGGGACTTGGGATGTAAGCATGTTCGTAGGCTGAAAGGCAAACAAGCAGCATGCCATCAACGATGAGGACCGACCGGTCGCAAGCTAGGACGAAGCGAAATTCCGACAGCATTCGAGCTCATACATGCGATCATTCGAATAATAAATTCATGCTGGCGTATGGGATCCGCCATGCCAATCGATTCTCAAAGATGTGTGAGATTGTGAGGGTGTGAGGTTGTGAGGTTGAGGTTGCGAGGTTGGAAGCTAACCGTATTTTCCCTGGTAGAAGTCGCGAGAAATCATGCTGACTCAGCATCTGGTTGTTATCGACGACTGCACGTCGTTGCCAACCGGTCATCATTCGCCGATTACCTATTGTAACCTCCTCTACAATCAGGTCACTTAGCATGGGAGCACGAAGCAAAGGATGTAGAACGTGCAAGACAAGAAGACTAAAATGTGACGAGCAGGAGCCGGCTTGTCGTCGCTGCCAAAAAGCTAACCTAACATGTCCCGGATATGAGTCGATTTTCGTCGACGAAACAGCTCGGGTGAAGCAGAGTGCTCAACAATCAGAACTCATGATCGTGGCATCGCGCAAACAGCGGTATCACTCACATAAAATTCAATCTTTACACACCTCACCAAATTACGGAGATCCAAACGCTATTTTACCACTTGTCGCGTTCAAGGATAAAATAGCCGTTGCATTTTTGGCCACAAGAATGTTCGAAGCCAGGTCGCCGTTTCGAGCATGTTCGTCCGATAATGATAATTTTGTCGAACAAATGGTAATGTGCACTGATCGATGGTGGGTGTGCAAGTTGGTTCAATCCCACCAGGAATCCTTACATGCATTAGCTTTGATGTATTTTGGTCGAGCAAATCACTTGAAAGGTGTCGAGACTGATGCGTCGAAGCAATATGGGCAAGCACTCCAGAAACTTCGTGTAGGTCTAACAGCTCCGGATAGTCTCTATGATTTTCAGACATTAGGGAATATCTCGGCTCTCATTTTCTACGAGGTAATGACACTGCTCACTGTATGCCTCGCTCAAACTAACTTGATCAGCTTCTTGCTTTTAACAAAGGAGATGGGTGGAAGTCTCATGCTGACGGTCTTGCTCAACTAATGGAACTCCGAGGACCTTCGAGACACAAAAATTGTCCAGAGCGATCAGTTTTTCTCGAACAAAGAGTTGTCCTGGTAGGTGAAAACCCTACATTCATTCATGGACGACGGTCTGATTGGAACAGGTCTCAAGAGCCATTCTTTTTCGTCGCCGAACCTTTCTAGCCCGGCCAGAATGGAAAACCGTGCCCTGGGAAGATGATCCGCAGTCCAAGTTGGTCTTAGATTTCCTACTTGATATTCTTTGCGATTTCTCAGGCCTCTTGGAAGACCTAGATGCAGAGCTCGCAACCAAAGCACCAAGATATCTTGACCTCCAAGTACAAACAGAGAGCCTAATCAAAGATCTCAACAAATGGTGGAGGCAGTGGCTGACAAACAGTCCTAATGCTGCTAGAGAGGTCGCACCTGCTTGCGGTACCATCATGGCTGACAAAGAAGGATTGCTGTATCCAACACTGCTGAGCTTTGATGATTATTGGGACGCATATTCCATTATTATGTACAACGCCCTGCGAATTCTACTCCTGCAGGTATGGCAGGTACTTTCAGATCGGTCCCCAACTATCATGGCCTTATCTGAACCAGGACTTTTGGATGAAACAAATTCTACGGTCTTACAAGGGATATCTTCTGATATGGTTGCGCTTGCCCACGAGAACATGCGACTTCTAGAATATTTTCACGTACATTCGTGGGTCGGAACAGCATGCGTGAGGTATCCTTTGAATGTCACTTATGGTTGCTTACCAGAGGGCTCTAGGGTAGCCAAGTGGCTCGGAGCTAGTCAGAAGTTTGGACTTCCCACGGTCCATCGCTTTCGAATTGCAGAGGGTTAGCAAGAACTGCAGCGTCTGATCATGACAACTGGAGCTTGTCTTTAGCATCGACCAAATTCTATCTGCACACACAGATCATGGAGCGATCTGTCTGGCGACGTTGTTGATCCAAAAATGGGGACTGAGAAATTTCACGCTAGACCAATTACGGGGATTTGCACGATGTCAATATGATTGGCCAGAATTATATCCTACGAAGCGGCTCGGACTCCTCACAGATCACAAACTCTCACTCCTCCTGAACGCTCTAAACCAAGTTTGGGGATGTGCACGATGCCTATGCTTGATTGGATTATCAACTTTTCCTATTGATAAGCATTGCAACGATCATTCAATTCCTTCGTTCCGATGTATAGTCGTCCTTACCATATACAGGCATTTGCACGAGGTCGGTGTGATTGCGAGTTCAGTACAGCCTCACCTAGCATGCGAAACTATGTAGTCAATCATGCTAGGAGTGGAACTACGGATGGCAGTGTAAATCCGAAGTCCAATATGGGATATGGGAATGGAAGACGTCGTGGATATAAAGACCTCGAATGCACCTCACATCTCATTCAGATCATCAAACATCGAAAACACTATCTATTCATCCCTCTGTTCATCTATTCATTCTACTCCTTCACCCTCAACTACAGCAAGTAAACTTGTGGACATCGACAATGCAAGCCTTCGAAAACAGAGTACAGTCCGAAATATCGGCGGGCAAAATCCCCGGCTCTGTTGCAGTGGCCAAAAGCAGGACCGGTACGTTCTCGCAAACGTAATCTCCCGTTCAAAAGCCCAGAAGCTAACTACATCTCAGGATCCTTCACCTACGCCAAGGCTCATGGACCACGTTCCGTTAAAGATGGTGAAACCTCCGAGCTATTGAAGACGGATGGGATATTCTTTCTTGCCTCCTGCACCAAGCTTCTAACCGCCATTTCCGCACTCCAATGCGTCGAGCGCGGTCAATTTACCCTTGACGAGGATGTCACACGCTTGCTGCCCGAACTGAAGGATATGGATATCCTGAAGGGGTTTGAAGCAGAAAGCGATAAGCCTATCCTAGTCAAGGCTACAAAGACTATTACGCTTCGGGAAGTTGTGCACCGTCACGTCTAGACTACATATCTAACGACAGATACAGGCAATTCTTAACCCATACCTCTGGTCTAGCGTACGATGTATTCACCCCCGAACTTACTCGCTGGAGAGCATCACGGGGAGAGACAGCAAGTCTCGGCGCTGGTACTGTGCTTACCCGCAACAAAACCCCCTTAATGTTTGAGCCCGGCGAGAGTTGGATATACTCCAGTACGTCTTCTCCCCATCTACCCCCCCAAACTAAATAAAACTAACCCTTTCTCTCCAAAGCCGGTCTCGACTGGGCCGGTGTCATGGTCGAACGCGCCAACAACACGGACCTCGAAACCTACATGAAGAAGCACATATTCACACCCCTCGGCCACACCGACTTCGCCTTCTTCATCGAAGCTTACCCCGACCTGCACCGCCGCCTCGTGCCCATGGCCCTCCGCGCCGGCGGCGAACTGCCCGGCTTCGGCACCGCCGCCAACCCGGACGGCGCGCTCTCGGCCCTCCCCTCCCCATTCTGGCCCGAAGGACAAAGTGATTGCGCCGGCGGTGCAGGCGGGTATGCGTCGGCGCCCGCGTACCAAGCCGTATTACACAGTCTCGTGCTCAACGATGGCGCGCTGCTTACTCCAACTATGAACGACGAATTGTTCCGGCCGCAGCTCAGCGACGCACAGATTGCGGTCGTGGCCGCGGCGATGCAGTTAGAGCCTGTCCGGGCTGTACTGGCGCCGGGACTGCCGGCGGGGGTGAAGCTCGATTATGCGCTGGGCGGGATGATTAGTATGGAGGATGTGGAGGGCCAAAGGAGGAAGGGCGCGATGCATTGGGGGGGGTTGCCGAATTTGGCTTGGTGGTGTGATAGGGAGGCTGGGGTGAGCGGTTTGTTTGCGCATCAGTTGATTCCGACGGGGGATAAGAGGTGTGCGGAGATGTTTAGGGAGTTTGAGCGGGCGGTTTATGAGAGTGTGGGGAAGGTGGAGTGAGGAGATGGAGTGATGGGTGGGTACACTGGGGGTTGTGAGAATTCATTCATCAATCACTAAAGTGATGTTCTTAGGTATTATATTCTTCCATATGGGCAAACTATTGTTCCAAACGTACTGGGACTTTAACAAGGTCTTTGTAATCTCTTGTGCCGTTTTTGGAAATATATCCCAGAGACTGGACTTGTGTTATGTTCGTGAATATTATGTTCTTCAATTTGACAAACGATTGTTCCAAATATACTGGGACTTTAACAAGGTCTTCGTAATCTCTTCTACCATTCTTAGATACCATTCTTAGGAGTATATCCTAAAGACATGACTTGTGCTGTGTCATTGAAAGTTGAAGGGTGGCTAACGAATTGTCACAAACCCCGGTGTTACAACACATCACTATGCATACCTAATTCCTTTCCCTTTCTTGATCATATCGATATACTCGTTTCTAAGTGTATTTCTACTCTACCTACTAAATGATTTAAAGTATTTCTACACCTATATATCCATCCCCCCAACCCAAGTCACCCATATGTTGCCTTTGTTTTCCATCCATCCATCCATTCGCCGCATCCTCCATGAAAAAAAGAATCCCTCAGACACAGCCACTCGCCTTGGTATCATCAATCCATTCGTTCGTCCGTCCACTCTTCCTTCATCTAAACTATAACTTATGTCAACCTATCCATCTCTTTTCATCCCACCTACTCCATTCCACTCCACCCGTTCCTTCATAGATCATATCCTTCAACAACAACAACAATAACAAACAGATAGAGCCCACCCTCCAAAATCGATCGCGTCCATGTCTTCTGCGACAGTCAAAAATGCCCAAACACCCACACCACGCTCACCAAAAACAACAAATGCTGTAATTCATAAATGCAGGCTCCTTCTCTTCATTCTTTTTCGCGTATATTCACGGACCTCGTTCGTTCACAGCCGCCTCTTTTCGGTATTTAATACCTCCCTCCTCCTCGACTTCAATTGCTCACTTCATTTTCGAATCTTTTGTTCATCATAAGAAATAGAAAAAATTGCCTTGCTATTCCTGTCCGAGAACTTATCTCCCCCTGCCCCCAAGATTCTTCGCACTCTAAGCCTGCGGTATTGTCCTCGGCGATAATTCCTCCTCTGAAAAACCTTCCACGATCTTCTCACTCCTTCGACTCGGGACTTTTTCCAGGCCTTCTCCCAACTGCATTCCACTATCTCTGGGCGTTGGCGTGGCAGAGTCATTCAAATCGTCTACTCTCGGCTGACCCGGTCCCAAGTCTGGCATCATCAAGAGCTGCGAGTCGCCATGCGCGAAAATTTGCTGACTGAGTGGCGTGGGTGTAACTGTACGGGAGAGATTGAGCGGTGAGGGTGAAGCTTGTGCAGATGGTGATGGTGAACTTTCAGTGTCATGGAGAACGTCTCGCATGACTTGATTGGCTTCGGCTTTGATATTTGGCATGGCCATTGGTGTCTATACGCGCGTTGGTTAGTATTTGATATATACATCAAGGTTCCTGCCTAGGAACAACTTACCTGTTGTAGATACTGATCCAACTTTTTCTTTAGGATACCGGATCGTACAGGCTTAGCCAAATAATCATTCATCCCAGAAGCCAAACATTTCTCTCTGTCACCTTGGATTGCAGACGCAGTCATCGCTATGACTAGAATGCCTCGCACGGCTTCAATAGGGTCCTTACGCAGAAGCTTGGTCGCTTCATACCCATCTAAGACGGGCATCTGAACATCCATGAGAATGATATGGTAGGGGGTGCCTTCGCGAGCTTTTTGTCGCAATCCTTCCACGGCTGCTAATCCATTATCATAAGCGTCCACATGCTTGAAACCCAACTTGTCCATGAACTGAATAGCAATTTTCTGGTTGATAGGGTTGTCCTCGGCGATACATATTCGTAGTTGTTCCCGTGGTACGTCTGAGAAACTGATAAACTCGGTCACCGGCTCTTCACCAGGAGGTTCGGGTAATTTAGGCACAATCTCACGCCGGAGGTCAGTTTCACTGTCTCCAGCAGATACCTCTGGATTTGCTTTATTGAAAGTCACCGAAAACCACACAGTCGTTCCTTGGTTCTCAACACTCTCGAGTTCTATCTGGCCACCCATCATCGATTCGATAAGAGACTTGCAGATGCTAAGGCCAAGACCAGAGCCACCATAACGACGAGCTGTGGAGTTGTCGGCTTGCGAGAAAGGCTTGAATAGCTTTAAGAGCTGTTGTCGCGGAATACCAATCCCAGTGTCCTTAACCCAGAATGTTAATTTGACAGAGTCATTAGTTTCCCAATCAGTCCTGGCACCGACTGTAATTGATCCATTCTCGGTGAACTTCAGACTGTTTCCGATAAGATTGCCTAACACTTGATGGAGTCTTACAGGATCGCCATAAATCAGGGATTGTGGAAGATTGATGTCCTGAATAATAGACACATTCCTGGAGCTCTTCTTATCCCTGTTGCTGTATGATACGGATCGTACAACTTCCCGTATCATTTCATCAGCGTTGAATGCCACAATGAATAGCTTCATCTTGTCAGCTTCCATCTTGGAGAAATCTAGGATGTCATTAATGACTGTCAGCAGCAGATCCGCTGACACACGAATAGACTCAGCCATCTCCGCCTGTTCTCTGCGAAGCTCGCTATCTCGAAGAAGTTCCGAGTTACCAATGACACCATTGAGCGGTGTTCGTAGCTCATGCGACACATTTGCCAGAAATATTGACTTCGCCTTTGCAGCTTCTTCGGCCAACTCCACGTTCCGAAGTGCTTCGGCCTTGGCTGCGTTAGCTTTGGTCTCGGCATCCAATGCCTTGGCTAATGCTTTCCTCTGAACATCAACCATAGAGTTGTTAAAAGCGGAAACTTTCTCCACTTCTTTCATCGTCAATGCATTGGAGTAACTGATGCCTATCTGGTTGACCAGCAATTGTAACACAGTGAGATTTCTGTCCGTGAAAGCATTTGGCTGACCTTCAAGGTAAAGAACACCTAGCAGAGGCTTGCTGCCGTGGCAGATAGGAAGAGCAATGACTGATTTGCCGAGAGGATTAAGAGCGGACCAGGAAGGATTGACATTGCTGAACCTCTCATCATTGATTAGGTCGGGAACGAACACAGTCTCACGGAAGCGTGTGCAGTAGAGAATGACACCCTCTGCGACTAGCGCAGTCTCAGCCAGAGGTATCCCAGGTATGTGAGCCACAGCACCCTTCTCAGGATCGCCACTAGCAGCGATACTCCAACCAATAGGATCATCTTCCTCGACGACGATCGCAGCTAATGAGGCTAGACCACCACAATTTTGTAAGATAATTTCGCACATTGTTTTGAGCAGTTGATCAACCTGTAGTACACTAGAGATCACTTGGGAGCTTTCCAAGATGGACGTTAAATCAAGCATATCTAGAGCCGGAATCCCAGAACCCGCGTTCGGTCTGGCAGAACCTCCTTGCCAGGCGCCAATTCTGTCGCCTTTGGTTCCACTAACGACATCACGAGTTTGTTGTCGGACGTTATTCTCGTCTCCGTCCAGAGTCTGGTATTGCACAGGTGCAGAGTCGCCTGCAAAGTCCGTCTGTGTTCCCATTTCCGACATTCTCATGTTGCGAGTAGGCCCCTGTAGAAGTAGACTATGTTCCAGCTCAATATGTCGAGCGACACCACCAGCTCCGAATTGTCGATAAAGCATTATTGCTTCTCTTAGCGATGCTTTCGCCGGTCTTCGAGATCCAGCACGCAAAAAGAATCCGGCAAGAAGAAAGTTTCCTAGGGCTTCCTCAAAAACGAAATCGTGTGCCGCAGCGTGGTCTAGAGCCTCTTCGTAGTGCTTCAACGCAGCCCCATGGTCATTATTCATTTCCGCAACCTGAGCTTCGAGGAGCTTCGACCAAGACAGATAATTGACGTTGGACACGATTTGCCAGTCCTCGATTTTCCGCTTGAAGTACGAGACTTGTTTCTTAACTATGTTGATCTCTTCGCTGAGGTCCGAGTCCCCATTTCCATCAAGGTTTTTTATAACGGATCGAACCGGATCTTGAAGCTTATTCCATAATGCCGCTGCTAGAGAAAGTCCCTGGAAAAACATGACGAATCGCGTATTTCGTGCCGACCATAAAATGTCAACTTGTTCCAAGAAGTCATGCCCGATCTCGAGAGCTGCATCGTAATGGCCGTACAGAAACAGTGGCGCAATTTGGAATCCTTCATAAAGCATGATAGATCGAGCACTACTGGCCGACGAGTTTTTCAGCCACGACTTATACAACTCGGAGTCATGAGAGTCGTCGTTGAGGATATCACTTGCTACATCCGTCTTGGTTTTGCCCTGTAATGCTCTGCAAACTTGTCGAAGAGCGATCAAAACGGTTCCACCCCTCGTGTCTAAATGCCAGTTAGGAACCTCTTCACAGCCGTAGGTACAAAACGATTCCAAGTCAGCCAGGTTGTCCGAAGCGAAGAATTTTAACGTGGCAGCAAAACCGAAATTCATGATGGTTGATATTCTGTCGCCAGCTTGGATAGTATACTCCAATGCGCCTTCTAATTGCCCCACGGAATTCAAGAGAGGCATGTGGATGTGTCCAACAAAGAGCGCATAGAGGGTCCCACCTCTCCCCATTGTGTAATTGTCCTTCCACCTATCCATCAATGAGAGGGAAAGATTGCCCATATCATGCGCAAATGTAATCATGGTGAACCTAGTAATTGATATTGATGCTAGATGGAGGAAAGCCATGCCAGCCTGTGGGAAGCTTCCCCGATCCAGGTGCGTTTGGACCATGACGAGGGTCATTTGGTAGAATGTTAAGGCATCAGACCAGAAAGCAGCGCTGATAGTCTCGACCAAAACAGCACCAACAGCAGCAAGATTCGAGTCCTTGATCATTGGCTTCTCAGTCACCTCACCTGGGTCCAACGATTGAATCTTTAAAGATAGTCGTTCGAATTCTGCATCACATTTTTCGAAACTAGGTTCCTCATCCACCTCAATATCCAGAGCCGTCAAGCACTGCTTCAATGCCATAAACGCGCCAGCAGAATCGCCTTCTTGCGAGAAGGCTCGACTTTGGAGTACCCAGGCAGGGGATTTATCGACTGCTGTTTTGGCATAGTCAAATATCGTCGCCAGTAAACGCTGAGTTTCTTGATATTGGCCCATGTACAAGTAGCATTCGGCTGCTCTCGTATACAGTTGAAGAGTCTCATCGTAATAGCAATCTGGCTGGCCCTCATTCCAGGGACTGTCCTGTAACAACTTGAAGCACACTGCATAAAATTTGGCTGCCGTAGGTCTGGCACCGCTTTCCGCCGCAGACTGAGCACACTCTAATAGTAGTTTCCGGAAAGAATACCTATGGGTGACGCGTTGATTAATGATATCGGCGGATTCGCATATGTGTGCGGCTGCAAGGTCGCGAGAACGCCCGTCGGCGCCGTAAAACTTCATGAGTGTTTGTGCGATCATAAAGTGCATTTTTGGTCCATTGCACTCCCTCAATGCTGAAGCTGCCTGGACATATCGATCATGCGCGAAACGAAAGCGATTGTCGTCCTGAGTAGCAACGATAACATAAGCTTGAATGGCCGCCTGAAGTCCTCCGATCGCATCCTGTTGGGAGTACGATAGAATAGACCCGGCATCGCCAGCTAAATTCTCATCATCGTAGTCGAATTCACCACTCATTAGTCTCTGTACCAAATCGAAAGAGAATGAGGTGCCAATGAGTGAAGCCCAGGCTAAAATGGACCGGGACGCTGGAGGTAATTCATTCAGTCGACTGGTTACAAACTCAGTATTTAAGACGTCGTTGTAGCTTTTTGTTTCGAATTGCCTGAATATCCTGTCGAGGTCATAATTCCATATGTTCTCCTTATAGTCGTACCATATGCACTGCTTTCTATGACAGCTATCCAGCATTTCTCTCATGTAAAACGGATTACCAGCAGTTTTTGACTGGATAACTGCTGCCAAGGGAATGATGTCTGCAACAGGGCGCGACAGAGCTGCTGAAATGTACTGCATTATGTCATCTTCGCACAATGGCTTGAGTACGATCCGAGTTAGGCCAATGCCGGAAGTTTTAATGTATCCTAAATGTCATCAGCATTTTGATCCTTAAAAGGCTTAGGGCGTGCAAACTGATACCCTCTGTGCCTGGAGGTTCTAGTATCCCTTTGACAGTTTCTGATAGTATCTCGTCTGGACGATATGTGACGATGATAACCATTTTCATTCGAGCCGCTATGATCTGCGTTATCAGATCTAAAGATTCTTCATCTGCAAACTGCAGGTCATCCAGACAGAAGCATATAAATTTATGATGTGTGAAGACCCGGAGAACATCGAGAAACGTGTTCATCAATCTAACTGATCTTGTGGAAGACCCTGCTCGTAAAAAGTCTTGCGAGCTTTGAGAGCCTAAAGAAATACTATACGTGCTCGATGGCGACGAATCGCGTCGCTGCTCCGCTCTCAAGCTTTTGTTATAATTTTGATTTAATGAACTTGCTGGATTGGATCTGCCAAGGAGGAATTCGGGTAGTTCCAAAACCTTATGCAGTAACGGCCAAGCAGGCTTAACATATTGCTTCAAATTTTGATGGAAAGGGGTCTCAGTGTTGCTTTCGGAGAACACTTGCTTGAACAAACTTGACAAAAGTTTCAGCACAGGGCCAAACGGTATCTTTTTCGCATGGTCGAATTTCGAGCCTACTCGCGTTAGTACCTAAGGACTCCGATGCAATTAATAGAACTTACTGGCAAAGTATCCCCTACGCCGTGCTTCGAGGTGCACCGATTGGACCAGACAACTTTTCCCCAGTCCAGCAGCACCAGATATGCTAATGACCTCGCATCTTCCCTTTCGCTTGAATTTGTTGGTATTACGGTGTTGTGTCAGGCTCCCAACTCCGTCTGAGCTCGATTTTGTTGTAACGTCTCCATTTAAGCTATCGATGAAACTTCTGCTATCAAACGATACAGAGTTTGTACTGTCCCATGGTTTCAAAACAGAACCCGATCCTTTAGAGCCATCAGTACTGTCTGCAGAATTGTGTTGTGAGTTCGTAGTAGACCGCAAGTGACTCGAATTACTACGGTAACTGTTGATCCTGGGAACAACAATGTTGGTGGTAAGGGAATTAGACCGGCCTTCAGCAGAACTGGTGTTATCGCTTGAAACATCTGCCGCAGCCATAGCAGCATCGAAGCTCTCAAGACGTCCTTCGGACAGGCTGGAACCAGAAGACAAGCTAGACATGGGGTCCTGTTTCTGGGACATAAGATGGCGTCGTGAGACCTTGTCAATGATTTTAACTACCTCGTCGTGTTCCTCCGACCTGCCGATCATGACCGAAGGAAGAATAAAGAATGAGGAAATATCTTTTGTAGCTATAGGCCAATTTTTTAGAGCCGCTGATTCGCCTGCTCCTAAAAGTCTTCGTACTTCGGAAAGGTCGTAGCGCAAGCCACTCGCGCTGTGGTAGCGTTCTTCTATATTTTTAGCCGTCATCTTCTGTATGATTTTGCTAATCACATCAGGAATATCCATCCGTATACTCGACACTGATGGTAACCGTCGTCCCAGAACTCCTTGAATGATCTCCATAGGCGTCTCTCCATGGAAGGCAGGTTGCTGTGTGAGCATCGTCCAGAAAATGATTCCAAGGGAGTATATGTCGGTCCTGCTATCGGGCTCGGCAGGCATACGGCCAGTTTGTTCTGGTGCCATGTAGGTTAACTTGGTCTTCGCTCCCAGCTCTTTCGTCAAGCTAGACCAGCCTGTGCTTGACAGACCATGCTCGAACGTTCGTAGACCTGATCCAAAGTTGATCAACCTAGTTATACAATTAGTAAGTGACACCAGGGCAATGTATGCGCGCAGCGATGTGTGTAATATGCAGATACGTGAATCGCTTTCATGTAAACCGTCCGAAAAGATTCAAAGGTTCTTTTACACAATTCTGATCCCAGGAGATGCTTACTTTACTTTCCCCGAGTCTGCGTTCATATGGAATGCATCTCCTCTAATCTCACCGTGGACAATCCGCTGGCCATGATGGAGGATCTCAAGACATTCCGTAGCCCCAACTGCGAAATCCAGGAACGTCTGGAGCGGCATGACCTCTCGGGGCGAGAAGGACTCATCTCTGAACGCTTCATGTTTGTCGCCGACCCTCCTCCCTTTGTACCAGGCTGGACCGTAATCGATGACGCGTGGTAGATAGTTGGCTCCAGGATGTTCGAAGATGCATACCACCAGCGGTCCCTTATCTCCCTGCTGTGTCTGGAGTCGTACCAGATCAATCGGTCGTATGATGTGGTTCCCATCCGGATCCATGGACCGGATAACATTTTGGCATATATGGAACGCCCTTTCCTCCCTCAGCGCATGGGATGAGATGCGCGCAATGACCCGAACGCCGAGTCCGCGGCCCAAAGCACCATCGTGAGATAACCCCGAGTCGCTGCCACAGTCGCTGTCTGTTGTGCCCGACCTACTCGTACTTCGTGTACCGGGCCTGGAAGAGTTTCGCTCGGAACGGGAGATCGAATGGCCCTGTGGCGCGGCTGTATTCTTCGTTCCATCGACCTGCCTATACGGGGAGAATGTCCATCAGCATCGCGAACCTTTCCCGGCGTCCTAGGGGAGGAGGGCGGCGGCCCCATTCGTGCCCCGCACTTACCAATTATCGTAGCTCGAGTGAAATGGCTCCTTATACTCGTCCCATGTGTATCCTGCAATCTGAGAAAGCCGCTCGAAGATCCTTGGCGGCGGATCTAAACTGCCGCCAAAATTCATTTCGTCCCCGCCTACGCCAGGGACAGATCCGTCCATGATGTACTTCGGGATCCTAAGTCATCTCCTCGATAGCCGCATCCGTCTCTGCAATCTGATAAGCTGGGCTGGCTGTCGCATAAGGGTCCTCGAGGTTTTGTCCTGGTGTGCTGGACACGTCTGAATCTTGAAAATTGGTGCGATCGAGTAATGGATCGGCGAAGCATGGGTGGAGTGTTGATGAGTCCCAATCTAGATTAGTGTGGGGCGACGTCATGCTAAATATTGCCGACAGGCCTGGCGAGCCACCGGAGCCTGCGCGAATCTGGTTTTGCGACCTTTTGTGTCTTAGTAATGCAGCCGAGCCGAAGCAGAAGCGCGAGTAAGAGGCTTGCGAATCGTGAAAAGCGTCAATTGTGGCTGGTAACAGGTAATACAAAACCGTTTGGGATGGCTTTGCTGAGACCCTGCATTAGTTGTACCGTGCGTGTACTTCGTACACACGGGCTGTGTTGTCGTCGCTATCAGATGCGAAGTATCTTTGTGTACTTCGTACACGATGGCCAACAACAGGGGGGTCGAAATAGAGACCATCTCCCCCTTCTTTCTCGTGTTCTTCGCTTTCAGGAGACCAGCGAGAGCCAGCCAAAGCACCCCTTACTCCTTCACCGATTCTTCACGGCCGACCTAACCCACAGTTGCCCCCCTTTGACCCTTACTCGACTCCCCTTTCCCCTTGCCTCCATACCCGCGAACCGACAAGACGCGCGCCTCGAACTGCTAAACTCCTCTGTCAACATCTCTTCGAGTAGCATTAGTTAATTGCGAGACGAGCCGATCTTTCTCCCTCCTATCATTTCGAACTAGTCGACTTTCGCGGCATTATATACATATACACTTCAAGGGGAGGCAGGCCGTCATTTGCTATGACATCGCGCATTGGGGATCGAGTCAATCGCAGATCGAAAATATAGCACCACGAATCCAATCGAGCATTTACCCATCAAATGTGCAACAACCCTACACATCGAGAATCGCATGCTGGTTGCATGTCACAAATTGAAAGAATAACATGAGCGCATCGTAGTCTCCAGAGTTGGAAACTTGGAAATGGCATCCCTCCTCCACATCCTACCTCGTCCATTTGAAAAGCATCTACCTCCAGAATCCAGTCCAGGTACTGTAACACTACCTTTTGTGTACTTCAGCTTCCAAGTTTCCGCCATTCTCCGTGTACCCATCCCTCGCCAAGCTCACAACACAACCCATTCCACCAAAACATCACTCATCAATCTAGCAACCACCTCTCCTCATTCCCCATATTCAGTCCAGATATCCACTATCCATCTCCCCCTCACTCAATCGCACTCCTCCACTCTTCCCCTCCTCCATAATACAGTCCCAAACATCCATACACATCCCACAGCCACACCTCCAGCCCACTTCCTGCGCCTCGTCCACCCATCTCCACCTAGCGCGAACGAGCCATCTTTCGGCTCTAAAAATGCCATAGGCCAAAATCCCATCGCTAAAAATCGTATTCCCGAAATCCCATCCCTAAAATCCCATCTTCGTCTCAGATATCGACCGAGTTCAAACAACAAAGGAAGCGGTCTATCAAGCATGATAAAATGAACTATTCTTTCATATGAATGGATATCAACATATAGCCTCATGCAGATACATAGAATCTACCAGCAACTTAGGTACGTTTGTATAACCAGGCTCTCCAATGCGGGAATAACAGACCGACAACAATGCTTGAAAGACAATAAGACAATGAAAATAATTATGTCGGAGATTCTTCAGTACATTGGTCTGTTAACAGTAACCAACTACAACACATTGTCCCAAATCAACTGGTTGTTTCTCACCCTGAGACCACACCTTCCTCCACAACTTCTTCGCCTTCGCCCTTCCCCTTCCCCTTGTCTTTGTACTTCTTTCCTATGACTGCGAACATGACTTTCATCGTTCTCTTGTATTCAGGGTCCACCTTCATCTTCTCAGCTCTCTTGCCATTGTACTCTTCTGCTCACAGGCCCTTCAGTGAGTCCTCCCTTCGCCCCTTCCCTCATGGCTTTGTTTGTAACCCAACATCAAGTTGGTATCGATCGATGCCAAAGCTGGACGGTCGCTTGTAGAAGCGTCGTGTGCCTCAGCAGAGGACCTGCTATTCTTTCGAAGAGGCATAGTCGATTGATGAGATTTAGTGGAATAGAGGAATGTGTACGAGACGTGTATCTAGTGGATTGAGTTTGGTTGATCCTATTTCAGCAGTGAGTACCCAGGCGTAGACTTGCGACGTGCGCGTTGAAATCACTACTATGCTTCCGTCTCTCCTCCGCCAAACAGGGAATGGCATCATTTTGCGCCTTCGCCAGCTTCTGTTCTGTTTGACCGTACTTTCGCTTTGCGTCGCTGCAGCTGAAGAAGAAAAGAAAAGAATAGAACAGAGAGAATCTTGCCTGATTAAATAGAGAAGAGGAAGGGCTGTGCTTCCGTCCTTTCTCCGCCAAACCGGGAGTGGCATCATTACGTGCCTTCCCAAGAGGATGAGCATAAAGTGTCCGTCCATGTAGCCGTTTCGAAAACACGGCGATTGCGTCGCACACCTTCTTTATACAGCTCTCGCTGTCTTGATGTCGATGGTAGGTAAAGTGGCTCAAGTTCTGGGGTTGATGGCCACGAAGGTGCTGTAAGGGTGTTAGCTTCTGTTCCGTAATCTCTCTTTGCGTCATCTCGACTGGTTCTCTTTTGCGTACCCAGGCGTCAACTTGCGGCGTGCGCGTTGAAGATCCTGTGCTTTCTTCTCTTCTCGCCAAGCCGGGAGTAGCATCATTCTGGGCTTTGACAAGCTTTTGTTCCGTCTGTGACTGAAGAAGAAAAAAAGAGAAGAGAGAAGAGAGAAGAATGAGCTTTTAAATAGGGAGGGGAGAGGGTTGAGGATGGGATAAGTTGGAAGTTGCAACATATCACCCTCCCTGTATATTTTTCTTCCAAATTAGGCTTTGGTAGTGCGGTCGTGCCTTCTTCATTTGAGCTTTAGATGAACGTGAAGCTGACCGCGATTCACGCTCTTCATTGTTCCGCTCGGTCTTGGACTTTCTGGATACATTCTATCGATATAAATCATATTGTCTTGCTCGAGTTTGGACTTTCAAAATCTAGCTGAGCTGTGCTAGTCTCAATGTTCCACTCAACTTCGAACTTTCAAAATATATTTTTTCGATATCAATCTCATTGTCCACTCAAATTCGCATTTTCAAAATATTTCTAGTTGACGTTAATCTCAATATCCCACTCGGCTTTGGACAATTACATCAGCTTAGTATTCCACATGTGTAATTCCGATATATCTTCATAAATGTCCTACATAGGGTTGAACATTCATCTTCTTTCAGTACTCCACCTAGGATTTGTTACTTAATTCTGCTCAACCCAATTCAACTTCTCCTTCTTTCTTCTCCCCTGTTCCTTCTCTCCCCCCTTCTCTCTGCCTGCTACTTCTCCTCTGTCCTCTCTCTTTCCTTCTCTAGCCTCTACTTTCTTTCCTTCTCTATCCCTATGCTTTCTTTCCTTCTCTATTCCTCTTCTTTTTCTCCTTCTCTAATCTTTTCCATAGCCTACTCTCTATTCAATCGCTCTTTTCCTCCATTACTCTTTTCTATTCCTTCTTTAATATCTTTTTTTCGTTCTCTATCGACTTCCATAATTGGTGATAGGGGGCATAGGTGAGCCGTGAGGTAGTGTAGCAAGACTCAGGGACGATGGTCATTTAACTCCACTCAATTCACTTCAATTCAATGAACATTCTTTTCCCCAATCTACATTGTAATCATCTAGATGTTCCATATGAAGTTGAACATTCAAATTTCTACACGATGCAAGCTATAAACCGGTGCCGTCTATTCACCAAGTAGTATCCACCAAGCTCAGGAATAACCCAGCCAATACCTCTGGCTTTACTTCCACCTCTACCCCTCCCCTCCCCTCCGTCGCCGCACATAGCCCTTCCTGACATAAACCTCTCATCAAAGAAATATAATGCTCCAAACAAACCCTCTGTCGCACAACCATAACACCAAAACCCCTACACAACCTCAAAACCTCTACACAACCTCCCCTTTCCTCCAACACCCCCCATACATCCCATCCCACCCAACCAAACCAAAACCCACTCCCAGCCTTCCAACTCCACCTCCAACTCCCACTCCAACTCCCCCTCCAAGAAAGCTTTCCCCAAACCAAATCACATTCCCTCCATCGACACTAGAACCCTTATAACTCCCTCACGCGCTTCAGCTACCAGGGAAAAAAACGAGAAGCTATCCAAATCCTCGTGCCGAGTCCAAGTCCAACCACACACAAAGTTTAAACCCTCCGAACAACAACCGTCGATTGATATCTCTCGTAATTCTCAAGCATCATAAAAGGTGGAGGTATTAATTAGTTAGTTAGGAAGAGAAGGGTTTATATCTAAGAAGACTCAACCAGCAGGGAGTAGATTTAGATTTCCACTGATATCTTTACCATAGAACTGAATTTATAAGTTACTATCTGAAGTCCTTAATGGAGTTGAAATATGTGGGATCAGAGATCTAAGTTAGCACCCTCAGCTACTCAATATATCCATATACCTTTCTGGAGGTTCAGATAATATCTACCGTCCCCGGAAGTTCATTAAAATGATAATTATCACCTGAACTCTTAGCCAAATGAAATGGGATATTCATTCTCAAACGTCACCACCCAATCTCACATCACCATAAAAATGCAACCATCACCATAGTTCGACCGATCAATATATACTTGTAATCATCATCTAATTCTTAGCAATCGCAGCTCTAAAAATTATAAACTCGCTATCTAATCTTCATGACAAGAAGCATTGTGTATCTCAGTAAGCAAACACCACAGCCAGTACTTTTTCACCAATTCTAGATGCAATAACAGCAAGCACCTTTCTATCTCAAGCCTCCATCGTAGGCGAGATGTCTCTTTAATCATCCTCTATCCTCATCATTCATACTTCGACCTACTTGCGTAATGGAAGCGGTCCATCAATCTTGGCGTCACCAGCCGCATCGATCTTGTCGGTAGCCTTGTTGCTGAACACCTGTCCTCCTACTACAAGTCTTCTCTCGTCGTTCTTTCGGCCGTTGACGAAGTCTGGGTAGTTGAGAGTGAGCTCAACGGCTCCATTTACGATGTGGTCAGCGGCCTCGACACCCAACATGAAAGAATGGTCCCTAGAAGAAAAGAGTTAGCGAAGAGTTAGAAATGGAGGAAGAAGGGGGATATGGAAGAAGGGGGAAGAAGGAAAGGACGGAAAAAGGAGGCGGAAAGAGGAGAAAAAAAGAGGGGAAAAAGGGAAAAGGACGGAAAAAAGGAAAAAAGAGAAAAGGGGGGAAAGAAATGGCTTCTTAACTGGTTCCCCACTTCATATTTCCAGGAACCGAAGCGTCCACGAGAGTAGATGTCCTTTTCTTGAAGTTTGGGTAGAAGTTCCTTCAAAACACCATCACGTTCCAAACTTGGTGTTGGATATCCGTGATAGAAGGCACGTTGGTAGGTCGAGACGATCTCATCGTTAGGCTTGATCATATCGGTATTAATAAGACCTTGAATGGAGTCCTTAAGGATGTTCTCGACATCCACTGGCTTCATGGAAGATTGGGAGATTTCCAACATGATCGACCAGTATGGGCCTTCCTGAGGCTCAGAGGACTTGGCCTTGCTGCCATCTGCATGGTATAACGTAGGGAGCTTAACAGACTTGTCTGGCTGGTTATAAGGAGAGTAGTTCGAGAAGATGGTTGCGCGGTAGAATGGGCAGTCATCTTCGGGGAAGTAGAGCTACAAAGGCGGTTAGCGTGAGATCGGTGAATTATCGGCTCCCCGCCAAAAGGTGAGAGTACACCGCCTGATGGCAGAAAAATCTGGCCCACTGATTGGTCGGAGTCGGCTTTGAACTTACCCAGCACTTGTCTCCAATTCTCTCTGGTCGCTCTCCCCGAATTCCGACACCAACAACGTGGGTAGTTGAAAAGAAAAGTTCTTTGCTAAGGCTGATGAGGGCCTTATCTTCCATCTTTTCAACAAGTTGGTCCACATTCATAGTGGTAATCAACTTCTTGTAACCAATCTTCTTGCCGCTGGATAAGGTGACAGTGTGCGCATCAGCGTCCACTTTGGTGACCTCGCCTTGCTTTCCGAACAAAGTCTTCTCTTTCGGAAGGGTGTTAGCAACTGCGATCCAGATGCCACCAGTACCATCACGAGCTGGGAATCTGAAAGTGGCGTTGGGGCCCCAGTTTCCAGCGGTCTTGTTGAGAATAACGTTCTTCACGACAGTCTTGACATCTGGAGCTGCTACACGCTCACCGAGCCATGAGCATTGCATCTTTTAGAACGTTAGCGCAATTGCCATAATTAACAATAAACTGCGCACAAACCTTAGTGGTAGGAACAGCCCAGACTTTGAAGTTGTATGGTCTCATGAAGAGGTCCGCGATTCCAGTACCCATCATTCTGACAATCCACTCATCGAAATCCTTTGGCTTATCCGTAGCTGTGCGAGCAGCCAATGCCGCATCAACCATACCATCCACGCACTTTACCTGCTCCTCCTTTGGCAGAACAGAAATGTTGTTTTGGAATGGGTATGGAACCCAGAGGTTCTTGCAGCGGACATAAGAGACACGCTCGTGTGTATACCAATCGTCCTCCTTTGGCAAAGCCTCGTCAATGCAGTCGTCGAAGTATTTGTAATGGGAGAAGATAACGTGTCCGCCAACATCGTAGAGCTAGAAATGTAGTTAGCAAGCAGTTTGGGCCACAATCTTGCCATTGAGATCCAAGACAACTTACGAAGCCCTCAGGAGTGGTGTCTGTGGAAGCGAGTCCTCCAGGAGTCTCATTGGAATCAATGATCATCCATGATGGACCATCCTGCGATCGTAATCAGTTCAGATGTTCATTTTGGTAGGGCGGTGTATCTAAGAAAACTCACAATTTGATTCAAACGTTTAGCAGCTCCCAGACCAGTTGGTCCAGCGCCAATAACAAGAATATCTACATTACTGCGACATGGGATTAGTCAAAGTTAGGAAACTCCCAGGCCATGATATCGTGGGGAGCGGATGGAGGGGTATTCTCATGAAAGTGAAGATATACTTACATATCGGCCATTTTGTAGTCTATTAAGCTTGAAGCGGAATTTTGGATTGGAAAATGAAACTTCTATAGTTCTTGACGACGCTCGAGGATATGAGAATCTTAAGAGGAAGGAGAAAGGTGGCTAGATGTATATCTTCTATCAGCCAGGTGGTGAGTTGACAACACTACAGGTATCGAAAAATTGGATATTGGGGAACAAGTGGTTGAAATGAGGATAAATGGCCCACGTACCTGACCAGGATTAGAGGGGTTTGGAGGGTCTAGCTCGAATTTATTTTCGACATGGGGTTGTGGTGGGTGTGTGGTGGGTGTGGTGTGGTGTGGGAGTCGAGTTCTTGCATAGATGAGGCGAGCCGGTTGACGGATGACGGACGACAGACGGATAGCCAGCCAAACCGAACCTTGTGGCCCCTTGTGCTCCCTCCCCTCGACATCCATGGGCCATGGGTTTGGATAAGAAACAGTGGACCAGACAATGAAATGCGTGCGAGAGAGCATGGGCGGTGAAAGCTTATCTATTGGGTAATTCCGGGAGTGAAACTTCGAAAGGGGATCGCGAAAATGAGAAAGTTATGAATAAGGAAATATAAGACGTCGCTTTAATCGCTCTATGGGGGAGGGAGGATTTGTGATATGAGAATATGAGATGAGTGACGAGGTTGGTGCGAGGAACCATGGTACGAACTTCACCAGAAAGTAACCTTAATTAAAAGTCGACATGGAAGTACATTCGATTGGATCGATTGATTGAGTGGTGCTACTATAAGTCTGCCAGTTTGATATGTGTGATGGATAGATAGATGGATGGATGAAGATGGGTCTACTACGGTTCTACTTCGTACTATTCTACTGTTCTACTCGGTACGGTTGAAGGCCGTTTGATTCCAGATTGGGGACGCGAATCAACCTCATCGGTGTCAGGGTTATCCCGAATGACAATCGGTGGTTCCCACGCACAATCAATGCGCTCTCCTGTCAGAAGCATGATAGAGAAGAGACATCTCCAGTCAGTCGAGTCGCATTTCCCCAATGCCACTGCGTCCTCGCACAAGTGTACCTCCACTAGCAGTGGGTATTGACCGCCTCCAAATCTCCTCACCCCAGCCTTCCCCAAAGCTGTTACTTCTTGATCGGCATGAGGAGAGCTCCAAAGGTAGTTTTCGTGTACTCACCAGCTCACACAATGATGCATGTGCCCCTCGAGTAGGATGCAAAGAGCCGTCGTTGTTGCGAAGTTGCGCTAAGAGATTTCATCGAGGTAAGGTTGTGGATGGATATGTTCATTTCTGCAATCTGCAATCTTCTGGAAGAACATTCGAGTCAGGCCCGCGCAAAGGAATCTCAACATGGATCTTCTGCCGATCCGGAAACAAGTATATAAACGTCGGTGGGGTCTTCTCCCATGAATAGATGAAAGAATAAATGAAGCTCCCGACTGAAGATTAATTGCCGTACCGAAGAACCCAAATATCACCTGGGTCGAGCATGCGCGTCGGAAGCAAAGCAAGGAGAGGGTGGGAAGAACCTGAAGTATTAGCACACAACATGATACAGAATGTTGCCCTTTTTTACTAAAGTAGACTGAGAAGCTTCTAAAAGTTCTGAGACAAATCGACTTCCACTCCACACGACCTACGGGTCTTATGTAAAAAGTAGCTGCCCGCAAAATCCACAAATATCTAGCCCTTGACGGTGGACAGAAAATAGATGAAACGGATCAGCATATTGCACAATCCATATTATTTCACACAATCCAAGTTGATCGACGGGATGTTCAAGCTTCGGATATGATTGTGGTTATGATTACCACCAGACTTAAAGTTCATTGCGGGCAATGATGCCATAGATGATAGCACATTCTCTCGAGGTAAGCAATCAAGGTATTGATAAACGACAGCAAGGGATGAAAGGAGGTGGCTGAACCCTAGACAGACGCTTCATCATTAACCCTTAACCCTTCAGAATGACGAGGCTGAGATCTGGCAAAGATCAACTTGGCGGATGGTGGATTGAAGATCAGTTGCTGCAAGACTGCCGCTTGCACGAGGTGATTTGCTGCGAGCTGCGAGAATCAGGATACGTACGCAGCTAGGAACGGCTGGTTACTTTAATTTGCTACTGAGTACGAAGTACTTTCGTACGCAATGGTTACACTCAACCGTGCCGCATTTTGCAGTAAGCAGTATTGCACGGAGAATTAAATAGGGGTACTTGCTCAAAAAGATCAGAGTGGTTGCGCGTTAGGCGGCTGTTTATTGGAGTAGACAAGTACTGCGGAGTATCCTCACTCAGTGATATGGAGAACACATACGAAGTAGCGTCTTGAATTATGAAGGACTGTGGTTTTCCACGAGGCTTTCCAATGGTGGGCATGGGCTGAATCCCCCCCAGCGTCATCACTTTGGTTCGAGGACCATCCTCTGGGGAAATCATGACAGACATTCTGATACTCACTATCATCGCTTTGAGTTGCGACGAAATGCTTCAAGCCCTGAAATTCGCAGCGAAACTTGGGATAGCCCTCCGCGCCCCTTCTGATACGGCGGGCGGTAACTACCATCTGTACATATAACCGTAGCGGCACTGGCTCGACTGGCTGGACTCTCTGCTACTTTCGGCGGAGAGACTGGAACCCACTTTAACTTCTTGCTAGGAAGACTGTTAACGTTACTGCTTCGTACTCTGGAATAAATCATAAATCCCCAGAGATCAGCTCTTCACTTGCGACACCCTCCCTCTTCGCCTTCTTCTGTGCTATATCCCCTCGTCCTTCGTTGCCTCTTCTTCTCCTTCTTTTCTTCATCTCCCTTCTATCATTCTAAGAATAGACATCTTTTTTTCCATTCTCCAGAGGCCGTTTCTTTTCTTCTCTTATAGCTTACGCCTTCCCGCACTAGTTGCCCAACGCGGACAAGTCGTTCCTTTTCAGTCCAGACCAATCGTTATCGAGTGCTTGGCACACCCTAACGCGTTACCCTTAGTATTTCCTGATTGCGCCCGAGGAAATCCATCTTCGAAACACCATCACAATCAATCGAAGTCGCTTTGAAGTTCGAAAAATCCGCAACAATGGCTGAAGAAAAGGTTCGCATATCAGGAGAGCTGTCCAGACCAGCAGATGCTCCTGTTTTACCTACAGTCAACCCCGCCTCAGAGAAATCTGAGCCTCCAAAAGCTGCACTTCATCCTGCTTTCTACATAATGTCAGTCAATCAATCACCAAGGTCATCAATTCCAATCAAGCCTCGCTGACGGTCTCTCGCAGAACATGGATCTTCTTCAGCTCCAGTGTTATTCTATTCAATAAAAAGATTCTGACAAAATACAAATTTGGTACGTTTCCTTTCACTTTTAACGTTTTACCTGCCACACCAAACTCACAGCAGTGCAACAGAATTCCCAATTTTCCTGACAGCATGGCATCTGGCGTTCGCGACTTTGATGACCCAAGTAATGGCACGAACGACAAATCTTCTCGATGGACGAAAGACGGTTAAGATGACTGGGCGTGTATACCTGAGAGCTATTGTGCCAATTGGAATCTTCTTCAGTTTGAGTTTGATCTGTGGAAATGTGACATATCTGTATCTCAGTGTTTCTTTCATTCAAATGCTCAAGGTACGTTGGAGGTTCTGCAACGGCGCCTGCAGTTATTAACTGACGAAATCTAGGCCACTACTCCTGTTGCTGTCCTTCTCACCAGCTGGGTTCTTGGTGTCGCCGAGCCAAACATGAAGACCCTATTCAATGTCTCCTTCATCGTCATCGGTGTTGTCATTGCATCATTTGGAGAAATTGACTTCATTGTCATTGGTGTCTTGTTCCAAATCGGAGGTATCGTCTTCGAGGCCATCCGTATTGTCATGGTTCAACGTCTTCTCAGCTCCGCCGAATTCAAGATGGACCCATTGGTGTCGCTCTACTACTTCGCGCCTGTTTGTGCCATCATGAACCTTGCGGTTGCACTCGTCTTGGAAGTCCCAAAGATGACCATGGACCATTTCTACTACGTTGGATTCGGGACTCTCCTTGCAAACGCCATGTGCGCTTTTATGTTGAACGTTTCTGTAGTGTTCTTGGTAGGCAGATTTCCTCGCCATCAGAATCACATTTCAAAGCTAACAATTAGTTTAGATCGGCAAAACCTCCGTTCTCATTTTCACACTTTGCGGTGTCTTGAAGGATATCCTCCTCGTTTGCTATTCCGTCGTCATCGATGGAAGTTTCATCACGCCTCTTCAATGCTTCGGATACGCAATTGCTCTTGGTGGAATGATATGGTTCAAGCTTGGTGCTGAGAAAATCAAGGGATATATTGCTGAAGGATCTCGCCAATGGGCCGATTTCGGTTCCCGCCGACCAATTCTCCGAAAACTCATTGTCCTTGGTAGCATCCTCGCAACCATTTTCTTCATCCTTAGTGGCTTTGTCCCATCTTACGAAATAAACGCGACTGAATACCTTAATAAGGCAAAGAGCGCTGTTGGCAGCTCATAAGAAGTTGCGTTGCATTGTATAGTCTTACCGAAGCAATCTTCTTTTCAAGCTTCGGTAAAGCAAATGGTGTTTGGGGAGCCAAAACGGAAGACTTCTATTGTAATCTGGAATTTGCCCCTATTCAAGAGGGGTTGCGTTGGATCAGAGCGATTTTAGTGGAATTGTGTCGGAAAAATGTCTCCAAGTACATACTTTGGCTGTGCCTATTAGATCGTTTGTGCTTTTTATATTCTACCCCGAAGAATCAGTTCAGGAGAGGCTAGTTGGAGCTAATGTATGGGGTGGTATTTGGCTCGCGGAGTTTTCTATGTCATACTTGTGTCTTCTTATTTTCTGAGACTCGGTGTTGGGGACTGGAAGATGGGAACATGATCAGATGTGTATAAATTATGGATGCATGGATGGGTGGACGGTGTAAGATTGGCTTTGAAATCTAGTCCGGCTAAGTATAAGTAGAAAAATAGAAAGAAAGATCAAGATAGATTTACCAATACGAGAATAGATAAACACCATTTCTAAACTTTCGTTTTGACGTGATACATACAAGCTACCACACGATGCATATATACCGAGTAGAATTATCCAACAACTTCCTTCCCCCTCCCTATCTTCCCGTCTCCTCCACTTGCGATACCTCGGTTCCTGTTCCCTTCTTCCTCCTCCTCCTCCTCGCGATCCCATAACCGAACATCCGTCCTGCGGAACTGCCGCGCGGGAACACCCTGTTCGGAGAGAAAGAGGTGGTTGAGCTCGGCGTAGGGGCGGCCCTGTGGCTTGGGGAGAGGAGGGAGAGGAGGGAGAGGAGGGATGGGAGAGGATAGTGATGGATTTGGGTGGGTGAGAGATGAGGATAAATGTACTGAGTAGATGTGATGATAATGAATGCTGATTGGTGGGTGAGAGGGAAGTGGGTGAGAAGAAAGTAGGTAGCGTAGTAAGGAAGAGAGTAGTGGAGATAAGATATACTAGTAAGGTTCAGCATATTTTGCATGATGATATTATCCACAACAGTGATGATATTGTAGAGAATACGAGCGAGCGAGATAGTCTTGGATTTTAAGCGGGTGGAGGGCAGTTCAGATATTAGAGCGTAGGTCAAGGGTCTGACGGTTAGGTTGTAGAGGAGCGTGTACAGGAGGAGAACTATTTGGTGGTGTCTGGTGGGTGTTAGCTGATGTGAGAGGAAGATGGGGAAGAGAGGGGTTAAGGGGAGAAGAAGAAAGGGGAAGATAGGGAAAGAGAAATGCGTACGCGAGCCTATCGCCCAAGATGCTGCGTTGCTAGATGATAGTGATATGAATCCGATGAGGAAAAGAAGGATAGTAAGAACATAGAGACCGAAGACGGGAAGGGTGCGACGGTCGAAATGGTGCATGGGGAAATAAGAGATGTGGTGCTGATGAAACCGACTGCATACTTGATGTGGAGAGGTGATATTACTTATTCTCTTTGTTAGATAGGTGTATAGGAGGGCTGGCGTGTCCCATACTCATGTACAAAGCGTCGACAACGGGAAGACTGGCTTGTTCATGTAAGTAGGTGGAATACCCTATGAATGCTGAACCGCTGAGATTTTGGATCTGTGAAGGATTAGAGATTTGTATTAATATGATAGCTTGTGAGGTCTGGGAAAAGATTTGGAGACCACTTGCGGCCTAGGTGATGCGCACCACACGATCTCAGTTCTTCTCAAGTTACCTCCCTTGAAACAGTCTATGTACCCAACTCCGGATACAATCGCTTTCTCCAGCTCGTTGGTGGTTACCATCTTCACAACTGCATCATGTATTTTGAAAGAGACATCTGCATGCTTGGAAGAAGTCAAACGGCGCAATGCCTGCTTAGCATCTTCATCACGACTGCGACGGACAAGCCACCGAATTCGGTCAGTTTGGAAACATTCAACTGGGCTGTGCAAACCTACCGTGGAGATCTGGGGACGAGGAAGACTCGAATGACGATAGGAACTGCCCATATCCACTGTATGGCGAAAGGAATTCTGTTTGCGAGCAAGCAATGAATTCTGCCAATGCTCGCCTGTAACTTCACTGATCTTGTCGAGGAAGAATCAAGCGTAGAACTCCACACACAATAAATTGACCCATTACCCAGCAAAGATTTACATACGTCGTCAATATGCATGTAGCACAGTTGGGCAAACCTTGGGTGCGTAGGCGGCGGTAAGTGCTGAAAAACGACCCAAGGAATTCCGCAAAGTAGCTCTCCAACTTCGAGAGCAATGAGATTGTTCGTGAAGAACAGTATGAAAATGAAGGCTGATACAGCTACTAGAGATGCTATCATGGTCTTCTTGTAGCCCAATGGTTCACTTACAGTACCCTTGATGGAAAGGCCAAGTATTTCTCCGGCGCTGGCACCGTTTGATAAACCGGCCTGTTGGATTCCATGAAATATTCTAAAGGGAGGGCGCATCTTCTATGCTCACCTGCCACGCTGCAGGAACCTGATATGGGCTGCTTGGAATGTTTTGGACGAGCCATATCTTCGTTTGAACATGGGAAAGTAAAATGGGTTGTTAAAAGTAATAGATCATATCCTTCCACGATGATAGCAGTTGCATATGACGGCTTTGGGATAGGTTCGAAAAGCATGGCGGATGGCCATGCTCTTCTCGACATTTGGTGGCTTTATTGGCCTCATTGAGGAATCCCGGTAGACCCGAGGAAAGAGTGGCATTTTCAAGAACATAGCCGTGTTGGGATGTACTTTGTCGTAGACGACCCTTCCCTTTATGACTACTCTTTGGAAGTCATAGTGTGTTGCGTGGATTATAACTAGACGCTTGTCTCTTGGAGAATGAAGCACGGAATGTCTGGAACTGCAGGATACAGTCATTTGATGTCCGTTGAGTATGATTTGATCAACATAAATCAGGTTCAAACTTCGGCCTTTGAGATTTCGAGTGCGTAGGATATCTCGCTCGTTGTTGACCCCACTTGAAGGCATTAGCACATGCTTTCAGAAGTCGATGAAGGGGCTGATCTATTTTATGACCTCGCCTACGCATTTGATAGGAAGTAGGCACCGCCAGAAATGAGGCTCAGGGCAATGAACGCGCTGGTCAAGAACATTGGCTGCGCATCAGCTGATGATGATCGATCTTTATGCAACTGCAAAGTTTGAGCTGTGATAGTGGGCCACTATTTTTCACTGACCAGTAACAGCGGTACCAAACTTGGCATACGACGCTGATCACGGCACTTGCGGAGTTAGTCAAACCCCTGTATGGAGACATGCTTCTACGTAAAGTTCTTCAAGACTTCTAGGCGGGGACACCGTCGGCCTCAACGGAGCGATCTAGGACAGCGCGGACGGCAATGCTTTTCCGCAATCAAAGTGCTCTTTACCTGTGCCGGACTTTCCCGAATTCCTTCAATCAACGAATACTTATTGAAGATCGATTTCTTTATTTTAAAGGTCCTTCCCAATCTATCATATCTCGCCTGTCCACTTGGACATCTGGTAGGCAAACCTCCAAAGGTAAGCTAAACTCGATTGCAACTGCCCCGCTTTTCCAAATTCAACACCCCGCAAAAATGGCGGATCATGACCAATTCCACATCTCAACTCGAACCACCAGCTGAAAACCTTCGAAATCGCCATATTTTTCGCTCGAACTTTCCGTTTCACATGGATCGGAGTAGCTTCAAATGAACTCTAGTTGACATTGATTTAAGACGAGGCGGGTGTGGAATGTCTTCAGAAGTTACCTCGAAGTCAGCTAGGAAAGTTTGCGATCATTGTCGAAGAAGAAGTGGGTGTTTTCCGCCGTGCATGCATTGTCCACTATAGCGTTGACCATCAATTGTAGGAATAAGATGCGATGGGAGTTTTCCTTGCAAGCAATGCGACAGCGCAGCACTGAGTTGCAAGAGAGAACATGTTCCAAAGAGAAGAGGCCCGAAAAGGGGCAGTGGCAGGGTTATAAATGAGCTGAGGGCTCATGATGGCGGCGACAGCAAAGATTCTTCGGAACCTCACGATTCACGATCAGCTAGTCAAGGAAGCAGTACTGGTCCAGGCTCGTAAGTCGATTTCGAATCTCATGAACAAGCGCAATGTCTGCGAGTTTTCCATCAAAGCCGGAGTGTTTCCTCGCATCACGTGGTTGCACGATTTGGACCAACGGTTGTACTGCTACTCGATAGATAATGATAGAGACAAAGCTACATATCCATATCAGACTCACGTACTAATTGCATTTTTCACAGTGTCGACCTAGATCATTGGACCGCAGGCGCAGTCAACGTCTCCACGACGCCCTCACACATAGGAAAGCCGACATGGCAACCCCTTATGTCCGACATGTCATCTCCAACGGATGAGCCCAAGAGCATTTTCAGTTCAGACCAGTTTAGACCAACAACGATCAGTTATTTCCACTTAATACCAACATGTCTCGATCTATTTCTCGAACACATCTACCCTATTATGCCCTTGGTGCACATGCCGACTTTACGAGCCTCCATTAATCGACCATTAGCGATGCATGAAAAGAATCTCCTTTATTCTCTATGTGCTTTGACCTCGACTCATATGTCGGGGAAAAGCATTCTAGCTCCAGGTCCTCCTTCATGGGAAGCTGCTGGACGCTTCTTTCTTGACGAATGTATTTTGGTTCGCCAATCCTACGAATTCGTCGAGGACAAGTCTCTCTCGGCTGTAATATCATCGTATTTCGTATCTACGGCATTTTTCGAGCTGAATCAATCTCGAAAATCATGGTATTACTTGAGAGAAGCAATGACAATGGGGCAAGATATCGGCTTGCACGAAGAGTCTACTTATATCGGCCTCAATCCGGCTGAGGAATTGTGTCGTCGGAGGACATTTTGGATATTATATGTCACAGAAAGGTACACCAAATATTCCCAAGTCCAGGCCTATATTCTAACCAATTTTAGATCCTTCGCTGTGCTACGCCACAAACCACTTACGCTCTCCAAAACACCCGCATTACCATCTACATTACATAATTACGAAGCACCAGAAATCCACTCCGGATTCATGCGTCTCGTTCAATCTTACCATCTCCTCGACTCCTCCTTCGTCGATTCATGGAACGGAGCTTCAGACACACCTACCTCCACAATCACCTACACAGCCCTGCAGCAACAGCTCAACCTCCCCCATCCATCCCACGTCTCTCTAACCAACATCCAAAAAGCCGACATCCTCATCACCCAACAATGGCTCCGCCTCATCGTCTGGCAATCCTCCATGCGCCAAGGACTCCTCTCCTCCTTCTCCCCCGACGAAAGCATGACATTTAAATACCCCCTCAAAATCGCCCACTCCCTCCTAGGCGTAATCTCCTCCCTCCCCAGCATGAGCATCGAGGTCCACGGCATGGGCATCTTTGAGAAGATCTTCGAAATCGGAAACTCAATGATCGACGTCGTGCAAGCGTCCGGATCGCAAATCCCGCACGAGATCTACGGTATCTGTCAAGATCCCTTTGAGATGTTCGTGAGGACTCTGAGTCAGACTCCGAACTCTCAGAAACAGTATGCGAGTTTGCTGCTGGCGAAAGTGGCGGAGAAGCCGGAGATTCAGCGGTTCTCGCAGATTTTGGCGCCCGCGTTGTCGGTTAGTCCGAGGGAGGGAAAACCGTTACCGCGAATAGAGTGCCCTACAAGGCCGAACTCGTGGAGCGGAAGTGTAGTGGGTGAAATTGAAGAGACCGGACGGACGGTGTATAAATTCGAAGAAGAGGAGGAGAATGGAGATGGTAGGGAGGCGTGGAGATATAATACTAATGTGTGGAATTCAGAGATTGACACTTGCCAAGGTGTGTGAATTGCGCCATGAGAGTTTTGTTATATGGGGGAAATCGAAGTCTAGGGGTTTCCTGTGCGAATGCCCTCGCATGGATTATTCAGAAACACATGGCAAGCCAGCAATAAATTGCCAGGCCCTGCCTGTCCTCCGCGAGCGACGCCGATTTATCTTAGCATGTCGAAGCCAGAGATCGATTTCTGACTTGGTAGGAGTCTATTTCGATAGGATTTGTTTTTCTTCGTAGGAATATGCAATGTAAGAAAGGCCCTTCGAAGAAAGTTTCAAGAAGAAGACGCGGCAACAGCTGAGATTGAGCGCCAAATACATTTGGCGTTGAAGTATTCATCATCAATAGACATATAATAATTAAAATCCCTCCGATCAATCACAATAGACAAGGCGCAAGATTAGAAAAACATCTCCATTAAACACCGCAACTCAACCCACCTTCTTTCTCTCGTGCACTCACACTCCCCAAGAAGTTTACCTCAACGTCAATTCATTCGCTCCCGATATTTATATTTGGTATCCCTAACGTCACGCCTACCCATAGCCCCATTATTTGCTTTATCCTGTCCCGCTACTATACAACCCGTCAATCTACTCCAAAAACAAAGTTCTGCTTTTCCATCCATTTTGTCCTCCTTTGATTCATACACCCCAGTCCATTCCATTGCCCACTTCCATCCTATCGTACTTTTGTTTGTTGTATCCCGATTCATCCATCCGGCCAGCCAACTAGCCAGCCATTAATCACGAGCTCAATTCAGCCCAGGCAATAACCATGCTTGCACATATCCACATCTGTTTTCTTTCGCACTTCCATGGGACGGCTAACCCGAACCAAACCTTCAACTCCCAGTCCAAACCCTCTTACCACCGTCCCATCCCTCAAACTCACTTCCTATCCACAACCCCCTTCCCAACCCTACCACCAAACCACTTCCTCCCCACCCCACCCGAGCCCTGTCCGATCCCTAGCACCGCGCCTCCTTTCCCACCCTCAACCAACCTCGCCTCCTCCGCCTCATTCTTCAAACGCACCACATCCACACTCCCACTCCTCTTCCTCCCCTTCCCCATCCCCATACCCATTCCCCATCCCTTGCCTAATCCCTTAGTACTGCCTTTCCCCTTCCCATTTTCTTTCCCCTTTCCCACCTCCTTCTCATCTTCCGCATTACAATCCCCCTCACCCTGATCCTCAACCTCATCCTCCACCGCACAATCATCCACCCCATCCCCCCCAAACCTCACCGCAAACCTTCCACTCTTCTCCCTCATACTTCCCCCTCTCCTCAAGAGCCCCAATCCCGCTCCCGTCCCTGCACTATTCGACCTCCACCCCTGCTGACTCTGCGCCCCAGCTCGACTTCTACTCCTCGCAATCGGCGGCGGCGTGGCTCTATCTAACTCCGACTCATTCCCACCCCCTTCTAAATTTCCCTCTCTCTCAGTCTTCACATCCTCGCTAATTCCCACCCCAATACCGCCTTCCTCATGACCCTGTAAGCTCCCATCAAACTGATGATCTCCCAACTTTCGACTCTCTCCATCCCTAATTCTATCATACCTACCCATCACAGGTGCCGTCTCCGATCTCGAAAAGAGCCTCGACGGTAAAAGCTGGCGGAAATCTTTCCCTCCTCCTCCATTGCTGCTTGTACTTCCCGCCTTTTCCCTATACTTTTCTTTCTCCCTCCCCGTTTCTCCTTCCTTCTCCTCAATTGTGCTTGTCGAAACAGGCGGCGAAGCAGGAATAGTAGGCGTCCTACTTTTAACTTTTGCCGCCAACGAAGATCTACGATTTGGCGCAGCGGGCCGTGCAGTATCATCTAGCGGAGCCAGGTTCGATGATCGTTCGACACGGGAGCTCGGTCTCCTGTAAGTAGAGCTCGTGCCTGTGACGGTGTCGTCGCTGTTGGGCTGGCTCGCGGGGGTATCTTTCAGGCTGGGATAACCTGTAGGAAGTCGTGTTGTGGGGTAGCTGCTGAATAATGTATCTCCGCCCCAAGGCTTCCCGCAAGGGTGACGATCCTCTGTGGTGAAGGAGAAGAATTCTGGTGCTTGGGTTTGGCTTTGAAAAGGTCGAAGGTGTGTTCTGTGCTCGAAAGAGTTTGAGCTAGTGATGCTGTTGTTGCCGAACGTATCGGTCATGTCGTCTTGTGTTTCGGTTTCCCAACCATGACCATCTCTATGGCTTGTCACCGTTTCACCTGCACTGCGTGGTTTTGAAGGGGAATAGGGATGTTGCAAAGCTGAAGAGGTGGAGATAGAGGAGGTACTGTGGAGGAATGTGGCATCATCGTCGTTGATCTGGCGTTTGTAGTCCAACGTATCATTCGAATCCTTGCTGGTTCTCAGTGTGCCTGTACTGAACGTATCAGGTGTAGGAGGTAATTTCTGCGAGCTTTCGAAGCCACTCATGTTGACTGTAACCCGACGCAAACTCTCTTGAGGTTGGAATTTATCCTGCATAGTTGATCTTATCGGATCACTGGCTAGTCGCATGCCCGGCTTTCTTTGATATCCCTTCTCTAGGTTCTTTTGCATTCTCGCGAGACGTTGCAATGGCGATGCAGCTACATAGTTCATCGACAAGAACTTGTTGCTTCGACTACCCTGTGATGCAGGAGAGGCTGCATGCATGGGTAAGGTAGAAGCAGGACGTCCATCCATCCATTTCTCTACCGACGAATTCGTTCGACGATGTCTAGATGGCGTATCGAAGTCTTCGGTTGACGCTGGTTGTGCTTTCTCCCCATAAATACTTATGAAGGAGCTCTCGCTTAGTACGCTCAACGAAGGACTAGCCATTCCATTCGAGCTCCGCGCTTCCTCTGGTAGTCTCGGCAATCCGACGTCACTGACGCTATGGCTACTAGGAAGATATAAACTTCTCAAAGCTTCAACACCTTCACTTTTCTCCGATAGAAATGATGGCATCCTCGCAATAGAATTTTCTTTCCGTCGGGGGAAAGAAGAACTTTCATACGTCGGGGGTGAGCTCGGCATCTCCTTTTCGAGGTCTTGAGTGAAGCAACCCCTTTCGTACTGCATATCAAAACTCCGCACATTCTCCCTGTCCTGCATCAATTGTCGAATTTGTGCTTTTAAGTCATCGACTTCCATATCCAGATTGCAAATCCAACCAACAGCTTCGTCCAGAGCTTCGTCTCTCTTCTCCAATTCGGCAATCAACTGATCATTCATCTCTTGCATTTCCTTTTGGTCAAATATCTGGTCCTTTAAATGCTCTAATTCTGATTCTAGCGCTGCTTGTCTTTCTCTGCGATGGAAAAGTTCCAGTTTGAGGTCGAAATTCTCCTTGTGGTATTTTGAGACTGTCTAGATCAGTGGGAAGGGAATTAGTTCCATCACATACATAGTAATCTTACACACTCCCAGGAAATAACAACTCACCTCTTCCATTTGTTTCACACCCATGGGTTTTTTGACCGGTTGGTTCACACCACTCGAACTTGGTCTTCTCTCGTCTCGCCCAATCTTTGACCCCCGCGAAGGTGAGCTATGAATTTCTCTGCGCAAATCAAAATCTCTGCCAAAATCCGCACTCATCCTCATATCTCTCCCTCTCCTCTCCCTCAACCTCTCTTGTAACAGACTTGCTCCTCCAGATTGCACATTATTGCTTCCACTATGCAAAGGTAAATGCCCACTGGACTCATTCGAACTCGTGGATGAGAGTGTTGGAGTCATTCTTGTATAGTTGATGGAAGAAGTTGTAGAACCACCGGTATGTACCTGCATTCGAGTTGTGGAAGATATGCGGGATCTCCTTGATACTTGTTCATCGTCTTCCATGATTCCTCCTTTGTGGCACCTACTTTTGGTGTTCTGTATGCTGGTTTCCTCGTTCCCTGATAGCAGATTCCAATATCGATGATCGAACCCCAGGATTCCTTTTGAACTGGGAAGATGAAGCAAGGAATGTCCTTGTGTATCAAGACCGACGCCAAAAGCTGAACGCAGATTGGCCAAAACTGATTTATCGTCGATTTCCAAGCTTGAAACTTAAAAAGTGAGTGTGATGCTAATGAATCATGCATATATCTCGTGGTACTTAGAACTTTGCACTTTCCCCTCATGTACCTAGGCTCAATTGTTCCCATTCAGAGGTGATCTCCCGCGCATCGTGCAGTGCCCCTCAAGTAGATCTATGTGTGTGTATATGCAATGCAATGCGAGGCGAGGCGAGGTGATGCAATGCAATGCAGCGTATTGACTCAATATGAAGCTGAACGATGGACAAAAAAAGAAGGATGGTGTTAGTTTTGGCGTTTTCGTGCCTTTGTGGAATGCGAGATAGTGGTTTAATTTGTCATGATCCGAAGAAGGTAAAAAAGCAACATCGGATGGAATAAGGAAGTAACGCAGCTCAACCCAAACTCTCCTAACTCTACCCAAAATGCTAGGAAGGGAGAAAGAAAAAGGCAAAACTTGGTGCTAATAAAAGATTAACGCAGTTATTTGTGTTATATGAATTAGGCTTTTCAATGACACATGCTGCATGGTGTATGGTGTAGTAGCATCCGCAGCTATTTGGGACTCTGCCCAACCTTTCGGTCATTGTTCCCCGTCATACTCTTACTGGGTACTATGAGTCTGTGACATGAGTCAAGGTACTTTGACAGAGGAGTATCATCGTATATCACATCACCTCGCATGTCTCCCTTACTGTCTAGTGGGAAAAAATCCGATGTAGCTACTAGCTGTGATTTAGCTCATGCAGGGCGGAGAAGTAACCTTACGGCGGTAGAAATAGGAGGCCCGAGAGCTATTTCCCTCCCTCCCTTTCTACCACGATCGCTTCTTCTGTCCCCCAATAATGTAAACAATTCTCTCTCAAAAACTTGCAATGCCCTTATCTTTCCCTGTCACCTCCCCTCGTTCAACCCCAGCCCCACAACTTAACCATCACATCCAGCCCACAAAATGGTCCGCCCGCCCGCAAGCACTAATCGGCGACCACGGATCAGTCCGCGGCTTTACGCTCTTTTACTTTACAGTAGTCCCGGGTGGGTGCGTGCGCGAGGGCAGGGGGCTTCCTCGACCTGTGTAGCGAGCGATACTGTCTGTTGCCGGCCAGCTGGGCTGGACCCGCGAGCTGGAAAATGCGCTTTGTACCTTGGAGTAAAGTATATCACCAGTAATGCAGAAGTGCAACAGCAATCATAGAGAATCGGGGTTGGAAGCGGTTTGTGGTTGTTCACTCTCGATAATCGAGCGCGCAAGGGATGACAAGTTCAATATCTTCCAAGCTAGTCAATGTGACAAGTTTTTTCTCAATTCCCTGCCACAGTGATAGTGATAGTGATTGCAACAGTGACCAAAGAAAAGACTCGAGAAATTCCGGGGTTGGCTACGGTATCATGAGGTTACATCCTCATCTCTACAAGGCAACCCGAGTTCCCTGGTGAACACTCGGGAGATTGCGAGAAACCGAATCCCGGGCTCTAGACATCGGAACGGATCGTATCGTAGTTGATTTTGTTGCCGATATTCAGTAGCTGTATTCATTGATTGAGTAGAGTAAAAGATATTCAGCGGAAGCATTCTAAACACCACAGCGATTTTCTCACAGAGAAACTCTAATACCCATCTTTCTGCTCTTAACATATATGTATATGCAGCACTCTTCATGCTTGTACTAACAATAAACGACGAAACCTCTATTTAGAGTCTCGTCTAACCCCCTCACCTCCCCCTTTCACCCCCCCTTCCCCCCAAACAAATCATTCCAAAACTCCCTAAACCCATACAACGGTCTTTTCGAATCATACACCGTAACGCTATCCCTCCCAAACCTCTCCATAATGCCACCCTCCCGATGTCCAATCTTCTCCACAAACTCCTTCGCCGGCCTCGTCGCCCGCTCCCTGATTTCTCCCGCTAGCAGCGGCGCCACATCCGCGTAACACGCTTTAAGCTCACGGTCTAGGGAGAAATATGGTTTCTTCGCCAAGTCGGGCGCCATTAGGTTGTAGGAGCGCGTTTTGCTGTTGAGGTCGCTGATCGCAAGGTGCAGGTAGGATTGTTCGGCTGCTTCCCAGGAGGGGATGCGGAAGGGAGGGGGGAGAGGTGCCGATGCTGGTTGTGCGGGTACGGAGGCTTCGCTTTCAACGGTTTCTGCTTCGGCGATTTTCACGCCGGTGTCTTTCGTCTCTAAAGATATTTGGACCGCTGGGGTGCTGCTGGAGGATGAAGATGGTGCTTCTTGGGTGATCCGAACCATAACGGCGTCATCGGTAGCGTTCGTGGGAACAGCGATTTGCTCTACGGCTCGTTTTTTAGGGTTATGAACAGCTTCGGATTGCGCATATCTCTCAGCAGTTTGCATCTGTTCTTGCACAGTGCCACCCCGACTAGCAATTGTCCTTGCAGCCTGACGTTTCCAGTCATTCCGTAACCGGGCTCTGAAGGCATTCGCGGCTTTCACGAGCTCTTGCTGTTTCTCTATCCATGGTGGAACGATATCCTGTCGTTGAATCATTTTGTTCATGATATATTCTGTAGTGTCAATGAACGGGTTGTCGGCTCTGGTGTCTCGTTCGATAGCTTTGCCTCGAGGAATGTTCTACATACAACTGTCAGTCAATCGCCATATGAGAGCATTTAGTAAATGGTGACTCACTTTGAATTGTCCTCTAGCAATAGCGTCCTCAATCCTCTCATTCGCCAAAGCAGCCAAACCTCGAAACGAGTTAGGCATAGCTCTTGAACCCGGCGTAAACCTCTCCTTCAATTCCTTCCTCATCTCTTCCCTCTCCTGCTCACTCATATTTGCGTCTTTCGCAATAGCATAAACGGAAGTCTTATCCCTAGCATTCGCCAATCTCTGTCCAGGCCTCTGCTTAGCTTGTCTATTCAATCTCAAATCCACCACTGGCGATGGGATCTTCGCCGGACCTCTCAATCCAGGTTTTAAAGGCTTCCTCGCATCGTCCAACATCCGCAGGACCGCATCCTCCGTATTTTCTGTTCCTGACCATCCCTGTCCCGTGGCAATATCTCGAGATCCGCGACCGACGTTAGACGTAAGATTTGCTTCCGCAAATGCCGTTGCATTTTCTGATTTAAACTTGGCCGATTCCACTCTGTCAAGCAGCCTTGCCTTCAGTTCTTCGGAGAATCCAGCTTCTTCCACAGCTTTCCGGCCGGCTCGTCCTCCCTCAAAGAGAGCATCCTCTGTGGCTTCCGAAAGACGTCTGGACATTGCTCCTTGTTCCTTTTGCGCCGGTTTATCTGCATCATTGCCTTTCGACGCTTGACTCAAGATTTGTGCTTCAATCGAAGAAGCATCCTCTGAAACTGCTGCCGCCTTCCCGTCATTTTCTCTCCAAAGTGGCGATAGTCGTGAAAATCGTCGAGAGCTAGCTTTGTTGATGATTGACACCGCATTGCGCTGCTGTAAGGCTCGCAGACAGCGCGAACATGTAAATGGTGTCTGTGATGCTATCCCAGGCATATAGAATACAGCGAGAGCGAATCTGGCCGAAGTATTATCAGATTTGACTTCATGATGGGACACAACGTTAAGAACATTGTCAGCTACCCCTGTCGCTTTAGCCTGTTCGGCGATAAGATAAGTTCGACCGTGGGGTCGAGATGGCTTTAAGGTTCATGACGGAATCCACGTGCTTTTGGTAAAGAATAGAAAGATGGATTGAATGAGAATCTTATTCGCAATTTATAATGCTTTTAATGAACGATGCCAATAGATGTAATGAGCGTCCCATATATACGGTTTAAAAAGGTATACAACCAGCCTCCAATGTCCCTTTCCACCATCCAGACCCCTCTTAATACCTCCCATCAATCTCATCACAATCACCCCACCCCTCCACAACCCAAACCAAATCATCCCTCTCCCTCAACTCCGACCAATCCTCTCCCAAACCCAACTTCCACATCCTCTTAACTCCATCCTCACACGTACCTAAGCCTTCATTCTCTCCATTATTTCTCTCACAACCTTGCGCATGCATAACCCATGGTTCCCCAACTTCCATCTCCACTACCCCAACCTTCTTATTCTTCTTATGACATCCCTTCTTCTTGTTTTGCGTTGGGTCAACTAGCGGGAAGTATATCCAGAATCGCTCATCGTCGTTGCACGACCCGCAATTCGCGCTGAAGTCGTAGACCCAGCCGAAATCCTCAACTGGGACAGGATGCAGTGCAACGAGGGGTGAATCATCGGTATGTGGACAGACATCAGGGAGAGAAGCGGTTGCATGTGGGAGAAGAGAGTCAGGGTCTAAAGGAGATAGGAAGTTGACCGAGTAAGCAACACATTGCTGTTCTTCTAGCTCTTCAAAGAGAGACTCAGGCGAAGTATCATCGTAAGGAAGAGATTGTTGTGGTTCTTCAATAGCAACAGAGACATCTCCCAGGGGTACCTGCTCGTCGGTTGCGGGTAGGGCGGTGATGGAGGAGATAAGGGTAGCGAGGTATAGGACTGAGAGATGCATTTTGGTGGAGGAATATGTATGTGATTGTAAAAGAGATGTGAAGAGTGAAAGATGAGAGAAAGGAAAGGACTCTTACTTAGCTAGCAAGCACAATATAAAGAGAAAGAACATGTTGGACATTGAATAGAGCAACATGCATACCTAAGTACTCTACCACTGTTAGAACCGATGCCCATAGCCACCTCAGCCCTGCCTGAGGGCCTCCACAAGGACCATGATGCTTACGAGTTAAGGCCAAAGAGATAACTTGAAGTGTTAGTTGCAAGCAAGCGCTAAGAGGATCGTAGCCGCCGCAGGCGCTTGAGGATTATTTCGGGCTGCGGTAAAGTTGGTTGGCATTGGAAGAGAAACGCCTCTACCAAATAATTGCACGATTAAATCGCATCAATTGAAGAAAGAATCTTCTGTTACCCAAACTCAGAGTAAATCACGTATCATCAAGAGATGAGCTGGAGGAATACCCATTGAGGTCAAGGCGAATCGCCTTGTTGGCCGACCAAGTGAAAATCTACAGGGTCATAAAAGAGGTCAAGTCAAGGTCGGCAGTGCGCTTGGCTAGTTGGAATGATAACAGAACCGAAGCAGTAAATTCTAAAACGCCTAGATAGTGATACTACGGCCCAAGCGGGCGCGTTGTAAAACTAGAAATATCTCTATGGACCAATAAAACCCACTCGAGCATTGCCATATTATGTACTTGCGTGCTTGATTATGGGCTACCATCCTTCACTGAACGCTTCTTGTCCAAAAAAGAAAGAAAGAGCCAACGGGCAAGGCCTCAAACAACACCACAGGATTCCTGATAGACGAGGGATACTTCAAGATTCTCGTATGTAGGATACTAGGATCCAACGCATTTCGAGTATTTAACACTTAAAAGCATTTTGCACAACATGATTAAGTGATATTAATCTGAGTAAGAGTAGCTCTGGCTCGGATCATGTCATGGCATGACTTGAGCCGCCCCGAAAGCAACAACGAAAGAAATAAAAAATGTAGACCATAAGTATATGGACCATCACATCCACATCAATCCCCAAAAGAGAATCAAAAAGATGCCACGGTGAGTAATCGGTCAAAGTAAGTAGATCAATCTTCTTGCACTTAAATAGGTCATATACCATGGAATATTGGTATAAGCCTGCGTATGGCAAGTACATCCCCCAGTCATCTCCGCGTGATAAATGCAATGAAAGATGACCTACCTCGAAACTCAAAATGCTTTCCTTGCCCATCACGGGCTGTAGAATTAACAGTTCCGTACATACATAGTAACTTACTATACATAACACCAAGTCGCTGTGCCACGTCACAACTGCATAATGACCCTGGCTCTTCGAATTCCCTCGGAAACCTCGAGTAATGTCGTGCATTCATCAATCCGTCCATTCAACGTCTCCCATAATATCGTACATCCGTCAAATTGTGATCTGTGCCATGGAGCCCCACGTCTACTCCTTATTTCCTCCCTCTATTCCTTGCATCTCCGCGTGCTGAATTTCAACCAGCTCACCATCACCTTCTCCGTCGTCTCCAGTTTGGGTATCCTTTCCTTTCTCATTTTCCTCTCCCACTTCTTCCACCATACCAACGTGGACTACGCCTTCCTCGCCGTCCACATCGTCATCATCCTCCAGACTTGTTCTCCTCTTCGCTTCTCTAGTCGCACTCACTCCAATCGCATCTCCGTCTTCGAAATTGTCATCAAACCCTCTATCGAAATCACTTCTGCCATACTCCTCGTCGCTGCTGTTTCCATCTTCATCCTCGTCATCTTCACCCTCAACCTTGAAAGGATTGATGCCCCTCTCCTCCTTATCCTCTTCTTTGTCTCCATTCAACGACTTTTGCTTACTGTGAAGCGCCAACCTAGCGGCTAACTGCCTCCTGGCGCGACTAGGTGGGATATTAAGAGGCGGAGGGGGAGGCGGCGGAGCTGACGGAGGTGAAAGATCCGATGTCGACGTTGTGGTGGATGGTGTGCTTATATAGCGGGAGAACTAATGTATCACAATGTTAGCAAGGATGTCTATTAGTACCTGAATCTAATGTACGCCAAATTAAAAGAGGTAAATGTTGTACAGAAGCGAGGCGGATAAAGGACATCTAGATGGCAGTTCAGATACAGTGGAGCACTAGCCCAGCCACTAGGAAGGCAAGCTCAAAACTAGACTGCAGGCACTATCATGAAAACACCAGATTGACATCACAACCAGCCCAGCTAAAAAGAAATCAATATGCGAGCTTGAATTCAGTCTCTTTCTCTTTTTACGTGCCGAGAGAGAATCCAACATTACCCCTTATTCCATGCCAACATAATAGATGACATCTAGTTCGGGAAGCTGAAACAAGAAGCCTCAAGAATCTAAAAACGCCATTTGCGATGTTGATATGAATATAGGGTTCCAATGCCAGAAATCCGTACTGTACAAGAAGGAGGAGAAAAAACAAGATCGATATGACATTCTGACGTTTATTGAAACTAGATTCAACCACGATCAACATTCTCGCCTTTACCGGGGGGAAATAAAGGCGAGTCGCGATCGAGCTGTTCCAAATATTCATAATCGACATCTAGTTCATCGTCGAACTTATCAAGATTGGGGGCTGACGGAGGAACAGATTGACCCACTTCAGCCGCAGTACCACCGCTACTATTCTTCCCTTCCTCGTCGTTATCTTCGTCCATTTCGTCGTCTTCTTCGTCGCTCGAGCTTCCAAAGCCACTGAGTAATGTGCCTCCGGTGATGAAATTAGCGCCGTTGCCATTATTGCTATTTGCCAGGTCAATGCTGTCAAGAGCTGTTGAGCCGTTGAGACCTGCCTCAGCTAACGCGGATGATGCGTTCCCAAAGTTGCTGGCTGCATTCACTGCGTTCATGACAGCTTGTCGTGGGCCAACGGCCATGTCGGGCCTGACACCTCCAAGAATAGCATTGTCCCGTTCTCGAGTTTCAGCTAAGGTAACCTCAACATATGTAACCCAATCACCGTTCATGACTCTTTGGAACACAGAGTCTGACAGAAGCTCCGGGGGGTGTCGTTCTGTGAATTTCACAACTTCTTCGGCAATTAGTGTCAGATGACCCATGTAACCTAGGCGCATCTTATTCTTCTCTTGTGCCTCGTCGCTCTTCTTTTGGCCATCTACAATGCGCATTGTAATATCTCCTGTTTCAAAAAGATCGATCGCAAGCGATCGATTGAAACCACGATCCATGGGTCCATTAAATACTTGTTGTACAACATCGTAGACAACATTATGTAGGAAGTTGTTCCAAGGAAATCGAAAGAAGAAATCCTAGTTCCGTTAGATTGGGCGTCAAGATGTGGGTGTGTCGAATACTTACTAAAATAGTTGGTACCACCTTGTGTTCAACGAACTGCATTTTGAGATAGTCACCGACGACGGGAGCGCCCGAAGCTTCTATAGTGGACTCCGGGTGATGCTCTTCGGTGTTGCCCATCATAATTGAATGGGAGCTGTCGCCAGCATCTCCCATAGTAGTGTCAACGCTCTCCATACTCATATTGTTGTCAACTTGAGGAGCATCCGGGGCAGCGATGTTTTGTGACGCACTTTCGCTTTTCTTGGAGAAGAGGGGAGCCGGAGTATCTTCGGGAAGAGGTACTACTAGGGTTTCAGTATGAGTGAGATCTTGACCACTTTCTGCACTTTCAGATTTTTCAGAGTCCTGTTCAGTGTTGGAATGAGTTAAATCGGTAGAATCCTCTGATGACTCTGGGGTATGCTTCTGAGAGCCATCAGAGGAAGTCTCGTGTTCATCATAAGCGTTAGAATCAACAGATGGTGGGGGAGAAGTCATTGTAGTGTCCTCTTCACTGAATCCAAGAGAGCCCACTTGCTGCGAAAGCTCTTTGGTAGGCGAAAGAGGGAGTACAGTCATTTCGGGGTCCGGGAACTGTTCATCGGCGGGTTGAAGCCTTGGTGAACTTAAAGGTTCATCGACGAATTCTTCATCATCTTTGTCGAGGAAAGAGACTGGTGGCTGTGAAGAATTTAGCAGGCTCTCATCTGCTTCGTGTTTCTCATCAAAATCATCCTTAGGATCGTCGCCCAGATCAGCAGAATGCGTCACTTCCTCAAACCCGTCATCATCTGAAGCATTCTGAACCTCCAATTTTCTGGACCCATCTGGCGACCCGAGTCGTGTTTGAGTTGAAGATTTCATTGTAAGGTCGTCCTCAGATGCCAAACCACTAGGAGAAGGATCTAACTTTCCCTCGGCCTTCAGCCGTTCTCGCTCCAGGTCCCTGGCCTTTACGAACTCTTCACTGCCGATCTCGTTCAAGAGGCCCATATTACTGCAGTGAAGGAGCTCAGCCATCAACTCACAAGTTTTGAATCTGTCGAATCCAAGAGGCTCTATCTTTCCACCGAATGCAGCATTTAGTTCTTTCCTCTGGATTGTTACTGGACCATCGCCACCGCCAACAGTGTGATTCGGACTTAAAATAAGGTCCATGAAATCTGGCACATGCTGCGCAAACATTCGCAAAAGCGTACCGAGATATATAGGGTCGCGACTCGATGGCACTGCAGTTGCGTCTGCGCCGACCTCTGGATCGTAATCAGAGTTGTTCTTTCGAATAACCTCGATGACAATGCCAACTCCAACCGTCAAGGGGTTGCCGCCCTTCAGCATATCAGAAATCAGCTTCTCAATACAGGGCTGTGAGACGAGTTGTCTTGTAAGCTCATTTGGACCTATGCAAGATGCCTCGTTTTGTGACGCATTGGCTGAGATGGTGATAATTGCTTTCAGAAAATCTCCTGCTGATGTCTGCGTCGCCCAGCTATGTTCAGAGGATAGGAAAGAAAGTAGGATAGGCATCAGATCTTGCGAATGAAGCCACTGCGTTCCAAGTTAGCAATTTGGTCAAAGCTGTGAGAAGAAACGGCCTTACATCAACAATCCCTTGCCCTCCTTCCGCTTTCTCTAGACTGATGATCTTCAAAAGTAAATCCATTATCATAGGAGAGTCGACATGTTGAAGTATACTGCGGACAGCTCCATCAATTGATTTGAACAAATCAAGCATTTCTTCTGTCTTCCTATCGAGAAGCGCCTCATTGACTTTTGTAAAATAGCTAGCTTGTAGAGGATCGAGAGGAGCCGGAATATTCAAGAATTCCCAGAATTTTCGCAATAGAGGTTGGTTCTCCATAAGAGCTTCACAAATTGACCAATTATCCGAGGACAGGATCTCAGCCGCGACATACGCATAGCGATTTCGCTTCTTCTCCCTTTCCTCGTCATCTTCATCGTTGGACGGACGAGATATTGAAATGCGTCTTGCTTTGCCCTTTGCGTCGGGTGATTCTGGGTCTTCTTTCGAAGCCTCGGGATTTTCTGATGCGATCGTTTCTACTTTGGGGGCCACAACATATTCTAGCAACCTCTGTAAAATCTTGTCCTCTCGTAAATACTCGATCAGCTTCGCATTATGTGACTTTAGTTCTTGGATGAGATCGCTCTCATCCAATAGCTCTTCTAGGGTAACATTCTCTTTATCGAGAATAGTATCGATGGTAGAAATATTGGCGTATCCGCCGAACCGCCAAAACATGATGCTTTATGTAACAGCGCTCGTCTGCCACCGAGAATGCGGCGGTAGATGAGAATATGAATCGTTTTCGTGATGTCTCTGTATCTTGAGATGGGTCATGCGAGTAAGTCAAGTCGCTAAAATGAGAGCCGCTGATGTGATGTATTCTTCCCCCACAAGGAAAGGGAAAAAATAGTAATGGGTAACTGATCGTAAATGGTCCGCGCCCGCAGGGAAGGACTCAGATTCTATGAGTTTGTATCGTGATTCGTGAGGATTCAATGATCGTGAATGAGACTATGACAGAAGATGAGAGGTCAGTGTTATTGCTCTGGGGGCGGATAGGTGGTTTGGTGACTAGTCGGTGAATACTGCGTTGATTGGGCGCATTTTCAGCCCTGCGCGCAGGGCAAGCATCACCGAGGACGGTGAAGGAGATGTAGAAATATAGAGGAGTGAAACATACATAGGTAAGAAAAGGATGATGCCTATATCTCCATTGGTATTTGTTATTATACAGCGGGGTTGTTGTTGTTGGGTTGTGTTTTTCGAAAGGTGCCAAAGCTTAGAGACTAAGGTGGGCAGTCGGCAGGAATCTCGAAGGGTCTTGTCTTGCGAGGAGATAAGGTCAACGTAAAGTATTACAAAGGGTAAGAGTCTCAATCATACATCATGCTTCGTACCTTTACTTCGTACACACAGTTGGGGCAGTCAGGCGGTGCCGTTACTTTCTGCGAATCATTCCCAGGTTTCCCAGGAGTCCCGGAAGGATGAATTAGAGGAGAAGACAAAGTGGTGGAAAAGCTAGGATTGGAAGGGAAATGGGGTAGAAGGGGGTATCTCAAAATGTACGAAGGAGCAAGCAAGAAAAAGAAGTTAATAGAAGTAAAGTAGAATAGGAGCTGCAAGATTGTTTATCGGTCCTGCACGAATATCTTGAAATGCTTGGTTGGTCAGTGAATTGGTGGTGGATGGCGGATGGCGGGTGGTGAGTGATGGGTGGTGGGTGGTGGGTGGTGGATGGTGGGGTTAGATCCCTCTTCGTAATTTGTATGCGGTTCTTTGCCCTCTTTTCTGCTCAAATTGGGCGAGAACGAGACGAGGATGAGGAAAAGGAGACTATTGGCTTCTTGTTTCTCGTGAGCTCAATGAGTGGGTGAGTGGCTCGTGGGTAAGTGGGAGAGATGGTAGCAACTGGAGGGCCGCTATGTCTGAGTAATGGTTAGAGCTTTTCCCCTCTCTGTTTGTGGATAGAGAGGAGAGGTATACGAAGTAGAGAGAGGTACGCGGGATACGTGAGAATCGTCCACACTACGTTATCCTTTTCTAAAACTATCTGCTATTAACGATGAGAAAGTCTTCCAGAACTGACAGTGTGTCCTGCATTACATTATCCTAAGTCTTGAATTCGCAAACTGAAGCATGAATTCGCAAGCACCAACACCACGTGATAATTCTCCATCCAGACAAATAAGCGAAAGTACAGTACCCACACCTTGAACACCAGACCTTGAGCTCCCCGCCTCGCCCGCCTAGATACCGGAGCCCAATGATGACAGCAGCAGTATCGCAATCCACAAAATTCGGTGCTTGAGCATACTTTCCCATCTTCCACAAGTATAATAATATCGACGTACACGCACGCAGCAAAAGAGCCCAGCAACCAAGATCCAAGATAATAACACTTGCCTAACTCGCTTCTCCGTCAAAATGAATCGACTCTTCGGCGCAAAGTCGTCGACTCCAAAACCTACCCTCAACTCCGCCATTTCAAATGTGAGTAGCTCCACCACCGACACTGTTCATTTCCGCAGGCTCTCTACCAAGAGCTCATAGATACTCACACTGAGGGTCTATTCCCTTTATACTCCGTTCCTCCAATCACCTCTTCACCCTCCAGCATCTGCACCTCCCACTCCACCCACCACTAACCTCTCCCCCCCCCCCCAGGTCGACGAACGCATCTCCTCCATCGACGTCAAACTCGCCAGCATCAACGCCGAACTCACCTCCTACCAACTCAAACTCAGCAAAATGCGGGACGGGCCCGGCAAAACCGCCATCAAATCGAAAGCGTTGAAAGTCCTCCAACGGCGCAAAATGTACGAATCGCAACGCGACCAACTGCAGCAGCAATCCTGGAACATGGAGCAAGCCGCCACCATGCAAGACAACCTGAAAAACGTCATGACCACCGTCGACGCGATGAAAACTACCAACAAAGCGCTGAAGAAACAGTACGGCAAAATCGATCTCGACAAGATCGAGCGCATGCAGGACGAGATGGCGGATCTGATGGAGGTGGGGAATGAGATTAATGAGAGTATAAGTCGCAGTTATGATGTGCCCGAGGAGGTGGATGAGGCGGAGTTGGATGCGGAGTTGGAGGCGTTGGGGGAGGAGGCGGAGTTTGAGGGGATGGGGGGGTTGGGGGTTGGGGAGCCGAGTTTTATGGTGGATGAGGTGCCGAGTTTTATTGATGAGCCGCCGGCGAAGGTTGGGGAGGTGAAGGAGGCTGCTACTTGAGGTGGGGGTTGGAATGGCTATAGGAGGTGTGGAGCGAAGAACTTGAGGGAGTAGGAAAATGCCCAGAGAATTTGACGATGTCTGGCGTTCACATAATGGGGAAGCATGGAGAATGGCGTTTGGAGTATTAGATTACACATGTTATGAGCCTCATTATCCATCAGTCAAGAATAAGACGTTTCCAAATGTCATATTACTGGTATTAGTCACTCTATCACGCCACCTATCTTCACCCTCCTCTTTATGCCTAACAGTATAAATTCACAAAATATAAAATAGCTTGTACATGGTATCTCTCCTAAACGCCTTCTATAACTCCATGGACAAAGCCATCTATACAGTCAATCCCAACCAGGTATATAACACCAACCCAAGCCATCCCATCCCATCCCATCCATTTATACTCCAGCCAGCGCCGTCCCAGCCTTTCACGCATCATTAATAAAATTCAAGCTCATCGTATTCCCACCCCTCCATTCCCTCCCCAGCACAACCTCAATCGGCCAACCCGTCCACTTCTGCCACCCCGGCCCCAGCGCATCCAGCGTCGTCTTCAGCAAACTGATCCCCTTGCCTCTCATCCACGGAATATGCGACAGTTTATGCAACAACACGCAATAGTAAGCCACGAGCAATAGAGCCTCTTTGACCTTCTCCGCAAACATACTCTCCACTTCATCCGGGATCATCACCAACCAATCCATAGCCACGCTCAGGGGAGAAAGTTCCTTATGCGTAGTCCAGAGACCGAAGGAACGGCGGAGCATGGCGAGGGCGTGGTCCAGGAGACGGCGTTGGCTGATGGGGAGGGTGGAGCTCGAGGTGCTGGACCAGGCCATGGAGAGGGAGGAGAGGTACAAATCGTCGATGGGGTCGAGTGGAGGGATGTATTCCGAAGTGCTGACTTTGGCCCAGGGGTTGAAGATGGGGCTGAATGGACCGGCGGAAAGCGTCGCCCATTGCGTTTTCAGGATGTTGTGAGTACCGCGCTGTAGCCTCACCCACTGAAATTGTGGGAAATTGCTATCGTGTGAAGGGAGCATCTTCTCGGGGCCGAAGAATAAATGATTCGGAATGTTTTCCTCCTGTGCTGTCCATGCGAAAACAAACACGGTTGAGATGAATACAAAAACAGCATGGCAGTTCGCGGGGTTGAGATGAGAGATCTCGGATTGGAAGAGGTGGAGAGCGATCGCGAGATGGGTGCTTGATGCTTGCGAATACCGAGCTGCTTTATGAGGTCGAACTTGCGATAGTTGAAGAGCAGCTAGAGCAAGGATTTCATGCATGAGAAATGGGTATTCAAAAGCGAGTTCGACGACGTTGGTCCGGAGGAGTTCTTGGCCGGTAGGAAATTCAATGAATTCCGTAGCGGTATGCATCGTCCAGAAATGGAGAAGTTCCATATCAAGCGTAGAATACGATTCTAGAGCTCCGGCAGAGGAGCTCGACGACAAAGTCGAAGCCGGACTTAGCTCAACTCTCGGAGGTAGAGTGGTAATTGGTGTTGGGGATTTGGAATCCTTCCTTATGGCTGTAGGACCATACAGAGCATCCCGACTTTGAAGACTCTTCATTGGATGGGTTTGAAGATATGAGCATTCTGAACCGTAGCTCCGACATTTCTGACAAGATGGTTTTTTCTCATCGCACTGTGATCATCTGATTAGCGACGGCACTGATGTTGGTCTGTGTGTGGATCGAGGAGAGACGGGAATAATTGGAGACGAGAAGCTAAGAGGTTAAATGCTTGCGGGGATACGGATAATCTCCTTGACTCTCGGATAAGTGTTCTTGAGATTGCATTGTGAAAACAAAACAAAAAGGGGATGTTTCTCGGCAGTCGGTACAGAATGGATGTTCTCCGATATCGTTCGGATTTGCGAGGCAAATCTGAACGAGTGTTGGTTCTCCAACGAGATCATGAGCCTTTCAGCGACAACTCCTTGAGAAGTCCCCAGGAAACTTGCTGATACCAGCCCCGTAATCACGTCCATACAGACATGATGTATTGTGAAATGAAAGAGGTGCCACTGCGAAGGTTTGAAGTAGGCGGAAAAAAGGAAAGTATGCGTACGCACCTTGACTTTTCTTGCTTTGCATTGGAGACAGCCCGTCCTGCTCTTATGATGTGGTCGCCTCGGGCGGATGACATCCATCTTCTCTATAGTCGCTCTTGAACTTTAAATGAATGCGAAGAGGAGGAAAGAAAGAAGACAACTCAAGGACATTCACAACGAAACAGAGTGCAAACCGTCAGCTCGGCCAAAGTGAATTGAACTCGAGTCTTTAATAACTCGGTTTCACCTACCTGAGTAGTGAAGAAGTTGTTGGCGGCAAGTGCCGTGTGCTATACCGTCACTGCGAGAGCAGACCTACTCCTACTCGCGCGAGCCACGGATCGGATAGAAACTTTCACGGGGGCTGTTGTGGGTGGCTTGGACAGCCGTCCCATTGGTTGGGCATTACGAAGACGATGATTAATGCTGCATTTCCGTCGATTATCCTCAGACGGGTCTTGCCGGTGGCTTAAGCGAAACGTATACGTGAACAAAGTCCGGGTTTACGAGCCAATCTAGCCCAGGGACCTGGACCTGGACCAGATATGGCTGTCTATTTCCGAATGATGACTTACATAAATCATGGGCACTGCCGGACACGCTCGTATATTCGTATGCAGCGCTTCTAGTCTTGGTCTTGTGTCTTGGATGTCTTCCTAGCTCGTACTCGGCAACTTCGTATCACGTTGTGTTGTTATCAAAACCGAGGCTCTCCCGCGCAAACTCCCCCACAACGGAATCTTCCAAGATTGTTTCTTCACAATGTGGATGGCGGCATAAAAATAGGCAGGTACTTAGGTCTAGCCAAACTCAACAGCGATGAAGTCACGAAAGATGCGATTTGCCCATTTTCTAATCGACGTTTAAGTCCAGGTTTAGCTTCCCCCGTCAGACTGTTCGAGCGCTCATAGGCTACCACTTGGCGGGGTAAACCCTGAGGAAGAGAAAGCAGCACGAGGAATACTACGTTTTTTGGCGGCTACTGGCATTGCGTATAATTGATGAAAACGGCTCTCGCGGATATGACCAATCTTGCTACTTAATTGTTAGTATTTTTGGATTTACCAGTGGCTGGATGTGTCACGAAGAAAAAGGAGTTCAAATACACCATTTTAAATCCGGCTACTTCGGGCTCCGGCATCCGTAACCTTAATGGAAAACTGTCCTTCCTCGGTTTACACCTCGGGTTCTCGGTTTCGTACTGTAAGTAGGCAACTTAAGCATTGATCTTATTGCGCGATGTTGATCGTCTATCTGGGTTAAGACATTCTGAAATGCAGCAAACTGCCGTAGTGGGGCAGCGTCCACTACCTAATCTAGCGATCAGAGGCATCATGTAAGTAGCTATGCGTGCTATGCGTGCTATGCGTGCTATGCACACGTACAGTAACTTGCTTATCTTTTGTCCGGTGGGGATTTCTTGCTGCAGTGAGAAAATAGTTTTTTATGCTTACCATTTCCTTGGGTAACACAAGCGACTTTCAACCTTATTTCCGGTGAGACTGAAGTAGTCGGCGCTCGAAAGGATAATATATATATGCGGTAGGCTGAGGTAAGTTGGTGATGATATGGCAAACCCATGGATTTTGACAAGAGGGCTTTTTGATCATTTACGAGCGACCCAATCGATGGTGTGAGAAGGACCAGATACATGCCACAGCCGTAACATTGCGAGAAGAGGCGTCGCATTTGGCTTTACAGATAGCGTTTCTACGTACAGAACAACACGTCAAGCTTGGCATAAAAGGCGATGATGCTCCGTCAAAATGAAGATCGAACGACTTCATCTTGACCAAGTACTTCCTATCTTTTCCGAGTGGAAACCACCATCGACGAAATGTCTTCGACGCTGACTCTCGATCACATCCATGCTATCATGGACCCAATTGACCAAGGGGATTGGTCGAAATTCTACGCAGCGATCGATGAGAATGTGCGCTGGTGGATTGGTGCAGATGAATATGATCCTAACGTTGCTACTGGTGTCTATGTACGTCGCTCTACCATCACAACGGCATGTCTATCATCTCTTAGATCTTTACTTACACGGGTATACCAGAACCTCCAAGAATGGACAGAAAAAGTCCGCAACCGTCTCATGCCTAGGCTTGATGGAGGAGTCACTATGAAAAGCAACACCATGGACATTATTGGGCAGAAAGCAATCATCGAAGCTTCCGGCACTGCGAAACAAAAGAATGGCAAGCCGTACAATAATAGGTATGGTTCAACCTTGCCGAAGCACTCGTGTAGGTGATTATTGGTAACATATGCGATAGGTTTTGTTGGATATTCATCTTCAATGAGGCTGGGAAGATTGTGGAGATTAGGGAATATTTGAATACGGCTTTGGTTAAGGAGGTGTTGACCACGAATTAAGCAAGCGACGTAGGCGAAAAGGGGACATGGACGATGTATGTAAGTGGAGAGGCATGGCGATGTGATACTTACTCTCACATCCATATCAAAAAAGCTGATGACGATTATATCAAATTCTTTTTCACTTGCTTTTCGAATGCATGTCGAACGTTTGTGAATCGGCCGAGATATATTGAGTCTCGAACGACATAGTCATGCAAGCTCTATGAAGTACACCTCTTTCCCACTCAAGACCTGTTCATTCTTGTCGTTCAACCATCTCCTGATGCTCGATGTCCATTTCCACCAATGAAGTAGTCTGCTTCTCACAATCTCTTCTCTGCTTGCCTACCCCTTAATTCTGGTTCGTACACGCGAGCGCTTTCAATCGAGGAAAGTTCGCCTAGGCGGGGAGGTTTTCTTGATTTGAGTGTGGTGGTGGCGGTGCGGTTGAAGTTACATTTAGTAAGTATGTAGATATTTCAAGAAGGTTAAAGCCATGTAATTGTGATTTAGGTCCGTGAATATGATCTTTTTCTCCAGTAATACAGCAAGGCTGGGTTTCGAAGCAGCACTTAAGAAAATTTTGCAAAGGGAGATCTGACCACAGGACATTGGTCCAAACAAATCTCCACGTGAGACAGAAATATTTGTAGAATTATTAAAAATATCTATAAAAAGCCATTCAATGGCCCAACAAGGATTTGCAAATGGGTATCTCTGCCAGAAACATTAGAAATCCTCCGCGGAAGCTCTTAACTGAATCACCCAGGGTATCCTCCAACCAATTCGAAAAACTCGCAATATTCATATACATCTCGCCTCATTAAACCCGTAAGAATGCCATCACAACCAAGCCCAGCTCCCCGTTACTCTCCCCTCTGCCTCGTCTGCCAGTTTATCAAAAACCGACAAACTCAAGTCCAGATCCTCCGCCTTGCAGCCCACACATCTATCCACAACCTCCACATCGACAGTGTTGTTACCACTTCCGTTTTCCTTCGTTCGCGTTATGCGGATTTTCTTGCCACATAGAGGATTGGCGTTCGGGTTCGAACCAATTGACGCTGCGTCGAAGACGACATGCGACACGGCGCAGATCGAGTCGGAGGATGAGGAAGTAATTCCGCAGGCTCCAAGGGCAGGCGCATAGTAGGTGAGGTCGCCGGTGAATATACCGCCGTTAGAAGGAAGTGGCAAAGCTTTGGATCTGTTGGAAAGTTAGATTGGGTTTCAATTGTCAGTGGGAAGCCATTGGCGCATATGCATGTAACACGCTTGAGAATGGCACAGCAAGGAAACAGTAGGAATGACATATGATGCACATACGATGAGGAATGCTTCAGTCCCAGGCCGAGCCCCAATCCCAAAATCAACGCGAGGAGTAATATAACCGCGCCTCCAACAATCAGCAAGAATACCTTGCGACTTCGTCCAAAACATGTTCGGTTTTCCGGAACCGCATGTTTGAAGCGTTCAATTATTGTGGGTTTGCTAGTCGCAGCTGTCGCAAGACCATCCTTCGATGAATCCGAAGAAGCTTCTTTCGAGGTGGGAAGTGTAGATTGCGCTTGCGACTGCGATTGCGGTTTTGTGAATGGATTAAGATTATGTTTACTGAGGAACGCTTGTTTTGGAGCTGGTGTCTCCCATTCTGGCAGTTCGTGAGTAGTACCCGCCATTGTCTGTTGCTTGTTTAATTCCACAATTGTATGGACGAAAGAAACATTATTGGATTTCGATGATGTACGTGAAGGGAAAGATCTTGTGGAGGAGGTGGGATGGTTGAGACAAGTGAGAGTCAAAGATGCGGGAGGTGGAGAATAACTGGAACTTGGCAGCTCGTCCCATCTTCGTCCCTGGAAATTGGGTGAATAAGCATGGTTTAGCGCTGAACTCAGGGGTTTAGTACGACCCACACCTACTGGGCAGGGTCCAGCAGGGTCCTGGCAGGCAAAACTTCTGTCTTCAATTACTTCGTATGTTGTGATATCACGGTATACCGATCACTCAGGGACTTTTGAGTGTGCGTCCTTACAAACTGTTCTGAAATAGTTTTGCTGCGTCCGGCTAGGCAGGATGTGGGGAACGCGTATTCCTGTTGGCTATGTTTCGAGGAGGTTTTCGTGGCATAAGCAATGGTCTGCAGTGCCACCTCGGCGCTTTGCACCTTGAAGTCGGAAGATATCTCAGTCTTTCAAAAACAACCTTCCTGCTGTACTATGACTATTACTTAACATGGCCGACGACTTATCAGCATGGGTGAACAGAGCGTTTGGCGAGGCACAGAAAGTCGCTCAGCATGTCATAGACACGGCGCCATCAGCATATGAGAGGGGCAAAGAAGCTGCGATAACTTCCGCCGCCAAACTTCGACCGAAGCTCGATGCGGCTATAGAGAAAGCCCCAGCAGTGATTGCAGCGAGCAAAGAAGCTGCCGGCAATCTATACGATAATGCGCCTACCATTCTTCGTGATGGTAGGACAACGGGGCTGGATCTTCTTCGACGCTCTAAACCTGCTATGCAATCAACAGTCGAAACCCTCACGAAGGGCATCAACCAGCATCCTTACATCTCGGCCTGGATAGCAATGTCCGTCGTATTTGGACCACTCTGGCCCCTTCGTATCTTACTGAAGATCTTGGGATTTGGCAAAGGAGGTGTTGATCGAGGTATGCTGCATTCTTCGGTACTGATCGCTCCCCAAAGGAACGAGCTGACAAAATTGTCCAGGATCAAAAGCAGCGACTCGCCAATCTCGTGTTGGAAATGTCTCTTCTGGCTCGTGGTTCTCTTTTTTTCAATCACTGGGTAACCGGCATGGGATGTGATAAGTTTACGTGGAATAATCGACCCACTTTGAGAAGCGTCGTGCAGCAAGCAAATTGGGTGGAGCATCTCGTTGGTGTCTAACTTGCGCGCAGATTCACAAAATCGATGATTAAGGTGGGAGGGATTATTGAGTATCTGAGTCATGCCCTGAACATAGTTGTTAGGTCTTTTTCAATTCAGAAAGTACTTTTTATCGAATTTGCTACAATCATACCGTTTGAATCATGATGGCCGTCTGGCCATAATTCTTTTCCATGAATGCTACCTCTCCTCCTGCACTTCTCCACATATCGAAGCTATCTGTCCAGAGAAACACTATATCAATGGAGACAAACCCTCGGCAGCAACATTGGCGGATTTCAAAGCTTACATGAGCTAAACTGAATTGGAATGCAGGTTTCCAATTGCCCCGCAGTCATGCCACGTTCTTGGCATAAGCTACAGTACTTCAAATAGCACGCATGGAAGTACAAGAACCTTTAACAGTCCGTTTCTTTTTTGTGTACTCTAATATTTCCAGGTCGACCATGCAAGATTTCGAAACCGAGTACGAGAATGCCCATGCTTCTGGGCTCTTACCAGGCGTTGTGTTACTCGCTTCAAATAAGCAGGGTGTGATTGTCGATCCAACGAAGAAGGTCTTTCTAGGAGGCTAACTTTCATCTATAGGTAGTTTCAAGTATTCTAAAGCCTTGGGAGTGAGCTCATTGAATGATGCGTCTAACAAAAGGCCATTGACTGAAGACACTATTCTTGGGTTGGCCTCTTGCACTAAATTAATGACGGCCATTGCTGCTTTACAATGTGTTGAACGAGGACAAGTTGAGCTTGACGCAGATGTTGGTCCTATTCTTCCCGAAGTAGGAAAATATGGTGTCATCACTGGGGTAGACGGGACTACACAGGAGCCCATACTAACCGAAAGACAAAACGCCATAACACTTAGGTAAGAAGAATAGAGGTGCCTGTTGCGACGTTTTGACTGAGATAAATCCCATAGGAATCTCCTAACTCATACCTCTGGTCATGCCTATGATATTATGCACCCGTCACTGGTGAAGTGGCGTGAGATGCGCAAGGAAGCGCCATGGAGCGGGGAGACAGTCGAAGAGAAAGCAACTATTCCTCTTCTCTTTGAGCCAGGAACGGGCTGGATGTATGGCTGTGGTCTAGAGTGGGTGGGTAAACTAATCGAGCGTGTGAATGGCGAAAGTCTAGAAGATTACATGAAGAAGAACATCTGGGATCCCCTCGGTATCAACGATATATCGTTCTGGCCTCTAGCCAACAAGGACATGAAAGACAGAATGGCTGATTTGAGCATCATTAGTCCGGATGGGAAGGCAGCTGATTGTCCAGAATTTGACTTGGCATTCGGAAGTAGAGAGTGTCTGGGTGGAGGGGGTGCTTATGGAAGCGCGGGAGGATACATGACGCTCTTAGAAGCGGTGTTGAGGGAAGATGATAAGCTCTTGCAAAAGGAGTCTTGGGCAGAATTCTGGAAACCCCAATTGGATGAAAAGTGCAAGGAGGCGTTCAACAAATTGTTCTGGGAGAGGGAGGACCTAAGTCACTTCTTGAGTATTAATGTACCGAAAGAGACGAAGAAGAACTTTTGCTTTGGAGGTATGATGGTGGAGGATGAGGTAGAGGGGTGGTTGAATCAGGGTACGGTACTTTGGGGTGGAGTGCCCTGCGTTATTTGGGTGAGTAGCGCCCTCTTTTGCTGAAGATATTGGGGACTAACAAGGGTAGTTCATCGACAGGAAAGCTGAACTATGCGGTCTAGCTGGAAGTCAGATGCTGCCTCCCATGGCCCCGCCAATCCTGAAACTACACAAAGGGTTTCAACGTGAAGTTTACAAGTTGTTGCAGGCATCACAAGGGGAGCCTCATGACTAGGGGCCGAATTGGTAATAGGCGTGTTGGATATGACTAGTACCCAGCGTGTTAGCAATCCATTGTGAGAATAATATCGCGTTTCACACTTATCAGTCACTTGCTATATGGGACGTGTCGCCGGCCGGAATGTTCCTCTCAGGTGTCTGTGAAGTTCCAAGTCTTGAACAAGCATGAGAATAAATAAGCTTGAGGTTATAAATCACAGGTGAATAGCATCATCCTGCCTTGCTTATAATTCTTTGATGTACGTACAGTACTAGGTAGATAAGCCGATTTGCATTATATCATGAGCGCCGAGACGGGGATAATCTAAGATAGCATCACGTAAGACCGTGGTAGCCGCAATAGACTTTGCAAGGACACCCAAGGTAGATATACATGATGGATACGTTGAATGGCAGTGGAAAGAGCTACGGCGGATGACGAAGACCATCGTACGTTATTCTGCCCTTTAGACTGTGTTCAGTGGCCGTTGCTCTAGGGACAGAAAAGCTTGAGTATTTTCACATGAACTACTGTACTTCTCTATACGAATCCCAGGTGGACGGCGAGGCAGTTAGTGCTGTTGAGTTGCGAACTCTTCACGAGTGAAATGTGTGGCCTCTAATGACCTTCACGGATGACTCTTCTCTGCGGTACCTAGAAGTCAAATGCTTCGCCGAAGCGAACGCCGAATCAGGTGAGTCTGGTCGGCGTTCGGTGGAGGAATCTCTCAAGAGGCCCCGAAGAGTTTTACTCTTCAGCATACATATATATCCCCTTAGATCAGGAGTATATCAGTGGCTCGTAGCTATCTACGAATCTTCAAAATCTTCCCCTTGAACAAAATGGCAAAATCTATTCTCGTTACAGGCGCAACTGGAGCCCAAGGCTTTCCTCTAGCTCTCGCTTTGCTAGATCAGGGTGTATCAGTTCATTGCCTTACTCGAAACCCCAGCTCATCTAATGCGCTCAAACTCTCCTCTCATGGAGCGAAACTCTTCACAGGCTCCTACAACGATGTAGCATCCATCACCTCTTCCATGAAAGGAGTGTCTTCGGTCTTCCTCAACACATGGCCCGACTTCAGCGCCCTTGATGGCGAAATTCAGTACGCTCGGAACTTTGTGACGGCCGCTAAAGCTGTCAGTACTATCGACACATTCGTTGTATCGACCTGCCTATCGCGCTTCTGAGAAAGCCGAGTTTGCGAATGCGAAAACGAACGGCTATCCTTTACTTGCACTATACTACAGCAACAAAGCAGGAGTCGAGAAAGTGATCAAGGAGGCCGGCTTCAAAAACGTGATTGTGTTGAGGCCCAGGGTGGTTGAATTACAACCATGTTGGCTTTCCATGTCCGATACATTTCCCACGACTAGAGGAGGAACACATCCTTGACACTTCTTATGGAAAGTATCACAAGATAGGACACTTTGATCCGAATGATGTTTCGAAAATTGCGATGAGAGCTTTACTAGAACCAGAGAAATACGCAGGGAGGATCATCGAACTTGTGGGCGAAATGTTAACTTTCGAGGACGTTGCACGCATCATCGAGAAGGTTTCGGGAGTTCAAATCAAAGTGGTGCATAGAAGTTTGGAGCAGACACAGGAAATAGTCGACAAGGGTACGATGCCAGTTATACAAGCTCAACTGTTCGAAGCCGGTCTGGTGGGCATCGTGGGAGATGAATGGCACCACGATGGGAGAGAGATAGCTGCAGAACTTGGGGATGGTCTGGGTAGATTGGAAGCATTTCTAGCCAGAGAGCGTCAGAAGTTGCTGCACATGTTGGGTGCTGATGAGAAGTGGATTGAGCACTCTGTAGATTTGATAAGGGGCTGAACGACGCATATAATCTATGATTGCAAGGGACGAGAGGATTTACCACTCCAAACTCTACTAATCTTTTCATGGGCCCGAACTCATTTTATCCGTCTGCTTTGGCTTCCTCTCCTGCATTGCCCGTCTGAGGATCGTGTTCATTTTTACACCAAATTCTCACTCGTGATGCTTCTTTGTTCACTTCTATCTTTTCAGACATAAGCTTTCATGGATCAAATGTTTGAACGGGAGGTTCAAAGAGCGCAGAATTTATGCGATTCGTTGAACAAAGAACTTGCTCTGCTTTTGTGCACAGTGCTGAAATTAATGTTTCTTCTCCGAGATGCTACTGTCTCTCTACAATCCAATCTGAGCGAGACTATTCAAGTAAACGTACAAGAACCTCCCACACAGAGTATTTATCATGTACGAAGAAGAAGCGGCACCGATAGTAAATCACCATTTGGGCGACCCAGCTGTACTTGCAATCCAAACTATCCGTAAGTCCAAAAATTCGTCGAAAAAGCACATATCAGCTTTGCACCATTTTCCCACCAAGTCAGGGCCAACATGCCACTTCTCCAAGTTTGAAAACACTTACTAATTGTCCTATGCAACGCAGGCGCTTTAAAACATGTCACATTTCGCAGAAACCCATGGCGTCCAGACCCCCAACTCAGTTCTGTGAACCTCGAAATCGACGCCGCTATTGCCGCAGGAGGTTCGGGGATGGTTTTTCGCGCCCGGAACAAAGACACAAACCTCCAATATGCATTCAAAATATCCCTTCGAAGACACGACGCGCAGGTAGACTCGCACCACTTAGATGGCGATCCAAGTCCTGCTCTCACGCGCAGTAGCCGTGCGAGTATCGTGAACTCAGAGCAGATGTATCCCCTCAGCTTGGGGCTGAAGAGGGAAAGGGAAGCGAGGACTTATCTGAGATACATCAAGACGGGACACAGGCATATCTGCAACTTTGAGTCGTGGTGTGAATTTGATATTATGGAGAGTAGGAGGTTTCTCCATGTTTTTGAGCTGTGTGATGCAGGGACTCTTTTCGATATTATTGCAGAATATATGAAGAGGGAAACTTTTCCTCCTGAGACATTTATTGTAAGTAACTCTGTCAGAATTCCCGGCCGCGTTTCTTTCGCTACACCGTCTGCATTCCATTGGAACGTTACTTTCTTTTGGGCATGAAATTGTCGTCTTACTATGCTATAAGCATTGGTATCTATATGCTCCTTGCTGATATCTGTCATCTAGTGGAGAGTCTTCGAACAGCTGTTTGACGCCCTTGCCTTTCTCCACGGCGAGCATCCTCTTTACAAAGACAAGCCCGAATTCCAGCCACCAAGAAGCACCGTAGTCCTCGACATCAAGGAAGACAACATATTTTTCAAATGGCCACAAGAAAAGACGGAACACTACTATCCCGATCTCAAGCTTGGAGATTTCGGCTCCTGCGTCCACCTTCCAGTCGGGGGAGGACGTGAGTCGCATCTCTATAACGTCGTCAGCGAACCGCCCGAATATATGATCAGCGCCAAGTACGACGTCTGGTGCGCAGGAAGTATGATATTCTACATGGCCAAGTTGGGATTCCGCCCCAATATAAACCCTCCACCCAATTGGTCCGACACAAGCAGGAACAGAGAGCTATTGAGAGAAGACCCCAGACGGGTCGAGCAAAGCATAGATGATCATTTAAGTGGATGGTTGGAAGAAGATATCAAATTTGCGTTGAATATGGATATAGATGATAGACCAACTGCGTGGGAGGTGGTTCAAAAAATCCGGTCTGGAAGTCATATCAGACGTACGTTACAATATCGTCCGTTGCCAGACTGGGTCAACTTGGACTACTTCATGGGTAATAAGTATAGGTTCAGCCCAAAAATAGCAGCTTCGATCGAAATTGAGGGAGAGAGCGGAGACCAGCGTCGGGCAGAATTGCCAAAACCACAAAAGAAGATGACAGAACAGCCTGGTAGAGGCAACAGGGATGAATGGCGAGAAGCAGACATCGTACAGCTTTTCAAAGGGCGACGTCTCTTGCGAAGGACTCGAAAGTTTCGTGCCTATCGACGTTTCTAGTGCGACTGGCAATACATAGATAGTGATCGCTACTATATCTGAATTATTCGTTGCTTTGAATTTGAGAATGCGCACTATCGATGGTGAACAACAGCTTAGAAAGCTGCCTCTACATTTTGGACGAACCATGAAACTTCTTGAGTAATTTCGTATGTACAAAATTCTGAGTGAGCGAAGAACAAGTAGAACAAATGGATATCATTAAAAGACAAAAAGAAACAGGCCAATTCATATAACTCATATTCCCACGAATCCAGCCAGACTAGCTTTGTGTAAACCACTTAGAATACCAAGCAAGCGCTTGCTTTTTCGCAATTTCTGCGCTCTTAGTTTGGCCCTCATCTGCCGGATCAGCTCTCACAGCGAACCCATGTTTCGCACCCTCCAGAATGACAAGCTCAGTGGCTTCTTTCTCCTCCAAAAGTGCCTTGATTTGCTTTACCTCCTCAATCCCAACCGCCTTGTCAACATCCCCAATGCAAACACTTAGCGGCTTCTTAACCTTTGCCCAATCATCCGGAAACTTCACGTTCGAAGGATGTGCCGTAAAACCAGCATCTACCAAGTCGTCTTCTTGGCATAGCAACGTGGTATATTTACCGCCCCAGCAAAGACCAGCTGATCCAAGAGGTAGACCTGCAGTTTCAGGCGCATTGCGAATGGCAGAGTGGTAGTTAAAGACTAGAGGCTTGATAGTGGCTTCACTGAGTGATTTGGAGAGAAAGAAGTGGTATATGCCGATCAATACACGAACTAAGTAGTAGGGTTTGTATAGAATAGTTTCCCAGAGACTTGCGGGTTCGAAAAGACCATCCATGGCATGCATTGTTGAAGCGGATGCAGCCTGACCTATGTATCTGTTAGCAGAGTTTTTTATCGAAGGTGGACGATCCATACCGTTCATGAACTCAGGAAGGTAGACAAGGAACCTGCCCTCCCTGGCATAAGTGTCTGCCAAGAGACGAGGATTTGCTAATTCCCATCCGAAGATGTCTGGAATGAGTACAATGACTCCTATGGGGTCTCCCTCGGGTCTTGCAGTATAGGTAGGAAGCCCATGAATATTTGACACTGTCCCCTTGGGAATTCCTGCCTGGACGGTCCCCCGGAGACAGTCTGAGCAAGTAATACCTTCTGGCATGATGGGCAAGAAGTTCAAAACAACCGAGTCCTACTTGAAAAAATAATAAATTCTCAACGGGATGCGTTGCACGTGCGTTGAGGGGTAGGAAAGCTCAGATGAGATGCTACGAAAAAGGGCTTTTTGACGATGTACGACCCCATTTATACACATAAGCTAGTGAACGTTAAAAGGGGAGTGGGGTGTAAGGGATACATCCGCGCGGCTCTGCCTCTTCGGTGGTTCTCTGGGATGAATATTGTCCCGGTACCGGCCAATCGGCATGGATTTAGACGCGTGCATGGAACGCCACATAGGTCATGGGCTTGCAGGCGGAGAAAAAATCAAGCCGATTTGGGGCACAGAAACAGTAACGGGTATGAACTGATACCTAGTGACTTGACCCACTTGGTATTCAAGATAATTGTAAACATTGCTATCTATTGAGCAAGCCTGGCCTTAATTTGTAGAGATTAAGAGTCAAGGATGCTGTAGTAGAACCTGGAACTGCTACTACATTTCATAAATTGGCTTCCCTATCTACTTAACAGACGAGCTTCGGATAAGATCTCGCTCTGAGATCAACTGGCTATCTGTTCGCACAGGAGCCGAAGCAACTTACGAAGAGATAGGCAATATGAAGTTAGTGGCTCGCATAACTATCAACCTTCTTCGAATCAACATCAGAGTCAGCACTAAGTGTCCTTTATCCAGGGGTCGATCAAGGCTCTACCGCCGTATCGTCGGGGCCAACACCAGCCTGCAGCTTCAACCACACTTGTGATCTGATAGTCTTGGATAAGTAACTAGTATAAACAACTCTAAACTAGACAGCTCGCAAAATGCCAGCGACAACGCCGCACGTAATCACAAAACACCAAGGAAATAGCAACATCACACAAACTAATGGCCCGAATCTTGTGATGAATTGACTACATTCAACTGATATTTGATTGATAGAGCACAACAAAAAAACAATGACGCCGGAAAATAACATCGACAGCAAACCTAACGTCTGTACCCGACAAAATGAAAGTAGAGATCCCTCGAGTCTCCTCGGCCACGTAACTTAACGACGGTGATGCCAAACTAGGCAGGGCAACTTGCTTGACCGAGATGCCTAGGGTTGTTTGCCAGCGCAAGCATTATTGTCGTCGTATGTGTGGACAAGGTTTATCCGGTGGTCAACCCTATGAACTAGTACCCTGATGCTTCGACGAGCTTTGCTTGCTTGATCCGCCTGGATTTTTAACTACCGAAGCAATCTTCGGGATGCTCTTCTTGATTTTCAGAACTTTGTTTGCAAGGTCCACAGATCTCTTTGGTTTCACAGCCTTTGCTTGATCATCTCTCCTCAATCTTGCATTGTCCTCGACACGCGCATTTTCCTTTGCTATGTCTCTATCTTTTCTTTCGTTTTCTTTCTTTTTCTCTCGCTTTTCTCTCGCTCTCCTTTTTTCCTCCTCTTCTTCACTTCCACGGACAGCCGCTCGCTCCTCCTCTGTCTCCCTGTCATATGCATATTTCTTTGCCCACACTTGGTTCGCCTCATGGACAAATTTCTCGAGATCTGCCTTGGTTTTCGCTTGCTCGGCATTATGATCTTTCGCCTCAAGATATTTCTTCATCTCATGTTTGTCGTGGTTCTTGACCTTCTGCTGTTGTTCTCTGATTTGTTCTGGAGTTTTTGGAATACCGAAGGTTTCAACATCAACTGAAAGATAGATTAACTTAAATGTAGTTCAACGAGTAGAGATAATTCCTCTTACATTGTGGGCCGTCGGGCGGAGTATGTGGCCGCCTTCCAGAGGTTTCATGAGCTCTTGGACGTGGAGCTCTCTTTTGGGGATCCGTATCATTTTTGGATGACGATCGATCCCTACTGACTGTAAAGGTAGGTTAAGTTAGATATAGTGCAACGAGTAGTGATACTTTGTCTTACATCGTGCGGTAGGGGGTGGAGTTGTTAGCCGCTTTCCAGAAATTTTATGAGCTTTGGGATGTGAAGCTTTCTTTTCGGGGTCCGTATTTCTTCTGGGGGATGGTGATCGATTCTTAGTTCGAGCCTCTCTACCGGGCTTAGCGGGAGTGGCGGGCAAACTGTCAACTGTAGTGTCCGAGAAGTAACTTTTTTCTTCTTCCTGAACAGTGAACTTTCTAAAGTCTCCGCTAATTTCTTGGATGGAGACATCAGAATAATTCGAGGCAGTCGAATGGCGTGAGCTCGCCTTTGCTTTTGGTGGTTCTGGCATGTCTATGAGTTGGATGGTTAAAAGTAGACTATAAAAAGGTTAGGCCGGAAGTGGAGTTGGTATAAATAAGAAAGATGATGAAGTCGAGATTGTTAGAAGCTTGATATGGTTCATGCAAATGTACTTATATCTCCTCCCATCAAAACTGCGCTTGGCCATTCATACACAAGCCAGTAGCTAGAATTCAGAATATTCACAGACTGTAGGCATCAAGTGCCGAATGAGCTTTGGGGCCAGCATCAGCGCACCGTCTGCGCGCCGCATGAGGAGGTCAAAAATGTGGTAACAAAATGATGGACATGAAAATGGTCCTTCGACAAATGTTATGAGGAACAAAAGTCGATTACAGCTTGGCACGAAAGAAACACACGAGGAAGTTCCATAGGTCTGCAGATTTTGACCGTCACAAACATCACTAAACAATGCCAAAGAACGCATAATCACAATGAAGTTGCGCAGCTGCTCTTGTCAGTGCCGGCGTCGCTTCGATATCAACTTTGGTAAAGACAAACGGACTCTTAAAAATTTCATCAATGCCAATAGCATAGTGAAAATTTCAGACTTCGTCTTAGTATCCCATGTCAACGGGCCGTCCCAGGTCGAAGGATCTTACGCTCTTCACCCGACGGAACTTAAACAAATGCGCAGTAACAGGCATCACACCATTCTTGGGGCCCCGGATAGCACCTCAGTCGCGGCTAGTTGTTTTGTTCCAAAAATAGATATGCAGTCTGAGAAATACTTCGCTTGAAGTATTATCTACTTCTCATAGACACAACCAAGCGAGCCAAGAAATTATCCTTTCAAGCATGGCGTAACAGAATTGGGATTAAACCCAATAGATTGATGCTACTATTCATGCTGCCGCCTCAATATTTGAGAGCAACAATGTCGCCAAACTTTCTGCAAGCTGGATCTTCTCCAATGTGGTGATACATCGGCTCGGCTCGATTTCCTTTGCTTTTGATGTACACAGCCCAACTCCACGTATGTTACAATCCACAACAAGACCCAGGCACCCAAATACCCGTACACATCCCAATGTAGGGCCGGCAGTCAAACACCGCAACACATTCGATAATATCACCTATCCGAGATATGTTGGTTCACCTCCGTCCTAACTTAATGGCTCAGCGAACTCCTCTTCTTTGACTTCCTCCTTTGTAAAGTTGCTCTTCCCTTCCGTGTCCTTATTCTGCTTAAAAACCCATGTCTTCGCTTCCGCACAAAGTGACTTGGGCTGAATGTGTTCCTGGGTCCGCAACGAACTTGTGTTGCGCCTAGTGCTGGATGTGCTGAGATTTTAGGAAGGAGATCGAGTGCAGCACCTTCAGTAGCTGCGCGTGGAGGTGTAAGAGCCGATTGAGTTGGTCTGAAAGCGGACGGAGAAATAGTAGGTCGTAGTGGAGTGATAGATGTAAATGTTCTGTAATATGTGAGCGCGGGGAGAGCGCGGGGAGAAGAGAGTTGGGACTGCGATTCTTTACCTTCTCGAAAGTAGAGGCCTTGATTGGGTAGCCACCCTCATTGACGTAGCCCTAAGGCTGTGAGAGCATCGGAGACACAACATTATTGGTATTCGTAACTGCCAATATCTCGGTTTTGGGTTCGAGGTTGTCAAGCTTAATGGTTCAAATTCGAAATGACGCTAGCAAGCGGACATTTTTCCGCATTGTCGCAAAAAAATTCTAGAGCTTCCTTATGCCAGTCTTCAACCCAGAGCAATAATTTTGACCACACAACGAATTGAGTGAAGATTTATCCGGATGATCTAGTCTTTGACATCCCCAATTCAATAAATCTACAGTCAAACTTTAATCCAATATGTCGGCCTTCCCGCCTCACAAATCAGTTCCTTCAATTCCGGTATCTCAAGATATCGCTCTCAAATATCTTCAAGACTATCTCTCTCTCACATCCAGCACTCCTTACCTATTACCAAACGCAAAACTCGAGCCTACTGGACCTACAATTGGTGGCAGTAACTCCAGTGTCACTTTACACAATCTACAACGAGTCGAGGCCGGATTACGTGGAGAATGGCTTGCGCCAACATTAGAACTAGAAGAGGGGCAAGGCGTTGAGGTCGCAAAAGGTATGGATGATGGTACACAACAAGGGAGCGGAGAGGGCGATCACATGGATGTCGATGGATGGCAGGATCGGGAGGAGTTCCAGAGGGAACAAGAGATTGATGACGGAGACGTGAATGCTACTGTGAAGGCTACGGAAATGGACAGCGATCTGGATGTGGGAACAACTCCAAAGGTCGACTCTACAGCCCCAACGGGAAGCAAGGATATCTCGAAGAATGAGAAGGAAAGACGAAAAGCTGACAAGAAGGCTAAGAAAAAGGCTGAGCAGAGAGAAAAGGAAATGAAGAGACACGGCTTAGCAGACAAATGAGCCCACGTAGAGACATGGACCACGAATAATTACTAGAATCGATTTGAGGCCAGTATCTTCTCTTCTCTCCTATATCCTGGTGTAATATTACATCTACAACTCTCTACCGCTCGACTTCGCAACTTTCTCGTCCTTAACATCTGCCACCGGAGCACCACTGGATTTCCACCCAAGAGCACCCAATCGTTCGGACAAAATTGGATGGGAGAAGTGGTAGCTTGCGTACATCCAATCCGCGTCCATGGTGCTCAGGTTCTGGATCTGCAACTTGATCAATGACCGAGCAAGCTCAGCCTTGTATCCCAATCCTAGCGCGAATGAATCCGCTTCGAATTCGTACTTTCTGCTCAGAATGTTCATCAAGAGCGTAATGACGGTGTCCATAGGAGCGAGCGCATCAGAGAAAAGGATGAAACCGATTATGATGGGGAACTCGTTATGGAAACCGAAGGATTGGTACAGGGATCGGTTGTTGATGAAAACCGAGAACAGAGCGAAGATGTAGAAGAAATGAGCCTAGAGAGAGTTAGTAAAAGTCTCAATGTGCCGCGTTTTCATTGTACGTACCTGTGAAATTCCGAAAAGCTTTGTAGTATGTCCGCGACTCCAGTGACCCAGCTCATGGGCCAAAACAGCGACAATTTCTTGTGTTTCGCTCTTTTCAATCAAAGTGTCGTAGATGACAATGTGCTTCTTCCATGGGAGACCAAAGAAGTAGGCATTGCTGTGTGCGCTGCGCTTGCTACCATCAATGACGTGCAATTCGTGAAGAGGGAAGTTGAGTCTTTTAGCAAGAGCTTCAACACCATCCTTCAACTCTCCAGGTTCGAGAGGTGAAAGCTTGTTGAAAAGAGGCAGAATGGTAATCGGATAGACGGTAATCATGAAAACCTGGAGCCCAGCACCAAACATCCACAGCCAGTAGAAGAATTGATGACCGGTCTTCTGGATAATGGCGAGGAAGGCTGCGAGAATCGGTGGGGTAAGCGTGAAAGCCAGCATTTGTCCCTTCAATAGATCTGTGATAAATAGCTTAGGTGTCTGCTTATTGAAACCAAATTTCTCTTCCAACACAAATGTTTGATATATCGAAGTAGGTAGCGACAGGATCTGTTGGATAACAATGAACGTAAGAACGAAGATTATTGAATGGGAGATCTCGCCCGAGAATCGAGCTGGTGCGAATCGTAGGAGCCATGAACCAGTGAGGTCCCAGAGCTTGGGAAGAACGTCGAAGTAGATAAATGCTGTGTTTTGAATTTGTCCATAGAGTCCAGAGATAAAACCGAATTGTGCCTTTGCCCTTCCGTATGCCTGCTTGTGTTAGTGGATGTTGGTGATGTGATGAGGGGTATCTTAGCTAGCATACCTGACTTTTATCGAAGACTTCTTGGGAAACCTCATTTGAGAGAACCTTCGGTGGACGCGTTTGCTTTAAGACCTGATATTGACGTAGAGAGAGAAATCCTTCAAAGAGATATTGAGCGAGAGAGAATCCAACAATGAGCTTTTTCCATGGAAATAGTGGCCTATCCAAGAAACGCGCAAGGCGCTACAAGACGTCAGTTTTTGTTCTAGAAACCATCACAGGTTTTAGCATACCTGAAGAAAATCCATTCTGAGCTCCAATTTTGAAAAGAATAAATTGGAAACTGTGGAAAGAACACAGTGGTTCGTATGTGAGGAGAAGGAGTGAGAATGTGTTTTGGCTCTTACAAACCATGCCCTACTGTAATGTGTCCATCGCCTAGCTCTAAGGCCCCTAGGCTGCTGTTTTGCTTGGACAACCTAACGTTTCACCAACAACATGCTTTACGACATTGTCGGCGCAACCTGTGCGGTGGTCTACGCAATTGATGAGCAGGCTACTAAAGTTGTGCTTTCTGTACTGGCTCTATGTGTACTCAAGTGGCGTTCACAGTGTACATTGTGAGCTTTCAAATTACGCCTCTCTATCTCTTCCAAAGGTCGAAGGATGCGGTTATCCTTTCTACGCATTGTCGCATACCCGAGAGCTTCAAAATGCACATACAGTAAGCTGTTGTGAATACTGTCAATGTCATTAGCTCTCCAGAGACGGACGGACAAGCTGCTGACGAATACTCCGACACATGGTGCCAACTTCAAGAATGACAAATAGAGCACATTGCCGTCACATCCTGATTTTCAGCATATGATCAAATCAGTTGATGGGTATCACAAATTCAGCCTTCCTACCTATTCCTATAGCATCATCAAGCATATCGAGAACTACAGTGTTGATTAGTACATATGCCAGCCGACGAGTGTCGAGTTACACTCAATCCGGGGTTTCATTCCGGTAGATATCACAAACATTATTCTCCGCGGCATAGTTAGGCGCTACCGCAAATGCTGGAGTAGCCCGCGCCGGTATGCGAATGCTAGGAGACTCATAGTGCCGACTATCCGTATGGCCATGCTCACCATTGGTCCATCTCAAGCAGGATGCACGGATTCCACGAGCGACCTCATACTTCATGTTGTGTAAGCATGCGTGTAGAGTTATTACAAAAATTACTCCCACTCCCATGGGTGTAGCCATCGGCTCTTTCCACCCTGATATTCACATTGATGACGGGCTCTTTGAGCACCGATGGTAACATTGCAGAACGGTTTAGTGTATACATAGTCGCGCCGACATAGTTGCCGGTTCCATTTGCCATGTTGTGTAGTGAGTATTATTGAAGGATTCCTCGGAATACCATCGTGGCTGAAGATGCCGCGATATTATATAAAGATGTGATGCCTCGAAGTCGAGACGAAATCCACACACAGATCAAACACGGTCCATTCTTACATATAGCAATTCATACTTGCAGATATTGAGCTTTGAAGAACCAGGAGTCAACACAAACACTACATCAAGATGCCTTACGCTACAGATATCACATCTACAAAAACTGTGGTCGTAGAAAACACAGATACTCAAGACATTTCTCAAAAATCAAATCTCACCACCCACCCCCAAATGACACTCGACGAAACCCTTCTCATCCGACACACCAGCCGCGGCTTCCTCCCCACCCCCGTCCCCCAATCCATCCTCCACTCCACTCTCGAGCTAGCCCAACACGCCCCCTCCAACTCCAACATCCAGCCACACCGCGTATTCATCCTCACCGGCGACTCTCTCCTCAAGCTCGAAACCGCGCTATACGCCGTCGCCTCCGAAACCTCCCCCAACATCCCCGCGCTACCCGAAGAATTCCAGCACTTCCGCCGCGACCTCGGCTACCAAGTATACAACGAAGGGATGGGGATCCTGCGGACCGACCACGCGGCCCGCAACGCCGCCGTGCTGCGCAACTACAAGTTTTTCGACGCGCCGTGCGCGGCCATCGTGTGCATCGATCGCAGATTGAGCGCGCCTGATGTGCTGGGTGTGGGCATGTGGTTGCAGTCGTGGTTGCTGGCGCTGACGGAGCAGGGCGTGCAGAGCGCGGTGGAGGTGAGTGTTGCGGGGTATCCGGAGGTGGTGAGGAGGGAGTGTGGGATTGGGGAGGAGTTGGAGGTGCTTTGTGGTGTGGCGGTTGGGTATGAGGATTTGGGATTTAAACCGAATTTCCTGAGGAGTGGGAGGACACCGGTTGAGGCGAATGTTACTTTTTTGGTGTAGGGATAATATATGGAAAGAGGAAGAAGTCGGAGTTAATGGGTTTTCTTGTCATGTTCTATTTGCATTGTAGCATTGGCCCTCAATTTCCTAATATAATTACTTGACTCAGCACCACGTTCATGTCAGATTTCATACCATGTCTTGGCGGCTTGTCCCATTGCATGAGATAACCTACTGAATGCAAAACTATGAGCAAAAAAACTAAATTCAATCTAGATCTCCGTGATTATCATACTGACGCCAACTCACACATACTCAAACAATACAGTGCGTGCTTTTCCAAGCCCCAGACACAACCTAGCTAGTCAGATATCGTCCCTAATGAAGGTATTCGCACACAGGTGACTGAGCACCTCTAATCCCATTTTGATGCTTATTACCACTGCTGCATCGCCCGCCCATCCGTTCCCCAAGCCCTCCATCTCTTACACGTAATTGACTGTCCTACCAAACGTGGCGCACCACCTCATAAAAACATCCTTCTCCACAAAACCCTTCCGAATCCCCTCCTCCCTCCTTCCTACCCCCTCTTCAAACTCTCTCCTAGTAATTTTCATCGCGCCCGCCACTCCGGCCGTTTGCGCCATAAACAAGTTCGCCGCCTTGCTAGTAACCTGAACCTCTTCATCCAAGCTCAACATCTCATCCGCCAACGCCTGCGTCTCCCTCTCCAACGCCTCCCTCTCATCCGCAACCAAACACCCCAACAATCGATTCGTAAACATAATACAACTCAAATACGTCGCGAAAGCCTTACACCTCCGATCAAACTCCATCGTGCCCTCTCTGACACTCGTCTTGCTCACCAGCGCTTCGTACGCCCTTCTCCACTCCAAGAACTTCCCGCGCAGCATCCTGCAGAACTTAATCATGCGGTCGATGTACTCAGGCTCGGGATCGGCGTCTTGGCATAGGATCTGGGTTATGTCGCAGAAAGTGCCGGGGATGTTGCTCTTTAGCATGATGAGTACGACTACGAGCTCGCTGCGGTCGGACATGCTGGTGTCGTTGGGGGCGATGATGGAACGGAAGAGTTTTTGCCAGGCGGGCTGTTCGAGAAAACAGCGCTCGCCGTTTAGGAGGGCTTCGGTCATGATGGGGCCGGTGTGGCCCAGGAAGAGCGCTTGCTCGAAGTCCGAGGTGTAATGTGAAGGGCCGCGGAGTTGGATTAGACGCGCGGCGCCGGCGGCGTGGCGGATCCAGGCAATTTCGCCGGTGGGTTCGAGCAGCTGGTGGATATGGTTAGTTTCTACTTTTGCGAATCATGTGACAGCGTGCCGTAGGAGTGTATTTACCTCGTAGAGAGCTAGGATTTCAGTTGCGCAAAGCACTTCAGGCTTGAATCGTTGCTTGGGTGAGTCGAGAGCCTTTTGCAAGCTCTCCAATGCTTTGATGTAGTATGCGAGGACCATAGGCTCCCAGTTTTCCTGAGGTGAGATGATCTGTCGTGCTCGAGCAACTACGCAGTCGGCGGCATCACTCAAGCATTGGATATGACCGTATCTGCCTGTTGCATACCGTGTTAGTGGATGTGCGGTATATCGAGAGCTGAAAATCCAAACGGATATGTCTCCGATGTTATGTGAGGAGGAGCATCTTACTTGGAAGATAAGATAAGAACGACCATTGCTTCTGCGTCCGCATTTGATGAACAATCGAATAAGGACTAGCACACAAAGCCCGCCTGGTAGCTCTTCCGACATGCAAAGTGGCCAGAGTCGACAATTCCATTATATCAACACCCGACTTCGCCAGCAGAAGCTCGTATCCCGTCGGTGAAAACTTCGAGGGCGCAGATTCCGCAAGCGCAATCTTGGTCAACAACATTTGGCGTTCCGCCATATTCTTCTCCCGTTCATGCTTGCTGAGCTTCAATTTTCCATTCGCGCTTCGCCCTTTGCCTCGCTCTTCCCCATCGATGTATTCGAGCTGTCGCGAAGTGTTCGAGCCATATGCGCTTTGTGTCTTGTGGTTCGCCACGACCTTTACAGCCGGTGTCTGGTCGGTGGGCTTTTCATCGTGTACGAATACCGGGTATTGTCGTAAGTTGTGTTTCCCATAATTGCCATCACGTCTTCGGGCCGCAGAGGCCTTTTTCATAGCCTGCTTGCGGATCAATGCTCGGATAGCCAGATCCTGCGGTACGGATGGATTGGTCAAGGTCGAATTGACGAACTGAAACTCCATTGGTTGTTCAGCCATGGCGGATGCTGTGTTTAGGTATCGAATAGGTGGTTGCTTTCGTTTGCGATTCTAACGGTGAGCTCGAGTGTACAGAAATACGACCAGCATGGCAGTAGGCTAATACCTACATACACCGAGGTTGAGCAGGAAGCAAACAGTCGGCATCAAGAAACTCCACCTGATATTATAGCGATCTTTTTGACGGAGACCAGGTGCTGCTACGAAGTATCCGTTCCTGCATACCCCAGTGCTATATTTATTTGAGGAGGCGCAGTGGTATTTGGCTGACGTTAACGACTGCTTAACAGTCATCAACTTGCACTTCACCTCTCCACCAGCTTCTCAGAATAAATACTTCGTAGGTTGAGCCTGTCGAAGTCGGTGGGGAAAAGGACATAGGCGTTCATGCTCAATGCTTATCGGTTGTCACGAGAATAACAGGGGATTCCGCCTGTAAATCCAGGTTGTATCGCCGATTCCTTGCTGCTTTTCAGCGCTGTCGATGGGTTTTGGAGTGCGCGTCCACATCTCATCCATGTCCATAAAATGAAAGGATCGGTATTTCACGTACCGGTAATATATGTGGAGAAGCTCGGCAGAAGTTCTGGAGATGAACAATTAAAAGCAGCACAACCGACGGCTGAGACGAGTCTGGCGTGATACGTGACGCGAAAATGCCGCCAGGGTACTGAACATCAAAAGTGGGCTAGTTCTCATATCACCGCCTATCATACAACAAACCCAAGACGATCAACCCTCATCAAAATGCGCATATCATCAAGAGCGCAAAGCATTTCTCTTTCTGCGAATGTATCGCGTGGAGATAGACATCAAGGCGTAAAATGGCATATGGTGTGGAGGCACAGAAACCCCTCATGGAAGAATTGAAGTCTCGGGTTGAGAGAACCCGAACGACGAAACACGTGGTGGTTCGACACCGTGAAGCTTGGAGTTGTCGTTGGAAGCGAGTATGACAGAGCTGACTAGAGGGTACCACAGCATTGATTTATCATATTGCATGAAAATATTATGATGCTGCCTGGACTTGGCTATCCTTGAGCCGTCCGTCGCCCATGAATAGAATCATGACTGCAGAAAAAGCCACCCAAGACTTCTCGGATTAGAATTGCCGTCAAAAACAAAAGACACAAAGAAGATCAAGAATAATGACAGACTCTAAACCTGGAGTCAGAGGAAGGGCGCTGCCTCTTATATATTGGTTGGATCGTGCAAGTCCCTGGATCTAAGCTGCAGATTACATCCTGCATTAACGTCAAAATAAGGATCATGTACAAGGCCAGCGCTTGCCCAAAACAGACCTCAATATGTTTTACTGCGACGCTATCGAAAGGATCAGCGTAAGATATAACTTCAATTCTGAATTTGGAAAAAGGTACCCCAAGTACATGCACAGACGTGGAAACAAGTGGGGAATCTCTGCGGGTGAGGTGGGATAGTGCAGTTCAGAGGCAAGTGCCGTGAATCAAGAAAGGCCCAGACAACTTCATGTCGACGATTTGAATTAGGGCAACGGTATGCCTGGAATCTATAACATAGCTGCTGATGAATTCGGATCAAGAATCGGTGGAGGGGGCACAGCTATCTCCGGACCCCTCACATGGCTTCAACTTCTCGACAAGAAACCAACTTGAGGATGAAGTGCCCTGGAAACACAAGGCAGATGTTCTCTAGCACATGTTGGCCGTTCGAACTCTGCAATGAGGAAAGTAGTGCCCCGGAAGACATTGAGCTTGTCTGTGTTTGTGAACAAAGACAACCCCAATTTTTCTGTATAAAGATGTGTAGTCTACACATGATATCTTCAATCCATTCTTCATTCTTCCCGGCCACTCCCCCATTGTTACTAGAATAGCCATCTACCAATTCGAAAAGATTTCTCATCAGAATTCACAGAGTAGCCTCTTGTCAAACAGCCTCACCATAACACAAAATGTCCACCCTACAGCCTGGTGTCGAAGCGTTGCTCAAACGCAACTTGTATGTACTCTGATGATACGCTCTATCTCTGACTAACAACACAAAACAAGAGAATTTGTGAAGAAGCATGAGGCAATTCCAACTTTTGCTGAACTAGCAGAAATGGGTGTGGACTTCCCGCATATCATCGTTTGTATGCTATGTCCTTATACCAGCGAGGTGTCGTATGCCACGCTCATGTTTGTGTAGTGACTTGTGCGGACCCACGCTGCCAACCAGAGAAGTTTTTGAACATTCAATCTGGAGGTATGTTGAACCTTCAGAACCGTGCGCGGTTAAAGTATACGTCTCGGTCTAACGTACAAAAGAGGGAGTCATCATCATGAGAAATGTTGGAGGACATGTGTCGCCCGCCTTGACAGATATTCTCGCGCTCGACTCCTTCATCCGGATTGATGAGATCCTGATCGTGCATCATACAGGCATGTCCCCCCAAATTTCCAATCCTCCCTTACTCACTAGAGTATATGTAGATTGTGGCACTACACATTTCAAGGACAACAAAATCCGAGACGTCCTAAAAGCTCGCGTAGCTGAAGATCACTATCAAGCTCTTGATAAGATGACATTTGGTGCAATTGATGAGTATGTAAAAGGATCCCAACTCTCTTGGAAAGGTACTAATGGCCAAGTAGTTTGAAAGAATCCGTCGTGGATGATATCAATATTCTTCGAGGCAGCCCGTTTATCCGACCAGAACTAGCCGAGAAGACGTATGGATTCGTCTACGATCTCAAGAGTGGCAAATTGGAGGTTGTGAAGGCCTAATCAGTCGATAGTGCTGTCTGATGACAGAGAGTAAGGCTGCATCATGCAGACTACTGCATGTGTCCGTCGATCATGGTCTGCACAGTCACGTACAGTGGTTCTACTTTGTAGAGAATGTTCCTAGTGATACCGTAGATGTGGTTCGGTAAAGCCAAGAGCATTTCAAAACACTGTCGTTACACAATGAATTTGACTCTTTGAGAATAAGGGCTATCCCATTTGTTAGATGGCCCACATGCGAACTGCAGTATATGGTGTTCTTTCATGTGATTATAGTTTTACCCGCAAGAATGTAGTATCCTCAGACGCTTTCTCTCATGAACAAAAACTTCCAGATTTAGGATCACGTAACAGAATTTCAAATGGAAGAAGATCACAGCTTCTTACGGTGGTTGCCAAGGCAGCTTGAGAGATTTAAACCCCACCCATACCAGTGAATTATTGAAGCAGGAGAATGGGTCGGCAACGCGGCGATGCAGGAGAGTGTAGACCAGGGTGGGATATCAGAATGATCTGATTAGATTTAAAAGATCTGATTAGATGCTGACCGACAGTTCACCTCATCTTATCAAGCTAAGCAGTCGAGACCATGAGAAAGACTTTTCACTGGCTGTTTCCTAGCCAGTTTAGGATTGAGCGAACTCCCTAATACTATATGGGTAACTCCGCGTTTTCGCCCAGTCATTCACCTCGATGAGCAGGCACGGCAGGTCTACTGGAGGCGACAATTTCATTCACAGACTGGGCCTGCAGGTTGTTGCATGTGTACACGTCAAATCTCGCGCAACAGAACACCGAGTTACTGTCTGCAACTGCCAAAAACTCTTGAAAACGTACATCGGAGACAACCACTGACCTGGCATGACGGTTCTCTTCGTACCCAAAGCGGACATTCACAGCACAAAACCCCACCCCACCCTGCCATTTAAGCTCCGGATTTTCCCAGCCCTTCCACCACCATAGCCGTACGAGGAAAGCCAAGCCGAGGGATGTGCCAGACGGCACAAACTCTTCATCGCGTGATACGGCTTTTGGCGGATGAAGCAACGCGCTCATCTGGAATCCAGGTTGTTAAGCATTTACTGGCATTTATGATCTGAGAAGGGTTCCCGACACATCGACACACCGTCAGGCGCACCGCATGAAGGGCAGCATTCACGGTACCGATGTCATAACGATGCCATCACAATGCTCAAAGAAGAAAAAGTAACGAAATCGTGTGATGAATGATGAGTGTGAAATGTGGAATGTGGAATGATTGCGACGCCACCAGCAGATAATCTAATCAGATCAAGACTTAGCGCAAAAGTTGCGGATCTGATAACTTTAAGTCTGGGATGGTTGACGTTGCACCCACTTCAGTTGCAAATTCTTCTCGCCCATCCAAAGATATGATTGGTTCTTGGCTGGATATCATATCGGACCTGCAAAAAGAATATGCAGCTAAGGGTGGAACCCTGGGATTCACACCACACCATAACCTTTTACTATTATCAAAACATTGCCAAAGGCGCCTCTCTATGGCTGGATGGTCCTCGTCACTCCATAATTTCTCGAAGGGTTCGGGTGCTCCGACTTTCGCAGCACTACCACATGGGGTTACAAGGCCGTGGGACATTCGCCCTACTTGTATGGACCGTGGATCATGGAACGGTCGTAGTACGGTAATGGGAAAAGGTAGGTCAACTAATGTACATATACATACAGAGCTTTCCGCATCTATTGTTCGATATTCTTTCCAATTCATTATTACACTTCGTTAACGAACGATATCGACGCTTTTCCATCGTGAAAGATCGATATTTGTATCAAGATGAGGTTCCCATGGAGTGCTAGAACCGAGGGCGGTGCCACCGGGCTTGCGGTTGGCGGGCCGGAAATCACTTCCTCTGAAGCCCATCCAGACAACAAGAACGATGTTTTCAACCCAACTGTCCACGATGGAATTGCGTCCAGTTCGGACGAGGATAAGCCCTCCGAGGATGCCCAGCACGGTGTTCAGGCCGTGGAAGCTGTCACTTTGGTGTGGTCTAAAACCCAATTGATTCTGGCATACGCATTGTAAGATTCTAATGTCGACTGCTGCTCCAGCTATGCATTCTAACTTCTGCGCAGTGTCTTCTTGGTCTTCTTCACAATCTCCCTGCAACAACAAATTCAAAACAATCTGAGTTATTATGTCACCTCTTCATTCTCCCTCTTGCCCTTGGTTGGTACTACGTCAATCGTATCGAGTATCGTTGGTGGTGTCGCCAGACTGCCTATTGCCAAGTTCGTTGATCTTATTGGACGTGCTGAAGGTTTCGCTGTTATGACCGGCTGTGCTGTTATAGGTAAATTCACCGATCCTCAATGAGTCTTGCACCTAAACTAATCATTCATAGGACTCATCATGATGGCCGCTTGCAGAAATGTTGAAACTTATGCTGCTGGACAGGTAAGCCACGAAGCCTTCGAATTTGAGGGTCAAACTCTGACAGTATTTAGGTTTTCTATTGGCTAGGATTTGACGGTATGATGTATGTTCTCAATGTATTCATGGCCGATACATCGAGTTTGAAGGACCGAGCGTTGGTATTCGCATTTTCGACCACACCATATATTGCAACAACATGGGCTGGGCCTCCAGCTGCGGCGTCTTTCTTGAAGACTAGTGGATGGCCGTGGGGGTATGGTGCATTTGCGATCATAACGCCTGTCATCACTCTGCCTATCTTGATTCTCCTTTGGGTCAATCAGAGGAAGGCCGAGAGACAAGGTTTAATTAAGAAGATACCGAGTGGGCGTACATTCGGAGAGAGCTTCAACTATTACTTCTGGGAGTTTGATGGTAAGTACATCGCAGCCTCTATTCCGAGCTATTAGCTGACAACCTCCAGTCATTGGTCTCGTGCTCGTCAGTGCCGGTTTCGTCCTCTTCCTCCTTCCATTCTCGCTTGCTTCGTACCAAAAGAAAGGATGGGGTGCTGGTATGATCATCGCTATGCTCGTCATCGGAATTTGCTGTCTTATTGCTTTCGCCTTCTACGAGAAATTCTTCGCGAAGAAGTCATTCATCCCATTCAGCCTTCTCACAGACAGCAGCGTGTGGGGCGCTTGCTTCTGTGCTGCCTTCTTCTTCATTTCCTTCTACTGTTGGGATTCATACTTTTACAACTACCTCCAAGCAGTTCACAACCTTTCTATTACCCATGCAGGATATGTTACCAACATTTATTCCATTGGTTCCTGCTTTTGGGCAGTAGTCATCGCCTACCTCATTCGAGTCACTGGTCGCTTCAAGTGGCTTGCCTTGTACTTCGCTGTACCTATGCAAGTTCTTGGAGTTGGACTGATGATCTATTTCCGCCAACCGAATCACAACATTGGCTATGTTATCATGTGCCAGATCTTCATTGCGTTCTCTGGAGGAACTATCGTCATCTGCGAAGAAATGGCTGTCATGGCAGCGGCTCCTCACCAAAATGTTGCGTCAATGCTTGCTCTTATTGGTCTCTTCACTTCCGTCGGTGGCGCCGTCGGGGTTGCCATTTCGGGAGCTATCTACACCAACAAGTTCCCCGCAGCCCTAGCAACAAAGATCAGCAACGCTACTTTGGCTGCTGAATTGTATGGTAGTTTGACCGTTCAACTCCAATATCCCCTTGGTAGTCCTGAGCGAGATGCTGTTATCTACGCTTATGGTGATTCCATGAAGTGGTTAGCTGTCGCTGGTACCGTGTTCTTGATTCCATGTTTCTTCTTCGTTGCCATCTGGAAGGACTTCAAGGTCAAGGAGATGAGACAAGTCAAGGGAACTGTTGCTTAATTGCTTTTCATGTTCTTGGAAGGTGCTTGTGCCTATCTTCATACTTTCTTTCCCGTTTAGAACATGGTATTGGAAATAAATCTTTGGATATAATGGGAGAGGGTGGGAATCATGGGAAGAGAAACAGGCTTGGATATTACAGATACCCTTCATTTGATAATGATGCAACTAATGGCAGATGCTACGGTAGTTCATTCTTTCCGGATAATACGACTTATGATACTTACCCATTTCTTCCGTGTGCCATTACAGCTGGCTTTTCACCCAACCCAGTGATTCTCGCTCTGAAAAACCTGTGATTGGGACTTCACTTTCATCTACAACATAACAGACTGTTCAACAACATCGTCTTCTCGTTCTCCACCACACTTCTCTCTTAACTATGTCACTTTATCCATATAAAATTAGATGGGTGAAATACATAGTAAAAAGAGCTGACGCCAGTGCCAAGGATGAAAATGGAACAGGTCGTCCCAGAACCACTTTCATCGTGATTGTGCTCACGCTTCTCTCAATGAGATATGGGCTATGTGGGCTACTGCGCGGCTAATATGGACGAATATGTGGAGATGTTTCTCTACGATGGCGTATGTATCGATGATGATTCAAACAATCGTGGAGATAAACAGACGCCAGCCATATTGACTATCCATCACTCCTCACTCACCTCCCAGCCATTCACTCCTAATCGCCTCTCCTCCTTCAGCCACACCTCCGCCCAACCGGTCTTCACATTCACATTCACTCTCGCTCCCTCCCTCCCTCGTCGGCCACCACCCGCCGCAACCTCCGTCCTCCATCATTCACTATCCCACCACCAGCACTCCTCCAACCACACAATATAACCCCGGATACCTCATTCCCTTCAACCAAACAAACCAAACACCCTCTCTCCCCGTCTAGCTCCGCAGTTAACGCTGTCGATTTGTGCTAACGAGATTGATAGGCTCATTTCCGCCCACTCACTAACATGTTCAATAGCTTTGACTGTGATTGTGACATGCGTGACTTGTGACTGCCTGCCCGGACCCTTTACCCTGGACCTTGGACCCTGGTTGCCATAAGGATTGTGAGTTACTTCTTCTCCTTTCAGAGAGAGTGTTTGGTTACACATTATTTTTTGCCTTTTTTTGTTTTGTTTTGTTTTGCTTTTGTTTTGTTTCTTGTTTGTGATGGTTATGTATATATGAATGTTTTGGAAGCGGGAGGAAGAGAGGTAGAGATGGGACGAGAGTGTGAAAAGAGAACATAGCGCGAAACGTGGTGTGGTTCGAGGAGGACTTGGAAGACGAAAAGAGGACTTTTGGGTTGGAAGGAGTACTTGTAAGATGCAACTACATCTGATTAATCTTCATAGAGCTAAACACCCCTCAATATCAAAGCACTGGCTGTCGGAACACGAGAGCTTGGGGAATGATGTATGAGTATCGCGCCATAGTATTGAGTTGCATCATGCACTTGCTTTCGCATATTTGTTCATAGTCATACATCTACCCATCCATCCGTACATTTTCCCTCCTCAGCTGTCCTTCATTCGCAATACCTCCCTGCCTCTCCCCCTCGCTCACAGCCCCTTATACCTAATATCCTCCCCCTTAACCTTCCCCCCACTAACCCTCTCCAGCGTCTCCTCCAATCCCCTGATCTCTCTGCGCTTATCCTCCATCATCTCATTCTTCTCCAGTTTCACCCAGCCCCAGTATACAAGTTGGTATGTGAAGGCGGCCATTAGAAGCACTTTCGCGACTGGTCGTGTGAAGGTTTTGTAGAAGTTGCGCTGGGGAAGGTTAGTGAGGGGTTCCCAGCCCGGGAGCATGCAAAAGAAATAGAAGAAGACGCGGAACATACTGTAGGTGATTCTGTAGTAGCTGCAGGCGTTTCCGAAGATGCGAAACGTCTCTGGAGGATATTCCGCGACAGAGGTAGAGGCGTCCGCGAACCCCTCCATAAGGTGGTCGATATGCGATTCATCTTGTCTCCCCTCCTTCAATTACCCTTTCAAATATTCTCAGAAAGCTCTGTTTCACAACCAATTCCAATTTCAAGCTTCAATCCAATTCGCAGTATGCACTTCATTCAACCCATTTCCTTCCCTCTCAAAAACTCTCCCAGCACAAATTCGAGCTCCGAAAATGTCCATCATGGAATCCAAGCTCCGACCCGCCTAGCGCCAAAACCTTAAAGAAGCCCTGTCGCTTTCCCACAGCAGAGCGGCCGCACCCACCGCATCTGATCGATCGGGACAGATTGACTGGAGCTGTCTCCTCATTATTTCCATCCTGAGCTAATTTATTTTGAGATTACTATATCTGGTCTATTCGGTTTGAATATATATCCCTATTCTACCGAAAAGTACTTCTGTCATCAATTCACTTTGCCAACTTCTACAAATACGCTACCATACCATAGCTCCTTGCGCGCCCTTCGTACAATAATCCTCGGAGTCGAGTCGCTGCATCGCATACCTACTATATACAGAGCTTTTTGCGCATACGAAAACCTTCACAATGGTAAGCTCCCTTCGCCCGTCCTCCTATCCCTCCAATCCCCCTCTACCTCTCCTCTCCTCCCCCTTCCGCAATGGCATCACCAAACCCAAGCAAGCAGCCCTAACCACCTGCCACACACAGGCACAAACCCCCTCCCAGCGCAAAGCGAACCTGAAATTCGCCGCCAAAAACGAAGGAAAGATGGGCAAGCCCGAGGCTGCGATCAAGAAGAAGGAGAACTTCAAGAGCCCTATTAGTCCGTTCTGGCTTGGTGAGTTGTGACTTTCGTTTACTGCTGGGTTGAGAAAGGAGGGGAGGTTCTGTCGAGGGGTGACGGGCATGGATAGAGAGTTGGGATGGTTCGCAGAAGGGGCTGCGTTTCTGTATGGAGCTAGGAATGGACGGGTGCTGGCTGCTGATTGGGAGTTGGGGTGCTTTATACGGGGCGTGAAAGTGACAGCAGCTGACGGAGAGTTCATATAGGTGTGCTAGGATTCGTCGTGTTCGGCGGTTTGATATTCGAGCTTTTGAGCAGGATATTCTTCCGATAGATTCCTAAAGGACCAAGTAAGCGAGCAAGGAGATGGAGAGGCTGAAGCAGCCAATTAGTGGACGTGTGAATGAGGCGGCGCACATGCATGCATCTTCCGGCGAGCCAGCAGGGCGCTCTAAGAGCAGGGGCAGGGAGGTACTTTTTTCATTTCGATTTCAGCTGTCATCGATGACAATAGGGATCAAAAGTGGAAGCTAGATACGCTGTACTAGCTAAGGAGTTTCATTTTGAGTGGGAAATTTTTGGTTTTTTGTTCAGCTTCTTCGTATCATAAGTAAATACTACAGTTCTTTGGGTTCTAGGGATTCAATTGTGATCGGTTGCGTAATGATTGATTGAATTCTGTCTGTAGCTATCCAAGAAAACAAAACGTGGACTTGCGTTTTTGACTCCTTATTTCTCCCGGCCCCCTTATGAACTCATAATGAGCAGATTGAACAACAGGTATTACTTCCATCCCCAACACAGCAGTCGCCAACCATAGCACTACAAATCCTCATTCCATACACCAATTCAAGCACCCAACCCTCTCCTCTTCGCGCCTCCATCATGCTTCATCTTCATGCCCATCTCATACTGTCTCTCCAATTCACTCTGGACCTTCTCAATATCCCTCTTGTCCTTCTTATCTTTCCCCTCCGTCGCAGTCTTCGCACTCCCCGCCGCATTCTTCCCCGCTCCAAGCAACCTCAAGAACTTGCTTTTCCGCTGCTCATCCCCATCGAGGGCATCCGCATTCCACTGTTCTCCCGCCACATCCGCATCCGCGTTTGAAGTCTCCTTCTCCTCATCAGCTGACTTGGCAGACTTCTTACGCTTATGCTCTTTCTTGCTATCCTTTTCTTCCTTGGAGCGCTTGCGTTTCTTGGATTCATCTGCGTCTGCCGCGGGTGCGGGTTCTGGCTCAGGTTCAGAAACAGGAGCAGCTTCTTTTTCTTTCGCGGCCGCCTTTTCAGCTTTCTTCTTTTCTCGTCGCGCTTTCCTCTCCTCTTTGGTTTCTCCAACTGGTTCGGCGGCCGCGACGTCTAACGCCTTCTCAATGTTGTCCAGTAGATCGCCAGATTGGTCTTGTTCTTCTGCTGCACCGTTCTGTTGAGGTTTCTCGGGTTCTTGTGGCTGTTGAACTTCCTTAGTCACAGCCCCCTTGCCGGATTTTGCCTCTCTTTTCAATCTTTTCTGCTCCCGTCTCGCCTTCTTAGCCTCCTTTCCTTTGAGTTTTTTAGGTTGTGGTCCATTCTTCTCCTCTTCTTCCTTCTTCGCTTTCTTTTCGGTCATTGGACTATCGAATGAAGCTTTCTCACTAACACCCCCGAGAGGGATATAGTTCGCTGACTCCATCATTTTAAGAATTGGTATGGAGAATTGCGGTCCTTGAGAAAAGAGAAAAAGAGGTCGGCGCAATAGCTTGAGGGGTTTGCGATTGAGAATTGTTTTTTTTGAGCCTACGATAACGATAAGAATTTTGGTCACGTGATGTCTCACGTCCAAAACGCGAAGTATATATTCTATTTCTCTCTGTTTAAGGGCGCTAATGTAGAGGCAGGTTTAGCTGTGCACTTTCTTAGATCATATTCATCCAGAGCTTTTACTGTAAATCTAATACTCTTCGAATTCATCTTCGACATACTTAGTCGTAAACAAAAGTCACATCATTCTCATCCGGTTGAAACAGTTCCATATCAAATCTTTTGGTTAAAACAGCTATGATGACATGCGGTTCGGCCCGAGCTCGCTCCATGCTATTAGTGACCTTCGTACAAGTCGGAAATAAAACTTAGACATCTTTTAGTTTGAATTCTAACTTCATTGTTCTTCAAACTATGTGTATGGTATCCATGCCGCGCTCCATACGCCGGCAATGCCGCCTGAATATGCTATGCACCTATTACGCCTGTTCCACTACTGCTTCCTCCGTCTTCGGCTTCTTCTTTTTCTTCTTCGGCTTCACAACGTCGGGAGCCGGGGCTGCAGAAGGCTCCCCTTCTCCGTCATCGGCCACGGCCTTCTTGACCTTTTTCTTTTTCTTCACTACTGTTGCATCTTCTCCTTCAGTAGGTTTGACCTTCTTTTTTGTCTTCCTCTTTACGACGACTCCTTCGGGTGGTACATCCTGCGCAGCGTGGATCCTTTCATTGGCTCGTTGCATCTCCAAGCGTAACCTCTCTACCTCTTTCATGGCCTTGGCCATTTCGGCCTCTTCCCTTTGCTGCCGTTCGAAATCTATGCCAGTAGTATCGTCACCCTCAAGGGAGAATTCTCCAATATGACTAGAATCCACTTGTAATAATGATTGTTTCCCTCTGGCGACCCGGGCCCTCATTCCCTCTGCGCTATCGCCCGATTCGTTGGCTGGTGTTGAGGTTCCACTGAAATTGAGCGTCTCGTCTGCAGCGACTTGTATCCGTTGACGTGGTTTCTTTTTGGCAGGCTTTTTGCTCTGTGCCGGGTCTAGGTTTGTCTTGCCAAGATCTAATTGCATGATCGGAATAGCATCAATATCCAGATCAGGCCCGTTGTTACTCCGAAGGATGTTGTGTAATGGTGTTGACATCCCGGACGCGCTGTCATTTGGCGCAATATAGAATGGGTCATCTTTGTTTCTTTCCAATCGTTCCGCTCGCCGCCGAGAAATTATGTCTGGATCGAGATACGAGTCTTCGCTACCCTGTTGATACGATGATACTTTCTCATCTAAAGCCCCGCCCAGTCGGTTGATAGCGGGCTCATTACTACTAATTGAGGTAGGTTCTTGCTTCTGGTGATAATAAACCTCGAATTCATCATCTTCCGGCTCATCAAAGGAGATTATATCCACGTTCCGCAGTAGATTGTGCAAGTTCGGATTAATTGGCTGATCGAGATCCAACGATGAGGGTATTGGTACATTCCTTTGTGCTGTACTTGCAACCGAATTTAATTCCTGACCGCGGAACAACGAAGGGATCGCCTGTGTGAGTAGCAGTGGGGCATCATTCTGGATAGAGTCTGATGAGGGTTCCTGAGCAGCTGTCGCTTCCGCTGCCAGCTTGAGTAATTCCGAAAACTCTACTGCTCTTTCTTGTACCTCAAGATCAGGATGCATAGCTAATGGCTCTAGAGTATTGATTATACGAGCCATCAAAAGTGTCATCATAGTCTTCCGTTCGGCAGTCCATGGTGTTTCATCATCGCCAGCCATAAGAGCGAAGACCTTTATCACCGCTTGAAGATATATGATTAAACCATCGGCAGATGTTGCTGCCTGCGTAATTTGTAGTAATGCTGTCAATGTATTCTCCGGTGACTCCAAATCAGTTGCGTACTCTCCTACTATCCACGATATTGGCCGCAGTGCGCCATTACCCGCGTTCATCTGAGTCGCGCTGTCATTGTAAAGTTGTACAAGTATCAATTCGGCGGCAGCGGCAGCTTGTGACCGGACTGCCTTCACTTTGACAGCTACGTTGCGAAGCTCATCACCAATTTTCTCGGAGATATTGCTGTTAGTGGTGCTCTCCGAATCTTGATCGAAAGACGACTGGCTTGTAACGGGAGCATTTCGAACTAGCTGAACCAGAACAGAAATATACCAATCAAAGTCAACTAAGTTGGCATAGTTATTGCTTGAACACATCTCAAGTATCCTCGTGATGACATCAATCTTGTAATCATCCGGCAAGAGAACTTCTGGTGACGCTCCTTTATCGGATGTGATTGCGACCTCGGGAGCTTCGTCGTCTGATTCTGCTTCAGGCTCAATGTGTCCTGTAGGTCGAGCTTTGCGGTCACCTGAAGGCGCTGGTGGGGCATTTCGAAGTTGTCTCATCAGCTTGCTAACGATAGACATGAGGTTATCGCTACTAACCATACCTACCACTAGATCCAAGGCGCGCAACCGGATTGAGATGTCGGCGCTGTCAATGCAGTCCATTATGACATCCTCTTGTTGCGCTACAAGGTTTGGATGTGTGACGACAATCTTGTTGAATGCAAGCAGAGCAACATATTTTACTTGTATATATCAGTGCCTTTACCCCTCAGCAATAAAAACAAGACCAACTTACAATTTGGGTCTCCTTCTACCATGATCATGCCGCGGAGCTTGCTGACGCATAAGGTAGCAATTTCATCTCCTCCTGCGGATTCATCACTGCTCCCCAAAATACCTCCTTGTATGATGCCATTTATGCATTCATACAACAAGGACATTGCAGGAGTTGTTCGGATTATGGAAGTCAGCGGCGGGAGCAGCTTTTTGACTAGTCTCGGCTCAAGGGGGGTAAGGGTAGCGAACTATAAGTTTGTTAGTGTCTAATCTCGAATGCAGTCAATGCTACGAACAAGCTTGATCAACTTAATGGCCATCCAGTTGTTTCCACTATCCACAAGAAGCTCAAATAACCTCGGAGCCAGGGGCAAAAAGTCTTGTGGTCTTCGCCAACCTAGCTCACAAACTACATTTATAATAGCAGCGGTGACACTCGGGTTCTCCCCATCATCCATCAGTCTTTCCTTGATCTTCGGCCATGCTGGCCGCAGCGTTTCCGGATAAACCAAAGCTAATCTGTAAAGAGTAACAATGGTTTTCTTGCGAATCGCAGGATGTGAATGGGTCATTCGCGGTAGAAGATCCGTAAGGACAGACATGGCGAGGGAGGGAGTGATGACGTGCGGTAGAGTTATGATAGGAAGTGATATCGTCGTCGGTGCCGAAGAGCCCAAGTCCTGCGAAATAATCAGCATGAAAGGAAAATATGAAGCCAGCTTTCTCTACCTTTTTGAGAAGATTCGTAGCGAGCATAAGAACTTCAGTATCTGGCCGAAAGCTTTGAACGGCCCCAAGATAGCCAACTCGTTTCTGTAGGTATTTGGGCGAGGACATAACTTCGAGGACGTGAAAGGAGGCCCAGGACATGTCATGACCGAACATCTCGAGATACACCAGCTTCAACAAAGCCGTAGCCTTGAGGTCTGCCAACAAACTGTTAACCTCGATGCCCCCCTCCAAGTATTAAGGACTAACCCATATCGGACCCCTTTACTTCTGCTCGACATTCTTTCAAACTGTTCTGAATGTATTCCTTTTCATTGCCCTTATGGTTTCGCAGGCCGCGGATGAGGTCGTACAAGGATTTTTCGAACCTGCTATAGCTTTAGTTGATGGTCATAGTGAAGGGCTGTGCTGAAAGGGCGCACATTGTTGAAGATTTATTGTATGTGGCGGTCCTCCATCAAGGAGGTCACTTAGAACTTTGAATAAATGGAATTAGCGATGCGCATGATTATGCCTTTCCAGGTCCAAACAAGAATCAAAAAGAAGGTCGCAAAAGTGTGATTTTGTCGCGTCGATTCGAGCAACTATTCCTCCGAACAGATAGAACTACGCTATCGGTAGTGACGGTTCCCCTCCACTATCTACAAGGCATCTATCAATTATCATAAGGCACCAACACTAAGTTTCATGGGAAGCTCTCGATCATTGAAGCTGCCACTCTTCAACTTAATTGTCACAGCAAGCAAATTCTAATACGAAAATCAGCAACCCATCGTGTACATACAAGTTACGATACTTCGCACTATGTCTTCCGCTCTACTACACCCGCCAGCGCATCTTCCACCAGCTTTAGCACTCCAACTCTCACAACAAGCTCCATCATTGTTACAGAACACACCCTCTTCAATATCCTCATATTCTCTCAAGTCTCTCTGGTCCGTCGCAGAATCGCCGGAGCTATGGACTACCTACGAAAATCTAATGATGTCATGTCTACGCACCGGGGATGAACAATCTGCGCATTTATGCTTGCAAAGGCTTACAGAAAGATTCGGAGCTGAGAACGAGAGAGTAATGGCATTTAGAGGAATGTTTCAAGAGGCTGTTGCAGAAGATGATGCGGCATTGAAAAAGGTCTTAGAAGAATACGAGAAGATCCTATCGGAAGATCCAAGCAATATGGTAAGCTTATTCCAACGTGTCTCCATATGAATACTTTCTCACGTTTGCAGCCTGTATCTAAGCGTCGCATCGCTCTTCTGAAAACACTCAAGAAGACACCTGAAGCTATCACCGCACTTAATGAGCTGCTGGATTCGTCTCCAATAGACGCAGAAGCTTGGGCTGAACTAGCAGATCTGTATGTCTCGCAGGGGATGTACGCACAGGGTATCTTCGCCTTAGAAGAGGTCCTACTAATTACACCCAACGCGTGGAATGTGTGTAATCCCGTCCCAATCCTACCTCAAGCCGCATATTAATATTCAACTTTAGATTCATGCCCGACTCGGCGAAGTTCTATACATTGCAGCGGGTGCGAACGATTCCAATGCGGATCGGTACCTCGCAGAGTCGTTACGCTGGTTTTGTAGAAGCATCGAGCTATGTGATGATTACCTCCGTGGATACTATGGGCTGAAGTTGGTAGGTGATGTTAGAGAATTTCTTGATCGCGTCGTAGTTTTAACACCTCACAGGTCAGCGCTCGACTCTTGGGCGCACTTCCCACGGCTCGTTCTAGCAAATCGGACACTGGTTTGCCTCTACCAGATATCAAGACTGTTGAAAGGTTGAATGAAACTGCAACAGCAAAACTGTCTGAGATTGTCCGTCGGAGTGCTGCGGATGAACCTAGCTGGCAGGGTTACGATGCAGCATCGCTCATTGCTGCTCGGGAATTGTTGAACAGGGACTCGGATGCCGTCACTCGCTGATAGCCATTAGAATGGACCAGTTCTCCGATTAAAAGGTCCCTGCAAGGCACATGTTTGCAATCCGGAGTAACATGATCCACAATTCGGATTAATCGATGCTAGGGCAAGATCTAGGCAGAATCATCATGGCAAAATGTTTGATAGTTCTGCATCTTGCCCGTTCGAAAATTTTCCATATTCATGAATCGCAGTCACGAAATTTCATGACCAGGTAACTTCCTAAGCCTCCAAAGGTCGTGGCACCAGTAAGAGACGCCGTTATGAATGTCGGTGCCCAATCATTGGATTGGCGTCTGAGGATTGCCATATCGGGCATGGGCTCGGAATATTTGGGCACCATCCAACAGTTTAGGCTGTCGCAAAAAGCGGTGATAGATATTTTTGTACCTTTGTAGAGGCTCTGAATATGAAGGAAGCAAATGAAGATGTTTCTTTTGCGCTTTGCAGATAGCCGTGACAACGCACGGGGTAGAACAGACGGGAATGTCCTAAGCCTGTATTGCGTATATGTAGATAGGATCAGCCTTGATGGGGGCGACGGATTACAGCTGAGGCCACAAACAAAGCTGAAGACTCTTTCCCCCTCGTCCAGAAACCAAACGAATTATTTTGCACACTGTGGACGCTCTATCGCAAGTTGCAACCTGTCGTGCAACATGGTGGCCCAATCCAACCGGTACTTCCAGATCCAGATATGCGGAACATCCTCAACCTCATCACAAGACCAACTACACAAAGAGGAAAGGCTGAGGAAGCCTCGACTGCAGTTCCAGAATCGCCCAGCATCAAGCATCAAGCACCTCTCCGGAAGAGAAAGTTTTTTTTACTGCCGGCCCACATTAGCTCGTGCGTTCACGTACTTCGTACCTAAAGTTCCATGCTGTCCATGCACATTACTGGAATGGAAGCCCAAGGACTTGCATCCGATTAACACTCAGACTCGAGTAAGTGTCCCCCCGTGCCCCCATCAGCAAACGTCGCCAGGTAGACCGAGACCCCTCCCCATTCCAGCCTCCAGATCCCCCCTAGCAACACGGTGCCATTCACTATTTATTTGCACCCTGCAGTCCAATTGAAACCGGCGGAGCAAATCGACAACATCATCATACATGCACCATCAAGTGGCCCGCCCACAAACCGGAGGGCAGCATAAGGTATTTTCTGATAAAGCACAAAAGGCACACAACCCGTTCACGACATTGCACCTACATAAGTCCACAGCATCGCATCGCGGCGCATCTTCAATCTCTCTGCTCTTTCTCATTTGCTTCGGTTTGCCCTGCAGAATCCGGAAACCGAGAAACCAAGAAAGCAGAACCAGAACCCAAGTCAGTGGTATCCGGTGAGCGAGTCCTGTTCGTACCGTAGGAGCACAGAAGGAAATCCAGTTGTTCACCACTTTGGTGGCATTAACCGTCGCATTAACCGTCGCATAAACCTCACTCTAACCACACAACCCGCATCCATATCGGATGGTCTCCTCCTGGCGGCCAACCTTGGGAACCGGGGACCATTTACTGAGGTGACCTTCTGGAATTATAACATTGGACTGGGACTTTTACCTGGCACTTTACCTCGTACTTTGCCTCGTACTTCTAACACCGAGCACGGGAGCCAGCCGGCCAGGATTGTGGGTGTGGACATACTTCGTACTTGCACGCTTGGTAAAAGTGGCAGCAACTGCCTGACACGATCAAACCAGAAATGGCGCTAAAAGATTGAACCCCTCGCAGCAGAAAAGTACCCGGGAAACCCTACCTACCTGCTTTTACGTTACTTTGCCTTGCCTTACCAAGTCACTTTGCCATTTCTTAATAAACCTTTAAGAACCTTACTTACCCTGAACCATCCATCGTCTGCAAAGTCCGAGAGTAATTTTTTTTATTTTCCTGCTTTCTTGCTCCTACGCCCACATTCACGCCCGCACACCCACCCACCTTCCGTCCGCCGCCAGCCATATCTTAATTTCACCTCACCTCTCCTCACCTCACCGATAAACCCCTCTCGTCCTTCCTCTTTTTTCTCTCACACCACCCACCACCCTCCACCCACCGCTTCATACGCCAACAGAGGCGGCAACAAGAACGAAGACGGCGAACCTCAAGTAGTGCTACCTTTTTAAATCCATCTGCGTGCTACCGTCATCTCCGATCATACATTTCCCGATTGACACAACCTCCCTCGAAATCTCGACTTACAGGCAAAGCCCGATTGATCGATAAACGGAACACTGCTGTAGTAGATTCCGCGACGGCCCGCATAAACAATCTTCTTGAATAGGCAGACTACGACACCATAACAACGCAACCAATAACGCAATTGCTGTAGTGTTGTCAACTATCGCTAGCTCTGTTAACGCATATCGCCTGGTCATTCATACGAAATCCTTTACAATACAATACATACATACTTGGCAGTCCAATCCGGACACTGTTGAGAAGATTCTGAGGTAGAACTTTTTTTGGGCGAGGACCCGCCCTTCTTTCAATTCTCGAGGATATCTTCACTCGACATTCTCTGACAGAGAGTTGTTAGTGCGAGATAATTCCTTGCTAGGAACAAATTCAATGCCGTAAGCTTGTTGATTTCGCAGCAAACTCGTCTCAATCGGGTTTGCGACACAGTCGGCGCTCTGAATATTGTGCTAATATCTTGCAGGTTAACCACCAGGCCACCTCGAATCAACATAGAGACTGCCCGTTCGCAGAGTCCTTTCACGAGCTCATCGCAGTCAACTTCAAACTCTCGATCCAATTCCTTCTCTGAGGGCTCATCAGGTACTGGAGCCCACGTTCCCTCTACCGACAGCCACGAATTTTCTGACGATTTAGACGATACTTGGGATCCAGTGTATTCTGACGAAATCGAACCATCCGAGTCTGCGTCGCGTCCACCAGCTCGCACATCAAGATATAGGGAACAAAGCACAAGTCGGCCACCGCCAGTTGACCGTCCATCGTACGAACGCCCTACACGTCGACACACCCCCGCTGCAGAACGCAATCACCGTCCACCACCAACTCGCGTACATCGGCACACTGCGCCGGTGGCACCGCCAACCGTGGAGTCTCCAGACGATTACCCGGGCTATGGCCGAGGCTACCCCGCGCCAGCAGTACCCGGCCCATATGGTGCTAGAGCTCCCCCTCCCGCTCCTGGCTATGCTCCCAGTGCCTATTCCGCCCCGGCCGCGAGTAATAGCCCATACGCACCTCCATTCGGCACTGCCCCACCACCCCCTGGTCCTGGAGCCCTAACCCATTATGGAGGAGGCTATCCACAATACACCCATAGCTCTTCCTCAAATCCATTCGCTCCACAACCTTCGCCGAGTCCTGGTGGCGCCAGCTACTTTAACAGCCATAATGGCCATCTTCCAATGTCTGGCCATAGTACGCCTGGTGGATATCCAGGGCATGCAGGTGCTCATCATGCCAGTCCTCATCATGCCGGTGCTCATCATCCCGGTGGCCATCACGCTGGACACGAATTAATGCACTATGCGCCTCCTTCCCAAGGCTATTCTCCGTATCCCGGGTATCCTGGATATGTGCCCCCTGGCATGCCTCCTGGCGCACCAGGAGTACAGCAGGCATTGATGTCACCAGGAGGGATGCAATATTACCAACAACAATTTTCTCCTCCTGCGTCTGCTCCTACCGAGCCTACCCCTCCGGCTGTAGATATTGAACTAGAGAAGAAGTTGATCCAAATGCAGGAAGAAATGAAACATGCGAAACTAGAGTCAGATAAAGCAAGAGAGGAGGCACAGAAGGCCCAGCAGGCATCAGCAGATGCTCAGCGAGCGCTTGCAGAGAAAGAGGCTCGAGAGGCAAAAGAGAAGAAAGACGCAGAGGAAGCAGCAGCTGCAGCGAAGAAATTGGCCGACGAAAGGGCAGAGTGGGCAAGAAAGGCCGCCGAGACCCAAGCGGCGATTGAGAAGAGAGCCGCAGAAAAGCAAGCAGAACTAGAAAAGAAAGCTGCTGAAATGGAGGCGGATCTGAGGAAGAAGGCTGCTGAGGCAGAGGCCGACTTGAAGAAGAGAATGGAAGAAGCACAGTCGATGTTAGCTGTCAAGCTTGCTCAGGAGGCGAAAGCGGAGAAGGATGCCGCAGACGCTGCGCATGCCGCCGCTATCGAAGCTGCATGGGAAAAGAAAGCAGCAGAGAGACAAGCCGAGTTGGAAAAGAAAGCTGCGACTATGGAGGCAGAGCTGAAGAAGATGGCCGCCGATAACGAAGCAGACTTAAAGAAGAAAATGGAAGAAGCTCAGTCAGCCTTAGCAGCCAAGGTCGCCAAGGAAGAGAAAGAGGCAAGGGAGGCCGCCGAAGCCGCCGAGGCTGCAGCTATCAGAGCTCAATGGGAAAAGAAAATCAAAGACGCGGAGGAAGAAGCAGCCAAGAAAGCAGCCGCTGAAGCGACGGCAAAGGCCGAGGAAGAAGCAAAGAAAGCAGCAGAGGAGGCAAAGAAGGCACTGGATGATGCAAAGAAAGCAGCAGAGGCTGCCGCCGCTGCCGCTGCTGCTCCGCCCCCCGATGACAAAAAGAAGCCGATCAGGTTTAAGGATGCTGTTGGACGGAAATTCAGTTTCCCATTCCATCTATGTGCTACTTGGAGCGTAAGTCATTCTCATATTCGAAATGCAATATGTTGTTAACATCTACTATAGGGTATGGAAGAGTTGATCAAGCAAGCTTTCCTTCATGTTGAAGTTATTGGTCCACATGTACAAGAAGGACACTACGACTTGATTGGCCCTAACGGTGAGATTATTCTTCCACAAGTATGGGAGACAGTCATTGAACCTGATTGGTCCATCACGATGCATATGTGGCCACCGCCAGAGCCAAAAGCTGCCCCTCCAGAGCGCGCGGGGCCTCCAGGACCTCCTCCAATGGATCCCAATCATGCCAGACCACGAAGCGGACACGGACATCGGCATCCTGGGTTCAATCCTCTGCGTCCGCCAACTATGCCTCCCGGTATGGGTCTTGGTGCTGCTGGTCTTAGTGCTGCTGGTCTTGGTGCTACAGGTCTTGGTGCCGGTGGTGCTAGAGCAGGACCGCCCCCACCTCCCCTAGGATTTCATATGCCTCCTGGTGTCGGGGGAAGACCTCCTCCACCGCCACCACAATTTCCTCCCGGGCCACCACCACCTCAAATTGTCACGGTTATGCCTGGCAAGCCCACAAGGAGAAAGACTGAGCCTGCTAAAGGCGTTCTGGGATGGATGGCTGGCAAGAAACCTGCGCCATCAAGCAAAGGCAGATCCAAAAAGTGAAAGGCTAAATACGATGACATATATGCGGTCCAAATTTTCTAAGTATTCCATACAAATGACTCGATGCAAGTTTTCTTCCGACTACACAAGACTTCAACCAAAATAGACGGATTCTCGATGCTTCCACCCTATTCGATTAATCCGAACCTCTAGATTCATCCACAACTAGGAAAAGTTCTTCCTTATCTTCGTCTTTATGTCGCATTCACAAAATTAGATTTATCTTTTGCGAGGTCTACCTTTGCTGGAGTCGTTCTTTGCTTTCACTGGCCATGCGGTTACTGTCCAGGAAGGCATGAATTCTTTCTACCTAAAGACGCGAAGTTTCATCTGTCTGAACACGGGAACCACATCTGCTTTTCGATTCGTATTTTCTTTTTCTGATATTTATTCTGGTCTTAGCGTTTGCTTATCATCATAGTTGTATTTTGGGGGGTTTCTATTGGGATACCATCTTGGATACAAATTTTTGCGTTTTTATGATGATTTGAAGATATACACGAACGATTATGAGATCGATGAGGATTGTGATGATGAATGTTTTTCTGGGAGGGCAGGGCGGGGCGGGGCAGATAGGGATGGGGGTTTAAGATAGGGGATAGGGTTGGAAAGGCGCATTATTCTCGCTGGTTTTATCTATGTTATCATGCATTTTATCCCTTTTTTGATTTGCTTTTTTGCTTATGAGCGACGGGGGCCGATGGCATTGCATTTTGGCTTCGATTTGGTGTTCTTGAATCACCTTATAGAATGTTTATATGGCTCTGGCTGAATGCTTTTCTGGGTCTTATTACAGTGTTTTTCTTGGCTTCAATTGGAAGTAGTCTTTGAGGGGTCATCATCTATTGAAGGGGAGGGAAATGGAATGTGATGATATAACGTGCGGAAATGGTGGCGGATTGAATGGAATTGGATAAGTGGATGGATAGGTTGATGTGGATTTGGAAAGAGAGCACACTATGGGGAGGTGGTGCGTACGTACGTCTGTAGTCTTGTTCGTTAGTTCAGAGAAAAATTTATAATAGTATAGATATGTGTCTGTCTTCTTCGTTGTGCTTGCTATGTTGCGTGCGTTGGGTAGGTACCTACCCTTTCTTGCGGTCGTCCTGGTGATGAAGATTACTACATGATATACATTATATTAGGTACAGTATATGCTGCGCCTAAGTCTCAGAACTGGTGGGGAGAGGAGGCATAACCTCGGCAGTATGTGTGTGTACATTGCAGTGCAGCGCATGGCGTATGTTTAAGGCATCTATCTCACTTTCTGGTTTTGTATGTATGTGTGTATCTACTCGGTGAGCTGCATAGAGGGGTTTTCTGCGGTTGCGCTAGAGTTAGAGTGATGCAGATGCAGGTTGGTGGGGTTGGGCTTAGGGACGGGAAGGGATGGGAGGGGAGGTGGGTTTTGGGCTTGGTCTGGGTGATGGCTTGGATTGTTTTTGGGCGGGGTGCGGGGACGAGAGGGAGTGTTGAGTAGTGGATGGATGGATGGTTTTGGGTGGAGTGTGAGGTGCTTGTGGGAGGGCCGGGATTGAGGAGGGGTGGATGGATGGGAATGGGAAATGGAGATGGTGTGTTGATTGAGTGAGTGGGAGAGGGATGGAGGAATGGGTAGGTAGGTAGTAGTGGAATATAGATGAGTGCGATGGAATGGAATATATAGAAAAGAGAGGATCATTGGTGTTCTGATTTCACTTGAAGATGTTGACAAAGGACTGGACTGGATGGCGGACGAGTGATGACTTCGCTATTGGATAGATAGAGATGTGTGGATACAAACCCCTGGAATGGAACCGGCCCTTCTCTTCTCACTATTAGGACATGGACCGAGTACGAGGAAGTCAAGTCAAGTCAAGTGAATAGCCTGTGTTTATAACGCAATACTAGATACCCAATCTTCCTTCCAACCATAGCGAAGGGTCAACGAGTCTGAAACACTCCATAATATTGAGCTTCATGATGCACGACAGGAGAATCAATCAGCATCAGCAATACAGTCTCTGTTTCCAAATCAGTTCGGTGAGACGCAGCGAGATTTGGAGATACTTGAGAGACTCAATACACACTTGTTCTGTAGCGAGAAATGTTTGGCCGGGGAAAAGCCATCTACTTATCCACCTCCTGGATAGTTACGTAGAAAGGCGAGATACGATTGCAGGTTAGATGTTCATGGCGGGGAGACCATATCGAGGCGCGCTGCCCCGGGGTTTTGTGGTTACTTGCATTGAATCGCAATGAAGAGTAAGATACGCATGGTTACTCGTTGTCTGAAGGACTGTAGATCCATCATCACTGTTTGTGTGAGTTGTGAGTGATTCCCTGCATGGGAAGGGGAATGGCCATAGAGACAAAAGGGACATGCTCTGCGTAATGTATACATATGTGAAGAGCCAGAAAAGACAAGCTGGGATGAGTGGAGATCAAACGAGATAGGATAAAAAGACCATCGGCCTCGCAGATGTGGCGGGGATGTAACGATGCTGCCGACGTCGAATCGTGGCAGACAAGGAAAGAGTTGAGCTAATCCTGCAGGGAAACTAGGAGACTTAGACGAGGAAGATATGATGGCTACCGGGCGATGAAATAGGAGTTGAGGATATGAAGGGTAGGCAAACAAGGGAAGACTTGGTATATGAGGGTACTTGAAAGGAAACCGACACCAAAATGGAGCGCGTCTAGTTGGATGATGTGAAATGATAAGTGAACCATAGAGGACTCTTCAATTATATAGAAGATAAGCGACTGTAGATGTTGCCAAAATGAAAATAAACGACCAGCTGTAACTTGACCTGAGCATGGAACTGATCACTGGGCGTGGTTCGGATTTATGTAAACAAGAGCAAGCCAAGATGTCGAAGGGATATTGAAGTCTCCAAGTAGACTTGTGCAATAAATGCTATAGCTTTGGTATGGGTAGATATGCAAGACAATAGCAGGAGATCGCCAAAGTGGAGATGTTACCGAGGGAAAGTAGAACCCCAAATCTGCATTCGAAAGATTGGGGAATCAAGTAAACATGGCAACAAATTCTGAAGCCTGTAAGGTATTGCAAAGTTCAGCGAGGAGTAGAATGGGGCAGGTAGCGTAATGTGAATTATCTGAAGTAGAACTCTACAATGACAGAATTGAGACACATTATGGAAGATTTCCAAGCTCGAAAAGGAGCTGTGATGCAAGATCTAAAGAAGATTTGAGCCTGATCTTGCACTTGCGGTTTAATGGTTCTCCCAAGTTAAATCTAGAGCGGCGTTGACAATTGAACTAGATGTGTGGATGCACATGGGTGTGGGAACTCAAGTTCAAGATTTTGAGCGAAGGGTCTTCTACGCACACAGACATAGAATTCGGTACATCGCTGGATACCCTGGCTATTCGAAAAGTGCTCGTTGCGATGAGACTCCCTCTTGCCCATAGTAAATGCATTCGTCGCACCAAGCTCAGGGGACCACTAAATCTTTCCAGCGACCCGTAACCACACAATGCTGGCATCTCAAATGGCATTCGGTTTCACATTGCAAGCTGAAAGAGCAATTTTCGTTAACATTTTGATGGAGATGCTTGATTCCTAGCTCATAATGCGACTAGACCATGTAATAACCCCATTCCGACCCAATGACGCAGAAGAACCGATCAAAATCCTGGTATCAAATGTTAGTATTTGCATTGAGGTTGAAGATGTCTGCGAATTTCGTTTGAGAACGTACTAAGAGGAGTGAAGAACCATCTGTTCTTTCCTGATGTGTATCTCTCCTCCAATGCTTTCTTGACGGTCTTCTTTGCCTCCTCACGTTGAGACACCTCCTTGAACGTATCGGCAGAAACAACTCCCTTCAATCCTTCCAACTCGAGAGTGTAACGTGTGGGCATCAAGTGGTTGTAGTTGATGACCTTGATGAATGGCTTAACCTTGCTGCGCTTGGCCTGCTTGGTCTTTGACATGCGGCGGGTGATTTGCGAAGGGTAACGCTCAATACCGGCGACCAATGCGTGAGGGTATGGGTGAGATTTGTTGCCGGAATCTTGGGGTTGGATGATCACGACCTGTAATTGTCCTCCATCAGCGAAAGCTCCCGTTTGCCAATTCCAAATTTTCTTCGACACTCGACATCATATCGTATCATATCGATCAAAGGATTCGTAGGCGTAAGATGTTGCTGGAGGGAAAAATTACCTTCTTTCCGGCATATCTGCCTCGGGTGATGATGGCAACACGGCCGACCTTGAGGACTATAAATTGACCGAATTAGTATTGCAGCAAGCTCGCGATCAGATATCCAGGCCAAAACATACACTTCATCTCGACTGTCGTTAGTTGTCGGGTTTGTTTGTCGTTGGGTCGTTGATTCGAGGTTATTCAGAAATCTTTTCGATAAATTCTAGCTCGTGTGCGCGAGCCCTCGCTTATGCACACGTGATGCAATTCTCTCTGGAAAAAATCTGTGGCTGCTGTGGCTGCTGTGGCGCATGTGGCTCAAGAGTTCTTATCGCTAAGACTAGTGATTGGCACTAAATTCTTCCTATTCGTCCGATGTTGGCCTGTGCGCTTCTGGTTGCTCCGCGCCAGTTGTTAATCGGAAAGTAAACAAACACCTCTCGCACCTTGACCGTACTTTAATGGAACCTTCGAAAATATAATGAAAAACCTCCACGCCATATGGCAATCACAATTAATCCTAACATAATCTGCGTTGCTTTTGCATAATTCGGAGTTCTTCCTACGCGTCTCGCGCAAAGTTTCTCATATTTTTGAGTTTCAATCTTAGAATTGAAGTAAACTGGGGATTCTTTACATCAACATTCCATTCCGAACTACTGCGTACATTCCAGCCAGGCGAGACGCATCGCGATGCCTTCTGTGGATAGGGAAGCCTCTCGCGACAGCGACCGACTCGCTCTTACACACCGACATTCTGCATCCTCAGACTTGGGACGAGCAGTTGTTCCAATGTAAGCTTCACGTCACTCATAGTCTCCAGCAGCTCTCTGACCGTGTGTTCGCAGGTGGGACAGTTCTGATCCCGTACGTGCACCTCCACCACTACCTATGAACCCCTCGTCACCAAGTGTCTCAACATCAAGGGGCAATCCTTCGAGTGCAATCAAGTCGGCGCATGCTGCTTTGACTGAAAGAGCACGAGAAAATGCCTATTCCTTAAATCCACCACCAAAGCGCCTGACCGAACCATCGCCAGAGCGTCTACTCATAAAAGGACCAGCGCCTGCCCACAAGCGTATGCAATCCCTACAGACTGGTACTGTCCGGGACTTGAGCAGTTTTATAGAAGCTGGAACATTCGGTCCGTTGAAATTGCCAGAGAAACCAACTACAAGGCCTACCACCCCTCACGCAAATAGAGATCACCTGCTGGAGTCACCTGAGAAGTTTATTGAGAAGGAGCCAGAACGATCGCCAACTCCTCCAAAGAACAAAGATATGTCGCCTCGAGATCAGATGCATGTCAGACCTTCATTACGGCGACCTCCTCAGAGTATACTGGGTGAGAACACGCCTCCGCAGTCGGCAACTATGCTGGCGCTTCAAAACATGGCGACTCGAGATTCAGACCCACCTCTCTCGAATGTGACAAATGGTTCTACAGCGCTGGTTCGCACACCTCAGACTTTCGATGCTATCTCGAATCAGATATTGAGCCTTACCAGCATCTGTACGAGCCTTCAGAGAGAGATGGCACAGCTAAGCAGAAGGAGCAAGGACAATGCCACCGACCTTGTTAGTCTCAAAGAAGCAACAAATGCCAGGGATGAGGACATACGGAAGAGTCTTCGAGAATTGGTGACTGGCCTGTCGGAAGCTGGCTCCGAATCTCGTACTCACTATGGAGGCAATAGCCTTTTTGTCGAGAACAAAGGTCATAGCTCCCCATCCTCAGCAAGAAACGGGAAGGGCTTCTCTCTACCTCGCATTCCAAGTCCTAATAGCTTCGCTGCTTCTCTGGACCGGGAGTCTATCATCTCTACCCCATTCGCTGCACCAAATCACGCAGACAACCACGCTCCGACCGTCGCACTGGTCGAGAAGGTATTGCGAGAAATGGGAACTAAAGAGGGACAAGAGCTTATGATTTCACGACTACGAGAAATTTCTGAGCAGCTCGGTCGGGAAGGCATGTCGACTGCCAAGAAAATGGAAGAATTAATAGAATTCATCAAAGAAAATACAGAGCTGGCCATGGTCGCACGTCAAAATGGTGATGGAGGAGATTCGAGAGGGCGCAAATTTAGCTTTGAAGATGCCCCGAGGTTAGAACTGGATTTCGACCGGCCTGGATCCTTGGCTCAGAGGATGGAAGCTCTTGTTGCCGCTGGAGCTGATAAGGATAATCGTAAATCAAACGGAAGGGTCCAAAAACATTCCTCCGATATACTGAATGACGATATGATGCGACTTATTCGCAATGTCAAGGACAGCGTCGCTCAAGGAGGAGGATTGACAGCAGAAGTCAAGGCTCTAGTACGCGAGCTTCGAGGTGAGGTCCTGGGCATGGGACGGGAGATTGGAAGAAAACTAGAACAGGTCGCCAAGGATGGAGCTTCAAACGGCGCGGACGTTACCGGTGTCGTTCAGACAGGCTTGGAGGAGTTAAAGGAGCACATGAATCAGCTCATTCGTGAAAGTCGCCGACAAACTTCTGCAACATCTCGAAACGCAGTGGACTATCAGGAAATATACAATGCGGTGCGCTCAGCGGTCAATGACAAGTCCGAAACAGATGATCGCATGGAGAAGGAAGATGTTCTTGAAGCCATCCGAGAGGCGTGGGAAAACTATAAGCCTGAATACAAGGTAGAGCATATCGGTCTTGAGAAAGATGAGCTTCTAGCCTGCCTAAAGGAAGGTTTGCAGGAGTATGCACCCGAAGATCGCGAAGTAGGTGCATCGAGAGAAGAAGTCTTTGCAGCTGTGATAGAAGGACTCAAGCATTTCTACCCTCCAAAGGTAGAAAATGACGCAAATCTTTCTCGGGATGAAATCCTAGATGCGGTCCGGGAGTGCCTCGAAGAATTCGAATTTCCAGCTCCGCCACCACCGGAACCTCGAGAACCTGACGTAACTCGAGAAGATATGATTGATGCTGTCAAAGAAGGACTTTCGACTTTTGACCTGTCGGCCAACTCAAGCGCTCTGAGCCTAAAGCGAGCGGAAATGATCGACGCCGTAAGAGAAGGCCTAATGCACTTTGATTTCGCCGCTCTCAATCGCGATACTGATGGAGGGATAACCCGCGACGACATGCTGACTGCTATAAGAGAAGGGCTACAAACGTATGGTATTACTGACCGGAACCGGGAGCTTGATGGCGGGGTCACAAGGGATGATGTAGTTGGAGCTGTCACCGAAAGTCTGCACACTTTTGACTTTGCCGCGAACCTACCGCCACCGCATCACGACGAGGAGAGCATCACTCGAAATGACATGTTCGAAGCAGTCAGAGCAGGCTTGGAGAGTTTCGAGTTTCCTGTCCTAAGCAAAGAAGTTGGAGAGAGTCTCACTCGTGAAGATGTTTTTGACGCTGTAAAAGAATGTCTTCATACAGTCAATATGGGTGCACTTGTGCCATTGTCGGCCCATGCCAAAGACACTGGTATTACACGGGACGATGTCTTCGAAGCAGTTAAGGATGGTCTACAAACCTTTGACTCTGCCCTTACACGCGATATTGGAGGCAGCCTCAATCGAGACGATATATTTGATGCTGTAAAGGAGGGTCTTCACAGTTTCGATTCGGCTCTTACCAAGGACGTTGGTGGATCTGGTCACTTAACCCGTCAGGATGTAATGGAGGCAATGAAGGACGTTCTCGCCACTTTCAACAATGCTCTTATTCGAGACACTGCTAGGGGTGTTTCTCGCGACGAAATGGTCGAGGTTCTGGAGGATGTCTTCGCGAAATACAACACTGCTCTAACACACGCGCCCACACAAGGTATCACACGTGAAGATGTTGTCGATGCCGTGCAGGAGGTTTTGGCTGGTTCCAGCTCTGCTCTCACTCGTGAGACTGGCAATGGTGCATCTAGAGATGTAATCTTTGAAGCTGTCCGCGCGGGTCTTGAGACTCAGGAAACTAGTGGAGGCGTTACCCGTGATGAGATCACTGATGCTGTCAAAGAAGGCAGTCTCACCCGCGATGAAGTTGTCGACGCAGTACAGGAAGTGCTGAGTACATTTAATTCTGCTCTAACTCAGGGAGCGTCTCCAAGTATCACAAGAGATGAAGTCCTGGGAGCTGTGAAGGACGGATTCCAAGCTAATAATGTCAATATCACGCGTGATGAAGTTCTCTCGGCAGTAAAGGAGGGACTGCAGTCAATGGGGCAATCTCCGACTCGAGAGGAGATTGAAGCTATCACCCGTGATGATGTTTTTGATGCTGTGAAGAATGGATTCGAAATCCACGATATTGGAGGAAGCATAACTCGAGACGATATCCTCGAAGCAGTCAAAGGAGGCAGCATAACTCGTGAAGATATCCTTGACGCTGTAAAGGATGGCCTGCAAACCTTTGACTCCGCTTTGACAAGGGGTGTCACTCCAACTGTGACCAAAGCAGATGTCTTTGAAGCTGTGAGAATCGGTCTTCAGTCTCAGCGATTTCCACCAACAATCAACCGTGATGATGTCACTGAAGCTGTCGCTGATGGTCTTCGAACCTTCAATTCTGCTCTTGTTAGCGTTACAGAAGTGAGCGCCAGTAAAGGGGATGTCTTTGATGCTGTCAAGGAAGGTTTCGAAACTTTTAATTCCGCGTTAACGCTCGATATTCCCGTTGGTGTTAGCCGCGAAGACGTCATGGACGCCGTGAAAGAAGGACTGCAAACCTTTGACTCTGCGCTTACCCGAGAGAATGTCAACATCAGCCGAGAAGATATTCTTGGCGCTGTCAAGGAAGGTCTAGAAAAGTACGATTTTGCTGCATCGACTGCTGTTACCACGGTTAGTCGTGATGTCGCAGAGACTATCACTAAAGAAGATATCTTTGAGGCCGTGAAAGCCGGACTTCAGACTTCATCCAACCCTGTTGATGCTTTCACGACCCAACTTTCGGAACGCTTGCAAGATATCTTGGAGTCGATACGCACGGAATTTAAGGCGGTCTCGGATGAAGCGAAGGAGAGCGTTGTTGCACATGAACGAGATACCGAACAGCTGCTTGGTGCAACCAAAGATGGATTTGAGAAGCTCCGCTCTGATATTGCGAGTTATGTAGATCGCTCTTCTGATGTCACAGGAAAAGATGAAATTCTTGAAAACATGCGAGACAACTTCATCACTCTTCGATCAGAAGTTGAGGAGCTGATTTCCAAGAACTCAACTACTGGCTTCGAGACAGTGCATGGGGAGTTGGCACATTTGCGAGAATCGGTGGCGACTGCGCTCATTCGTGAAGGAGCCAACTCTGACAAAGATGAAATTCTCGATGCCTTGAAGGAGGGTCTTGAGGGTCTCCGAGCCGGTATGGAGAGGCCACGTGAAGACGATGAAGACAGTATGCCAGGGACTGGCGACATCATCGATGCCCTACAGGATGGCTTTACTGTTCTGAAAGCCGAAGTTGAAAAGGTCGGCAGTAAACCTATCGACATGAGTATCAATCATGAGATTTTGGACACCCTCAAACAAGGTCTAGAAGGGCTGCGTGCTGAACTTGATTCTTTGAAGGAGACTAAAAAAGAAGAGCAAGCTTTAGTAGAGATCAACAATCGTGCCATTGTTCCACTGGCAAAGGACAACTTGAAGCGGGACGATATTGAGAAACTGGAATTGCTCATCACCCAGTTAAGAGTGAAGGTCGAAGCAATTGAAGCCCTTGAGCACCCAGCCCCACAGCCAGCCCCTGCTTCAATAGCAAAGGAGGATTTGGCAAGCATTGAAGGTATGCTTCGTGGAGTACAAGAAAAGATCGACGGCTTCTTCACTCAAGTCGCCATCCCGAACGAAAATATTGTCAAGAAGGAAGACCTGCAGGCTATCGAGACTCTGCTACGAAATACCAAGGCCAAGGTCGATGAAATTGACCCCGAACAGGCTGCTAAGAAAGATGACATCGAGACAATGGGAACGCTGATTCTTGAGGCTCGAGATGGTATCAACAACTTGACCACTCATCTTGAAGAAGTGTCGAAACAGGATCATATCAACGCCGTGGAAACTTTAGTTCGTGATATCTTGATAGGCCTAGCGGAAATCAAGGAACATGCCGAGAGCCAAGCTGAAGATCTCGAGAAGGTCACCAAAACCGACATCGAAGCTGTTGAAGCTGTGTGCCTAGATGTCAAATCTGCCATCGAACAGACCGTTGTTCCCGAGTTTGCTGCTCTGGCAACAAAAGAAGATGTCAACAATCTTGGAGAAGTTGTCAATGAATTCAAAGAGCGCATGGAGACACACGCATCTGCCAATGCTAAAGCATTCGAAGAGCGTCAGGCAGAGACGGTCGGTGTTGGAGAACGTGTCACTGAAATCAAATCCTTCCTCGAACAATTCAAAGACGCAATGAAGGAAAAGCTTGATGAAGGTGCCACCAGCATTGATTCTTTACGCGAATTCCTCGACGGCTTAGGAGAGATTATCAGCAAGAACGAGAATATGACTGATGATATCAAAGGTGTCTTTGAAGTCGTCAAGACAGAGTTTGAGCAATGCAATGCTGGTATAGTTGGGGCCAAACTCGAGGTTGACGAAAAGTTCCAACAGACATGGGACAAGCTGGACACAGGATTGGAGGAGAAGTTCGGCGAGCTAATGAGCAAGTACGACGAGATTCAGAACTTCCTGGAAGAACAATCAAAGCTCGGCGAAGAAAAGACCACAGAGGTTGAGGCTACCGTTCTCAGCACTAAGCAGGTAGTAGACGATATCAAACTGCTTGTAGATACATTGTCTACTGCCTTGACTGAGTCGGTTGAAAAGATAGATGAAGGATCGAAGACTGTTTTCACTCGTGTTGACGAAACTTTCACCAAAGTCGAAGAAGTGCAGGCCGAAGCTAAGAGCGAGCATAAGCTCACGCGAGAGGAAGTTCTAAAGACTCTCGGAATTGTTGAAGGCGTTCAAGGGAACGTTACTGAATACAACCCCCAAATTCTCGAATCTATCAAAGACGTTCTCGCCATTGTCGCTCAACACTATGAGCACTCAAAATCAGCTTCCGAGGCAATCCAAGGCAAGATCGCAGATATCCCCCCACCACCCGAGATCCCGCCCCCGATTGAACCTGAGAAATATGATGATGCGCCTGTTCATGAGAAACTGGACAAACTTGTCGATCACATGCAAGAAGCTGGTAAATCATTCGCTCAGTTAGAGATGCTCGATAAGATCCATCAAAAAGTCATGGACACTGCTTCAGAGGTGTCGCAATTTGTTACCAAGCAGACTCAGCGTATTGCCTACGACCATGCCGAGAAGGAAAGAGCAGCCGAAGCAGCTACCATTGCTCTCGAGAGACGTCTTGCTCAGAAAGAACTTGTTGAGGCAACAGTAGTTGGTCTTCGTGACGAAGAAGAGCTTCTAAGAGCATCCATTGCAAAACTCAAGACTGAGAAAGAAGACCTTACGTATCAGAAGTTGCGACTTACTTCCGATGTATCAAGCTTAGAGACTGCCTTGAGGATTCGTCGTGAAGAGCTTCAGGCAATGGAGGCCAGGGCTGAGGGTCTCGAACGACGTATTCTTGAAGGTGTCATTGATCATTCTCGCGCTCTTCTACTATCGAAGAATTCGGCAAAGAATGCTCGGGACCCAATGAGCCGCAAACGTACTTCTGTCCACCGAAACTCAACTGCTGCGTCCGTTGCCTCGAGCGTCAGATCAAAAGCTCCCTCTACAACTCATGACGCAGTCAACATAGCCATGAAAAACCGTTCGATGAATAAAGCGCCACCTTCTGATCAAGCATCTCGACGTATTCTGTCCCTAAGTCAAATCAACAACAACCTCCCTAACGGCAACTTCAAGCGTAGTCACAGCGTCAAAAAGTCTGATGAATCTAGTGTTCGCAAATCCAGCTGGGGAGGAACCACGGCGCGAAATTATGGAGAGTTGAATAAGGAGAACCTGGCTCTGAGAGAACAGGAGCATGAAGATGGAAGTTCAAACGAAAGTGATGGAGCAACGATGAGGAGGAGTAGTCATGGTACGACGGTTATTACGGAGAACGGAACGATTATGACTGGAACAGACAGTCTTGAAGAAGGACAAGAATGGACGGAAAGCGTGGATGGAGATGGGGACTCCGAAACAGAGAGTGACCTGACGAATGGACATCAGGCGGTAACATTGTATGAGCCCGTGGAAGAGGTGGCATAAAAGTTGAACGTGTGTGTGATACCCAGTGGATGAGCGATGGATGGAGGGATATTGGAGTGGTGTTTTGTCTTTTGTCCTTTTCTTGTATTGTTCTTCGAATTGGGGGTTTGGGAGGATGAAGTATGTATCATGGAAGGCTAGGAACTGGCGGGGAATCACGACAGAACCTATACCATTTGTATGGTTTTGCGAGGACGGCCCGAGTTAATGATTTTGATGAATAGCGTTTTAGCGATTGTTATGTTTAATTATTTTGTATGTTTTTTAGTATAGTAGTGATATTGATAGTTCTGAGTATATATATATAGCTCTTCTCATCATGTAAATCTACCTGCTTCTGTTCCTTGTGTCGCAAGTCTGTGAATACATGAAATCCACCCTCTTCGAAGGAGTTTGTATTACTTTTCCTTCTTCAATACCTTCCTCCCCATCATCCACGGCCACAAGCACTCAGGTACTGCAACCTCCTTCTTCTCCTCATTCCATCCATTCTCGAGAATCGCAGCAATTACCCTCGGCACCGCCAACGCAGTCCCATTCACCGTCCAAGGAAACGCCATCTTCCCCCCATTCTTCGGATTCTCCACTCTCGTTGCCAACCGTCTACTCTGATAGTCCCCGCAGATACTCAAGCTCGTCACCTCGCCCCACCCTTCATCTCGTTCCTTCCGCGACGGGAAATACGCCTCGATATCAATCTTCCGCATGGCGCTGGCTCCCAGATCCGTCGACGGCATCTCCAGAATCCGACAGTGCAGGCCGAGGGACTGCAGAATCTCCTGCTGGATCGAGAGCATGCTGTTGAATGTCGAGAGCGCGGATTCGTAGTCCGCTGAGGTCCATGCGAACATTTCCACTTTCGTGAATTCGTGCACCCGGTACAATCCCTTGGTATCGATTCCCCGCGCGCCCGCTTCTGCCCGGTAGCACCGCGACACGGCGATTTTCTTCAACGGGAGAGAGGACTCGGGAATCGTAGACGAGGCGTACATAGCCGCGAGCGGGATCTCTGCCGTGCCGACGAGTGAGTGGGATGGTTTTCCGGATGCGGAATCAGAAGCAGATTGCGCGATGCTGTAGATTTGCTGCTCGCCGGATTGGTCGCGCGGCTGGAAACCGCAGGCTGATGCGATGTGCGAATAGACCATTGTGGGCGGGGATACAATCTCCCATCCTTGCGAGAGAGCGACAGAGATCGAGTATTGGGTGAGTGCTTGCTCGAGTAGTGCGGCGCCGTTGAGTAGGTAGTACCAGCCCCAGCCGCTGGTGGTGGAGGCGGAGCTGAAGTCGAGGAGGTGCAGTTCGGTGCCGATTTGGACGTGCGATGTGGAGGGGGAGGTGGGGGTGTCGGAGGGGGCGGGGTTGATCGTTCCTATTTGGGTGGGTTCGCTGCCGCGGGGGGTTTCGTGGGATGTGAGGTTGGGTATTGATGCGGCGAGAGTGTTGATTTCGTTTGTCAACTCTACTTCTTTGACCTCAATCCCTGAGATCTTCTCCTTCAGTTCCCTTGCTTCTTCAATCAACTTTGCTCGCTCCTCGTGTGACCTCGTCGAGAGCGGCTTTTTCAATTCCGCTTTTATGACATTATTTCGTTCGCGCAGTGCGCGCGCTTCATGCTGATATTCGTGCCATTGTGATGTGAGGTCTATGATTTTGGCAGGGTACGTCGATTGCTGTTTGTAGTTTCGTTCCAGACAGCTCTTCTCATAGACGGAGGGGTTCGTACGGATGTGTTTGATATCAATGGATTGTTTGGGCGCAATAGAGGGTACAGAGGCATTAGACTGTAGACGAGAAGAGGCATGATATCGACGGTTTGGGCGGGCAAAGGAGCGGATTTGGCACCGTAAGCAGGTGAAGCGTTGCGTGGTTGACATGGTTGGAAACCTTGAAGATAAATATATTTTCGCGATGCGGAGAGCTTGGGCTTGTTGCTAGAATTGTGGTCAGAGCTTCTGATTGGTGTGTTGCTTTGCAGCGTTGCAGTATGGGATATGTCTCAACCACCTGCCAGAATGAGATTGTGCATAATACACTGACTCTTAAATCAACACATTTCTTCGTAAGACTCTTAGATGTCGTCCCTTTGTACCTAAGAAAGTATGTGATGCTACGCATCTCATTTATTTCTTCTCGAGCCATGATTCTGCATCATGAATATTTAATCAAATTAGCCCCTTGTACAACATCCAACTGTCAGGCTGGCGCAATGGTAGCGCGCAAGACTTCTAATCTTGAGGTTGTGGGGTAAGTTCATAGAAACCTCACCATCATCACCAGAACACACATGCTAACGATTTTCCGCGCGCCAGTTCGAGTCCCACGTTTGATGCGATGCAATGCATTTCTTTTTTTGAATTTTTGATTCCATCATATTCGGCTTCAAAGCTATTCAAGTTTGACCGCTGTCCATGTTTTTGGCTATCTGAGGAGCAGCAAATCTTCACGCGGGTCGACCTCTTCCCTCCACAGATAAGAAATCGAATACTGATGTTTTCAGACACGACTTCTCGAAGTAGTAGAGAGAAATGAAGTGAATCCGACGACTTAGATACTAAGTATATATAGTATATGACTCCAAGTTAACATCATATAGTAGATTCCAACTCGTATTGATGCACACCAAACTATATACTTTGATTTCGACATATGCTCCGACTTCTCCTCCAGGGGTACTATGCCAAACTCCGAGTATCAAAAATTGAAACAAAATAAGGAAAAAAGAAAAACCAAAAAGGTTGTGAGGGTATCCTGTATGACATTTCATAGCATATCATTTCCATAGTTCGTTCGTTCGTCCGTCCGTTCTTTTCGCATTAACATGAAATTTGAGAGAAAAGGTAAATGAGAGCATGAGAAAAGAAAAAACGTGCTGTTTGTTTGTGTCGTTAGTAGTCGTAAGTGGGTCGGAGTGTATGTCGTGTTGTACGAAGTGATGAGATGGCGCCTTGCGTACGTCTCGTTCCGTTGTGATCTCTCTTCGTTGATGTGTCGCTTTCCTCCATGCTATTGACAAGTTATCAGAAAGAGACGCGTCATCTCGTAAGTCATGTTTTCTAGCCAGCCCCGCTCCCCCCTTCCCTGCTTCCCCTACAACCATACAAAATCCCTATCATCCACCCTCGTGCAGACCAAAAAGCTCACTCCACTTGCATCACCCTCCAAGAAGCTCCTCATCAATGGCTGCACCACCTCTCGAGCCATCGCCTTCATCTCATCCAGCCTCTTCTCAAACCTCTTGATTCCGTCTCGGGAATATAATTCCGGCGTGAGCTTCAGGAACTTTTTACACTCTTCGTGGTTTAGATATGCTTGGTTCGAAGATGATCCGAGAAGCTTGTACGTCCTTCCCATTTGTTGATTTTGGGACAGTGGGGGAGGCGCTGGAGGAGGATTTTGGACAGTTAGGGAGGAGCTTCGAGCGTGTTGACGAGGTGATCGTGTTGGGGGAGGGGTTTGAGGAGGCGATGTATTTTCTGCCAGCCATTGCCGGAATAAACTGACGACTAGCCAGTCTGCGTATGAATTGCTAGGTGTGACTCTTTCTCCTCTCGCATTGAGTAACGTGAGTCTGAAGAGTTGCCCTTCAATACCCCGCACCAAATCTCTCAGATCCTCGACCTTATCCTCTATTGTCTCCACTACCGAATCAGGTAACTGGTTCCTGATATGCCTTTCGCCCGCAGGCCATGCGCCCACCACATGAATCAATGCTTCTTGAAAGATCGTCTTCGATTGCGATAGGTATCCTAGTTTTAGATATGATGAAGGGTACTTTGCGATCTGCTTCCAAAGCCTGGAGTGAAATTGTAGAAGGTGGTGGTCGATTCGTGGACCAACCACAGCAAGCGCATCGTAAAGATCAGCGAGGGTAAGGAGAGATTTGCACTGAACGTATGCGACGGCTATATCGATCGAGTCAAGATGCGGAGGATGGTTGTAGAAAATGCGAAAGAGGTTGTCATAGTCGTTAAGAAGGTCTTGATCTTCTTGTGTAATTTGTGGAGGCGCAGGTGTAGTGGAATGCGATGAGATGCTCAGGTTTGCGACGGAGCGAAAGAAGGAGGGGTTGGATGAAGGAGGCTTATTTCGGACGGGTGGTGGTCGATGGTCGCCTGCGCCGAAGAGGGAAACGGTTGTGCTGGGTGAAGATTCTGGTTTTTGTACAAGCATAGGTATATCGTCGTTGCTTGTGCCACTATCCAGTTCATATCGCCATCTCCTCCTTGGTTCTTTCCTGCCACCTGCTTCACTTCCTGAATCTTCACCTATCCTAGCCAACTCTCCCCCAACCTCACTTGTAGTCGTAGTAGCTCGAGACCAAGCTTGACTTGTGCTTGCTTCGAAGAATCCAGAACAATTTGTTAGGATGAGTCGATGTAACAAATATCGATTCGTTTTCGAGCCAGCTTTAATTATAATTTCGACATCGCCGGTGTGTGTAAAGACAGGAAAGTCGTTCTGCGGTATGTATGACGACCCTCCTGCATGGCTTCGTCCATGTCTTCGATGGCGGGATGCACTGACTCTCGAAACGACAGAAGATGGGCCTCGAAGGGCCAGAGATTGGGCCGGTTCGACTTGCGACACCATTGCATAGAATCCGATTCTACACGAGTGGAAAAAGATCAGTCCGTATAAAAAATAAGGTCTTTTCTCGATAAGCGTAAATAAATAAACTCTTGTGCGAGGTAAGTAAACAAAAAAGCTCACCCTAATCAATATGAAAATAGTACAGAAAGCCGTACAAGATCAAGTAAAATCAAAGCAATCAAATCATATATCTTCCCATGGGCTCTGTGCTCAGCGCGCGCACATTCATATGAGGCTTCTTGTCTCTTAAGTCAGAATAGCTTCGTTTGTTGTTGCGATTGATGGGCTCGTCCCCAAGCTCCTCCGATGTCTTGAAACAAGAAACACGCGAAGGGTTTATTCTTCCTTCTGGTCTTTCTTTCGTTCTTCCAGTCTTCTTTTCTCATTCCATTTATGTTCGCGGACGATGATACCTCTTCCCTGGACCAATCTCGGCTTGCGCGGTGGGTAAACAATCTTCGCTATGGGTCCATAACCGTAGGTATCGAAGACGCGAAATCCAAGGCGAGAGTAAGTTATTCATTCATTCATTCATCCATCCATCCAAGTGTGCACACCCTCAGCCCTCAATCAGGAAAAAATCAAGCAGCACCCAATCAAACAAACCAATAAATGCGCGTCTTTCACATCCACCATTGCCTCGAGGAAAACGACGAAAAACGCATGGACGTTATTATACTTGTATCTCTTCCAGCCCCAGCCATCCGTCCATCCCATCCATCATCCATGCCGTTGCTGTATCGATAACGAACGGTAGATTCGCTCGGCGGTGGCGATCGTGTTTCCCAAAATCCTCCTGTCCAATCACACCGGAGAACCTGCATTCAGTTCACACAAAACAACAGGGAAAACCTACTGCAGCGAACAGGCCTGAAGAGCCTTTTCTCGAATCAAAGTGCCTCGCGATATCCACTCGACCCAAGCCACTTTTTATTTCGTGTGCGTACGGTGCGACCTTGTGTTCGTCTCGTGAAGGTCTTTGGTGCTTCGATGCTTCAAAGCTGTTCTATCCGTAGCTTTATCCGTTGGTCGGTTCCTGATCAATTGCGAGGCATGTCATCCTCGTGGACATCGTTGCCACCATTTCTTCCACTTCGTACATGTTCAGGAACCATTTTATTGTCACCTTAGGCATCATCGCAAGGCGACCAGAAGCATGTTCGTCTCTGTTCTGAGGCTTCCAGCTGCTGTGAAACCAAAGTTGGTTCGTCTGGCACCATTTAGCATGTCCTTTGCTTGATCATCGTTATATAGAATCTATTTAGTTCTTACGCGCGGTGGTACACAACAATGATTGCAGCAGTCTGACTCGTACAAGGAGAGACACTTAGAATACTCTCTACTAATTCTACACGGAGAGTCAGCACGGCAATAGTCGGCGACGAAGCTATGGATTCGTCGACTGTTTTCCGCTATGTTTACTCAAGGCATGGCGTGCTGCGGCCGCACATGCGGAAACTCTAACTTGAATGGCCTTGTGAATTAAAGCACTTGCGGCCGCACGCTAGGAGAGTATCAGTGTAGTCGGCGGTCGACGAGAATACCAGCGGCCGCGTGATGGAAAGAAAGTCTGTACAGCCGTTCAAGGGGGAATCTCAGGTCTTGATGGAGACAAATGATGAGATGCAAAAGTATAAGTAGGTCTCCTGGCCGTTAGGTCTCTTGTGTCCATCGTCTTCTACCATCAGTATTCTCTTTCTCTCTAACCGCAAAATTATATCTACACAACTGTCTCGCAATTCAAATCCCTCTCTCCGTCACTCAAAATGACGAATGTGTGGTTTATCACCGGATCTTCACGAGGCCTGGGCCTTGCCATTGCCCAAGCCGCCCTCGAAGCCGGCGCCTCTGTCATAGCTACTGCTCGAAAGCCCGAACAACTTACCAGCCTGGTGAACAAGTATGGCACCGACAGAGTTTTCCCCATAGCCCTCGACGTTACCAACAACGACGCAGTCCTTCAAGCTGTCAAGGCAGGCCATGAAAAATTCGGCCGGATCGACTTTGTTGTGAACAATGCCGGATACGCAAACACAGCTGCCGTCGAAGACATTGATATCGAAGATTTCCGTGTCCAAGTGGACGCTAATCTTTTCGGCGTTGTCTACGTCTCCAAGGCTGTTCTTCCCATTCTCCGTCAACAGAAATCCGGCCATATTTTCCAGATCTCCTCCCTCGGTGGCCGCATCGGCGCACCCGGTCTTGCAGCCTACCAATGCGCCAAACGGGCCGTGGGAGGGTTTTCCACCGTTCTTGCCCAGGAAGTCGCTCCATTCGGCATCAAGGTCACGGTCCTTGAACCTGGTGGAATCAGAACGGATTGGGCTGGCTCGTCTATGAACGTGCCTCCTGTGAGCGAGCCCTACCAGCAAACCGTCGGAGCGTTCGCTGAGATGCTCCGGCAATTATCGGGAAATGAGGTGTCTATTCCAAGCAAGATTGCAAACATCATCGTCAAGCTTACGAACGAGGCGGATCCTCCTTTGCGATTATTGCTCGGTCCTGATGCGGTGGAGTATGCTGGAAAGGCTGCCGAAGCCCTTGCTGCGTCTGATAAGAAGTGGCGTGACCTGAGTATGTCTTCGGCGTAGAATCTAGGACTCGCTCGTGTATTGGGGTGCTGGTTTGGTGTTGTTTATTTTTAAAGGTATTCCCCTAGATAGCCAAAGTTCTTTGTACTAGATATGATATGTAAATTCAGTCTCATTTGTCAATAGATTACCAAGCGAAGTGACTTCAAGTTGCTTATCGTGTACTCTATTGTTCCAAGTGAAGCATATGTATCTCTGATACCAAGGACGGGCGAGGCTTGTTCTGCGTAAGCGGTATACTTTCTTTCTTTCTTGCTTTCTTGCAGGTGTGCAACTTTGCAGCTTGCCTTCTACTTTCGTTCATCCTAAATACGAAAATCGCGACACACACACACACACAAAAAAACATATTTGGGTCTACTCACACACACATCTCTTTTTTGTCGGATTGCAGACCGAGAATGACATTTGGAATTATATCTGACCGAAAAAGGTGATTTTCATTCATACCGAAGAGTCAGCAATGACATATCATGCAAGTTATTCCATCCATCCTATCCTATCCCATCCCATCCGCGGATGACGAGATCAATAGACGTATGAGAGAAATAGAAATGCTTCAATCAGGCAAGGACAAGATAGAAATGCGAAAAATCATACACGCGGATACCTACTTCGATGAGAACCATGCAACTTCCATCATCAAAAAATCCAAGCAAACACTAGCGCAGTCATCACAAGAAGTAAATCTTCATAAAAATTTCGTGTTTTCTTCATTGATATAGTAAGATAAATGATGATTCTGCTGACTGGAAAAATAGCACCCCACTTTGTGCAACGACTTCCGCTGCACACCAGGCACCCACTTCATTATTTCGTGAAGTGCCAGCAAGAAACACCAGCAAACGGTAACACACAGCATGCAAAGCCAGCAACTACCCGTAGTAGAAAACCTACCTCCCTCCTCACCCTTCCCTTCCCCTTAGATTCTATGATACAAATGTTATGCCGGATCCTATTCCAGGCAACCTAGCCAGCCCATTGATTTGACACCCCCAATTTCCCGAATAAATTCCGTATGCAAAGCCAATGCAGTGAAACAAGTAAAACTCCGGTGTCCTGTAACCCATCAGGAAAAGTAAAAGAGAAAAGAAAAAGAAAAGGCCATTTCGTGCTTGTTTGTGTATTCGAGCCACAAGGCCGTAATAATTGCCGTCATTTAACTCATATCCATTTCAATTTCCACGGCATGATTTGGCGTTGCTCCATTTGTCGTGATTGCTCCAGTTCCGTTCATCATCATCATATCTTGGACGTGTCCATTCGTCATAGCATCCATAACTGGAGCTGGACTACTAGCTTTTGGTGTTTCGCCAGCCTCCAACACCATATCTCCTTCAAAGACGGGTACTGGTCCTCGAAGATTTTCAAATGTTTTTTCAAGGTTGGTGCTGACGAGTCGTCCTTGCTTGAGGTCCTCCCCAAACAAGAAATAGCCTTCTTGAGCTTCAACAAGATAACTGGCCAATCCTCTACTTTGCAATCGAATGATCGCATTCGTGACAGGGTAGTGATTTTCAATATATTTAGTCCAGCCGCGAACAGCCGCCTGGATATCTTCATCGGCGCTTATCATCGACCAACCAATACCCAGGTGTCGCGTGTAGTCGTCAATGTTCGGCTCAGTGGGACCAACACCACCGTTTGGAAGCGATGAGTTGACCGTAGGTAATGAGCTGTTCGCGAATTTGACTTCATCGGCCATTGAAGTAGAGCCTAGGTCAAGTCTCTGGCTCTTATGCGAACGGAGAATTGGTCGTTCTGGGCTAACGGCGCGCAAAGCTTCGGCTTTCGCCTTTTCTTCTGCTTCTTTTTCTTCTAACCAAGTTCCAGTTTGGCTATCCGCTGATAAGATGTAGCCGCCCTTGTTAGGTTTGATGAGCGTCATGCCCTCTCCGTAAACCCATTCATCTTCGTTCTCGATGACTGGTTCTGGGGCTTGCATGGGAAAGTATTCTTCGTCGCATAGCGAGGCTTCGTCTCTAGAGCGTTTGCGACCAGCTGTTGATAAAGGCGCAGATGTTGGAGTGAGCCATGAACTTGTCGGGGGTGATGAATTGGCTTGTCTTGGGAAAGGTGAAGTGAATGTTGGTCGATGGAAGGAAGGCTGAGGAGGTAGATGCGGCGGCAAGGCTAGAACTGGAGAAGTGTGTGCAAAGGTTTGGCCGAAAGAACCCATGATGGAGAGGGTGTTTACAGTTTTGGATGTCTAGATGGTCAAAGAAGAAGATAGAATTGGGGTTAAGTTTGATAACAAGTGGTGGATGTGATACTTTGTGTGAGGGTAGCTGATAGAAGATAGATAAGATGTCGACGTATAGAGGTTTGGGAATGGGTGTAGGTATGGAGTATGTTGAGGAGGGAAGAAGTCGAGGTGGGGAAGGACGAGTGAGGAAGAGAAGGAAGACAGAAGGGTAGGAGGGTGAAGGAAAGATGAAGTACTTAAATCTAAGAGATTTGGGTGAAAGGTGTGGATGGGAGAGAAAGAGAAACGGATGGGATGGGAAAGGGAAAGGGTAGAAATGCGAAGAAAGCTGAGATGGATGGACGGCTTCTGAAATGTAAGAAGAATTTGGGGTTGGGGTTGCTTCCCGGAAGCTCCAATTGGACCGTTGTCACAGTGAAAGTAAAAGAACCTGGGAAAGCGAGAGCTTTGCGACTAGATCGGATTGGTGTTAGGGTCTTGTTAACAGTGGGCCTAATGACTAGCCGTCTGAGGGCGTTCTCATTGGTCAAACAAAGCTGACCAGTCACAGCGAATCAAGAGAGTCAAAGCACTTGGGGTAAGGATGGAGGATGCTGAACCTTGGAAAGCGAGAAAGAAACTTGGAGCACAACTTAAGGCCACACGAAGAGCAAAAACACCAGGGGTTATGGCGAAAAAGGTGGAAAACAGACAGGGTACATGACGAAGCCGGTCCAAAAACGGAAAAGTGAAGAGGCCGGTCATTTCCATTGCGGATAAAGGAAAGGAATTAGCCTCACGAAAACCCACCAATCAGCGGCCCCTCTCGTTTCAGCAGGCGCTTAAGTAATCGAAAATGGCCTGAGGTCTTTTCCACTGTTGAATCTGGTTTAGTGTGGCTTTTTCTCGCTTTTTCTCGCTTTTCCAAGGAATCTGATCTGCTTCAGTACCCGGCTTGTGCAGGCGACTGCCTAAGGCACCAACGGCTTAAATTTAGAACACGGAGCCTTTTGGACAAGTGACCTTTCGGAACATGCAACCTATCCAGGCCGATGCAAATTTGGGGCACCTCTCTAACCGCACTGAACACAACACACACTCCTGAAGAATGCAGCGAGATTGCAGCGGGAGAGCAGCTCCGGCCGATACGCTAGATATGAGCTAAACATCCTGTCGTGGAAAAAGAAAGAGAAATCCAGGCCCGCCGGTCAATCGACATGGAGTGGCTGCTGATAGGCCTCCTTCCTTAACGTACATAAACTAGAGACGTAGAGCTTAGCTGCGCAACGTGTTTTCGGTGTAACGGTGTAAACACTGAGCGATATGCTTTTTGTCCCAGAGAAGGGCAATTAGACGTTTGAGGCCCGCAGATTGGGTTTCAAACATGCTCACCACAGGCCTTCCATGCAGCTTCTTTACATGATTCGGACAAACAAATCCCACGTTGTGCATGTGTTTTGAAGACCACTGGTTCGATTTGTGTGAGGACACTTTGTTAAAAGGGCTGATATAACTGCGTGTCCTTTATAAGCCATCTCATACGCTGTGAGAAACTCCAAACGGTTCTTCTAAGTTGATTTCTCTACCAAGTCGATCTTCCAGCGCTGCCAGAGACGCAGCTATGATCCATCGAAGCGTTGGTGAGCCTTTCCTTATTAACTGCATTGGAGCCACCATCAAGCTTTGTAATCGCTGTGCTGGTGGACGCTCAATATCGAGTGGAGTATCAGAGGTCTGAGAAGGAAGGGCTGTGATCGATTTTTAGACTTCCGTAGGCCTTCATGGTATTTTGTCTATGGATGCTGTTGCGCTTATTGCTTCTGGACATTGTAGAATTTCTGTGAGAACATCTATCGTAGTCTTCGAAAATGCATACTCACCGCAGCGAGCATGAGCGAGGGCAGGATTATCGACCCAGCAGATTGTCAATGTGGACAGGATCGAAGGATCCATCAAATAGCGGTAGTGATGTAGCAAATTGTCCCGAAGCATCTGCGTATTTCCCTGGAAACCCCAGATCCATAAAAACTTGACGTTCAAACCAAGGAAACAACAGAGAATCACGATCTGCAGAGTCGTTTGTACTGCAGCATTCGGCTTCGCCAAGAGCTTGTTCGAATCGTCGAAAGTTGTCAGAAAATGGCCCCGCTCTTTCATGTATTCGTAGGCAATAAACCGGTTCTGATAAGTGTTCTCATCGTAGGACTACAAGAACGATTAGCAAGTGGTTCTGCTTGGACAGAGGGGTATCAGATGGCGAAGAGATCTGAGTGCAATCGATCGCAGCTCCTCGTGTATCTCACTTAGCCTTGAACACAATGCTGTATCGTCAGGACTCAACCGTTGGTAGATTTTGGTAACAGCAGTCATACCGATGTGCTTTGAGGACGATATTCCTGTAGGGTTCATGCGCGTGCTGTCGATATGACGTTCTACCTTAGTTAGTTAAGTTGACAGATGCAGGTTCGAGGCCCCTCATCACTAGCTGTACCGAGGTGAGGGGATTCTCCAAGAATTCTTCAGGCACACGATCTCTGTCATAGTAAGAAGAGCTGCAATATCAATCAGTACCTTACCATTTGGATGCTACACAAATATGACAGTTGTTGACGTGACAGCATTCATTCCTAGGATCAGCCTTGCGTTGATTGTGCCCGACTCCTTAGTACGGCCTTCCTTTTAAGATTCTCCGTCAATGCGCCGCCTTACGCGCATTGATGGGCATTGAGATTACGATCATTCTGACCCTGATTTTGTTCTACTATTTCAATCCGGAGTGTCGCGGTACTTTACAACTAACTGAAAACATACACAAATATACACCGATTTGAACAGTATGGCATCAGTTACCAATCTCGATAATGATGTGAAGAACAAAAGGGGGGATAGGGTTACGCCGGCTGCTGTGAACGAGGTGAGGCAGTTCATCGAGGAGTCATTAGGAGAGCCCCTGCCAGATGTTGGGGATGACCCAAAATTTGGAACTTACAATATCCTGGCTGCTTTGAAAGATGGAGTTGCCCTCTGCAAGTATGTGCTATCGAGTTTCTTCAAATTGAAGTTTGGTTGACAAGAATCGCAGGCTCGCAGCTCTCGTTGACCCCACGAAGGTGCGCGGCTTCAAACCGAAAGCAACCATGCCATTTATCCAACGAGAGAACATCGCTTTATTCCTAGCAGCATGCGAAAAGCCGCCACTTAGTCTTCATGCTCACGATAGGTTTCTCACGGTCGATCTCTACGATGCAAAAGATCCGGCGCAAGTACTTCAATGCATTGCAACATTTAGTAGAGCCGCGAACAAAGTTGATCCCTCTAAGTTCCCCAATCCGATCGGCGCAAAGGCTCGGGGTGATGTAGTCAGTCCTCAAGTTACGGGATCGTACTTAGGGACTGGTTTCAATAATAGGGGTAGAGAGGCTTCTAATGCTAGCACTACTTCTTCGACATACAAACCCACTACGTCTTCTCTGGTACCTTCACGAACTGGCGACTCGGGTGGCGCACGAAGCCCTGCGAAGTTTGGAAATGCGCCGACAACTTCTAGTGGTGTTAGTAGCTGGAGTAAGAAGTCTGACGAGAGCGCCACATCTCCGGCTTGGAACATTGCGCAGTACGGATACATGGGAGGGGCAAGTCAAGGTAATCTAGGAGTCGCATTTGGTGGCAGAAGACAGATAACAACAGCCGGTCCACATGTTCCCAGCTTGGCCGAAAAGGAGAAGAAAAGGAGAGAAAAGGAGGCCGAAGAGGAGCGACTGAAGATCGAAGCCGAACAGGAGCGCAAGCGACAACTGGAAGCCGAAGAGCAAAGAGCTCGCATCGAGCAAGAAAAAAGGGTTGCAGAGGAGACGGAGAAACTCAGGCAAAGGACCCTTAAGGACAAGCGCGAATGGGAAGAACAAGAACGAAGATGGAAAGCCGAGGAAGACAAGAGAAGACAGGACGAACTGGAAGCCGAGGCCAGGGCCCAGGAGGACCGCAAAAGGTTAAGAAATACCAATGATTCCAGGCTCCAAGGACAATTCCTCAGCCAATACCAAGCGGAAAATGGGCTAAACAAAAGAATAACCAATAGGAGCGATAGCAGCGAAAGCGAAAGAATCAAGCAACTGGAACGGGAACTCGCGGAAGCCCGGGAACGCGAACGTCGATACCAAGCGGAGCGAATTTCCAAAGTCGGATCGGAACGCCATGTCACGGAGAACCACGATCTATCCCTAAGACTCAAGGAAGAACAATCCAAGGCCCGGCCCCGATCCCGCAGTCGCCCTCGTCTACCGGCCCGCAAGGATACCGACGAAACTTGGAGAGCCGATGAACGCGACTATCTCCGCAAACAATGGAGCGCCCACGCCCCCAGCGAGGAAACCCCCCCAGCCAAGCCACCCCGTCCTCTCCCCGAGCCAACAACCACCGCTCACCGGCCCACCACTCCAGCTCGTCCTCTCCCCGACCCAGCGACCTACGTCTCCCCCAACCGCACCGAGCGCTACCTCTCCAGCAACCCGCCGCCGCAGCCGCCCCGCCCCACAACAACGTACTCCGCAGAAACGGCCTCCTTCTCCAGCTCCGCGGAGCGCGACGCCGAAGACCTTCGGCGCGCGGCGTCGCAGACGAAGACGAAAGCGGGGGGGTGGGCGAGTAAGTCGTTGCTTGAGAAGGAGATGGAGCTGGAGCGTCAGCGCCAGCAGGAGTGGGAGGAGGGCCAGAAGGAGGTTAAGGGGAAGGTGGCGACTGGTGCGGGCGTGAATGGTATTGGTGGGGGGATTGGTGGTAAGTGGGATGTTAATCAGTGGACGGGGTATACGGGAGGTGATGGGCAGAATAGGGGAACGCAGGGGATTGGAGCGGGGAGGAGAGAGATTGCGGGGCCGAGACCGCCGCCTCATTAGAGCGGGAAAGGGCTAGCTAGTTAAGGTTTTTGTGTGTGTGTATGTTTTTTTATTGCATTGCCTTTGGAATTTGGTGGGTGGATGGATGGGCGGATGCTTAGATATGGTGGGCGGAATAGTGACTATAATCGCGACGGTTGATAGTGTTGGTGGATAACATTCCTAATAAGTGGCGTAGCGTCAAAGTATAGAATCTCAATAATAGCAATGGAGGAGAGCATGTTGCAGTATCATCTTTTTATTCTGTCAAAATATAATCATTTTGTCTTCTGCTGTATCTATTTCCATAGACCTAGGACTCCTGTGTACCTTTCACCACCCCAGTTCCTATCTTAAGGAGCCTGATATCCAAGACTCCAGTACAACCTAGAATAAACCTCCCGAACACCGAATCCACGTCCAAAATCAAATCAGCATATAATATATATACACTACACCTCAGTCAGATCCACAACCTCGACCTCCTCCCCCCTCCACGCTCTACTCCTCCCCTCCACCAGCTCTTCCCTGCCCACCTCTCTCCAAAACCCCGGCAACGACTCTCTCAACATGATATACCTCTTCTTACTACCATCCTTCTTTTTCTGGCCCCCTTGATCCAGCTCCTGTTCCACATTCATCACAATTTCCACCTCGCTTTCAATCTCCATGTCCACTTCCACTTCCATTTCCTGCGCCTCCACAACCTCCGGCACCGGTGAACAAGGTGCAGATGACTGCTCAACACTAAGGCCCATATCCGCGAGATACACCTGTTCATCAACATCCAATTCCCGCACGCTTGCGGGGATGCGTTCCGAAGAGTTCAGATTGTGGATAATAGATTGGTGGAGCCCCATGTCGTGGATGTATTGCTGTTCGGGGGAGGGGAGATCGGTGATTTCGTTGGATTTGGGGATGGGGGTGCGGGCGTTGAGGGGGTAGGGGGAGGAGGATTGGTGGGCGAGGGGTGAGGAGCGAGGGGATGGGGATGAGAGGTCGATTATTTGGGAGGGCGCGGTGTTGTAGGAGGAGGTGGAGGCGCTGGATTTCGCGGCGGAGGAGTGCAGGGCGAAATTTATTTGGCGGTTGACGGGTTGCGGGGTCAGAGGTGTGCGGCGGGTTGGAGAGGAGTGCATGGCTGGTTTGGTGGCGCTGTGCGGGGGAGAACGCTTTTTGCGAGGGAAGGGTTTATCGGCTTCTTGGGAGCGATAGCGGGGGAGGTCTGTAGCGGGAGATCGTTCGTCATCATCATTCAGAGGAACTGGTAGTCGCCGGCTATGCCTTTTGGATGCTGATTTGGGTGGTGGTGTGGAAGTAGGAATGCAATCGTTCTCCACCTCCGGACTTGTACTGAGATCGTAGACTTGATGTCTCTTGGTTCTCCGAGCTTGTGATTGTTTAGTAGCTCTAGAAGACGGATTTAACCTTGATAGTGAGTTCGGCTTCGGACTTGGACTCATTGTGTAAGCTTGAAATGCTGCTGTCGGTGACACAAGTTTTTCCGCACACAAAGGCTTGGGTCTTGGCAAAGGTTGAGAGTTGGTCAGGGAAGTTGAATCCGTCTTTCTGTTTGGTCTCCGCTTTTGCTTGTCCCGGGAAGATGATAACGCAGGAGGTTCAGGTACAGAGTCAGGGCTTCCGCTTGGTTGGTAGATTTGGAACTTTTCGGTCGGTGTTCCTGTTCCTCTGGCATGAGAAGGTTTGGTTATTGGAGCTAAGGGTTTTGAAGAAGACGACTGAGAAATGTCCCAAGGGTTCTGTCTGGCCTTGGGTTTTTCGTTCGCGGTGGTAGTTTTTCGTGTCCGTCGTTTAATCACACCGACGGGTATGGGAGATTTAGGACTATCCAATGCAGGAGCCAGGAAAGCGGGTGGTAATTTCTCTCTGGATAAGTCTGAGTCTTCGATGACTTCGCCAGGGATCTTTGTCGTGTTTCTTGTGCTTGTCTTAGAGATCTGAACGAATGGCTCCAATGCTCCTTGTCGCATTCCGCCAGTAGATTTTGTCGTCTTCGCTGCAGCTTTCTTAGCAGTAGCTTTTTGCTTAAGAAATTTCCTAGGATCGCGAAGAGACTCATCATAATCCTCTGATGTCAATGGAGCGCCAATTTTAACTAATGTTTCCGCTACCCATAGCTTGTCAGCTTTCGTTGGATCGTATAATGAAGGTCCTCGTTTCCGTGGCGAATCATCAACTGCACCAGCATCGTCAGACGCATAGGCTTCAATTTGATCATCCTCAAGTAAAGGTGCAAGTCCATCTCTGCCATAATCATGGATATCATCGTCTTGCTCCTCGTCTGGGTCAATGCCAACAATCTCCAAAGGGTGATAGATGACTCTCATCTCAGGCATTCCATCTGTGCTGATATGTTCTCGCTGTCCACATATCGACCTGACCAAAGCCATCTCGTTGAGTTTGGTGAGAACAAGGTCGTCCAAACCAGAGTCTGGACGATCCCCACGTTGCCGTAACCTTAGAACGAGTAGAGCCGGTGCTAAGCCTCTTACAAATTTCTTGACTCCCTCCTTTCCTTTCCATTCAAATGCATCCGCAACAAAAGCTCGGAGCTTCTGAATGTCCAGTTCACCGTCCCAGACAATCTGCTCTTTCAGCCTCTGTACTTTCGCTGCTGAAGAGACCACCGGATGCGTGTAATAACCGAGTACCTTCCTGTCCGGGAAATCCTCTGGAATCTGCTGAGCCTTCCTCTTCACCTTGAAGAACTTGCTTTCATTAGTCTTCAGCTCATATGCCAAGCTATTTCTCCACGCTTCATAACCGGCAGTGTCAGCTCTTGGGATTTGACATAAGCTCTTCCCAAATCCGGCTCTAGCTGCTTCACATGCCACTTTGACTCCACACCCAGGAATGCCCTCAGTCTTGTAGTCCCCCCCACTCATTAATGCAACAAGAATCATTCCCTCACGGTCCAGCCCAGATCTACCCGCCTTGGTCTTTGCTGCATCGTAGACATTAACGTGGGTCGGAATCTTTGCTTTGGTGGTTTCAGCCGACCAATTGCGGAAGGTTAGACCACTTCCGAACATAAGTGTATCAACATCCTCACTAAGAACTGCATCCACAATGCCTTCACGCTGTAATAAAGCACACTCCGCTTCGGCTTCTCCAGGCGCAATGTGGTACGCAAAACCGAACAGCTTAAGTAGCTCCTTACTCATGAGATCCGGAATCGAAGCTCCACCGTGTCCGGTGCGCTTGTTACGCTTGACGGGTGGCTTATGAGGTCCATCGAATACGAATAGCGGCTGTATGGAGACAGACAGGAGTCTGAGAAGCCGGTAATATAGTGTTCGTAAGGCGGGATTTGTGCCACCTAAACACTATTGAGTGGTGATCCTGATAATCATGTGCTCAGGAGCTCACCTTGACCGGCTTGGATTTGGAAGTTCCAGATCGAGATATCGATTGCTACTCTTAATGGTACTCCAGTCTTCTCAAACTTTTCTATTGAGAGCTTCACCAACGAGACTCTATCCCCAGGACCAATCTCTCCATAAATCCTACACAAATGTCAGCTCAAGCTCATGGATCTCATACCGTCGCCACTCAACGTACCCTTTAATGCCCATGATGTAAAGTCAAGCAAATTAATTAATAGCGAACGCAAACTAAGAGTCGTAATTCCAAAATGCATACATAATAGTACCAGTACTAATGAATGCTAAATTTGTACAGTACAAAAGCTAGGTCAACGAAGAAAATTGTATGAGTGAAAGAAATCGTAAAGTGGTCTTGGAACTTTTGTTGACACTACCCGTTTCCATAGCAATATTCAAGAGAATATCCCTGCAAGTTCAACGACGGCGCTTCGACATAATAATTATTGTGCGAATCTAGCAGTTTTAGACAACAAAACACCATGGGAAAGTAGCAGAAATGTCAAACTCTACCTTAGCTCACCGTAGCGTATCTAATATCCGACCTACTATTGGAAACACAGGCAGTCCTACGAGCCCACATACACCTTTGCGCAGCATCTCCTCGTCGTTCGGTTCCCCCTCCGCACTGCGCGCGGAAGAAGAATGTGTAGTTGTTGAGATTGGAACTCGCTACCTGCGAGCTGGCTTTGCAGGCGAAGCAGTGCCCCAGGCTGTCGTGGACTTTGGGCCGGAGGAGCAGAGACGAGCTGGAGATTACAGGAGCTGGTTGCCAGATTATGAGAAATCTTGGAGGGCGAGAATAGGTGGTAAGAAATGGGGAGAAGCACATGAGTTGTGGACTGCAGATTTGAGGGGAGCGGATCTGGGCTTGGTCGGAGACAAGATTGAGCGTGCTATGAGAGATGCCTTCACGAAGTACGGTTTTATCCCTTCTTGCTTTTGGTGGGAGCATACAACTAACTGCGGGGTATTACAGATATCTGCTTATTGATTCGAGGCCGCGAAAGGTAGTCTTGGCTCTTCCCTCAAATCTCGCATCACCAATTCTCTCTATAGTCCTCAATACGATATTCATAAATTTCCAATCCCCAAGCATTTCCCTGTTTTCTGCGCCGGCATTGACGACTGTAGCGGCAGGCCTGAGAGCGGCCATGGTGGTCGATATTGGTTGGGCTGAGACTGTAGTTACTGGCATATATGAGTATCGCGAAGTATCAAGTAGCAGATCTGTAAGAGCTACCAAGTTGCTAGGAAAAGAAATGCAGAAAACGTTGGCAGAGTCATTCGATTCCACAATCCTACAGCACGAAGAGGAAGGAAAGCGGGAGGCGGCACTGCAGGAATTTATGAGCTTTGAAGAATGCGAAGAAGTAGTTGCAAGGGTTGCATGGTGCAAACCTTCTGCCGGTTCTGCACAGAACAAGGTTCCCAGTGACTCTACACCGGCCGACAGAGAGGGCGAACTAGAATCCGACATGCAAAACCTCAACTTATCTTCCTCCGATCCCGACTCCATCACCTCCATTCCTCTACGCTCCACTAACCCTCCTCGAACTTTACAACTTCCATTCTCCAAACTTGCGGAGCCCTGCGAAACCGCTCTGCTAGCAAGTAACATTCCTGAGCATGAACTCGACGATGAGGAACTCCCTATCCACCTCCTCCTCTACCGCTCTCTCTTGCGCCTCCCCCTCGACTTACGGTCTGTATGCATGTCTCGGGTCATATTTGTTGGTGGTGGCTCCCACGTTGTAGGCCTGAAAGGTAGGGTAATGGATGAAGTTCAGAAGCTTATTTCAGAAAGGGGATGGGATCCCGTACAAGGAAGAGCTGTCAATCAATTCAAAAACAATACGAGGCTTAAGAGAAACCGGGCTAGGCAGGTGGATGAAGGACCAGCTGGTGTAGAAGGAGGGGAAGTGGAATTATCACGAGCTGGATTTCAGGACCCTGAACCGGATCCTATCGAGGCGCAAATAAGAAGAGAAGCTGAAAAGGGAAGCAAGCCACCTGAACAAGGAACACTCAGAGCGGTAGAGTCGTTGGGAGCATGGGCGGGCGCAAGTCTGCTGACCCAATTGAGAATTCCGGCTGTGTCGACGATAGAGAGAGAAGTTTGGTTGAAGGAGGGAATGGCAGGCGCCAATAAGAATGCCGATATTAGTGTTGCGGTTGCAGCGGGGACTAGGGGAAGTATGGGACCAGGAGCATTCAATAAAGGAGCAGGTGAGAGAATCAGCTGGACCCTGGGCCTATGGGGATGAGTCGGGGTACTGTATCCATCCGATATTATAATGGTGCTATCAGGGAATCGAACTGTAAGCATCAATAAAGCTCGCCCACATTACCCAATACTGTGCCTGCGTGAGAAGCTTTGGACTTTACAGACACTATTGTTTTGCCAGAGACGACTTCTGAGTTGCAAAAACGGGGATTAGGACAAGAAAGGAGATGTTGTAATCCCTTCCACCGATCAACAACTTGGAAACTGTCTCACATATCGGCACTGGTGGCACTAGTTGTATCAGGGTATACTATATGATCTCGTTCTAGAGATGCTTCTGGCTCCTGACTTGTCGATATCATAAGTACCCATGATATCTGAACACCGATATTCTTGACGATGTCCTTCTAATACTTACCCGTCCTCTCATTTCTTTGTATCATTATGTTTGTGTCCATCTGGGACCGCCCCTCCTTGATTGATGGACTAAAACGGGTCAGCGCTCCAAAACCAACAGAATGGAGTAGCGACCCAGCAGCGTCAGTATAGTTCCAACTCATTTGCATTCTCTTGTGTCAAAATTTTACAATCCCATCTCTTTCCCATGCCAAAGAAAGCAACTGTTTAACTGGAGAGCGCCAAGCAAAATGGGTGACCATGTCTTTTGGGAAACCATGTTACGAGGGGACAAACGCAAATATAAACTCACTGCATTTTTATTCCAGCTCGTGTGCCGCCAATGCAGCGCGCAACCCCTTGGGCGCTATCGTCTTCCTTTCTCCTCGTATGCTCTCCTGTTAGCCGAGTTCCAACCACTGATATTGGACCATAGTCCATTCTCGAACGATTTGTATATATCAAATTCTTATAGAGTTTGTAGTCCTCCATCTACAAATCAAGGCTGAACAATTACAAGATGATCATATCATAACAAGAGCAGCGTTTTTCATTCTCAGAATTTGGTTATGTATCTATTCTTAAGTCCTAGTAAGATTTAATGATAGTAGCTAGCTCCTCCATGGTCTCCTTCCTTTTCAGTTAGAGAAGAACAGTAGAGCATATTTGTCTACAAACATTATCTGTAGAACTTTCTATGTCCGAATAATTCTTGGTTCTTTGCTACTTCCAGCTGTCGAAAGTGTTGAAGGACAATAAATTTCTCATGCTCCCCAGGTCTCCAGCTTTTACCCAGGTGTTCTCGCCCTCAGAGTAGCCCTTCCATTTCACTAGGTGGCGTAGTTTACGCTATCTTCCTCAAGGTTGTGCTGCTGGATCTTCTCGACTTCGTATTCTCCAGCTTATTGCAAATACCGACAAACCTGAAGATGGTGCTATTTTAATCGACTAATCACAAGGTTGAATATAGTTGTTCCTTGTCATATTGTGATGGACTTGGTGGTGGAAGAGAGCTTAAACTTGGATTCATTGATCTACCCAGGACCTGAGCAGGATGGGCTGAAGGTGAGATATCTATTGTCGAAAAGTGTATCGAGATGAAAGATGACAACAGAGATAGTAAACACTAGATTAGGATGCAGGCAAACTTCAACGGCTGTTACATGGAAGTAAAAGTCGACGTCTCGGTCGACACACATCTCTGCAGATGAGATCGAAGATGAATATAAGATACTTGTCCTTAAATGGTCACTTCAATCACACGATATCATCGGCTATCATTTCAACTGGCAGGATATATATTTCATGTCAATATAACGATTATATCATATTCCTATATTCTGTGGTGTGTGAGAATGAATGCAGCTCAGGCTACGAAATTAGCCGAGGGGGTTGGTCAATGGGTGAATGAAATTGTTCATTTATGCATCTTTTAAATTGAAATAAATTCGTCCTCTATCCTCTTCACTAGAGCAGTAAAATTTCTCCTTTATTAGATGATGCTTGATTTTACGTATGTTAAGAAATTCAGATAGTAGTGGGATATTGTCTGACGAAGTCGCGGATGCTGGGAATAGGGGTAATGAGGGGTAGGCGCTGAGGGTTAGGAAGCCTTCTGTAGAAGGGTAGGGTAAGGAATTACATGAACTACTAGATAATCTGAGTATGCATAGGGTTATGAAGTGTAATTTTGTGAATAGTTCAGAAGGTTTTAGGGCTAGGAAAATCTGGAAAGGGAAAGACTGTAGCTGCATTGTGAAATGTGGTGAATGGACTGCTGAGAAATTAGAAATTTAGGGGCACGTTGGGATATCCAGAACGCACAATGATCAGTGGATACTGGATACAAATTGGCAAGTTCAAGGATCCTCCATACTCGCATTGCATCTTAGATGATGGTTCAACGTGGTTCAACGCATCTGGGAGAGCGGATGCACATGGAACGCTCAGCAGACTTGGAAACCTGGAATATTCCGAATATTCATTGTGTCTGGAGATATCCAACCCGCTTCGAGGCTTTCGAATATTCGGACAGCTAAACATGTAAACACTTTGGAATATCTAAGTACTGGCTAGCTTTGAATTGACACAGTTTTGAACATCTATGTACACATAGACAGCCAACAATGTTAAGTGTCTAAGGCATTCTGGAAGTGTTTACACCTTGAGATACCCACATGCATAGATGCAACTAATCATGATAGGAAGTCGTATTGAATTTCACCATGCACAACAACCCTCTATCAAGAGATGGGCAATCTCTAGGATCCGATCCAACGCTCTACAATCTTTAGAATCGACGTTACCTCGATGGCAAATTCCAGATAGGGGAACAACCTACATTGCTTCACCGAACATCTACATTCATTACACAAGCCACCATCTATTTTCCGAGGGGGCGTTCACACCAAGTGATATACTTGCTCCTCTATCACTCCAAATGTGCTCCAGAGTGGGCTATCTCATGCACAGTCTTACAAGAAGGGCGAGGCCCGTCTCCGTTGAGTCACTCGACACGGGAACCCGCTTCGCCCTCTCACCATGTCTCACAAGACGAGGGCTCCCACATGAACAGAAGGAGCAATGACAGATAATGGACTGAACCCATCCGTTCAAGAACCCAGATGAGTAATCTGAGACAGTCAAGTAAGCAAGCGAGCGTCGCGCGCGAGAAACTCCCTAACCCCCACGGGGCGAAAAAGGAAGCAGCGCTCCTGCAAGTCTCAGGTGACACATAAGCCTAATCTCCATGTCTGTATGCGGAAAAAGGAAGGAAAGCACAAGCTTCCCATTCTCGTCCTTGTGCCGTTCTGTCTCGAACTTTGGATCTCGTTTCTATGGAGAATCGACTACGAAAGCAAGCAAGACAGCACAAGGTGATTGGATAGGATGAGGTGACGTTGAAAAACTCCGCCTTAGGCAGCATCACCTTCCCGTCTGGTCTCCACACGTTGCACACGCACCTACCCTAGGATGCTCATCCGCTCGCCTCATCTTCCAAGAGCGAAAAAGCTAAAAAGGAGCCCGACGCCGTACCTCCCCACCGATCACGTCAGAGGAGCACGCCGTCCCAAAAAGGCCCTACCCACGAAAGCACAGCACAAAAGGTACAAGTGGCGTCGCGCAGGCCACAGAAAAAAACGCAGCGAGCGCCGATCTGCTGATCATGCTCGATATTTGCCCATGCTACATGTTTCAAGTGCGACGAACGGAGTGCTATTGCCCAAGGGGAAGGAAACAAACATTTCGGTGCGGGTCGGATTACCCCGCAAACACCAACCACCCAACGCCATGTGTGATGGTTATCTTAGTTCGATCTCTGAACGTCTGCGTTGCGAGAAAATTTTTTTAACTTTGATCTGCGCGGTCGCGGTACCTTGTGCCGCTGCTGCTGCGTTACTTGGCGCAGTGGAAGGGGAAAAAAGATACGATGTCATGATGCGATGTGATATGATATGATATGATATGATATGATATGACATGAGACTATTTGTGTCTACCCTATTGTATCAGGTACCGTTCGTTGTACGTCCTGAAGCGTCGAGGTACCCAAGTACCTTGTACTTTGCATATAATCGACATGTCTTGGTTGGGAAAAGGTACCTGCAGGTGGGATAGTGGTACAGGCACAGAGTTTACTTTTGGTGGAGAAATCGAAAGAAGCAGGCGGGGAGAACAACCAAGAAGAAAATGCTGAACTCTGCTTGCCCATCCCAGTAAAACCTACGACTCAGAGCAAAAGTTGCATGACTATGAATATCGAGTTTTGTTTTTTTTCCTATGCAATACTATACACTGCTGCCTGGAGTTGTGGCACGATAGAAAATGTGCTTTACATTGATAGGTGCACAAGAGTCAGTGCTGTGCTCGGTCGGCGAGATATTTGCTCACGCCGGCACCAAAACATCAGATCAATATCCCGAGAGTCTGTATGTCTCAAGACAGCCCCATTTCGCCTATTTTGATGCCGGATGAGGTCGGGCGTTCCGAGTGCTTGTACGTGAGGGTCCGTTGGAACCGTACGTTTTTGAAGATTCGATGATATTTGACTATGTCAAATGGCTGTGGAACAGGATCAATCAGGGCGGGCCACATTTAGAGACGCTTAGCTGGAGTTCGCCCTTAAGACACATGTCAGCGTGGGAAAGAACGAAGGTTCGTCAATATGGAAAGATCGTCAGATCCTTTGTGTGGTAGTGAGTGCTTCCTCAGCGCGATCTTGACCGAGTGGATTTCTGTGGACTTCCCAGCACCAGATTGGTGAAAGCAGCTCGCCCTCCTACCCGAATGGGATGCTACTGAATAGAATCAATCTATTATGGGGTGTGGCAATCTTCAGATGCTTCGTGTGATCATTCTTCTATTGCCTGTATGGCATGGAATGGTATAGAACGTGGAATTTAAAATGCGATGTGTCAGATGCATGCGCTGCGGGCGGAGGCATCCATAATGCATTTAGCAGAGGAGAAACAAGTAAAAAGGAGACTGGAGCTATGTGAAGTACAGTAGTGCCAAAATCATGGATATTGACGATGAGGGGTAGTCTTGATTTAAGCAGTAGTTGCCTACACTACCATCCTGAAAATGAAAAGGATGTGTAAGTATCCCCATTTCCTCCAAGGTAAACGACAACGGTAAACACGGTGGAGAAAGACTCGGCCCGGCATGCAGGTAAAATCAATTCGGGAATATTACCATGTCGTTCGTTGCATGGACAATAGAATCTCATTGATACCATATCCGCGATATCCGCAGGCTTCTCTTCATTGGCCCACCCCCGGGTTCGAAGGAAAAAGCGATCATTTCGCGTTCGCCCCCATTCACATGCAGAGGTACAGTACGACCTGATACGATGAAGGATTTCTGGAGAAAGAGGAGTTGCCAAGGCCTGCATTACCAACAATCAATCTGCGCCTCATTCTCTCCATGGCGTAGACTTATCCATAGGAAGAGATGATCGACTTGGAATGAAAGCAATGATAACCATCTGTACCACAGCGTTAGGATGGTATTTTGGCGGAGAAGAGAGTGCGGATGGAGTGCAACCTTTCCTCTACTGTATGAAGGGTCTGCAGTTGGGCGAGTTCTTTTGTGCAGGCACTTGCGCTGATTCAATGTACATAATATTATGTTACTACCCGCTGCAGGATTTGCATGAAGTTCTGACAGGGGATCATGTGATGTACTGTACATCGCATTGTCGTCTCTTGCACCGAGGAGTCTGGTCTCTTCCACAAGACATGCCTGTAACGTAACACATGACGGCGCGGGGGCTTGATCCATTCGATGCGCTTGCTTGGGGGCCGATCTCATTAGATTGAATGAGGTATGTTCCAGTCTTCTAGCCCTTCAGCCCCAATGTCTGTTGGAGTCTTGAAGAGTCAAACCCCAAACAGCAGACACGCAAAACAAAATGATCTTGGGAGCAGATTAATTAACTATTGTGGATAAAAAGAGTTCCCCAGATATTTCCAACATTTTTAGAATCTATTTCTAGGATGTCAGTGGGGTTTGCGGCCAGTCCGAAAATGGGATATGCTTGGTTGCTTGGATGCTTGCGTGGTCAATCAACTTTGTGTGCCGTGTAGATCAAACATGTGGGAACATGGTTTCAGGGGTCCTAATCTCACCAACAAAAACCTTCCAGAAGGATTTCAGAACTTCTTCCTAATTTGCTGTTGCTTCGCTGAGATCCTGGGAACCAAACATTTCCATATGTTGATTGGCTCGTGTTATCGAGAATGCCACGCAATGGAAACAAAAAATTCGTGGAAGCCCTCAGTCGCCGACTTCTCCATGCTTGATATCCAAAGCGATGGTATGTGTCATGCAGATTAATTAACTGGCAAGGTCGCCTAAGATCGCTGTAGGATTCATATTTGAAAACCCATGGATCTCCAAATACACTGATGCCGGTAGTTCAGTGTGATTGCGATTGACATTGGTTGTGTGAGAAGAAAATCGACTGGTGGGATGGTTCCCGTTTCCAGTCCTGTGCCATGGAACGAAGCTGTTGTCTGTTGTTTTACCTGGGCAACGGAGGGAGGAAGCTACGTTACCGGTGTAATTGGAGGACTTTACGAAAAAGTTAGACGCGTTATGATGTACGACTGCATGCGTTATTAGGCCAGCTGCCTCCTACCTATATCTTCTACTAGGTAGGGCGAAGGGAACACAGGTATCGCCGTGGCCCATAGGTATAACGCTTCATTTGGCCGATGGATCTTCCTTGATGCAATCTGCGGAACTCGGGAGATTCTCTCTCCTTGAATTTCCTCGAATGAACGGCGAGTACTTACTCAAGACAATCTCACCCACGCAGTGAATCTGCAGGAGAGCGGCCCACAGATTTCCTTTGCGTTGCATCGAACCGTATTTGCATGTACATCCCGAGTGAGGCCGAATGAGTTAAAGTGACCCAAGATTGGACGAATGAGAAGGTAGCCCTCATCTACGGAGGTACGAAGTAAACGAGAAGCTGTAGAGGTCGTATCATTATCCAGCTGTTCTGATTGGCGCCCCCACGAGTTGAAACAGCATTTCATCATCAGCAACTGGAGCTTGAGAAAGACATCGCAATAAGACGTGGTTTATTACCTATGACCTCGTTTTCAGTCACTGTCGATGATTCCGTTCTTTGACCAATGACCACGAGCTCTGTTTCGTTGCACAAGATCTATTCAACTGAGTAATACGAAGACGGAGTCGGAGTGTGCAGGGCAAAAGACTTACTGGGTGCATCCTATCCACAGAAAGAGGGAAGCGCAAGAGAAAAATGATGGAAGCTTTTTAGCTGTCGCCAAGGAGCAAATGAGCGTTTGACGAAAAACCAAGCAGGCTTGCTTGTGGATCCAAAAACGGTGTGGAAAGGCCCCTACCGTGTTGGAGTCTAATTCTCTCCCGGGGATCCAATGGAACGGTTGAGTGACAAGGATAGCAGGGATTTTCCCTTTCCCAGCTTGGACAAGGACGGAAGAGGTGAAAAATCCAATGCTGGTTTTGTGTCGTGAGATTCAAGACTCAAGCTGTAGGAATTCTCCCGAAAACTCCTCCTATTCGTCCGAAATACTTGGCGTGATGGATCTATCCACCATAGGCAACAACAAATTTTGACTGTTTTCTAAGATCTTCTTCGTAAGTGCAAGTACAGAACAAAGTACTTCATGTGCTTGCAGCTCGCATTACCGCACGTCGGTTCTGAATACGGATCCTTTGCCGACGCTACCTACAAGCCTTGCCAAGTTATGTTTTCCGTCCACCCGCCCACTCACCAAGATTCGGATATGGAGGAAGGGAAGAGGGAAAGAGAAGGAGAAGAGTGGACAAATGGTTGGTTTGCTCGCATCGCTTTTCGTACCTGAGTTTTCCCAAGCAAAAGTGCTGTAAGCCTGTAACACCAGTGCCAGTCCAATCGCGTTTAGCCTTAGCTCAAGGTCCGACTCCCGAGCATGCCGTCATTTACCTGTACCAGAGGGTTCCTGGGAAATTTGATGAAGGAGAAATCTACGAGTAAACAGAACAGAATGGAATGAACAGACGATCACAGATCTGTGGTGTGGAGTAATGATATTCTTGGTAACTTAACTTAATCGATAATGAAACATTATCTATCGTCAGCCCTTGAGCACTGGCAGCGCAACTACCGGTCCAATACGGCCGTGCTTGCACAGTCAGAAGAAGAATATTCCACTTCCTTCTGGAAAACATGCTATCATTTTGTCGTTGAGACCCCACAGGCAGAAAAGAACAGGCCGATTTGGGACAATGTGTTGCAGCTAATTACTGTTATCAAACGAATATCCTAGAACTTTTGGGTGTTGTTGTCGGCTTGTTATTTCTACACCAGAGAGCCGAGGTCAGATCTCTCACCTCACTGCTGACTCAACTACGTCTTGGAATCCAATACCAAGAGCAGATCTCAATCACACTGGACACCCAAGATGTTTCGTTACACTCAACGCACCACGAACCACGAACCACGAACCACGAACTACAGAACAGTCAAACAGGAAGCATACGAGGCGAGGTCACCACTGACCATCAAGCTCAAGGGAGAAGGTGTTGTCCGGACGGATAGACGGGTCTGCTAGCATGCCTTAGTACGACGATATAAATATTCATTATTCAATATGATGCCACCGTACGCAGTCGCTGCAGCACTACTTTGCCCAAGCTTTTTCCAGCACCTGCTTTCGTACTACTCCCAGGACTGGCCAAATCAAGAATTGCATGAAAGAAATACCCGACTTCCACTGCTTGATCCGTCCCTCCAGACTATAGCACTTGTACAAGTACAAGCGACTAGGAAGACCATGGCGCATTCGGTCCAGGAGGTTATAACTTATCAGCTCGTAATCAGTTGGCTGCAGCAGGGTCGGAGGGAAAATACTTATCTAGGATTGCTGGGTGGCGGACCAAGACTCAAGCACACAGTTTGGCCAAAAGCAGCACTGATGTTTCGCCTTGCCATGAAAATTGCACAATTTGCAGGGTTCAGACCACATGGGCCGAGCATCAGCTCTCCTCTGGCGGGCACCATTCGCCGTCTTCATTGGCTGGTGTGGGAGGTTAAGGACGGAGCCTTATGACGAGGTTCCTGACTTTTCCTTGACCGGTTATGCTGATCGTTGCGCTTGCACCTGCACTTGCACCGCCATCTTTTCTTAATTTCCATCTTAATTCCGTCCGGTGGGCTGGCATTTGGTATTGCGACTTGCAGGCTCGGAGCGAGTTTTACGAGCGATAACACCGAAAGGTTTGGGGCCTTGCGATATCGAAACATGTGAACGGCAATGCATTGATATACCTCTGGCCTGGTGATATAGGCGTCGACCAAGTTGGAATCACATCGCTGCGCCCTTGCAGAAGGATTGAGGGGAAGTTCGAATACTCTGTATGCGAATATGCGAAAGTGTCATCGATGCAGCTTGGATCCACCATGATTGTACACCTACGGACGTACAGCGCGGTAATGTATGTATGGCCTCATGAGTCTCATGAACCCCTCAGTGATGGTGATTAAACGCATTCGATACGTGCAGCAAGTGAATACGTTATGCTTTCCTTTCTCCAAATTGAAACTCCACACTGCCTGCTTCAAGCTGCCTGATAGAGATATACCACGGCACATTGCCGAACGTATTCGGTGCAGTATCTACGAAGCATCCTTGGACCTTGGTACAGTAGTCTTATCTCCATACTGTTATGCTCCATATGCATGAACCTCCGTTGTTGCGACAAAAAAAACATTTCCCTCCCAAGCAACACCCTTGCTCCGAGCGCGTCATGGCTCGTAGCTTTTTTCTGTGTGTGTATCCGTAAAGTGTAGAACCTAGCCTGACACTTTGAGAAATTTCCGACGGCACCGAAATCCATCCATCCATCGCTACGAAACGGCCAATCCTGCTGAGGTCCTCGACTCAACCGACTGCATTGTCTCTTCTGGTGTTTCTGGGGATTGCCCAGCGGCGCCAAGGAAGGGACTCAGGAAACAAGGTGCTAAATGAGAGGCTGCGATAACCTGTAAAGAAACGGGTCTCCAATGATGCCATGGTCTCGTGTTTCCCTGTCTCCTCTGAATGGAAACCACACAGGAGCGGTGAAGGTTGGGGGTTGAGAATTTGAGAATTTGAGGTGCAGCGCGTGTTTATAATTGGATATCACGATGTGTGCCAACACAGCAAAAGGCTTCGTCAATTTGTTCAATGCTTTGGATCTAACGTCTTTTCCCTCTTTTCCCCCTGCTGCTTGCTACTCAATTTGACCACGAGACCTCGTAACATCACAATTATCAGTCAACGGCGTCTAAATACAGTTCGGAACGACCACAATTCGGGTTCTTTGTCGGTGGCAGGGTAAATTGATGTGCAGGTAAGGTAAGGTAAAATAGCTGTGCAAAGCGGTGCCATGCAAATGCAGAGTGGTGTAATTGATGAGAAGGATGAGGCCCGCTGTTGGTTGGTCTTGCCTCCTGGTCACTTCTCTTCTCCTCCTCTTGTATCTATCCTCTTTAGGAAAAATCTCCTCGACCTCCAATCACGATATGTGGTCTTGTAAGAGGTTGCGGGGAGTAACTACTCTTTTTCCCTTCAACTATCAGTAGGCCCAGGGATAATTCCGATGTGATTGATGGATAGGGAGTTGCCGTCGTAGTTGTAGCTGTAGTCGCAGTCGTACTATGTGTGCACTTCGAACTCCAGCTGCCTCTTAACATACATACTTACTATACCTACCTGCCCCTCCCTCTTCCCTTGTCTCCCGAGGTCGTCTACGTCTTGCTTGCATCTCGAACTTGACTATTCTTGCTTCCACTTGCCTTAGACTCTTGACGAAGGTGTTCTGCATCTGCAGCTGCAATCATCCTTCATCCTTCCATTTCCATACCCCTTCAGACGCACCAACCCTACATTTCTCCAGACTCTATACCTGCACCCTACATAGCTGTTTCGAGGTACCGTTCTATTACCGCTGACTATACTATGGTCGATTTGAAATAAGTTGTTTTTAGGAGTACTTCCCAGCAGCGGACGTCCAAGCTTCAGCAGCAAACACAGCCTAGCGATAGCGCCTCCATTCATACATCCTGCCCAGTCTACGTATGGTATATTCCGAACACAGAGTGAGTCCCTTGTTCCTTGTTCCTTGCTCCCCTCTCAGAGGGCAGGTGGTAAGGCTAGAGCTTCTTCTAAGAGAGAGGGAAAGCCAAGGTCAAACGGTCGTACCAAGTATAGAGTTTTTCGTATACCAGACCGAACTGCCCAGCATGCAGAGCTACCCCCTCGCTCCTGGCTGGAAATAAACATCCGCCGTCGAATCTTTATAATCTTGAGGACAAGGCGTTCAGCGCTGACTGTGTCGCATGGAGAAAGGAAAAGGGACAGGAAAGGCTAAACTAAACACAGCACGGCGAAAGGAAGCAAGACATTGGCATTGGCAATTGTCAATTGGCAATTATACCTCCACCTTTCACCACCCCGAGGTTCTCACTCCACCGACCAGCGGACCAACCAGCGGACCAGCCAGCGGACCAGCCAGCATCCGAGTCCCGATATTCTCATTCTCATTCTCATTCTCACTCTCATTCTCATTCTCACTCTCGCCATATACAAGTGCAGAGAAGAGACTACGAAGTACAGGATTACTTCTGTATAGAGCTTGGGGAAATAATAATCAATTATCGGCTTGGCAGAATCCCATCGCCCACAAGTCTCATCCCATCCATCCCATCTATTCCCTATTCCATTCATCCCATCTCATCCCACTAAACCTACCCAACACCAATACCCAAACGGGGCGAACTGGGGAAGACTATCTATTACCAAATCCACCCTAGGACTACGCCTACCCACCGCTGGGCTGCTTTAACCGGCGCACATCCGTTAGACTCGCGGATCTTTTAGCTGTGCGCTTGTACCTTCGTACCTATAAACTTGTTAAGTCATTGCTGGGCTGGCTGAGCGCTACCTAAATTTACCTGCACAGTCAGAAATCGCTTTTTCCCCCTTCTTACCAAGCAGGAACTGGTAACGATTATCACACAAACCGATTATTGAAGCAATCTGCTGGCACTCTGCTGGCAACTTTGGTCATTTCGTCTTCATTGTTCATCTTTCTGACGCCTTCTGACGAGTGTTCCATTGCTCATCCAAAGTCCCAAAGGGGAAAGGAAACAGAAAAGCTGAGAGAGCTTTCGGTACTTCTTACCTCACTGCGAAGGACCCTGCTACTATTATTGTCTGCAGCGTGCTGGACCTTGCACCTTGCACCTAGCACCTTACCTGCACCTTGCACCTTGCACCTGCCACCTACACACCTCCTTGTTCGACCACCGCACGCACGTACGCACGCACACCACCACACCACACCAAACCACACACATCACACCAACGTAACTCAACTCTCCTCAAATTCGCATTCACCTCTAAGAAAAACAACTCACTCCTTTATTTTGCCGGTACATTACGACTTTCATTGATAACTTGCTCTGTTTCTTCCCTTCAATTCACTGCCATTCAGTCATTATCAGTTATCACCCAGTTCCAGACAATGTTAAAGAGAGAAAGCAATTGAATCGTCAGACCACTTGATTGCCGCAAATGCGATAAGAAGAAAGCAGAAATCCAGGAATTCACAAATCCAGAAATAAAGCAGAAACGCAGAACCCGCTGTTCCTCCTGCACCTGCCTGCACCTTTCCGCGAACATCGAATTTCAACGCAGAAACCCCCACCAAGAATAAACCCCATTCCAAAAGGTTACATACATACCTTGCAACCCCCAGTCAAAAAAAATAACCACAACCACAACCACGCAATTTCACCTCCTTCCAACGAGAATCTCTAAAAAGTTCCTTCCCCGTCCACAATAAGCAACCTGCAGCTGCGATTACCTGCGATCGAATGCAAGATCTTCCAGATCCGAAGTCTCATTGACACCTACGCATGATACGAAATTGCACAAAAGGAAAGTAATTACAAGGTTCGGCGCAACCAATTGCATTTCCGCTTCCTCTCGTCCAGAAACTCGCCCTCGCCGACTACCACCCATACAAACCCTTAAAGATATGCGCTCAATCATAGCTACATGGTTTTGTGTTTCAATCCCCGTCTTCAGCTATTAAGTGATCTTACCAGCTGCGCCATTGACACTGATTCACTTCCTTTTTCTGAAGAAGGAAGTGAATGTGTTTTGATAAAACCATGTCTCTGTCGTCGAGCCCCAACTTACCTCCCCCCTCGCGACATTCTCCACAACAACAATTCTCTCCGCAAACTCCCTCGCATCCTTCTCTATCGCAGCGAAGAACCTCCTCCGCCCATCAACGTACCATATCTCGTGTGCGAACCGACTTCCTCCCTTCTATAACCTCCGCGCCATCCGTACCCATGTCTGCATCATCCGTCACAACCTCAAGTTCTGTGCAAGCATCACCAATGATGTCACCAGAAACTACGCAGGTCACTACCAACAACTCATCATTACAGGTCTCCCCAGAGGGCCCGCGTGGTCGTGAGTCAGAGGTGCGACCACCTCCCTTCGAACTCCCCGAATCGATTTGCCCAACCGTTTCCCGAAAACCTAGCCAGAATGCCATGAACGAAGCCCTCAGTGGCAACAAGACGCCAGGCCTAATGAGAAGATTGTCGAATAAACTCACCAGGAGGCAGTCACAAACTACGAGTCGGGATCAGAGCACAGGCCCTGCCGTCATTCGCCGACGGAGAAGCGAGAGTACCCATCCTACTCCAGAGGCACTCAGAGGGGCAGCAGCGTTCGATTCGGAGGACGAAATTAGTGAAGACGGCAGAGAGGAACCACTCTATGCGTTGGGAATAGATGGGTTTCGTGACAATTATCCAAGCTCAGCTGTTTCAATCGCTGGCTCTTCAACCGCCGGCTCCAGCTCGGGACAGGGACCGGGAACGGGGCCAGTCATACCATCAATTCTACTTCAAGGAACAACTATGACTAAAGTTACAAAGAAGAAACAAAAGTTACTTACATTGGTTCTTGATTCCGAAAGTGCCAAGGTCTCGTGGGACAAGAACAGGCTATCCAAATCCTTCTATATCGACGACATTAAGGATATTCGAGTTGGCGCCGATGCACGAAACTACCGTCAAGAATTTGGCATTGAGGTCGAACACGAACCCCGCTTCTTCTCTATCTTGTATGCTGTACCAGATAGATCCAATGGCCGTTCACAAAAAGTTATGCATCTCATTGCCGGCGATGATCAGACCTTCGATCTTTGGACCACAACCCTTGACGCCATTTCGAAACATCGACAGGAACTTATGACATCTCTCACTTCTTTCCACGAGAAGGCTGTCAGAGCTTATTGGCGATCAGAAATGAGCAAATTATTTGCTGATAGGCCTCATGCAGAAGATGAGGAGGACCTCGACCTTACCGGGGTTGAGCGTCTTTGCAAAAACCTCCACATTCATACCTCATCTAATTACTTGAGATCTAGGTTTCGAAAGGCTGATGTCACCGGTACCGGTCGATTGAACTTTGCTGAATTCCAGGAATTCGTCAAGCTTATGAAACGAAGAAACGATATTCGCGACATCTACACAGAACTTACCTCTGATGCGGAAAAAGGTCTTACCTTAAATGAATTCCTCACCTTCCTCGCCGCTACTCAAGGTGAAAATATCGACAGTGACCGAGCCAAATGGGAAGCCATCTTCGCGAAGTTCACCAGACGATCAAAATCACGGGATCTGTTCCAGCAGACAGGCGAGCCTTCGAGAATGAGTGAAGAAGCTCTAGCTACCTTTCTTACATCCGTCCACAACATGCCGCTCGAGAATGCACCTGAAACTTTTACGCTTGATCGACCCCTTCATGAGTATTTCATCTCCAGCTCGCACAACACTTATCTTTTAGGGCGACAGGTCGCTGGTGAATCGAGTGTTGAGGCTTACATTTCTGCCCTTTCTAGAGGATGCAGATGTGTCGAAGTGGATTGCTGGGATGGCAAAGATGGGCGACCAATTGTTGTACACGGACATACAAGAACGACATCTATTTTGTTTGCTGACGTTATGACTACCATTGCAAAATATGCATTTGTCAAATCCAAATTCCCGCTTTGGATTTCTCTTGAAGTCCACTGCTCGGACGCTCAACAAGCTTTGATGGCCCAAATCATCAAGGATACCTGTGGTGCAGCCCTCGTCACTGAACCTCTAGATCCTTCGGCCGAAGTGCTTCCTACACCATCTCAACTCCTGGGCCGAATTCTAATCAAGGTCAGGAAGCCTCGAATTTTCCAGGAATTGCCTGTGAAATCGAACGGCCGCCAACGTGGTAACAGCCTTAGCTCGCCTCGCATATCTGCTATACAGCTCGATGGTCCTGGAGTTTCCAGTGGTGTGTCCCTTCCAAATTCCAAAACTTGGACCACAAGTTCTACCTCACCAGCGAGCACCATCAAGGCAGGCAACCGTAAGAATGGCATTGAAGCCCAAGACAGCACCAGTAGTGGTACCAGCGACAGCGAGGGACCTGATGACATGCCCAATGACCGCAAGCAGAAGACTAGCAAGATAATCAAGGTTCTCGGTGAACTTGGTGTCTATAGTGCTGGAGTTAAGTTTCATGGTTTTGATGATCCTGAGAGCAAAGCGTACAACCATATTTTCTCATTCATGGAGCAGACGTTTGATAGGAACAGCAAGACCCAGGTGGATCGTCGTGCGATGACCAGACACAATATGCGATATCTCATGCGAGTTTATCCTAACGGGTGGCGTGTGGCTTCCACCAACTTCGACCCTCTCAAGTATTGGCGCCGCAGTGTCCAGATGGTTGCTCTCAATTGGCAGACTCATGATTTGGGCATGCAATTGAACGATGCTATGTTCGCAGGTGGTACCGATCGTTCAGGCTACGTCCTGAAACCCAGCGAACTCAGGGAGATCAAGATGCTTCCTAGTGTCCCCGAGGAAGCCGGAGCTGGCCACATCAAGCGAGAACGCAAGAATGTCAACTTTTCCATTGATGTCATTTCTGCCCAGCAGCTCATGCGTCCTAAGGGATTAGGTCCTGGTCGTACCGTCGATCCGTATGTCGAAGTGGAAGTCTACCATGCTGACGACAAGAGCAAAGAAACCAAAGGTGTGGTTGGTGAAGGTGGCCATGATGCATCCGGCAAAGACGGTTCTTCTGGACTTGGTGCTCCTCACAAGCGTCGCACACATATTGTTCGCGAAAATGGTTTCAATCCGGTCTTCGATAAGAAATTCAACTTCGCTCTCACAACCAAATACCCAGAACTCGTTTTCGTTCGCTGGACTGTCAGATGTTCACAAGATGGTCATAACTTCAGTGATAGAGGCTTGCCTCTCGCTACTTATACTGCCAAATTGAGCAGTCTCAAACAGGGTTATCGCACTCTTCCTCTGTACGATACGAATGGAGACCAGTTCCTCTTCTCGACACTTTTCTGTCGTATCAAGATTGAACCAGCTACCAGCATCTACGTCAACGCCGAAACTTCTGAAAGTGTTGGCGTCCTCAAAAGTCTCGGTCGTACTGTCTTCAATCGAACTCCGCTTTCACCAAAGATCTCCGCCGAAAGTGGCCACTAATGATCTCAACCTCGAAATCCACCAACTTTCCATTCATCTGTACAGATTATACTATAATGTAATACTATATCTCATGAAGCGTCTCCTCAATTGACGGATACCTCCTTCGTTGCATTTTCTTTTTGGAAACAGCGATACAGCAACCATCTGGTGTTACTGTCAGATTGTACACATGGCGCATCTGGTCGCCTTACTCGATTTTGAACAATATCCAGGCCTCACATTATAACGTGGGGCATTTCTGTTACAGCGAGCTCTCTGATTTTCATCTCATTTTCAGCAAGGCGCAAGCAAAGTATTTGCAAAGACAAAGATACTCAGCATCGGCATATCAAATTGTTACAATTGTTTTCGTTCAAATGGTCGCATCATATTACAGGGAGGGATCATAAAAGTGGCTCGCGCTGCGCTTTTGCATGCGTTGTTTTTCGCGCTGGTGTTTGTTCCATAACGGATGGATGGGAAGGGCGTACTCGATTTGACCGCACCACTCGGTGATATTTGCATGATTCACGTTTACAACAACACACTCCACTCTCTTAAATTTTCCTTTGTCCTTCTTCTATTTCATTGCAAGGGGGGCTACAGGTTGAGCTGTCTTTTTGCTGGGTTGGAATTCAGATTCCTCTCCTATTTTTTTGTCGCATTTTTCTTTCGCAGGCCGAGTGTTTTTTGGGCGGGCTGCATTGGGTTGCATCATTGCTGGATGGGTTCTGTTTTTTGGATGGATTTTCACCACGAATGGATGGAATGGATGGCGTTTTATCTGATACGTTTTAAACCCGACACATACCCCCTCTGCATGGTTGGAGCGGGGTTTGATTTGGTTGGGAATCAAGGGGACTTACATATCCTCACTTAACGGCCTTCGCATATTGTGTATACCTAGTTGGATGATCTGGGGGGATTTTTCTCGTTTTTAGCTGGATGGCTGGCTGGTTTGTCTGTATGGTCGCTTGCGGGATGAGGGAAAGCTTGGCCTAGCTAGATCTTGGGATTTACTTTGCGATGACGTTATGGGATAGGTCTTTTATGGGAAGTGGTGCTTTGATGGCCGAAGAAGAAGAAGAAAGGGGAGGGGATAGGAATTGGGAAAGATGGCAGTTGAGATGAGATGCGATGCGTTGCTTTTAGATACCACGTGGAATGGATGGGAAGAGAGTGGTACAGAGATATCCAAGAGAATACAATTGATTGAATTCCCTAAACATCGTATACTGGTTGCATCATCCCGTCTCCTGTTATGCATTGACCATCGAATTTGAACTTAACCGTGCCTTGTGTGTTCAGTTGTATACATATATCGCTAAGTCTTATGCGGAGAATAAGGATGGATAGATGGACGTAAATTTGGGGGGGGAAAAGACACTTTGCCTATTTACTCCCTCTACTTTCTTGTATATAATACTAACTGTCTATTTTATAATCTTATCATGTCAAATTTACCTAACCACTCCCTCCCTTACCTCCTATGTCGATCCGAGAAAGGACTTTTTAGAGATATCTATCTATCCATTCAACATGCTGTTCATTCCTTCATTTATCATCTATCTATTATCCCTTCTAGTAATAACCCATTCCTATCCGTATCCCTCTATCTCATATTATAGAAGATGCATATACCCATGCCAGCCAAAGATTTCCTATAATGTAGAACTCAAATTGACTGCGGCTGTTGTTTCCCCTCTCCAGTTGTTTTTTCGTCTAGTTATTCCTATCTTTCATTCGATTGTTCACTCACAAGAGGAATACGAATGAGAGATCATCTCCCTTATATCATCCTCACTCCCCCCCAAAATCCTCCTCCGCACTCGCAATCTCCCCATCCTGCCACACCGTAATATGCCTCTTCATCTCCACAACATCCGCCAGCAACCCCGCCTGCTGAATCCCCGTCACCAGCGCAATCCTCCTTAAATTCCTCACCGCATACGCTCTCACCCCATCCGTCGCCGTCGGCATGTTCCCCGCCAGGTACAGCGGCCAGAGTAGGAAGTACCCGCCGGAGAACCGCATCACAGGAAAATCGCAATTAGACCCACTATCTTTGCAGAAGTGCGTCCACGGCTGCGAATACGAGGACGAGGAAGAGGACGAATGTGTATCCGGATGCACGGTATACCCCACGTGCTGCGGCACCGAGGCCAGGATCTCCGCTTGCATCAGATGCATGTTGCGGAAGGAATTCTGCAGATGGAACGCAGCGACGGGGTCATCCCGGCGCAGGCTCGGGCTCGCAGAGGCGCGGTCATCGGTTATCAGCGCGTGGATGATTTCGTTGAGCAGGATCCGCAGCTGGCGGATCGCGTTCCAGATCTGTGCGATCCAGTGGTCGTAGTAGATGTGGTAGTGGCCGTTATACACGATCTCGGGATCCTGGTCCGTGTACACGGTTTTGTATTCCCAGTCAGGCGGGACATGGTTGAAGAAGTCGAGGAACTCGCCGTCGAGGGCGAGGGCTTGTGAGAGGAGGGTTTGGGTGCTGTATGTGGGGGTGGTCAGGTTGGCGTGGTAGCGCGCGTTGAATTTGCTGAATTTGATCATGGTATTTTGCGCGCGCCAGGCGGGGTCGACGCGGGTGAGAGACTGCTCGGCCAGTGCTTGCATCTCGACGATGTATTTGGGAAGCGGGATGTCCCGCTGGATGCACGAGATCAGCATGCTGGAGGTGACGTGGGCAAGCAGGCGGATGCCGCCGGGGGTTTTCACGGCGTCGGGCCCGCGCAGCTTGACGACGGCGGCGGCGCCGTGGATGTGTTGTGCCCAGGCTTGCATGGATTTTTGGCTCGTGCCGGTGAAGATTTCGTAGATGCTGAGGATTAGGATCGCCATTAAGGTACTGTCTTTTTTGACGGCGGTGGGGCAGCGTAGCGCGGCGTTGGTTAGGCGCAGGGCTTTGGTGTATTGGGATTGCGCTTTGGGGAGGAGCTCGGGGGCTTTGACTGAGTGGGAGTATCCGATTAGACCGACGGCGTGCACGGCGGCTACGAGGTTGTCGTCGACGCCGTCGGATTCGTAGAGGTCGGCGAGTCGGTCGAGGTGCCCCCGCGTGGGCCCATGATCGCCAATTACGTAGTTGGATACGAAGAATGCGGCGGCTCGGTCTTCGATTGTGGAGGTTATGTTGAGATAGGTTGGAGATATGATCTGAGCTCCTTGTGATGGTGTCCTTTGTGCAAGCTCAAGGGATGAACTGGGAGAAGCGGATGATGAAGATACAGTCGAAATAGGGGCTGCTGATGGCGCAGCTTTCTGTCTAGCTTTTTCGTGCTTGGCTTTGGCTTTCTTAATCACGTTGGTGGTTTCTTCCCGGAAGATCACGTCCACTTGGGCGCGGTATCCGGGACATTGTCGACCGGCATTCTGACACTGTGTGCAGCCATGGGGTAGTGCGTCACACTATGGGAATAATGTTAGCGAATATGCTTATTCATGGATGTGGCATGCAGGAGGGAGGGTGGTTGCATTTGAGACACATTGAGGAGCCATACTTTGGTCTTTCTTGCTCGGCATGCATGACAGCTCCTTGAGGGCTTTCCACAGAAAACCATGCCTCGTCGGAGGGGGATTCGTGGTGCTGTAGACTAGATACACACACGCCTAATGAAATGTCGTATTGGGAGATTCACTAGCCCAAATTAGAATGGAAATTCCGTGCGGGTCTAGCGTCTGCTGTCCTAGGCGTATCAATTGTCTGGATCAAGTTTGAGATTGTCAACATCAAAGTCGGATTCTCTCCTGCTTCCAAGACGGTCACAAAGTGGATTCAATCAATCTTCGCAATGGTTGTTCGAAACAGGAAGTCGATGAAGTTGTGCACGCCAAGTGAGGATCTTAGTCTTGGAACATCAACCGGCCGAGCATAAAACGGCGCAATCGATGGATATAAAGCAAGTGGCGCATCTTGGGAAGAAGGCCAAGCTTACGTCTTCAACAGGGAGGTAGGAATTACACGGGCGGATCGTCAGCCTGCGTCCAATTAAAGTGGTCGGCAAGTCTTCGTCTAAACTACTATATTGGGTATGCAGGAAGTTGACGAATGAGAGAATGCTATTTTGCTCCGCTTTTCCTAAGCCCCTTCCTTCAGCTTGACATCAACATATTCTTTTCCAATATCTAACCAAAAGGGCGTTCATGAAGACCGATTTTCTTAGATCAGACGTCATAATCACATTGCATGTCATTATTGCAGGAGTAGACGATGGGATGTAGGCAGAAACGTCGCTAAGATGGCGGGGCAGTATGCTTTGGCAATGGGCTCCAATCGGTCAGTACCCGTTTGACCAGATCGATAGGGCTGTGCTAAACCACATTCCCATGTTGTCGCTGCGATATCTCGATTTCCTATTTGGGGTGTACATGAAGCTGAGCCCATGTTCTTTCAACATCACTCATAAATACATGCAGCGTTTCCAGCACAATGTCTCTTTTCAATTTATCATCAAGTGATTCAACCCTACGACTTCATCGATCAGTACTTAAGTTCCACCAAAAGTCAGTTCTTCTATATAGCGCCTTTGTTCGAGGATGGCTGTATATTTATACAGAAAATGGAAAGCTACAAGGGAAGAACCTGCTGCCCCGGTCCCAGTTGTCCCTTGCAAACATAGAATCATTCGGCTAGATCTTTCATCAGAGCAGTCAGCACCGATACCACTCGAAACACTTCCCGACCGGGATACGGATGCTACATCAAACACTGGAAAGAACGACGCAGTTATAAATTATGACTCACCTTGTGCACTGTGCGAAGAAGATCGACGAGCCGCAAAGTCATACAGGTGGAAGCTGACCGCGGGTCTTATGCTGCCGTATACGGTACAAGCACTAGATCTTACTATCATTGCTGGCGCACTACCATTCATCGCTTCAAATTTCAGTGAGCTCTTCCTTATGAAATGAATTTCAATGTCATGAATTGCTGCTGACGTACTTCATGATCAACTTTCGCAACTAAACTGGATCATCTCCGCATTTAACCTAACAGCAACAACCTTTATACCCGCCTGGGGTCAAGTTGCAGACATATTCGGACGGTATGCTGCTCTTCAAACAGCCTTGATTCTTACACTTATTGGAAGCGCACTCTGCGCTGGCGCACCTTTAAGTGCATTCACCATGTTTCTAGTCGGTCGCGCTCTGCAGGGCATCGGGTGTTCGGGTCTTTTAATCTTGACGAAAGTCCTACTAGCAGATAAAGTATCACTCCGAGAAAACGCAAATAACAACAGCACATTTGCCATCGTGGGAGGTATAGCTTATGGCGTGGGTCCCACCATCGGAGGCTACTTAACCCAAGTCTCGTGGCGATGGTGTTTTATAATCAACATCCCAATCGCAGCTCTCGGCATGGTTCTAGCACATTTCCTTCTCCGTCCTCTCCTACTCGGTCCCCAACCCATCACCCGCATCGACGACGGCGTTGAAATGCCTGGCTCCGCGACCTTCCTCTCTCGTCTCTCCACAATCGATTTCGGCGGGCAATTCCTCTTCCTCTTCGGCATGGGCCTCTTCATCCTCGCTATCACCTGGGCCGGCGCATACTACCCCTGGTCCTCCATCAAAGTGATCATCCCGCTCATCCTCGGCATTCTCCTCCTCCTCCTCTTCCTCATCTGGGAATCCCTCATGCAGCCCGGCCTCCTCCTCGCCCGCAAATCCCCCTACCGCCGGGCCATGCTCCCCCTGCACCTCATCCTCAGCCGCAACGCCGGCCTCCTCATGTACATCAACTTCGTCACCGGCATGGCCATGTACGCCGTCTTCTACTTCGTCGACTTATACTTCGCGTTGGTCCTGCAATTCTCCTCCGGCGAAAGCGGGAAGAATCTCCTGTACTATATCCCAGGCCTGGGACTCGGTGTCTTCATGGCTGTTTACGCGGTCAATGTCTTCCCGAGGCAGACCTGGTATCCGCTTTTCCTGGGCACAATCATCGAGCCATTGGGAATCACGCTTCTTGCCGCAGCCATCTCGTGGGGTCATTTACCGACCGTTTACGGCATGCTTGCGTTGACGGGAGTAGGCACGGGAATTCGCTTTATGCCGGGGACGTTGCATGCGATTGGGTATTATCCGAAACATGTCGCGTCGTTGGTGTCGATGATGTCGCTGTCCTCGTCGCTGGGAGGGACGCTGGCGCTGACGATTATGCTGAATATTTTCAATAACCATCTTGCGGGAAAAGGGGTGGTGGTGTCGGGGGTGCAGAGTGTGGGGAATGGGACGTTGGAGGATGATGTGAGGGATGTGGCGAAGAAGGGGATTGTGGTGGCATTTTTTGCTATTACGAGTTTTTTGTGGTTGGGGGTGGGAGCATGTGCGGGGTTGGGTAATGTGTGGATTGTTGGGGAAGGGGAGGCTGGAGGAAGTGGTGGGGAGGAAGGAGAGGGGATAAATATGGGGAATGTGTGTGAAGGAAGTTTCTTGGGGAGTCTTGTGAGGAGAGGTGGAAGTCGAGGAGAAAAAGTTTGATATTTAAGTCGAAGTGTAGTTGGATGTGATTGGTCTTATTTGTCAAATATTCGCAGGTCGTTGAGTTGTTGTTTACATATCCACACGATGAGCCAGTTCGCTGAAAAGTCCAAGGTTTCCTAGGGTATATACAATCCTTGCAGCAGATCTATAAACCAAAAGTGACGCCACTCCTGAAGGGTACCTGCTCTGTCCCACACGATCCCATGTAGATGACTTTACAGATTTCGAGACCGACTCGAACATAATGTTATATTCCTATAGAATACATACTTTACAAAACATCATCTCTTCCAACTCCTAACGCTCAAACAAAAGCACTAGACCATACACAAAATCCACCCAAGACTACGAAAACCCTTAACAAAGCATCTTATAGATCTTCTTCCACCTAGGCATCCTCCTCCCATCCGGGCCCAGCCCGTCAAAATCCACGACTTTCGGCAACCTAACCTCGTTCCTCCCCGTCACCAAATCAATATCCTCAATCCTCATAAACTTGGTTTGATACAACCATTTATATCCCCCATAAAACATCGCAACCACCGGAAGTGCCAAATATGCCTCGAAAAAGTTACTTACTTTCTTACTCGTGCTAAGCTTACTAACATCAATGCCTACCGGTGCAATCGCCACCCAGAACTGCGCAACGAGAACTAATGCAAGAGCTATAAGTCCAATCCAGGAGCCGACTGATCCAATAGGTGACTGGTAGATAAGCGAGTCGAGACGGTTTCCCTGATGGAGCCAAGCTGCGCGGAAACGGATATGCGAGTAGCAGATGCAGCCCCAAGTGAAGATAGCCGAGAGGCCAGACAGGGCAAGCATCCAGGTGAAAGCCTGGCCCTGGAAAGGAGTGATATAGAGGAAAGCCAGAAGGCCAAATAATGCAGCGACGCCGAGGGCAACGAGCGGTCGGCCTTTGCGGTCGATATATGCGAGGGCTTTGGGGGCTTGACCTTGAGCTGCGAGCGAGGAGAGAAGACGAGAAGAGCCGTACATGCAGGAGTTGGCGACAGAGAGAACGGCAATGAGGATCACAGCATTCATGACGGAGTCGAGGCCGGTGATACCTGCGTCTTGAATGGCGATGATAAAGGGAGAGGCTTTGTCGCCAATGCTGTTTGTCGTGATGAGGGACGGTGAGTCGTAAGGTACGAGGAGTCCTATTATGACTGTGCATGTATGTTAGGGATCATATCTTTGATTTTGGATTGCTCAATGCTGTACCTATACTCAGGACATAGAACTGTGAGCGATTAGCTAGTGTCAAGCGGAGGATTCTAATGAAACTCACAAGTACGATGCGCCAGAATACCTGCTTGATGGCTGTTGGCAGGGATTTACTTGGATTGTAAGTCTCAGCAGCGGCGAGAGCAACCAATTCCGTTCCGGCAAAAGCAAAAGCAGCTGTAACAAGCGTATTGCAAAATCCTTTGAAGCCATGGTTGAAAGCTCCAGGATTACTCCAATACCTTCCACCTATATACCCAGTTGTTGGAGTTCCTGTGCAATTTATGACTGCTCCAAGAATACTGAAGGAGCGATGAGTATACGATGCGGATTATGGAGCAGCTAGACACTTACATGAAACCTATGATTGCTGTGACTTTTAAGATAGAAAACCCGTACTCGGCTTCACCATAAACCTTTACTTCGCATAGATTTATCGCAACAATCCCTATCAGGAACACAGAGATGCTAACCCAGTGTGGTATTGGCAAGTTCCAGTACTCGAGAGTGATCGAAGCAGCGATGATTTCCAGAGGCATGACAATCAGTGACCGTAAAGCATAATTCATTCCCGTGGCAAAACCGAACTGTCAAGCGAGAGTCAGCGATCGCCTTCATGGATGAACCGAAAGATAGGGGGGCAACTCCGAATAAAATAGAGCACTGAATGAATGAAGAAATAGGGAGGTAGTGGGTATGGTGCTTACAGCAGGATCGATAAATCGGGTCGCAAATGTAGAAAATGATCCTGTACACTCGTTAGCAACACCAAAGCAGAATACGGCCTCCTTGTTGACGTACCAGCCACTGGAAACGCGACAGCCATCTCGCCTAACACCATTGTTAACTCTACCTATCCAAGAATGACCGCACAACGAGTGTACCTAATGCTTGGACTGTACAGAACAGCGCTCCTCCCAAAAGCAGGTATGCAATCAGTAGAGATGCCGGACCACCAGTTTGAAGAGCTGCTCCTGAGCTCACAAACAACCCCGTGCCTAGAACAATCAGCAACTCTGCGGACACATAGGGACAACATAACCTACCGATCGATCCACCGATTGCTATCATCTGTTCTTCTACGTCAGGATATAGTTCCGCAATATCACAAGGGAATTCCATACCTGCAAATGACGACCCTTCAAAACTCTCACCAGGGATGTGTTTGCGGAGTTCGTGGCCGCCGCTCTATTATTGTACACTCTGCCATTAGAGCCTTTGAATATCGTAGACTTGACCTCGTGCTCGTCATTACTTCGAAAATTGTCAAAAACTCTCGTTCGAGATTTCCGTGTTTCTGTTGGTTGAAGCAACAAAGGCGACACCGTCGAGCTCGACGAGACGTACGACTGGTTGCTATCCATTGTAGGTGCGCCTATGTTTTCCTGTGTGACGGTCGATCTCTTTTGACCTTTCGAGAACAAACGACCAAAACCTAGCAAGTGTATCTTTTCGCCGTGGGGGTTCAAGGACACCGGTGCTACATAAGAATCTAAAAGGATTACCGCGTGGGAGTCATGTTTATTGTACGTACGAGAAATATGTTATCAAAGATAATACATACATCGTCTTCCTTCCTTCTCGCCTAGATTTCATGTTAATGGAAAGCACTCGTAAAAGCTGGTAACCCGACATTAACGTCAAAGCAACCAAATTTCCCCTGTGTGTCGTAGGTAAGAGCTGAATAATTTATTTTCCGTGGAAACGAGTGCGAAGTTAGTCTTGTTCGGGACGTCCTTCCTTTGCATAGAATGACAACGGATATGTTCCGAAGAGTATTGGCGGTTGATAGGCCAATTTATCGGCTCGGCGCATTGCGGGCAGCGGCACAGATAGACCCTTGACGATCACCTTTGTTCGAAATCACTCGATCCGAACAACAGCTCCGTCCCTTGCAGTTGCACATGCAGCAGTCGGGTGGCACTGCCCTGGTGTCGGTATCGGTACCTGAGCTGAGTGTAACACTGGCTGACGGCAATTGAAGGAGGTGTGTAACTTGAATTTCAACCGCACTCGAGTCGGACATGGCTGTTTTCGTCCTTCTCTGATATGATGATATCTTTATCACCGAAGATGGGGAAGATTTCACGATATCGGACATCTAGCTTCTCGCACGGCCTGAGCATCTTCCTTCTTTGGCCTCGTGGAGTCTCTGATACGCAGCTTAGGATTTGGTGAGTGGAGAAGATATTATTCTTGGAAGGAAGAGGGGAAGGCGTAACGAAAGGGTTTCACGAAATCAGGGTGAGGACAATCAGTCCAAAATCGGGCCGGAGCACGGCATCATTCCTCTTTGGGACAATGGCCGACACTAAATGGCATTTACCCCAGCAATTGGAATTCTCCTCGCTTGCAACCGCGTTGTTCTCAAACCTCTCGCCTTACAGCAATGTTCTGGAACATTACGACTATTGAAGTTGTTCGTTGCTAGTCCTCTTTCCTTATCTTTCATTCGTATACGGCTTCCAGGGCATAATACTGCTATGATGGAAGTGTCAAAGTTGCTGCTGCAGTCGCAGGGGATGTAAAATTCACATGGCCTGACTTGAAACGGCTCTTATCTTTCGTGGTGCTTTTTTGCTTGAGAGGCTGAGGATCTGGAGATGAAAACTATTGGCAATAACGGAATGCCTGAGTCGGTCATGTGTTGGTCGAAATGGAGGAGAAATTTCGTATTTTGATTATTCCGTGTCGTTTCTCTATGTTCCCTTGATGGTTGAACATCTGCTTCTCGATTTCCATGATATTTGTCTCATCATGTCCTCAATTTCACGATATCGTTGATCAATATCTGCTGAAGTGATGGATATCCTTCTGCGTTATGCCACTCAGGCACCAGATCAGCGTCCCTGGGCTGAAATCAAGCCAACGTTAATCGTTAGTTGGTGGTGTACAATCTTCTCACTGGTAGTGATCTTATTCCGAATCTGCGGACGTTATGTTCGAACTGAAAAGATCTATCTGGAGGATGGGATCATGCTTCTGGCCATCATTCCTCTTTTCACGAGGATGGGTTTCGTTCATGTTGTTCTACTCTACGGCACAAATAACATTTCGACAATCGGATTGACAGCAAAGGATATCCACAGAAGAGAAATTGGGAGTCAACTGGTTTTGGTCTCAAGGATCTTTTACGCTGCATAGTGAGTCTCTGGAACAAACTGAAGTTCGTCTCAGCTGACACCAATAGTCTCTGGGCTGTCAAATACAGCATCAGCATTTTCCTTCGATCGTTGACCGGGCAAATATGGCAACGTTTCCACCACAAACTTCTTCGTTATCTGCATATTCTCCTTGCCGTTACCTTTCTCGCCACAGTCATTAGCGACCTCGCACAGTGCCATCCATTCACTCATTACTGGCAAGTTACACCAGATCCCGGCCCTCAATGTCGGCAAGGATACGCCCATCTTTTCACATTTGGGATACTCAACATCGTTACGAATCTCGCTCTCATCCTATTCCCCGTCCCATTGATCTTAAAGTCTCAACTGCCTACAAGCCGCAAACTGAGCGTCATTCTTCGTCTCGCTCTCCCTTTCCTTGACATTATTCTCACCATCTACCAATTACCACAAGTTACGTCACATCATGGTGATCAACGGCTGCGCTCACTCATCGCTTCCTGTATGTACCTCCTTATCTTTTCTCTTCCTCTAGTGAATCCCACTAACCAACTCCCCAGTTGACATCCTCCTCACAACCTTCACCTCGAACTCCTCCGTGATCGGCTCCCTCCTCCAAGACAAAGGCTACAAGAAGTCCAAATACAAAAACCCAATCATCGGCACCTCGCCATCACCCTACACATTATCCAAGGCGCCTCCATCACGCAATCGTAAACTCGATAGCGACGAAGATCTTATGATTAAGGAAGATAGGAAGTCGGGTGTGGTTATTGCGCTGGAGGTTATGCGCAGGAGCGAAGATGATGGCAGCAGTGTGGGTGAGGGGAGAGAACGTGAGATTGGGGTGAAGAAGCCGGAGGAGGCGTGGATGGGCGTAGGAAGGGTGGATCAGATTAGAGTTGAGACGGCCTGGGAGATTGCTGTTACGCATGAAGATGAGGGGAATAATCGGAGGAATAGTGGCAGGGTAAAGTTTTGATGAGTAGGATGTTTTCATTTGTATATAAAGACTTTATGAGAATTTAACAACACCTCTTAGAGAACGATGATTGTGGTGAGAAATGCGACTCTTTCAAAACCCGATACATCTCTTCCGTAGCGAACCTATTCATTCGCTGCTGCGAGGAAAACGAGAAAACCAGCTAAAACCACTTGTACTATTCATCATTAATTCCTATTATCCTATAGCTTCGTAATATCTGCGTGGCTATTGTACAAATCATAAAAGCCGATATCCATCATCCATATTTCATCATATCATCCAACCTAAAAGCTGACGTATATATCCACCAACCAAGGGGTATTCAAAAGAAACAAGAAACCATCCAACGCATCGCAAATCGTCGACCACTCTACATAACCGTGCAGCAGCCCTCCAACTTCCTTATTATCTTTGGCAAGAACTTCTTCGCCAACTTCTCTAACTCCTCGTTGTCGTTGTTTTGCTGCTGTTGCTGTCCTCCCTGTTGATATCCACCTCCATGCTGAGGTTGCTGGTTCTGATAACCACCCTGTCCATGATGCTGTTGACCACCATGCTGAGGCTGCTGATAAACCGGCTGCTGGTACCCAACCTCCGCGCCTCCACCGCCTCCACCACCTCCCTGCAAATCAATCCACATCCTCCCCTCATTCTCCTCCGTCCCATACCTCAGCCCCAACTGCCTACACACCTCCTCCACCTTCGGCTTAATCTTCTGCACATGATCACGACTGTGATTGCCCTTCCCCACAATAACATGCAATCTCCCCTGTCCATTCGCCTTTGCGTATTTGATCCTCTCCTCTAGAATCCGCTCCGCTTCTTCAACATACTGCCCATGCAGATCGATCTCGTCCGACCCAACGCGGCCTTCCGCGTTGTTTTCCCGGAATATATACTCGGATGCTTGACGATTGTATTCGTCCATTTTCGCAGCATGCTTCTTGCCTTCGGCGGAGAGATCGTGCGCTTTGGCGCCGTCGCCGGCTTCGTAGGCGGCATGGGCGCGGTCGAAGCACGAGGAGCGTTTCGCGGCTTCTTGGTGTGCGAGCGAGCGCAGACGGTCGTATTCGGCTTCGGCGTTGGAGGATGCGCCATGGTTGAAGGCTGGGGAGGTGTTAGTTTGGGATTGCTTGCTTATTCATGGGGAAGTGAGAGGAAGCGCAAAAAAAAGCGGTATGGGAGGTTGGAGAAGAGATCACTGTACCTTTAGCCCCCATTGACTTCATTGCGTAGGAGGACGACATCTTGAAGGATGTAGATTTGCGATTGAGAGACAGACAGGCGGAGGGATGGTGTGGTGGTGAAAAGAGCGAGCAGAAAATAAGACCCTTTGAGCGATGCGATTGTTGTTATGCTACCTCGGAATAATAGCGGGACCTAGACCAGCTGAAAATATTGAGCTAAGGGTGCTGTGGTTGCTGGAGATGGTGGGGCGGATCAAGGGTCTAATGCGCTGGCTTCACATTAATGTAGGTACAGATCGAGCCTAAAGATCACCACCAGCTGTCAAGCTCAGAAGCTCAGAAGCTCAGGGGAAACGCCGGCTGTGAAACTGTTGATGCTTGATTCAGCGGACCAATTGATGGGATATTTTACAAAGTTGGCACAATTTGGAAAGATTTTTGATTTGATTCTTGATTCTTGGTACAGAATCTCCCGTGCCTTGGATGTACTCTGTAGAATATTGGGCTAGTCTTAATAAGGTCTAGAGTGTGGACTATCGCAAGGATAACGCTAACCTTGCTTCGAAGCTGGCGAAGCTTCATTTTTTCTTACAATTCGGCGAAGACTTCACAATCGACAAGCTTCGTTTGACAGTCTGCGATTCTACTATCTACATTTCTGTGGTATTCTATATACTAGTTGGGGAGCTCATATACTCGTACTACCTATTCCGCCGAAATCTCAACAACAACCTTCTTGGCCGACACACCAGCTTTCAAGAGATCGATACCCTCTTGAACTTTCTCCAATCCACCTTTGATGATGAGAGGATCTGGCTTCGCTTGGAATTTTCCAGCTGCCAAAGCTTTGGGGATGTATTGTCGCCACACGGCATCACCGACATCGAGGTTTACAAGACCAGGATCCAAGCCTATCACTGTGGAAATCAAATATTAGCACAACTCAGTAGTTTGCTGGTTGTTTTTACATACCGAGGACTCCCTGAACATTGTCCGGAAATGGGCCTTGTGGCCATAGTAGAATGGGAAGTTTTCCTCCTCCAAGTTGGCCAAGAATTTTCCCACAAGTTACTTGTGTCTCCGCGCTTCCTATACAGTCCATGACAACGTCATTGGGTTTCAAGACCTTTAGGATATCTTCGAGGATGGTCGTGTCGTTATGATCAAAGACCTGTGAAGCACCTAAACTCTTCACATATTCAAAATTGGATCTGCTTGCTGTCGTCACAACATTGAGACCAGCTGCAACAGCTAGTTGGATGGCTGAACTACCACAAGAAGAGCTTCCACCCCAGATGAGAATCGTCTTCCCTGTAGGCGTAGGACTCAATGATGGAAACGGCAAGCCAAGTTGGACGAAAAGACCACTGGCCGCCGTGGAAAGTGATAGCGGGAGCACAGCAGCGTTGGCTAGAGGCAACGAATCAGGAACTGGAGCCACCAGGATTTCCAGACATGTGGCGTATCGCTGAAAACCAGCATGGGTGGTTTTCCCCGTCAGAAGACTGGCGCAATGTCTGAGAAGTATCAGTATAGTATCAACCACGGACGTTGTTCGACCGTTATTTTTCATGGACCATACCCAATCACTCTTTCTCCAATTTTGAATCGAGTAACTTTGGAACCAAGCTGTACCACAGTCCCCGCAATATCCGTGCCGAATATGAAGGGATACTGAAGTTCAAAGTAGGGGGTATCCTGCATCTGTAGAGTTGTTTGTAAGACTGATCCAGAGGGTCTTGGAAATCTTTCATACCTTCCAATCTGTTGGATTGACAGCTGCATAGGCGACTTCGATCACAACTTCATTCTCTGACGGATCTGGTTTGGGTCCTGGGCCGACCTTCATAGGTCTGGCCTTAGCAGCAGTGATCCATGCTGCTTCGTTCTCGAAATTGGATACCATAGTTGCGAGTTATTTCGAAATCAAATAATATTCCGAATGGTAAGGATGCTAGGAAAATATTGACACTTTGAAGGAAACTCCATCGAATTGAGGGACCATGGCTTATATACCCCGAAGTTAAAGATTTCATGAACAGGTTGCTCTCATCATCGCTGTTGTTTTGCCAGAGAGGAATCTCACGATTTCATTGACTTGCTCAGGGATGATTCGCTAAACGAACAGTGCGCCGACACGGATTTCCGTGCTCCTGGCTGACTAAGAAACGTGGCACTTGGATTTATCAGCATACTCTTTCATAAGATCGCATTTGGTCCGTCACAGCGCAGATACTGACACGGAGTTCCTTATCATTGTCGTGGGTTCAAAGTACGAGCACCTGATTCTAATTTACTGGCAGATGGAGTTGCGTGTAACATAGAAGCAAGATCACCCCCACTAATGGATATAGCAACCTCGAGCTTTACATGCAACATTTGTAGCAAGGAATTTGACAATGGTACGCAAATGCAATCTCATCGATTCCCAACTATTTCGTTTGACTAGCTAACTCAATGTAGAAAAAACACAAATGCGGCACGTACGTTACTGCCGAAAGAAAGTCGGTCAGCCTTTGAGATCAAGGAAGAGATCATGCGCCCGGTGCTCTACCGCTAAAACGCATTGCGATTGTGCATATCCCTCCTGCTCACGATGTCTGGAGAAGAAGCTAGTGTGTCTTTACCAGAACGATGAGGCGATACCAGCTGCACTTACACGAAAAGACCGCTCAAAATCTACTCAGCAGGGGGTACACACTACTCCTTTATCTTCAGACCGTTCAAGGTCGTTGGACTTTACTTCAGATGGCTCGTTGTTACAATACTATGGAGAACCACCGACATCTGGCTTAGAAGGATTCGATACAGCAACCAGTTACCAGCTTGCGTCTCTCCCGTCTCCACTCGTCTCAGACGACTTGTCGTTGCTACCAGTAAGCTCCGAACATGCTCATTTGAAAGGCCATGTATCGTCTAGTCTGTTTCGTCACGAGGAGAATATCTTACCAGAGATTTTTCTATTCAACGAGTCCAGATGGCCCTTAGACTTCTCAAACGTTCCTCTACTGGCTCATTCGCCAGTTCTACGTGCACCTCGAGCATTTTTCCCGAAGCGCCAGCGGTATCCAAAAATTTCACTCACCAGAAAGTATGTCATATGTACCATCAAAGCATATCCTCAAATGCTTCTCTCAGGCAAAGAGCTGCCACCCTTTATTCATACACAATTGCAATCTTCATCTGCAAGTGTTGGATTAACCACAATCCGGAATCCTTCCACCGATCCCCTGGCGACATGTCTTAGTATTACGGCTATGTGGTCTGTTAAGAATACACACAACACTGCCTTTATCTGGCGCTCAATCCGCTCAGAGCAAGAAAGATTATTTGAAGAGGTTCGATTCCACCATTGGATCTAGTGAAGCTATGGCTAACCCAATCCAGTGTTTTACATTCGATGATCGCAACGCAGTGGCTGCGCTACAAGCAATTTGCATTTATTTTCTACTGCGACTCACCGAAGTTGATGAAGATGCCACTAACTTTGATATCCCACTGATTAGCACTATGACTGTATGTGCACCTCCTACGCATATTTAACCTAGAGCCGAGGTAGCGTATACTTACTCCGATATAGAAAATATCACGAAGAGTTCAGGGCCTCTCTGTCAAGTATGATAAATCTCCCACATGGGAGGGTTGGCTCCTAACCGAGTCACTACGTCGGTATGTGATAGTTCTGCAATACCGTGGCAATGAGTGGCGCTGATACCGAAACAAGTACGATATTACTTCTTTTCATAATCTCCCTCCTTTTCGACATATCCCCAGGTACTCAACAAAGCTGTTGCGATGGTGCAAGACTCTTAACTCAAATGAGTTTACCATGCCACAAAAAGATTTGGAAAGCACAGGCACAATGGGAATGGAAAAGTGAATACACCGCGCAATATGCAAGCAAATATCAGCGTCTTACATTTGGTGACTTACTAAAACATGGCGAAGAGAACGGATCAACAGGGAATTTGCTGGATGACTGGCTGGCGAACGTGGATGATTTTGGAACGTTGATTGTAGCTGTGGCGAGTCTGTCGGAAGCAGATGGATATACTATGGCTTGAATTCTTGCCTATGGGATTAATGGAAGAGTACCATCTATTACTGTAAGCAGTCGATGGAAGGACAAGATATGCTGATACGTGCACTAACTACCAAATTGAGTTCGAATAGTTAGTGTCATATGCATGTAAAAACCGACCAAAAGCTTGACGCCCAATCAGCTTTGCAGCTACCTTATGGACTAAGCGATGACGTTCGACAGCTTGTAATGGTCCTATCTGGTACCTCTGAGTTGTCTATACGAATATTACGATTATAGGAATCTCCAATAGACATATCGAAGTCTTCTATAGGCCTATCATGAACATAGATCGATGAAACATATAACGACTCAACAAGACTACAACCCCTCCAACACGCCTATATAGGATCCTATAGACACCTCTCGAAGAATTCCGATAAACCTATCGAAGATCATTTCCCTATTAACTACAGGAGATTAATATACGATATACAGAGTGCATCCGTATTTCCTAATTAGGCAATATAATAGAGAAGTGGGGCTACACTTAACGTGATGCATAAACCCCGCGTATATACTTCGTCACTACATAATCTCTCAGTCTCCCACACCCATCTCACATCTACCGTCTCAAACTGTCCTACCATCCCACAAGTCACCACCCACAACCCACTCCGTGCATCTCCCCACCATGAGCGACCACCGCTCCCACTTCCCCGTCCACCCCACCGCCAACCCCCAAGCCATCATCGGCGGCTCCCCCTCTGACAAATACCGCTTCACAGTGCTCACCCCCGGCCTCCTCCGCTACGAATGGGCGCCCGACAGCATCTTCGAAGACCGCGCCAGCGTCTTCGCTCTGCACCGGGACCTGCCCGTTCCCTCCTTCCGCATCGTGACGCACCCGCACGTGCTCGAGCTCATCACATCGAAATTCCACCTCACATACAACCTCGGCGAAGTCTTTGCACCCAGCAGTCTGAGCGCCGGGATCAAAGGCACGTTCGCGGACCACAGCTCCATGTGGCGGTATGGGGAGCCGAGCGAGAATCTAGGCGGGACGGCACGCACGCTGGATGATGCGGATGGGAGGATTCCGCTCGGTCCCGGGGTGCTGAGTCGGAGGGGGTTTGCGACGGTGGATGATTCGCGGAGCATGCTGTTTGATGCGGAGGGGTTTGTTGCGACGCGGCGGGAGGGGGAGGGGAGGGTTGATGGGTATTTGTTTGCTTATGGGCATGATTATCAAGGGGCTGTGCAGGCGCTGTATATGCTTTCTGGGAAGCAGCCGCTGCTTCCGCGGTGGGCGTTGGGGAATTGGTGGTCGAGGTACTATCCGTATAGTGATGTGGAGTACCTCGGTCTGATGGATCGGTTTGCGGAGGAGAAGATCCCGTTTAGTGTTGCGGTGCTGGATATGGATTGGCATTTGGTTGATGATCCGAAAGTGCGGGCGAGTGGGAAGACGGGATGGACGGGGTATACGTGGAATAAGGAGCTTTTTCCTAATCCGGAGAGTTTCCTCGCTGAGCTGCATAAACGCAAGTTGAAAGTAAGTCTCAACGACCACCCCGCCGACGGCGTCCAATCATACGAAGAACTGTACCCGGCCATGGCAGCCGCGCTCTCCCACCCAACCCAAGAAAACGATCCCATCCACTTCGACATCACCTCCCGCCCCTTCCTCAACGCCTTCTTCGACGTGCTGCACCGCCCGCTCGAAAAGCAAGGCGTGGATTTCTGGTGGGTCGACTGGCAGCAGGGCTCGTACTCGCGCATTCCGGGCATCGATCCCCTGTGGGTGCTCAACCACTTCCACTTCCTAGATAACGCGCTGGGGAACAAGCGCCCCCTGACCTTCAGTCGGTATGCGGGGCCCGGCTCGCATCGGTACCCGGTTGGGTTTTCCGGGGATACGATAGTGACGTGGGATTCGCTTGCGTTCCAGCCGGAGTTTACTGCTACCGCGAGTAATATCGGGTATGGGTGGTGGAGCCACGATATCGGGGGGCATTTGCATGGGTATAAAGACGACGAGCTGGGCACGCGGTGGGTGCAGCTCGGGTGTTTTAGTCCGTTGCTGAGACTGCATTCGTCGAATAGTCGGTGGAATATGAAGGAGCCGTGGACGTATGGGCGGGAGGCGGAGGGGGTGATGGGGGATTTTATGAGGCTGAGACATCGCTTGTTGCCGTATTTGTATACGATGAATGCACGGAGCGCAATAGAGGGAGTGCCGTTGGTGAGGCCGATGTATTGGCTTTGGCCGGAGGAGAAGGCGGCGTATAAGGTGGCGAATCAGTTTGTGTTTGGGAGTGAGTTGATGGTGATGCCGATTGTGAGGAAGGCGGATAGGAGGGTGGGGTTGGGGAAGACGAGGGGTTGGTTGCCGGGGGGGAGGTACTGGGTTGATGTGTTTACGGGGGCGAGGTATAGGGGGGGAAGAGAACTGGTGGTTTCGAGGGGGTTGCAGGGGTATCCGGTTTTTGCGGGGGAGGGGGCGGTTGTACCGTTGGATGGGGATGAGAAGCCCGGGAATGGGGGAGAGGAGGAGGTTAAGAAGGTGGAGGTATGGGTCGTGGTGGGGAGGGATGGAGCGTTTGAGATGCTGGAGGATGATGGGACGGGAAGTAGAGTGGAGGATGTACAGTGGGTGAGGACACCAATAAAGTATGAACAAGCAGGTGGAAAAGTGGTCATCGGACCAACTACAGGTGTCAAGGACTCCGAGAACAAAACCCGAGAATGGAGCATCCGATTCCTCGGTGTCCATGCACAAGACATGCAAGCAACACTACAAATCACCACCAGCGACGAGCAACGCAATCTCAACCCGGAGCCAGTCCACAACGGAACACTAGTCCACATCGACGCAATCCCGTATTCCGCACAAGCAAGCATCACCATCTCGATCGGGAACACGAACTCCGCGCCAGAACTTACGCCTACCGATCCGCGGAAGTTTATACGTCCGATATTGGCGGATGCGCAGGTAGAATATAAGTTGAAGTCGAGGATATGGGGGGTTGTGAATGCGGATGGGGGAGGCGGGGAGGAGGAGGGGGAGGACGGGAAGAAACTGCGGATGGTTAGTGGGTTGTTGGCTTTGCAGGGGGTGGGGGGAAGTGGGGAGGATGAGGAGAATTTGAGGGATGCGGTGATGGAGTATATTTTTGCGGGGTAGAGGAGAGGGATTGGGGAAGATGGAGGTTGAAGGATGGGAGGGACGAAAGAAAGTGCGGAGGAAAGAGGATGTGGACGTAGCATGGGGAAATAGGTTAGGAGATGAAAAGGAATGTCAACGGGGAATTACAGAGTAGCAAAGAGAAGATGAAGATTGTATTAGAATGTGTTCCACAATTGCTCGATATGTCTGGTAGGCAGGATGTACTTCTATTTGAGAGCTTTGTTTATTCGACGAGAGCATAGTGTGAGACGCAGAGCATTGAAGTGGAAAAGGGATGCAAAGTAGATGGCTACGCTTAGCTGGTCATGAAACACATAGGTCATCAAAAATGTAGATGCTCACTCCACGTAGCTCGCTCCATTTACTCTACTAAATATGGCCTCCTCATCATGAGGAAGAGCCACTCTTGCAGCCGAACCTCCAGATAACAATAAAAATACTTGAGTTGAGAATGCCTCCATTTACCCGTTCCGTTATCCAAATCCGCCAAAGGGTATATCTAACTAGTCCTGTGTTCCCGGTTCCATTCCGATCCGAACCATTTGCATAAAAGAAGAGTTATCCTCCAAACCAAACCGAACCAATTCCAGTCCCTCCTATATAATCCAGATTCCGCCGCCATTGCCCATAAAGCTTTTAAAATCAAACAGTCCCTCCCAGAGCCAAACCAAAAATAACAAGCATAAATCCAACAAAAAAGGGGGCAAGCAATGCAACCGTGGTATGCAAGCGAGCATCTATATAGAGGTTTCCAACCCAAACCCCATTTCAAAATAACCTCCACTTCCACTCTTCCTCTTCTACCCCTCTCCAACTGAACTACTAGATCCCATCCTTGTGGGCTAGTATTAAAAATAAAAGCTTTTTGCAAAAATGCATGCAAAATCCGCTAGTCCTGTCAAATCCGGTGTATATGCAATCCATGGCTGGGCAAAGATCTCCTCTTGGCTGGCTCCATTGTTCTTGATCCTGTGGGATAGTTGCATGACTGGAAGCATGACTTGAAACCTGTCGATATATATTTGCCTTTCTTGTAACTGTTGTCATGACTGGTATTGTCTAAAGCGGGCTGGGTCCGCTATGATTGTCGTCCCATGGCTGCAGAGGTATCATTCTGACCTTCTAGTTAGGCAGAAAATGTGCTGAAAGAGATAAAATGTTAGTAAATCCACTTAATCATGGTCATGCATGCCGAACACTGTAGGTAAACTTACTATATTATCTTCGACTTCGTTTGTGGTGTTTGTTCAGCCCATTGATCCCTGGCTCAAGGTTCTGTTCATGCCCGGTGCAGCATTGATCCGTTGGGTGGTTTGGGCCATTATTTTAAGGCAGTCACTGGCATTCCTCAAAATGGTCATGGTATTGGCATTCTTGGGATCATGCAATTGCTTCACGGCTTCCAAGAGTTTTTGCTCACTCTGGTGATACCTTTCAACCAGAGATGGCTCATGGTTAACAATGGGTGACTTGACTCTCTTGGCTTCCTTTTCTGGGCTGGCTTGATCCTCGATGGCATCTTGCTTACGCTTCTTTGAGCCAGATTCTGACTTCTCAGTTGGCGGTGGGGATGCACTGCCGTTGCTCCTGACATCCTTGGAAGTGGTTTGGTCATTGTGCACACGCTTCATGTGATCATAAAGGTTCCAGCGACGGGGGAAACCATTGCCAGCAACGCCGCGCTCGCAGCCTTCGTACTTGCAAAGGAATGGTTTATCTCCGTGGCCATGCATGGCATGCGCTTCTCTCTCATGGCGGAGCAAACAGGCCGTGGATGAAAATTTATTGTCCGCGCAAGCTGGGATCTTGCATCTGTATGGCTTCAGGTGGGAGTCGACAAATTTGCTGCAACACAGAATTGATTAGCTTTTGTTTTAGATCAGAGTATTAGAATTTGTCCTACTCGTAGTTGCACTTGAGCTTCTCTGGCTTGTGTTGGCAGTTTGGGTTTCCTTCCCATGGGCAATGGTACAATCCATCGGCTCCGGTGGTTACATTGTGGTAAAGCTCATGGTCCCGAGCAGAGTTATCAGCTTCCAGACTGGAACGTCCAACTAACTTGAAGGAGTCCTCTGAGTTTCCTGGCTGCCTGGCATTGGCAATGTCGCCTGCGACCTTGGATGGTCTGGGTCCATTGGGCTTCCTTGTCATCCTGTTACGAATCTTGTGAGAAGGGGCATCCACCAAATTTGTGGAACCTTGAAATACATACCTTGGGGAGTTGCCATCGATCGGTGAGTAGTCCAATGGGCTGTTCACAGTCGAAGACATCATTTGTGGTGGCAAAGACCATGGTTCCTCATGGACAACTGGTGATGACCTCTGGGATTCAAGGAAAGAATTGCCCCAGATGTTTGTGGGTGATCCTATAAGGGCACTGTTATAGATAACAGAGTCTGGTGCGCTCTGTACATAACTTGTAAGAGACCTTGGGGCTGCAGAAAGACTTGTGGGCAGTCCATCCGCAATGGGGAACATATCAAATTCTGTTGTCAATGACAAAGTTGGCGGCTGGGAATATCCAGTGGTAGTTGCTGTGAAATCATTTCCGGGCATGTCATCATGTCCTGGGTATGTGAAGTTGTCGAATGCAGATTGGAAATCAATCTGTCCTGATGGGGTATACAAAACAGAACTGCTTGGGCTAGCAGATCGAACTGTGGCATCCGAGGGAATGGAAGACCCGTTGTATGGTCCATTGGAGACATTTGGGTACAGTCTCAATGATCGATTTTGATCATTAATGTCAGTAGAAGACGACTGTGTGGTTCTTTGTGATTGAGCTCCTGTGGAATCCTGTGATGGGAAACGGGACATAGCTGAGGCCTCCTGGCCTGATGGAGAAAGGTCTGATGACCACTGGTTCCGTTGGCTGTGCATTTGAGCTACGGGGAAATAAAGAGAAGAATCAGAAAATCCATTGGAAATATGTCCCTGGGATGTGGAATCCCGGTGTGAGTACTGTAAACCTTCACCCTTTCCGTTCCAGGATAATCCACTGTATTGACCCTGGGTAGGTTCTGTCTGACGCAAAGAAAATCCGGAGGTTCCTTGGAAAGGAGTTCTTGAGTTGAAACCGCTACACAAAATTTGGGTCAGTGTGCTGTGCATCCACTTTGAAAACAACTACAATTGCAAAAAACAAACAGAACAGCAATAAAAAAGAATCGAAAAGTAAAGCACAACGTCAAATGAAGGAGTCCTATAGTAACATATTAGTTCAGCATACTTCGAGTAGATATGGATTGTACAGACCAGTTGAGTAAGTTCCTGAAGTACAAGGGCGTAGATCCATGGCAGAGTAATGTCGAATAGTCCGAGGCATACAGCAAAACATCCGGGATGAAATAAAAACAAAAAAGAATGAAACTTCCAGAGACAGCGGGTAGTAATCCTTGGGCTGTGGTCCTTAATGGATAAGATTGGTTCATCCTGGTAGTTCTTTTTCGAAACGGAAATCCTTCTGTGCGAAAAGAAAAAGAAGTGATTGTTAGTTCATGGATCACTCGTTTGATGAAGGGGAGTAGCGTCGGACTTTCTAGAAGTCGACAGCGAATAAATTACGTACTCTTCGGCACAAATAGATGCCTGTGTTTAAGAGGGTTTGTAACCGACTGGCATAGCCGGCTACATCCTACTTGTGGTATCCTCAGGTTGGTTGTTGAGGTTTGGAATCCATAACCAGAGTGGAAGAAAGAAAAGAACACCAGGATAGCCTATGGAAAGAGGTTGGTCTCTGGTCGTGCTGATGTTCATCCTATGCGGGTGCATATGTTGAGATCACCTGAATTAAGGTTGATCGTTTGTGAATGTATCCTGCCGCACAAACCGAAGTCTATGGTGGTATGAAAGCCCGGTAGAGTCAAACATTGAAATATTCCGCTGAACTCGCAAGGACATGCGAGTTCACCAACGGGGTAATGCCGGAAAAGAAGGTTGAAGTAGGGAATGCATCATTCATAGGTGGAAGTCCTCCAAGGAAATGAAATCGAAAGTGAAAGAGTCCATGTGGATGATCCGGTATGTTCGCGTCCATATTCCAGAGATGAAAGAGAAATGTATGCCATTCTTGTATCCTGGAGGGTGTATGCTTACCAAGACCGGAGGTCTTTTTGCTTGTGTAATTTCATTTTTGTTTGCAAAAGTTTTCCAGCGCATAAATGCACTTTCAACTTGAGCGCCCGTGTAGGCACACGGAAAAGTCCTTCGGGAAAGTCTGTGGAAGATTGAATCCTGGATGACCTGGGAAATGTATGTCTCGGAAACTCCTTGGGAAAACTCCTGGAATGATGGACCTGTTGTGGTGCGCAAGAGTAATGAAATACATGATTTTTCTGGAACATGAGAGTAATCCGGGTATCAAGCAAAAGCAAACGCAAAAAGCAAAGCAAAAACAGAACAAGTAGAATAGAAAAACAATATACCTGGCGGTTGCCTTCTTCCGGGAACGAGATTGAATGTCGAAGCCTGTCATGGTTTCCGGGAGAATGGTTACAGTCTCCGTGCAAGTCATTGGGAATTCCTTTGAAGCAACGGCAATGTGCTTTAATGGTTGTCGATGAACAAGAAAGTTGGACTGTACTACTTCTAGGCCACGGCCACAGTGGTAAGAGCAGACAGACAGTAGTTGATGCGATGAAAACAAAATCAATCCGGGCTTGGATGATCTCTGAGTGTCCGTTTGGGAATCCTCTTTTCTGGTCCTTCCTTGGGTATGTTGTTGCAAGAGAAGGAAAATTCAAAACTTTTTTCAGTTGGGCAACTGTAGAAGAGGGAGAGGGGAAGGGATCCGCAATATACAGGAACTGGTGTGAGGGTTGGGGGTGGATGGAGGTTGGGCAAAGATGCAAAGGTACAAGAAGTTGGGCGAATGATGAGTGATCTTCGGCGAGGGAGGATAGTCGTGTGTGGTGTGTGTGGTGTGTGTTTCTAAAGTGACGGATGATGGATGGGGATGAGAAGAGAGAGCAGGTTCGTTCGAAGTGGGGGAGGTTGGGCACTTATGCTTTTTAATGGCAGCATGGCAGGCATGGCCAGGAAGGGAGTGCTCGCTCATCCTCATTCCAGAGTATGGATCAAGGAATGTTCGTCGAGTGGGCAGCTCGCCTACCAGGATGCCTCATGTTTATGTGAGACATTGATGCGTTGTCTCTTTTTCCTAAACGGATTATATGGATTAAATGGATTAATTGCCAGAATTGCCTTTAATCGCCCTTAATTGCCTCGTTGCTATGAGCCACCACCGCATTCAAATGATTCGATAGGCCAGAAAAGGGTCACTTAACTTTTTCTCCCCTGTCGAGTCCTGCGCAGACCTTGGCGTGTACCATGTCTGTACATCGCGGCCCCTGCAAAACTTCCCAAAGTTCTCACGTTTTGCTCAAAATAAAAATGGGACCGTAATGCACGCCCATCTCGACATCCAATAGTCGTCGCTCGACAATCAAACACGACGCGCTCTATGGATGGAACCTCGGGAGACGTGCGAGAAGGCTACCAATCCAGATAATCGACTGGCTGTCACCTGCTCTTACGGTGCTAGCCAGAGATATGAAATCACACAAGACAAGTCCTCTGAGTCTCTGAATAATGACGACGACTAACTGCCTCGGGATGTGACGGGACTGACGGGAATGACTGGAATGACTGGAATGACTGGAATAGAGGGAATCGAGCCGACGCCATACTCTGCCTCTGCACCGCACTTTAAGCAAAACTCTGTCGCAACGGGAACCTTGGAAAGGATGAATAATTCGATGTGATAGTTTGGCCAACGTGCATCTTCACATCAACCGGTATGAAATGACCATTCCACATGCAGTAATTGTGAGGATAAAACAATTCGTACAGAGATAGCAGAGGATTGAAATCCATGAATCGCGGGAAGCATTTATCCACTTGCCGACCGTCTGCTATGACAGAATTATGCATTCGCTAGGTTCATCGACGCTGTTCATTCGGCGAAAAGGAACCAAATCCAAGTTGGTGTATCATCACTGACGGCCTCGTCACGCATGCTGCATTTGCATTCGCCCTGCGGAAAGCCTGGAAAGTTTACATTCGGGAACTCTGAACTTTACTTCGCCGACAGATGTACCGCTGTGGATTCCAAATCTACTATGTACAAAGCAAAAGCATGGAAGAAAAAGTTTGAAACAATCTACTTTAGTAACTACTCCCACCCGAATAGTGTATTTCTTTCCTGTTTGATGACCACTTGGAACTTTGGAAGATCTCCTTCCATTTGAAGTTATTCCGGAAGGGAGATCATCAGGGTCAGGAACCCTATTTTTCCACGGTAAATGATGGCACAGTGCAGCTCAGTACTTAGCATTAGTAAGTCCGGAGGTGGATACGAACAATTACTTCGTACATGTCAGCTCTACGAAACTCCGACTCGACTCTCCTCGACGCCCGGCTCCCGTGGGAAGAGGATGTCTTGATTTCTCGATTTCTCAATGAAGGCTGTCGATGCGCTGTTGGTGATTCTTTTTCGGGTCACCTTGTGTGGTTGGACTCGCCATTGATTGGTGACTTTGTGTTCTTCCGTCAGCTCCCCCTCAGCTTCTTCTCCTGCGCGTTGCTGCACCGTATCATCAATAGTGTCATCTTCCTAACCAATCGACGTCTCTCCTGAAAGTGCATGAGCTGGATGCAGCCTGCAAAGCATTACATTCTGCACATATACCAAGTACACCCAAGTACAAGTAATATTATTTTGTATGGGCCGACTTGAAGCTATTTCGGTCTGTCAAATTTTGGAAGCGTAGTGTGTATTCGTGGGCTCTCTGCAGCATTCGCATTTCATCACACCATAGAAACCCCATGAATGCGCGATTTTGCACACTCTTGCTACCTCGCAGGCTCGCGCAATCACCTACTTCTTTTCCTGCTCAGCCAGTATGTCACGTCAACGCACAATGAGTCTTTCCTCGCAGTCCAGATTTTGGACCGGTACTGTACAGTACCTGCTTTGTATGACATCAATTGTGGTGGGGGCAACGAGGCTGGAAGACCAGAGGCCTTCCATTTGAATTCTGAGCAAGGGAACGTGCAAATTTTCACTGTGCAATATTGAATCCGAATCCCCGCGACCGAGGCCGTTAAGCTGTCCAAGCTCGCCCTCAACGTTTTCCTGCAGAACTTCACAGAGATTTTATTATGGGAACAGCTTCGAAGTTCGAGCAGCACACAAAGACCTCATGAGCTCATTACTCAGTACGGAGCTTTAGCCTTCGGGCACTACGTTCCACCACTTGATGATGTACTGCATTTTACAGGCAACATCGCGGTAACACAATTCGGATGATTGGCTTTCAAGGGTCTTGCTTACATTGTCCGACACGGTCCGAGTGCTCTGGAGTCTGAAGCCGTGTTATTCAGACACTACTCACCGAACATCCTCACCACCCTTAAGGAAGTCTCCCTGTGGAAATCGTGTCGACGTCGCTTCTGTCCTCTCGAGACTTGGAAAAGCACATCCGGTATGAATAGAACGACATAGTTGATCGACGAGAAACTCACCTTCATCGGTTAGTCATGCGAAGTCCGGTGCTTCAAAATATGTCGATGATGCGTTCTACTACAGCCATCAAGTCTCAAGGCTGCCAAGCGTAATGCCGCAGCATAAAGAGGCTCCAATGATCCGCAGAAGGCTATGTACTACATTGCAGGTGGTGAGAATGATCTCAATTTCAGCATGCATAGCTGCATATGTGGCAGAGTAATCGACGTTCTAGATTTCACTGAAGTAGTACACATATGTACATTAACCGCGTTCTCCACGGCATTGGCCAAACAATGTATCACAAGCATATCAGCTTATCAGCAACTTGAATCCAACAGACTCACCGAGGAGCTTGAATGTTGTACAGCAAATACGGAGTAGATGAAATGCGGCACGACTACATGGGTAGCTTCATCAGCTCACAACTAACAAAATTGGCAGCACCATGCCACCAACGCCGGCGACACGTATTCGACCAGCCTCACTGTCGTGCGGCGGCTCATATACCTTGTATAACCTCGTTTAATGCGGCTCATCGAACATCGAAAAAAATTCCTCGGAGAGACTTTCCGACCCACACCACGGCGAAATAATGTCCACCTCAGCTTCGATCACGTCGTACCGCTACTGGCGCGACGTTGTCTTCCATCATGAACTACCGAGAAGAAACTACGGCGGTGACCTGACTCGAACACAAGCCAACATCAATGTCAACGTGATAGATCATAGTGTAGAGGTCACTTTTAAAACAGACTTTCTTGGCTACTAAAAACCATACGAAGCAGAAAGTGGCCGAAATAAAACTATGTCGGCGCGCTATGCACGTAAATGACAATGCTTGCGCGTGTAGTTTATCGAGCAGCTATTGTGAGGGTGCTGGTCCACGGCATGCATTACGAGCTTCGAGACAATATATTGATCATATGGCTGTGTAATATGCAGAGAGCCGTGCTTTATTGGTTTTCGGAATCCGTAATCCAGCTGTGAGTCTCATTCGTGGTCATCGCAGTCACTGCATTGCAGAGCATGAGCATGAATAGAGGGGTAATGAGTAATCAGAGATATGAGCACAACAGGAGGAGAAACTCCCGAACGGAGAGGTGTCTTATCTTCACGTGATGTGTACCTTATCGCTCAGCGCGGGGCAGTTGGCATCACTGAGGATTTTTCCTCGCACCAACACACATGTGCAAATGACTTTATTAGAAACCAACCACAACCATGCCTGTACGTCCCTCCTTCCTTCCTTCCCTCCGCGTCTCCGCTCATCTGACTAACATCCCATTCCCATTCAGCTAATCATAATCACCGGCTACCCCACCTCCGGTAAAACGCACCGCGCCACCCAACTGCAATCGTACTTCCTCGCCAAAATCTCCTCCCTCCCCGCCTCCTCCCCGTCCTCCTCTCTCCGCGTCCATCTCATCTCGGACCACACCCTCGCTATCCCCCGCTCAGTCTACAACCTCGACCACAAAGCCACCCACGAACGCTCCAACAACGCCTCGGAAAAAGACGCCCGCGCAACCATCTACGGCGCCGTCAAACGCGTGCTCAGCCCCAAAGACATCGTCATCCTTGACGGCGCAAACTACATCAAAGGATGGCGGTACCAGCTCTACTGCGAAGCCAAGGCCGTGCGGACGCCGCATTGCGTCGTGCATGTTGGTGTCAGTGTGGATGAAGCGCGGAAGGTAAATGAATCGAGGTTACAAGAGGCAGAAAAAGACGGCGAAGGAAAATCAGAAGTAAAAGAGCAGGATAAACCATACGAGCGCGAATGCTGGGAAAACCTGGTATTCCGCTACGAAGAACCGAACGCAATGGCTAGATGGGATAGTCCGCTCTTCACGGTGCTAGGCGAAGATCCGGAGCCGCCGTGCGATGCGATTTGGGAGGCGATGGTGGGGGGAGAGGGAGAGGGGCAGAGGAAGGTGGTGAGGCCGAATCAGGCGACTGTTATGAGGGTGATGAATAGTGAGGAGTTTCTGTATGAGCTGGATAAGACGACGCAGGCGGTGCTGAATAGGATTTTGGAGTGGGGGAAGGATCATCCCGGGGAAGGGGGTGGGGAGGTTGGTGTAGGGGAAGGGGAACAGGAGTTGCTTGTTGAGTTGCCTGGAGATCCGGTGGGGTTGCCGGCGTTGCAGAGGTTGCGGAGACAGTTTATTACGCTGAATAGACAGACGGCGGTGCCGGTGGAGAGGATCAGGGCTAGTTTTGTCGCGTATCTGAATGATGCTTTTGAGGCGATGTAAGGTGGGTGGGTGAGCATTTGGTTTGGAGTTGGCGGATATACAGCATGGTATGGCATGGAAGGGAGTCGTTTGATACCCTAGAAGATCTGATGGATATTTCGAATGTTTTAGATCATATACATGCAACAGTAGCATAGGTGATTCTTTCTAGAGGACATTCTAAAACAGTGAATATCTTTCAAAACAGGTATGAACAAACATAATACAACAATAGTCTCACAACCACCAAGTCTACAAAATCAAATCCTTAATCGTCCCCTTCAAACCCTCCAACCTCGCCTTATCCACCTCCTTCTCCACCACATCCGGAATCCCCACATGCTCATGCACCTCCCCCATCTCCATCATCACCTCCCCAATCCCCCCTCCATTCGCAAAAACATACATCCTCCCCCAGCGACTCCCAAACCCCACCCTCCACCTACACCCCGCCGGCACAAAACTCGTCTCCCCCGCCGTAACCGCCACCTTCTCCTCCCCAACCACCACCTCCACCGTCCCATCCACCACAAAAATCGCATGATGCGTCTCCGCAAACCCCAGCATCGTGTCCCTCCCCAACCCCTCCCTCATCCCCGACCCCTGCACATCCCAAATGCTAAACCGTCCATCCGTCTCCTCTCTCCGTGCCATCCCGCGCACTACCCATCCGCCTACAGTCCGCTTCTCCCCCGCCCCGTCTTTCAAAAAGTACCCCCCGTTCTCACATACACCTGGCAGGGTCTCGTCGCCCGAGTCCCATGGCTGAGGCGCGAAATGCGCTTTGTCCCGCACGGGAACCATGTCGAATTTTTCGGTTGCGGCGATCAGTTTGGGGACCAGCACTTCGAGGGGGTTGCGCTTGTCGGTGGTGGGGAAGAGGGGCCCGAGGTAGGGTTCGCCGATGAAGCGGAAGAATTCAATCCAGGTGCCGGGGAGGATCAGTCCAAGGAACTCGCTGTGGGCGCCAGTTACTTGGTATTGGTGGATGGTGCCCTGGTGAGTGCGGTTGTTAGTATTTGGTTGCTTTTGCTTTTTACTTCGGATGCTGTTCTTGCACTTTGCTACCCCCGCAACTTTGGGAGCAGTGCGTGTATTGATAGAATCACATTCCAAAAGTTTAACAAGCAGGGGGTAAGGGTCCAAAAAACATATAAACATACAGGCGGCACACTAGCAAAATCGCCCGGCCCAAGAGACCGCGCTTTGTCGTTTGCCCAGACGCTTATTGATCCCTTCAAGCAGAGAAACACATCGTGGGCTTCGCGGTGGAAGTGGAACCCGATAGGGTCGTCTTGCGTTCCTCCGGTGCCGACGACGGCAAATGCGTTGGCGGTTTCGGCACCGGTGACAAGGAGTCGCATCGTGCTGTTGGAGGTGGGAATCGTGATGAGCTCGCCGGAGAAGGCGGGGATGGTGTAGGGGGTGGATTTGCCGGGGGGCGCGAGGAGGGAGGGTATAGGTGCCATGGTGGGTGTGGTGAGGTTTGCTGGGGGGGGTGTTGTGAGATGTATATAGACGGTTAGAGAGGGGTTAGCTACTTCTGGATGATGAGATCGAGAAGCAGAAAGAGATTAAGTAGAAGAGCGAGGAAACAACAGCAAGTGCAATCTCTAGAAAGAAGAACTTCACACTCCCTTAAATACCTTCTCCGTCTCTCTTCCAACACTCGAGACATGCCAGTACGTCCCATCCCCACTCCACTCTCCACTCTCCACTCCAGCTTGCCCTTTCCTTCCCCTCCTTTCCTTTACCCTTAACCTTACCCATACTCTACAATACACCCATACTTCCACCATACCATCTCTGCCGTCCATCCATCCACCACTCCCCTAACAAACTTCCACCCGCGTCCACATCGCCATAGTGGACGCACCCACCCACGTACGTAAGCGGGGTTGCACCGCAACACCCGCAAACTGCCGAATCACGAGGCCGATCTCCACACTGCTCAGTGTGGGGAGCACGGGCCGTGGACTTTTTGGAAATGTCCGTACGAAGTATTGCTTCTCTGTCGGGTTTAAGTAGTCTTAAAGTAGGCAACAATGCACATAGCTTATTAAGGTAATATGAATGCTAGTCTAATCTTCAACCTTCGCTAGTTTGTACGTATATAAGCAGAGGATTGTATATCAATAATGCACTCTTTATTGATGGTAATTGATCCTACGGACTTTTTGGGTTTGTATTAAGGTTAAATCTCGTGCGTTTTCACTGTGAGAGTTGATACCTTTATTATCCCACGCTTCCCCTCTATCACGTCCTCATTACTTCTCACCCTACCTCAGCTCACCCATCCATCCCTCTCCAAACCACAACCTCCCTCCCCCGCCCGCCAAAATGGAAGCCCTCAAAACCCTCGCCCAAACCAAAGGCAACGCCATCCAAGCGGTCCTCATGCCCAGCATCCAGGCCTTCGTCCCGCACCTCGTAGCCAACAAAACCAGCATCCTCTCCACCCCTCGCACAACCTACTCCTACGGCTCCCATCCCCGCCAAAAACTCGACCACTACCCTTCCTCCACCGGCCCCTCCTCCCCAACCCTCATCTTCCTCTACGGCGGCGGCCTCATCCGCGGCGACAAGATCCTGCCCATGGTCCCCGACGGCCTCATCTACCACAACCTCGGGCATTTTTTCGCACAACGCGGCATCACTACCCTGATCGCCGATTACCGGAGGGTGAACAGCCAGTTTGGCGGGGAAGACGCAGTTTTTCCCAGCGGAGGCGAGGATGTGGCCGCGGTGCTGAAGTGGTTGGGGTCGGAGGAGGGGGAGAAGGAAGTCAAGGGTGATAGGAAGAATGTTTATCTGATGGGGAACTCAGCCGGTGGTTTGCACATTGCTACGTTCCTGCTCTCCCCGCATTTCCTCTCCGAGCGAAAAGCCCTGCATACAGGAACCGGGTCCGTGCAAGTAAAAGGCGTGATCGAAATCGGCGTTCCCTTTGGCTTTGACCAGGCGGCGGAAGATCGGCAAGATATGCTCGTAGCGTATTACGGGAGCGTGGAAGAAGCAAGGGAGAAGTGTCCAACGGGGCTACTGAAAGCGGTGGAGAAAGAAGGGAAGTCCAAAGAGGAGTTGGGGGTTCCGAAGATGCTGTTTATGGTCTCGGAGCATGATCCCGAGGATGAGATTCTGGCTCCGAATACGGAGTTTGTGGGGTTGGTGGAGAAGGTTTGGGGGGAGAAGGTCGAGCTTAAGGAGATTGAGGGGCATAATCATATTAGTCCGCTGATAGCGTTGGGGAGTGGAGAGGGGGAGAAGTGGGGGGAGGAGGTGGCGGGGTGGGTTAAGGGTTGAGGGGTTGGGGAGGAGGAACTAGGAGGAGAAATAGGAGGGGAATGAAGGATGCGGAATTCAACACTTCCAAGGTAGCATTTCCGGTTTTCTATTATATTATATAAAGAAATTATATTCAACTACATATCCAGCTAGATTAGAAGAAAAAGAAGTAACCAAAAAGACCCCTCCCGTCTTGCTTAGCAAATAATTTTCAATCGAGCGAGCACGTTACGCATGCACTAACGTCCGATATTCAACGTTTCCCCCTCACACCACCCTCCCAATGTCCCAATGCAGCCGTGTATATGATATCTATTTCCTCCAATGGCTAACAGACGATTCGCCGAAACAGTGCCTTTTCATATATAATGTATTTTCAAGCTGGTCGAATTTCAGGGAACATGCAGATAGACAAACGTCTTGAGGCTCTTGTATCCTCAAAATTACATTTAGTAATCGGCTGCATTCTTGCTCGAAGATTGGCATCAGTTCTTAAAAGCTCAGCTATGTTTTTGTCTATCTATATCTTGCGTTGAGGATATAAGTCCCGAATTATGATGAAGTGAAGTCAATGAACGTCTCCACCCTCGGTGATTCTGCTTTGCGTTTTTGAAGTGCTGCATGGTACAATTTGAATAGCTGTTACAGCCCGGATATGAACATGGTATCTATTTATCTACATCTATCATTTCTCACTTCTCCACACCCAGAATACGCGACCTAGCTTTCAGCAATTTACGGAAATCATATATACCACCTCATCACCTCCCCCAAACCTGCCACTCCCTCCACAGCTGTCCCCAAACCGCCCTTCCAGGCGCATCCAACCCATCCACCACCGCCTTCCTCAACTCTCTACCCGTACTATCTATACAGCCCCAAATAGCCCACACCCCCGGTTTCAGCACCTCTTTGACCTCCGTCTTCATCGACATCTCCAGCGTCAGCTTGATATACGTCGTCAACAAAACATGAATATGTTGACTAGTAATCTTCTTAGCACGGAGCACCGAAGAAGTGAGATTCGAATGCGAATGCGCATGGTACGAGACGGAGGCGGGAGTCGGGTCGCAGAGAAGAGTCAGGATGCGCGTGAAGTGGGCAGCGGCGGAGGGAGAGATAGAGCGAGGAGCTAGCCATGGCGGGGCGGGGAATACGGAGAGCATGGGTCGAGAGGTATGGGAATTGGGTGTGAAGAGACAGCGTAGAAGAGCACGGAGGACTTGGATAACGCAGTGGAGATGGCCTTCGAGTCGGAAGCGATGCGTGGTCAAGACGGCTTTTAGGATGGCGCAGAGATGGACGTATATAGCAGATGCGTGGTGAGCGGGTAGTTTGGGTCCGCGGGGAGAGCAGATAATGGTGATGACGCTGATTATGCGATCGATGGAGTATTGGGTTAGAGAGCGGCGCTTGGAAAAATTAGCAACGAACGTGGGGAGAATTGAATGTTGAGGCCATACCTTGTTCTTCAGCATCATTTCCAGGATTTCGCTTTGTAGACGGAATGCTCGATATGAAGTCGTTTTGACCATTTGGGTGCAGATAATATCAAAAGCCAAAGCAAGATCAAAGTTATTTCCTGCCAATCCCTCGTCCATAGAGTCATGTGCTAGACCTGCCAAGAGTTAGATTGCATTGAGATGGTAAAGGAAAGCGGCCAACTTACTCTCGCATGAGGCAATGACATGTTTTATGGCTAGCAACTTATTCAGTTGAGTCAAGCCTGTCTGATCTTCTCCAAATAAGTGTTGGAGGAGTTTTAACTTTTCCGAATTATCCATCTTGGAGGTCATGGATTCAATCTGCTTCTGGACATCGAGTCTACCGGCATGAGAGTTGACATCCAGAGCATCGTCTCTTATGTGAAGTCTATCACCAGCTACATGTTTCTCAAGGAAATTCTGCAAAATTCGACGTATACCAGTTATTTCTGGGTCTCTGTCATCCAGTTTCGCCATGTAGTCTTCAATGTCATCAACAAGTGGCACAACATGGAAAGATTGTATATGAAGAGGCTCAAGACCTTCTAAAATAACGAGGACGGCTAATGATCCATCTTTGTGAGTTCCGATCTCGTCTAGTTTCAGCTTCTTCTGCAGACGTTGCTGGAGCTGGGAGATGAGAAACTCGGTGAGAGATACCCGGAGCTTTGTAGCATCGTCCTGGCCTACTATTTTCAGAGCTTCTAATTGGTCGGATTTGGCCTCGAGGGTCTCGAAAAATGCTTGGGAGATCGAGGTGAAAGGTAAGATCTTCTCGGGCTTGGTCTTCTTCTCATCGTTGGTGAACTTTTCAAGCTTTTCACGAAGATAAGTTATGCCACCTTGCATATACGTGCGGTTTTGTGTTTGCTCCAGATTAGTTGCGATATGTCTGAATATGTTAGTATCAGTTGGAAGGGTATTGAATTGAGCTGTCTGTGCTTACGATAAGGTCAGTCTGACTAGCTGCTTCAAAAATGTCAAGTTTTCCTTGCAGCTAGGCATGTTTTCATAACCAATTTTCTTGGTCACTTTCTCAAGGTCTTCGAAGTCTTTCAAGTTCATTCCCTAATTTTTTCTTAGCAAAAGTTGACGCGCCCGCCCATGGAACTAACCTTGTAAAATGTAGGACGTTGCATCACCTTCGTTTTCAGAGCAAGAGCTGCAGGAAAGCATTCGGGTGAATTGATCAGGGCATCTGCCGGCCAGCTTTGTATGATACGCTCCCTAACCTTTTTGTTGAATGATTCAATGGGTAGCTGGAGTAGAGATTGGATTGCAACTTCGTTGCAGACGGAAGATCTTAAAAGCGGATTCGCTTCTTGAGTCTGGCATCTCAACAAGACATCAATGAAACAACCTAGAAACGTCAGTAGGTGCTAAAATATATACCAGATATAATAGCTGACCTAGTACAGCTCCAGAGTTCAGTACGTGTTCACTCTGCAGCGTCCCCAGCCATAAAGTCTTGAACTTTTCAGAATTGGTCACAGTAGAAGATGCTATCCACAAAATATGTGTCAGCATGTTGCTGAATAGCTCTCCATCAAGGTGCATGCACAATCTAAATTCTTGTCAATTTTGCATTCCTGAGTTAATGAAGTAAACTTACTCAAGTGTTCTAGGGAACTCATCGAGTACACACTTGACACGTGCCCATGTATACCATCCAAAGTCTCGGGACAACGTGTTGGGCTGGAGGGGCCACTCAGTCTTGCTGTGATTGACAGCTAGTGCTTGAGGGAGAAGCACGATGTCATTTGCAAGACGCTCTAAAGATCGCAAAACTACCGGCATCGCTGATACATCGAGCTTGGTTGTACTGGCAGAGTCCCAAGCGGCACAGGCATTCCGTAAAAACTCTAAACTATTCAACCTGTCACAGTGGCCTTGCTCTTCAACGTTCTCGGAGCTGTGTATCGTGCCAATCGTAGATTCAAAAGATCTAGTCGTTTTGTCCCAAAGGTCAGCAATCTCCTCTAAATGGGATGATTGAATCCATCGGATTGAATTGCTAAGAATCCTCCAGAAGCGCCAGCTATATCTGTGATCCAGTTTGTTACCGATGTCGTCGTCTGAAATCATATGAATAAGCCGTGTGCCGATAGCATCCACGACATTTTCCTTCCGTATGGAGCCCGAAACAGCCTCAAGTATAACACAAACGGCATTTGGGTGTTCCGAAATCTCTGCAGCTAGCCAATCAAGGATCTGTAAAATTTGCTGAAGCGTCAAAGAAGGTTCCAAGAGCTTACACAGCTCTTGCTGGAGTGCCTCATCTTCCCAAACACAGAACGAGTCCATTGGTAAAATCATGTTCTCATCTCGAAGAGCTTCAAAATTAACGAGTTGCTCATACCAATGACGTAGAAATCCAGACAAGTCGCGAGCTTTTGCAAACTCGTTCATGAGTGGAACAGCCACTCCTGTAACAATTTGAGATGAGATTCCAGACCAATTGGGGTCAAAGTAGATATTTGTGATTCTGCTCAGGACGTCGGATAACAAGTTTTTATCTTCACCAGGAATCAGAAAGACATTAGCGTCCAGCCTAACCATCTCCTCCAGAAGTGTCCAATCCGTGCTGCCCTCAGGTATGATGTATTCAGCTGTGATTTTTCTGAGCCCAGGAAGCCCCAGATCAATATTGTGTTCTCTCGAACTTCGGAGAATGGCACAAATAGCTTGACTGTGAGCCCCAGACTTATTCTGAGACATGGATGTGTAAAATGAAGTGAATGCTCTCTGGAGCCATGCCTCATCAGAGCCTCGTCTACGATGCCCGCTATGGGGCTGAAGAGATCGAATCGCAATGTCAAAGAGTAAAGCGGCATTGGTAACATCTTGTAAGATTGACACCTTGGTTAGGTTTTCCAATAAAGTTGAATCTGGCTTTTCTGTAGAGTCTGACTTTGCAGGAAGTATGATATTACGTGCCACCATTTGCTCTAGGCAGACTCTCCAGTCTCGAGTGGATACATTACTTTGGGCTTGCTTCAGCAATGCGAACAGAGGGTCCGAACAGTGTAGAGAAAACTGCAAGAGGTCTTCATTCCCAACCAGACGGTAGTTCCAGATATCGACGAAAGGATCAAGTAAGTTCGAAGGTTGAGAGCCCGGCTCAGACTGTTGTTCAAGGACCTTTTGACATAGAGACATCCAGGTGCCCAAAATCGTCGCGGACACCTCCGGTGTGGTCTGGACTATGGACCGTATATATTCCGACTTAAACGCACCACTACGACCATCGATATCACCTTCGAGTGATAGAGAGCTCCTAGCATAATGAACCAGTCTTTGAATCGCAGCATAAATTGCCACGACCAGGCCTGCAAGCCCGTTCGCCGGTTTGTAGTCCTTGTTTACGATCAAATGTCCCGACCGTGTGCGCTTCTTCGATGGCTTTTTTGCTTCCAGTGCCTCTGACGATGTTTCGGCAACGCCATTGCTCGTCAACTCTTTTGCTCTGTGCAAATCTTCATCTTCTTGTGCATCTCGTAAAGTTTGTTGCAGAATCGCCATAAATTTCCTGTCGCTAAGAATTTTTGCGACGTTGGGCAAAGGTATCGCAGTGAGCAGATATTCGAATAACTGCCATGAAGCTTGGGTGATCCTAACATGCTTTAGTGGACATCAGATAGCTGTGGGATGGAAAATCATACCTGGGTGTTTTGTCTTTGGGAGACTGCAGCTTTTTCAAGAGCCAGCGCAAAAGCCATTCTTCCTTACCGTGAGTAGCTGTGACGGCGTGTTTCCCATGATGTATTATCTCCCCGTGTTTCTGACTTTTGAGCGTGTCGGCAATATCAACCAGCTCAAGACTAACAAATTTCGCAGCTTCTTGAATTTGCGCTGAGAACGGCGCTGAGGTTTTCTCAAGCTCTGCGAGCTTTTCTTGTGCGGCACGGGATTTTGACTCCTAGACAGTCGTCAGTAATCATTTCCGAGAGAATAGAATTGTTATGAGAGGTTAGCCTACCATCATAAATCCCAATTGCTCATGAAATCGCAAAAATCCTGCGACACTTCTCGCTGGCTGCAAGAGCTTCACATATTTTTGGGCAGTATTTATTTTCACCGCCTCCACTGCGCCTGACAAGGTTAGTGGCTTATACTAGTCAAAAATTAGTCCCTCAACTTCAAATAAATTTTTCTCTTTCGCGTCCTGCCCACTGCTTAGGATACGAAAAACATCAATATGTCAAAAGACGACATTCCGCCCTGCAGTGAAGATGCTGCTCTAGTGGAGGGCGTTTCCTCTCTGCAGGTAGATGAAATAATAGCCGCGACCGATGCAACAGAACAACTACCACCACATCGTTCGCACGATCCTCAGCATAATCTCAAAAGAACCGATCCATTCCAGTTTGGCTCTCGATTTCTGAGTGAAGAAGACAATGTCTTTGAATTCAATGCTTGGGATCATGTAGAGACTGATGATACTTACAAGGAGTATGCAGAACTACAATATGCCAAACAAAGAGAGGCGCCTGTGTCGGATTTTGACAAGAGTACGTACAAATTTGTCTCGTTATTCCCCAATAACCACTGCCCTGCCCTTTCCGGCATCATCGCTACCTGATGATTTCCAATTTTTTCGTATAGATCATCTGAGGTTACTAGCCCATGAACGAAACAAATTTAGCATGTCTTTCGCTCCTATCTGATTGTAGCTTTTTATTGTCTTAATTGTCAAGCATCTAGTGTAGCATTCGAGTTGCTAACATCTTTCTCTAGATAGATTCAATTCTGACCCTGCCAAATGGTGGAACAATTTTTACAAAAACAACACTGCCAATTTCTTCAAGGATCGAAAGTGGCTCCAGCAAGAATTTCCAATCCTTTCACAAGTGACAAAACCCACATACGGCCCTGTCACTGTACTCGAGGTTGGTGCAGGTGCCGGTAACACTGCGTTCCCCATATTGCACCACAACCAAAATCCTGATCTGAAGATACATGCTTGCGATTTCTCTAAAAAGGCCGTGGAAGTAATCCGTGCAAATGAAGCATATGATTCAAAGAATATACAAGCAGATGTTTGGGATGCCGCTGGCGACGTCCTACCTCCTGGACTGGAAGAAAGTAGTGTCGATATCGTGATCATGATCTTCATCTTCTCTGCACTCTCTCCAAAACAATGGAGTCAAGCTGTACAAAATATCTTTAAGATCTTGAAACCCGGTGGGGAAGTCCTGTTTCGAGACTATGGTCGTGGAGACCTTGCTCAAGTCCGGTTTAAGAAGGGTCGATATCTTGAAGAGAATTTCTACATCCGTGGAGACGGCACTCGCGTATACTTCTTTGAAAAAGAAGAGCTGGTCAGAATATGGACCGGCGCGATAACACCTTCCAATGCTCCAGATGAGAGCACATTGCCAGAGCAAAAATCCCTTTTCGAAATCATTGACCTTGGCGTGGATAGGAGGTTGTTGGTCAATCGGGCCAAGCAACTGAAGATGTATAGATGCTGGATGCAAGGCCGATTCCGAAAGAAAGAACAATAGTTTACAAATTTAAAAAGATCATCTATCCGTCTCTCTATCTTCTGCAGTGTGCTTTAACTTACTGGTGAGGTATGTCCAGTTCAATGTATGCCGCTACCATGTTCCCGTCGAGCAGCAAGCATCGAGGCATATTGTGAAGTATTGTGAAGTATCGCTCACTTGCACAACCAGCAAACACAATGGATAGTCTCGTTCGTCCTTCGAAGCCGATTTCGAAGTACTACACGCTTGCATAAGTCCAGAAAGACTGCTCCAGACATTTCGTTATCCTTTGCCGATACCCCTCAGTGACTGACTACCCTTCTCGATTTCGTATATCAAACGTGCATTTTCGCTTCCTCGACTCTCAGCGCCGCTTTCTGGACACCAGTCTACCTTCATCTATTTGCACTCTCCAACTCCTGATCAACGCTGAGCCCCCTACTATCATGAGAGAAGCACATGCTATGTGTAGCTGTTAAGGATCGAGTCGCCGCACTGCCGCAGTGTCGTTCGGCCATCGTATTATTGCAAGAGCGAAGAACATATGATGATAATATTTCATGCATGCATGTTGTTTTCCTCGTCAGTTCTAGTAGTAGATATATACAGAGAGAGGCCTCCGACACCATACATAGACTCATCCGAATTCCCACCCTCTTCATCGAAAATAATAACTTTTAGGTTCGTTTATTATCTATATCATCTCTCATCTCTCATCTTTTTATCTCGTAATCTCATACAAGTAAGTAATTCAGGCAAGTAAATTCCGTCCCAGAATCTACCGATCTATACCATGACCACAACCACATTACAAATCTTATACCTCTCTCTAAATCCCCAACCCCTTAACACAACACCACAACACAACCGGCACCACCACATTATCATTCCCCCCCGTGAGGACCGCCTCCGTTAGACTCGCCACCGTAGCCGCGACTCCTGCTTTCGCGACCGTGATTCCCCACGTATCGATATGATCCCCCGCTCTCCAACCACCAATTCTCAACCACGCTTTCGCAAGCACCAACGCGCCTCCTACTGCTACTGCGAACGCCACACTCCCTTCAATACTCTTCCCCCCGCCCCAAATCCACTTCCGTCGCCCAAACCTCCTCCCTATCAACGACGCAGCCGCATCCCCCATCCCCACGCAAATAACCCCACTCACCATACTCGTCTCCCTACTCGGAACATCCCAGCCATCCCCCACCCGCGGCGCCACCCCCAGCGAAAGCCATAGCGGAATCGCGCATCCGATCAGCAGGAAGATATGCGAGATAACGACCGGGCCCTTCAGATCCCTCCCATCTACATACGGCGTCAGAAAGTACGCGAGGGATTTACTCAGCGGCGGGAGCTGGGACGCTCTGAACAGATCGAGGAGGAGAAAAATCGCCAACATGAGCGCGAGCGCCAGGGCTGCGAACGTGGGATCGATATACGTGGCTGGGAGCAGCATGGCAACCATCATGAAATGGAAGACTTTTCTACGGGTGTCGACTTCGTAGATGGCGGAGAGACGGAAGACGATTGCGAGGCCGACGACGATGATGGTGAGCCAGTAGGCGCAGAGGATGAGCCGGGTGTTGGCGGGGCCGAAGTCCGAGTGGCGGATGTGTTCTACCCAGCCGAGGGAGCAGGTTGTTTTGGAGTCGGTGGCGGGGGCGCGGGAGGGGAGGGGGATCCAGCGTTGGAGATTGGCTTTGACGACTTCGAGGCGGAACCAAGGGAGGTCGCCGAAGAGGTAGGCGAGAGCCCAGCCTATGGGTTCTTGGTCGTGGAGTGCGAATCTGCCGACGTATTCTCTTATGCCTATTAGGATTATGACGAGGACACAAAGATAGACGTAGCCGGCGTAAAGCCACTTCCGGATTTGAGCTTGTGTATAGGTCAAATTGAAAAATGCCTGCACACTCTGCGACGAACTTCTCTTCTTTCGGCCAGAGGGTGTTCTATTGTTGGATTTTGGACGCGTCGCATAGCTAGGTGAGGTATATCGTCTAATGATACCAGACTGCACACCGTCGTTTGTGTTTTCTGAAACCTCCATACTACCGCCTAGCGTATGCTCTCGACGGATTCGCATGTCGTCGTCCTCACTCGAATCGCTAGCAATTGCATCGCCGCCAAATAGTGATAGCGGGTTTGTGCCAATGGACAAGGATCTCCTCGAGTGTTTAAATCCTAGCTTTTTCGGAGATTCTGGTCGTTTGAAGCGCCATTTCGGGACCCTAGCCAACGCAACAACCCATCTGAGAACGTGTGTGCAAGTTACTAGAACACCGACTCCTCCACCCCATAGCAAGGATTTCAATATGACTGCCTGTGGTGAAGATGCGCGTATTAATAAGCTGATCAAAGCGGTTGAGAGCAATTGAAGTTCAGCAGAAAGAAGACTAGTTGTGGTGAGGTAATGCAATGTGGTGCACAGTGCTTGGTGCAAAGCTGGCAGTAAAACTAATATCTCTGGAATGACCGGCGGTGCGCCAATACCACGAGATATCCCATCTGTCGACCATGCCATGAATAGAGGAGTGCATGCTAAGAACCAATGCAGATGATCGCGTCCTTCTGCGCCCCCAATTGCCGGTATTAGTTGCTTTGGCAGTGTAGAAATTGCTAGAATCATGCTAGGTAAAAGGCAATTCGGGTCGCTGACGGATAACAGCACTGCAACAAGCATTGATAGAATAGGAGGGTAGAGCAAAGGTGCTGGGTCGAACTCTATGGGCAGAGTTAGAGGTAATTGTGACTTCCATGGTGTCCGCGAGCTCAAATGGCGTAATAGGCGCAATGGATATATAGCTATCAGAGAGCTTGTAACAAGGAATTGGCAGGCGAGTTCTGCATCATCAGCATTGTCGATATCAAACTACAGATGGTAACACACCATTTCTCCAGGAATGGACCAGTTCCTCGACCCCAGGACTCCGGTATATTACGGCGCCAACGAAACATAGCAGAAGTGTTTCTGTTATCCTCCTTGTAAGCTCTATCCTCCCCCTTCGCTGCAATTTTTCAGCCACTCTCCGTGACTCTTCTTCTGTGAGGGTTCTTGCAGCTGCTGTAGCATATCTAGCTCGACTCGAAGGCAGCTGAAGCTCATCATCGATAATTGCAGGCGACAACAATGGGCTTGGCGAACTAGAAGATAATCCATTCTCGCCGCGTAAGCCCTTGTGTGCTTTGATCTTAGGAGCAGGTAGTCCTTTAAGAAAGTGTTCATCGTCCGCCTCCGTCCCACTGTCACTATTTGTAGTTTCGATACGTCCATCCGGCATAACCCTTACAGTACTGCTTCCCTGTTCATCTTCATCGGTATTATGCGCTGATCGTAGTGGAGAGGGTGCGGGGAGGACAGATGTTATAACCTTTTCGGACGCATAAGGTAATTCGAAATTGTGTTTGTGATATGGATGAGGAGATCGCGATAGACGTCGACGGACAGCATTTTCTCGTAAAGTTTGGGCATGCGACGGTGTTGGAGTTATGGGTTTGAGCTGTTCGGGCATTGCGTAAGAGTGCGACAAGTGAAGCACCAGGACTCAAAGTTTGATCATTTCTTTCGCCAGCGAACTTAGAAAAACAAATCTTTAGGAAATTGAGTCTCGAACAACGCTGATTCACCCTCGGTAGCCAGAAATGTAATTAATTAAATGTAACGAAGAAATTTAAAAGAATGTATCATGATTACGAGTTCGAGTATTCACATGCGAAATCTGGTGGGAAGCAAGCCGCCTTACCGCATCCTCCACTAAATTTAGTAGCGGCCGCATGATCCGCATCGATCTACTGAGGGCTACGCCGTTCTAACGTTGTGCATTATGAATGAAAGCACGACGACAGATTGGCACTTCATTCGTGTCACTTCGATGGAGGATTGGGACAAGGGCAAAAACGTTGTTGGACTATTCATTGAATAATATCGTATATTTCAAACAGTTATACTGAATAATTTGGGATTTTGCTTGTGTAAATTATATACACAAGTAAAGAGCAGGACTGAGCAAGCCGCCCAACATCAGCAAACACGCCGGTCGGACCTGCAGTACCCTCCTGCATGCCCGCCCTCCTTATGCTCTTGCCAAAGCCCTAGACCAACCTTGATCCTCAAGCAATGCATCCATAACCAGTAGCACCCCCATTACCATCAGAACTCAGTCGCTGAAAGCACCCACTTCAAAGAAATTCGATGATTTCGTACTCATGATTGCTTATAACGCCTACCGATATGCTGCCATTTTGCTGAAATCCTTTCCATGCGTGCTCATTAAAGAATAAAACTCAATAAAAAAGACCGACAAAAGGTCGTGTCCCAAAACTCGTTGTATATCTTTCCATCATTCCAGCCATGGCATCGAACCAATATCAAAAATAACGCCTTGTAGCAACCTGAACTCCGCGTGGGTATTGCGCTTAAACCATGCGCCATGCTGTGAAAAAAGGAAAGTCTTATGCTGAAAATCAAAATAGGGAAATACAAAAACGAAGAATGCAAGGCAAGATATAAGTGAAACCAGATACGTGGATGTCTCCTCGGAATAGAGGGTTAACACAGCATCAGAAATTATGAAATGTCCCCTTTATTCTTGGAGAAGGGAATCGATGGAAATCTGCGTCCGAGGAATAGAGGACGATTGAGGATTAAAAGACGCAGTTCGACCATTGTGCAATGGTAGGTTTCCATTACCGTTGCTATTCGACATATTCATAGAAGAATAAGAAGTATCAGAAATGACTGCTGCTCTTCCAAGGTGACCAGTGCGAACGGGACTGGGCTGTGGCAGTCCATGAGCAAACGATGGTCGCGCGGTATGGTGGTATTGCTGTGACCGAGAGTGCATATTGTTGTTATAGCTCAGTCCACCACCGAAACCGCCTAGATGAGATTTGTTTGAGCCAGAAGAAAGTGATTGATTGGACATCTTTTGCAGTTGTAATCCTCCAAGATGTGTTTGGTGCATATTCTGGTGAGGCCGACGGAGGTTGAGATTTGACATAAACCCATCTTCGTAGCCAAACTGTCCATAATCATCCTCCATTTCAACATCAGTGCCATTAAGATTGTCTGCTTGGCCAAGGATGGAATTCGCTGCCGCAGCTTGGCTCTCTTCGCCTTGAGCTTGTTGAGAATCTCTATATTCTTTGACGATCTTGGGCATCAAGGTTTTCCAGCCTCTTTCGGAACCAGGGTCTCTGAAGATACGAATCGCAGCTTTGAAAGCAGGTGACTTTTCGAGGATGAATTCTCGCGGAACCTCGGGTATGTCACGCTCCGCTCTACTGAGGAAGAGATTTCGACGGGCTGAGCGATTGTCGTCATGCGGCTTACGACCCTTTTCTCTCTTCTCACGAATGCCCGCTTCGATACGTACGACAAGTTGCATGAGCTTATCGTTCTCGGCCTTCTTCTGTGTCAAAAATTCATCGCGAACCTCATCCAACTTAGCCATCTTGTCTTGCCAAATTTGTAATGCCGTGGCTTTCTGCTGAGCATCGTGTGTAGGATCTTCTTGGTATGGTTTGGGAGTAAGAGCATCATACTGAGCTGTTATGTCCTTAACATCCTCAACCACGTAATACTTGTAAAGCCTGGGTGCCGTGCTTGGACGAACAACACTGTCATCAACGTAATCGTGAGGCTTGTTGAAAGAATCGTACATGCCGACAGGAATGCACTGTAGTAACTTTTCAAAGGTGACCCGTCCATACTGGTTTTGATGATTCTTCACGATTCGATCTTCCCTCTCGATCTTCCGCTTCCAGCAAGACAAACACCATCGCTTCTTCCAGGCCCAATGTGCTCTAGTTGCATGTTTGTCCTTACATCCCTTCTCCTGGCATCCTTTCCCACCTAGTAGATCGAGGTATGCTACTTGGTCAAGACCCGGAACACTATCAGGCATATCGTGTCCAAAGTTCTCCTTGCGATTATTACTATGAATCGAAGTAAAATTGTCGACCATATCTTTCATTTCCCTGCTGATGAGACGAGCCTTCTTCAAAAAGATCGGTGGCGTGCATTCAAGAATTCGCATCCAGATATGAACTGGCAGATTGTATTTTGCTTTCTTATTGTTCTACATGAAATGTTAGCTTTCCAAACAACTTGTAGATAAACTGTCAACCAGAATTGTATTTACCTGCTCGATCTTAGCCAATTTGTCAGTCCTCTCAGTCTTGGCCTTCTTTGCTGTTCCATCCCCAGTAGCTTGCGCCTTACGCTTTCTTGATTTCATGGACTTGGTCATTTCGGTGGTATGTGGTGTTGTGGATCGGCTTTCTGTGCAGGACCGAGATTCCACGACGAGGAAGTTTTCAGGTTGAGGGGAAGAGGAGGTTGGCGCAGGTGCTGGTGCGAGTGGAGGAAGGAGCGACTCGGATTGAAGTGAATTATTCCCGCTTGACTTTTGCAAGTGCAAAGGTGAACTCTGCCCGAAATATTGTTGTTGGCCGTTGGTATGTTGAGAATTGTTATAATTATGATTAATAAGACGATTAGACTGAGGAAGCAGTTGCTGGTTTGTTCGACTGGCTGGATTGATGCTCTGAAACGAGGTCGTCAAAGCCAAATGAGAACGAGAGAACAAATTTTCAAGGGCCCGAGGATAGTCGGCTTGGGCAGAGGCTCTCGCTTGTATGGGTCGAGGTTGAGATGAAAGCGAATTTTGTGTGTTGTTCATGCCGCCGTTGCTATTGTACGATTGCAGGTAAGAGTTCGCACGTTGTACATTCGCAGCTCGGGGCGGATCGCTGGTTTCATTTTGATTTTGGACGCCGCCAAGGGCTGACTGAGATTGAAAGCGAGAATTATGTGGATAGTTAAAGTTTTGGAAGGAGGATCCATAGAGCAGGTGGTTTTCCGTATTATTCACGTTGTGGTAAGCCATATTTGCGGATGTCATGGTAGGCGGGAAGGTTGGTCCTATTATGTTACCCGAATATGGCAACTGAATTGTATTGCTGTGTGCCATTTCGCTCGAATTGGTATCCTGAATCCTGAGAATTTTGCTGTATAAATGATTGTCCGAGCCGGAAAGGAACTGTTTCGCAAGATCACAAAGCCCTTGGTTCTCCAGCGATTGCCCCATATATCTCAATATGACACCCTTCGTAACATCCCGAGCGATGGTCAGAGATCCGGGGAAGGCCTTCTCGAGGTCGATATCAGTGGCGGCAGCATCGGAAAGAGGTGTGGAAGAGGCACTCATAACTGTGTAGAGGCTAAATTATTGTTGAAGGCGGCGATGTCGATCGGTGACGATGAGGATAATGTTTGGCTCCCGGCCGGTGTTTGCGAGACGGTATGATACTCATCCACAATACTTCTTTTTAAATATTGCAAATTGTACAGAAGGTCTACAACAGTTGGCAGGTGGGGCTTTCGCAATTTTTTACGGTGAGTGTTGTCGTTGTCGTCGTGGTTCTTGGGGGTCGACAGGTGTTTGATTGTTGTATGTTTCGTGAGTCGAAAATGCGGGAGGGCACTCGAGAATTGAAAGTGGTGCTTCTAGCCCAGGAACTTGTGCGGCAATCCCAAGTTGCCAGTAATGCCGATGATTTTCCACCGCCAAGGACAACAACCCTCTGGTTCTGAGCGGAATTCTGGTCGAGTTGTATGAGGAGAGCTGCTGTTGCTTGACGGAATAATACGAAGGACGAGAATTAAATATCTCTGCGGTCTGAGTAGAATATGAAGGAGCAGCGAGGAGAGAGGAGGGAGGAGAGATGAATTAAGTCGGTGGAAGTGGGAAGATGACACAAACAAAGTTTTCCCTCGGAAAGCCGCCCCTTTGACCTTTTTTTTGCTGACCTTACCTTACCTGCTCCTGCATTTACCTCCTACTTTTACAGTGCGGCAGAGGCGAGCGGTTAGTGCTTTCACTACCACGACACAACAGGCGGCTAAGAGAATGTTGAGTGTTGTTCAAAATAGTTATTTATGGTTAGGTAGGCGTGGTAGGCGTGGTAGGCTTGCCCGACAGTGCAGCGAGAGACCGGCGAACCAGAGCCAGGGTTCAGGAACAAGGGAAAATGATTTGTCTGATTTATACGAAAATGACCAACCAAGCAAACACTATCCGTCGACGGTCGGCTGTAGATACTGTACTGTATATTCATACATTCAGTTATGGGCTGCAATATTGGATCTTGGAATGGCTGCGACTTTCAGAAGTAGCACCAGGGACAAAGAATAGCTGGATCCGTAGGTAGGGCAGCTGGGCAGTGGGCAGGGCATAAGGTAGGTAGTTAGAGTGGCCACGAGATACCTGCAAGTGTTAGTTAACCAGGCTTGGGGGACGAATAAGATTCCATCAAGCCTAATAAATATGAAGTTATTGATAAAAATGTGAGACTTTACTTACTAGTCCTACTCTTCCTTGACTCAAGCGGTCATTCCATCTGAAAACTTCATGATTCTTGCCTTGTGCCACAGTGCCACTTTATCTCCCACGGAGTATTTCCGAATACTTCCAAACTTACTTGACTCTTCGCAGCCCATACTCAAGCCAACCGACCTTGGCTATGCGAAATGGCCTGACTTGTAGATGCACGGATCTTGAGTACCTAGTACAGCAACGGCAGCAGCAGCAGCAGCAGCAGCAGCAGCAGCAGCAGCAGTACCGACGTAGTGTTGTATCAGAGACTCAAACCGAAGGAAAAGAAAGAGCGGTGGTAGCTGAATAATGCTAGTGGCCCAGCAAAGGGAGAGAAAAGAAAGACACTCGCCAGTGAGGTATGCTCGCAACTCAGGCGGCTTGATCTTTGTATGAGGCGAAAGTCGATCGGATGAGATGACCACAGAGCTGTATTTCCAGGAGATGTCAAATAGATGTCAGAATATCTTGAGGAAGTTCGTGCTTTCAAATCCAAAGACGCGTTTGTCCCAGTCGCGTTCGAAAGTCGAGGCAAATCACCTGTCTCTGCCTGTCAATTGGCCATCTTCTGAATAAAGTTTAGTGTGGTTTTCTCGTGCCTGCTTCACAACTTTCTTCTCACCGAGCTTGCTTTCCGAGGTCGCTTGAGAAGCAAACCCTACGAGTCTACGACGATGCAATACAAAAAAGGTAGACTAGCTAAATAAATATACGGCGTCTGCACCCTTCCGTTAGACATGCGGACATGCACATTCTACGCTGTTCCACCGCTTGTAGCAATCATGGACATAGTTCTAATGGCGCTTCCTACTTTATTCCACTCCAGTACTTGGGACGGGAGGTATGGCTCAAGTCTTCTAACAACCAGCTTCAGAATCATTCTTAGGGCTGAGCGACTGCGAGATACACGTGGAACGGAACCCACCTGGCCTACCTGCCTGCGCAACCTGGAATTGCAGAAACTGCAGGTGGACTCATGAACGCAGATACAGTAGACAAGAACCGCCCAGCCAGGCTATCACCCAACGAAATGCATCATGGACACCCAACGTCCACACTCCCCCACTGTGATACTACTAAAGTATAAAACATGCGCTCCCTTCGACATCGGCTCCGAGTCGCCGCCGAGTCGACGTTCCAGACCCGAGGAGGCTCAAGAAACCACCCATCCATGGATCTTCATGTCCTGATCAGAACGCCGTTCATCCCATTCCCATTGCTAGAACAGCATCCGATACCGGGTAAAATGGATTGAAGCCCTTCAGGGATCCCCGCAATCATACTCATCTTAGCCCAAGTCTCTCCCACTCCCCACTGAAATAGCTCGCCCTGGCAGCCCATAGACCAGTAGGAACACCTGCAAAGCGGATCTACAACTACATACAGATCCCTATGCACGGCGCACCTTGTCCGTATCCGGAGTTACCATGAAATCGGTGAAGATTTTCTCCTGAATGACCAGCTGTTGCCTCTGGGCTTTCCGGAGTACGAATCCATGCACATCACGGAAGCATCATGCATTTCCAATGCGGGTGTGTGAGTGTGTAGGTGTAAATGTAGGTTGCTGACTATGAGTAGCCGTCTACGTGAGGACCACTATCAAATATAAACATTCCGTGGATCATCAATCACATCCGATCTTCCTAACGACACCTCACGGAATACGGCAGGGAATGCATGACTCTTCACGGTCGCAATCATCCAGAACGCCGGATCGGTTTGCGGGGATAGTGAAACTTTGCATCTCCACCCTGACTCCCTGAGGTCCTGTTCGTCCCACTTGATCAATTGACCGCACTATCGCTCCACAGAAATGACTGTTAGCTCGATATCGCAGCGCCTGAACCTGCATGGTAAGCTTTTACGGAAGTATGTACGAAGTGATTAGAAAGGCAGCCCGTGTTATGGGCTTACATATATATCTATCGATCGTCATCCTCACTGTTCATTTTGACACCTCCTCCTACCGTCGCATTCTTACTTCCTCTACTTCTTCAAGAGCGCGGACGTTGTCGATCCGGCTGTTTGGCATTTTGGTCTCTCGACGTGGTCGCCGACCTGTGAACGAACAAGCAGACTGTCAAGATGTTTGGATTTAAGGCAAAGAACAGTGAGCACGATCCCGTTTTGGTTACCCTTCACACATGGTCAGAAACTTCTCTTGAGAAGTGACTCTGACTGCGTCTCCGACCCGAAATGTGGCAAGCAATTGGCATTGGTAATGAGAGGCCAATTTCGGCGAACGAACGGAACTGGCTGATCTAGTGATCACTAGTCAGCCAAGAACACTAATCCTACAGTACGATGTCACAGACAACCTGGAGTTAGTTGTACTAACTGCGAAATCCAGAGGAAGACGGGATCTCGCCAGTCGCCTCGGCTTCGGCATCAGAAGATCACGAAGCGGGTATCAAAAATGAGGGCAACAATTCTTACGATCCGAATTTCCCACCCAGAAGTGGCGAGGTGGAATTCGACGAGTTGCACGTGGTTTGTCCATCACATACCACAGAGGCAAAGCTTATGCGCAAGATCGATTTACGGGTAATACCATTCTTGTGAGCATATCTTTCATGTAACCTGGATACAATTGACTAATTCTACTAGATGTATCTTGTACCTCCTAGCATTCTTGGATCGAGTAAACATCGCCAATGCTAAATCATTCCACCTGGTCAAGGACCTCAACCTTAAGGCCAATGAATACAACACCGCCTTAACCATCTTCTTCGTACCCTATGTATTCTTCGAAATCCCTTCAAACATTCTCCTGAAGAAGCTCAACCCGAACATCTGGCTCTCCAGCTTGATGTTCCTCTTCGGCCTTGTGAGCATCTGTCAAGGACTCGTCCAAAACTATGGTGGCCTCCTCGCAACCCGTTTCTTCCTTGGGCTCTTCGAAGCGGGCATGTTTCCCGGCTGTTTCTACCTCATCGGAATGTGGTACAAGCGATCCGAAGCCCAGCGCCGCTACTCTTTCTTCTTTAGCTCCACCACTCTTGCCGGCGCATTCGGCGGGCTCCTCGCCAGCGCCATCGGCAAAATGGACGGCATGCGCGGCTATTCCGGTTGGCGCTGGATTTTCATCCTCGAGGGAGTTCTCACCTGCGTCGTAGCCCTCACCTTCTTCTTCCTCATCCCTTCCTTCCCCGAAGACGCCAAATGGCTCACCCCCGAAGAACGCCAGTACGTGAAAGCCCGCCTGCAAGTCGACCAGGGTCGCTCGGCAGCTGAACGCAAAATCACCTTTCGCGACGCAGGACGCGTGTTCAAGGACTACAAGGTCATCCTCGGCGGCTTCATGTACTTCGGCATGATCATCCCCGCCTACGGATACGCCTTCTTCGCCCCAGGCATCATCTCCACCTACGGCTACACCCCCATCGAAACCCAACTGCACTCCGTTCCGCCTTGGGCTTGCGCATTCGCGTTCGCTATGATCATCGCTTTCGCATCCGACTACACGCGCCACCGCTTCCTGTTCACCATCCTCCCCATCTGCGTCGCCATCTCCGGGTTTGCGATCTTGCTTACCGTCCACGATAACCCGAAATTGGAGTACGCGGCGCTGTTCCTGGTGGCGATGGGCGCGTATAGCGCTATGCCGGTTATTGTCTGCTGGTTCAATATGAATCTGGGCGGACATCATCGCAGAGCGGTTGGTACGGCGTGGCAGGTGGGCTTTGGGAATATTGGTGGCATTATTGCTACGTATGCGTTTTTGGCCAAGGATGCTCCGTACTATAAGACGGGGTATGGTATTGTGAGTATTATTTTCTGTGCCTGTTTCCTGGCTTAAGAGTTTACGGCTAATGAAATTGCGGCAAAATAGTGTCTAGGATTCCTCTGTCTCGCTGCAACATCTTGTCTCATCTACTTCATCGCCGTGCTTTTTACGAACAGACAGCGTGATAGGAGGCCAAGAGACTTGGGTTTGACGGAATACGAAAAGACGGAGTTGGGTGTATGTATTCGTTTTCTTTATTTCTTCCTTTACCCCCTGTGATACTTTCTCAGCAAAAGAAACATGCTAACGTACTGGCGATATAGGATCTAAGTCCTGATTACAGGTACTTGTTGTAAGAAGTTACGATATGATGTGGTACGTGGGATGGATGAGTTTGACGAGTTATGATTCAATATGATATGATACAAATTAGAACTTCTAGATGAAAGTTTGGTAAAATGATATATGTAATGTGACGAAGAGGGTTGGGGATTGAATGAATGATGGACTGAACATAGGCAGAGAAGGAAAAGGAAAAGAAAAAGAATCACACGGTCGACATCCATAAAGGAGAGAAAGACATTGGAGGGTAGAAGGAAGAAGTTGAAAAGAAATAGTGTAATCATATTCATATTCTATGAGTAGATGAGAACTGCTTTCACAGCTAGCTAATAAGTTTATCATCAAAATCTATGCATGCATTCGCAACGTTTCATTTCATTTCACTTCACATCCATATCCAAAGCCAGTGCGAACACATCCCCATCCCCCCTCTTTACGCAGATACATCTACATCTACCGAGCACATCAATCAATCACTCAACAAACCCAATACCAAAAAAAAACTTTCTATTGAATAACTTTAATTCCGCACCACCCAGCACGCAACAACCTACGTACATACATGATGATAATAATGCGCAAGCAAAAATCAAATTTAGTTATCAACATGAATGTGCACATTCTTTTCCTCCTTAGGAATAACCGCGTCTTCCTTCTCGCCCTTCAGCGTCGGGAGCTCGAGGATCGCTTCCTTGATGATGCCGAGTGCCTTGTGGATATCCTCTTCGCTGATGACGAGGGGTGGTGCCAGACGGATGATGTTTTCGTGGGTGGGTTTGGCCTGGGTGGGGGTATTAGTTAATGGGATGGGATATTTGACTGAAAGAAAAAGGAAAGTAGAAAGGAAACATACCAATAACCCCTTACTCTTCAACAACATACACAAATCCCAAGCGGAATGTCCGCCCGTCTTCGTCTCATCAATGACAATCGCATTAAGCAGACCCTTCCCTCTAACCAGCGTAATCATCGGGCTCTCCAAATCCCTCAACCCCTTCCGCAACACCTCGCCCAACTTCTCCGCACGCTCCGTCAACCCCTCTTCCTCCATAATCTCCAACGCCCGAATACTCACCGCGCAACCCAGCGGATTTCCGCCATACGTCGACCCGTGCGTGCCCGGCTCCACCGTCAACATCACCTCCTTTGAGCCCAGCACGCACGAGACAGGGTACATGCCGCCGGAAATCGCCTTTCCAAGCGTCACCATGTCCGGCTTGATACCCGCCCATTCCGAGCACAGCATGCGGCCTGTGCGACCGATACCTGTCTGGATCTCGTCGCAGATGAGCAGGACGTTGTGTTTTTTGCAGAGCGCCTGCACTTGGGTGAGGTAGTCGTCGTCGGGGACGACGACACCGGCTTCGCCTTGGATGGGTTCGACGATGAAGGCGGCGGTTTGGGGACCGTGCGCGTTGAGCGCGGCTTCGAGGTCGGAGATGTGGTTGAAGCGGATGGGCTTTTGAGTTGCGGGACACACGGCGCCGACGTTGGGGACGTAGGGGCCGTAGTTGTCGCGCGATTCGGGGTCGACGGACATGGAGATTGCGGTCATCTGGTGGGGGGAGGGGGGTTAGTTGGTTGGTCGCGTGAGGTGGTGGAGGGGGAGGATGGATGGGGGAGGATGGACATAATGGAATGGAATAGACGTACGGTTCTTCCGTGGAAGTTCTCTGCAGCAGCAAATACCAATGCCTTGTCCTTCTCAACGCCCTTAACCTTATAAGCCCACTTCCTCGCAATCTTGACCGCCGTCTCAACCGCCTCTGCACCTGTGTTCATCGGTAGGACCATATCGTAACCAAAGACATCTTTGATTTTCTCCGCCCATTTGGGGAAGACATCGTTATGGAAGGCACGCGAGGAGAGCGTCAGACGTTGTGCCTGTTCGCAGAGTGCTTGCACGAGCGCGGGGTGGCAGTGGCCTTGGTTGACGGCGGAGTAAGCAGACAAGCAGTCAATGTATTGATTTCCCTCGGGGTCCCAGACGGTGGAACCTTGTGCGCGAGCGAATACAATAGGGAGGGGATGGTAGTTGTGCGCGGCGTATTCGTGTTCGGCGTGGATGGCGGAGGCAGTTGAGGAGGAGTGGTATTTGGAAGGGTGGTGGGATGAAGAGGGGGAGAAGGTGGGGGCGGTGGCTTTCAGTGTGCTGCCGTTGGTGGTGGTGGTGGTGGTGGTACCATTCCCGTTTGTGTCTGCGTGGGGTGCCATTTTGGTAGTGATGGTGGGTTTGTGAGAGGGTTACGTGTGTGGGGGAGGATAATTTGTACAATATATTGCGGAATGTATTTGTATGTATGTTTTGTAGGTGTGTATGTCTTATAGGTCAAAGAAGGATTGAAGAAGTTGGTAATGTAGAATACCTAGTGAAGTAGTAGGCAGAGAGGCCGTGGCTGAAGTATTCAACGGAAGAACCCAGTATGTATGTACAGTACAAGGACCTTGCAGATGTGTATGTATATGAGCAGCAGAGAAGCAGAGACCCTCCTGGAAGCTGGAGCGATACTAAGAAGTAAGAAGAGCGATGCCAGAGGGAAAGTTGTGGTGGAAAAACAGCAACTTCATATACGCAATTCCTCCAAATCTCACTAAACCCCTAAGTGCAAGTCGATCCCATTTTGCAGAGCCAACAATTCACTTGACTAACAGAATTCATCCTGAAGCATTCGCGATGCGTAAACATGCTCTTAGAGGAACAGAAGATGACTTCTTCGTCAAGTCCTGCTTATAGGGTTCAATGCTGCTGAGTTAGCTGGGCTGGCTTCCGATGGAAGGCGAGACGAGTGGGGCGCTGGGTTTTCTTTGTGTGAGGTCGGCCTATCAGGGCCTCGGGAAGGGCAATCTAGCGGCTTTGATTGGATCATGTGCGCATGCAGGTGGATTGGCAGTGGACGGCTGCTCACTGCTGCTGTCTTGCTGCCTCCGAGAGAGGATATGGCGGCCGCCCGCATCTGAGATTGATCATGGGCGCTTTGGCTGCTGCTTTTGCTGCCGCTTTTGTGAAGACATAAACTCCATACCCAAAACTCCTTAGTCAGCTTTGGAAAACACGTGCGCATCTCGTTCTATTTCGTGGAGCTTCAAAATGTTCGCGACTGGCCCTGTTAAAATATCCCACCAGAAATCCTTTTTACAGAATTTAACCCTATTCCTCTCAGAGGGATTCGGTTTTTCTCCTCAGCTTTTTCTTACTTGCTACAATCACATGGCTCACTCGATATGAACAAATCTGCCAAACCCTCTGCTCCAGCAGACTCCGCAAACCCTCTCTCTAACACGCGCAATATTCAAGAAAATGGAAGACACCGATTGGTCAATGAACAAATGTCCGATGACATTTGGAAAGTCCTGCTAGTTTTTCGTTTGATAAACGCCTTCTGTGTTCGAACATTCTTCCAGCCAGATGAGTATTTCCAATCTTTAGAACCAGCATGGCGTATGGCTTTTGGTCCCGACAGTGGTGCGTGGCTCACGTGGGTGTGTATCTTCCCTCCCGTTGATTATCAGGCTACGCATTGTTAACTCGACTGCATAGGAATGGCGGTACCAATTGCGCTCATCATTACATCCTGCCCTGTTCGCAGCATTCTATATCATGATAGACAAACCAATGGAACTTCTGGGGTTTTTCCCACAGTTCCGTGCAGAGGTCATGGTTGTATTGCCAAGGGTTGTTCAGTCAGTATTTGCAGCTATTTGCGATTATTACACATGGAAATTCGCAGAGAAACTCTATGGCGTTGGTAGTAGGACTGCTTGGTTTACTGTATGTTGTCTCAGTCTGATGTGTAGAAACAAATCTGCTAACGTTGAGGCAGTTTTTCATGACTATCTTCAGTCCCTGGCAGTGGTTTTGTTCAACTAGAACTTTTTCAAACTCGCTCGAGACGACTTTGACTATTGTTGCCTCGTACCATTGGCCCTGGGGAATGGCAGTGGATTCCGAATCAGGGTCAAATTTGAAGTCGTCTGATGTGACGAGTGTTCAGGCAAAGGGGGTTTTCCAGACAACCGAGTCTGTAAAACAGTATGTCTAAACAATTACCTGAACGGTCGATATTTGCTAATCTTACCAGCCTACGATACTCCCTACTACTCGCTGGTATCGCATGCATACTTCGTCCAACCAATGGTATCATTTGGTTTTGCGTCTTGATGCCGACTATCATGAAACTCCTTCCCGGTTCAAACTCGACAACCTCGACTCAATCACCAATCCAAAAAGATTACATCATCCTCATTCGAGAAATTGTGTTATGCGGTTCTACTGTTCTTACTATTTCAGCAATCTCAGACCGCCTCTATTTTGGAGAATGGACATTCCCGCCATATCAGTTCCTTCATTTCAACCTCTCCCAAAACCTCGCTGTTCTCTATGGTCGAAATGATTGGCACTACTACCTTTCACAAGGACTTCCACTACTCCTCACAACTTACCTACCATTTACTCTCATGAGTATATTCAAGACTTATAAACCATCTACGACCCCGAACGACAAATTCACAAGCAACATCCGTCTTGTACTCACCAGTATAGTCTGCACAAACATTGCCGTCCTTTCACTAATTTCTCACAAAGAAGTCCGCTTCATCTACCCTCTCCTCCCAATCCTACACGTCCTAACTGCCCCCGCCATAACCTCATTTTTCACTACCACCAACTCCAACCCAGAATCCTCCACCAAAACCTCCATCACCCCCTCACAAACCACAACCCGCACCCCCCTCCTCATCTTCCTCCTCCTCCTCAACCTCCTCATCTCCTCCTTCACAACCCTCTCCCACCAGTCCGCCGTCCACACCCTTCCCACCTTCCTCCGCCACCGCTTCGAATCCGAAGCTCTCGATCTCCGCGGCGTCCCGCTCACCTCTCCCGACGCAAACGCGTATTTAAAACACTACCCCGGCGTGAACCAATACTTCGCGCCCACAAACCAGCCCATCCATCCCTTCGACGCACTCGGCGAGCAGCCGTTCGTCGGTTTCCTCATGCCGTGTCATAGTACGGCCTGGAGAAGCAGGTTGGCGTATAAGGAGATGAGTGCGTGGGCGCTGGGGTGCGAACCGCCAGTGGGGTTGGAGGGGGAGGAGAGGGAGAGGTATAGGGATGAGGCGGATAGGTTTTATGATGATGGGTTGGGGTTTTTGGAGAGGGAGGTTTGGGTTGGGGGAGGTGGAGGTGGAGGTGGGGAGGTGGTGGGAAAGAAGAAGTGGCCGAGATATGTAGCTGGGTTTGAGGGGGTGGAGGAAGTGCTTAGGGAATGGTGGGGTGGGAAGGGGAGAGGGGAGATGAAGGAGGTTTGGAGGGAGAAGAACTCGTATTGGCATGATGATTCGAGGAGGAGAGGGGATGTTGTGGTTTGGAAGTTTGAGTGAGCGGTGTTGTTCATGGTTGATTCAAAGATGTAGATATACAGTGTTTGCAGGAGAATAACGAACAGCTTCCCTCCACCCTCACCGAGTCTTGGTTAGAAAATTTCCGTATAATCTCAAACCAAAATTCTCTAATTCATAGTTTGCATCCAATGCATTCACTCACCCTTTCACTTAATCACTCCCACCTAGTCTGGGTTAGAACATTTCCCCATGTTCTCAAAACCAAAAATATCTAAATCCATAGTCTTTGCATTCACTCACTCACTCAGATTTACATACAAAAACACTGCCAAGTGTGTATAGTATGTATATAACTTTTTACGAAATACATATTCTCGAAACACAAAGGCGCTGAAATACAGATTGATCGACATATGCGAAGCGATGTGTCGCTTTCTTGTGATACCTGGCGCGGTCCGTAGAGGGAACGACGTGCATTGCAGGGAAGCCTCCGCATCTGCGGGGCTTCCCTTTCAAACGTTTAGATGGATAAAAAGGAATACGGATGGCTGCACAGGTGTGAAGAGGGGAGAGGGGAGAATGAGGGGAGGGGAGGGGAGGGGATGGATGAGAAGGTTGTGTGTGGTGTGGTGGTGAGAGAAAGAAAGAAAGGAAGGAAGGAAAAGGGAAGGCAGTATCGAGAATGTTACATGTATCTAAACGACACAACACGAATGAGAGACTGCAGCCAGCGATTCCTCACATCGACCGAAATCTTGTAATGCAGCATGTGCAAAGAGCGAGTGCGGAGGCGGTCTATGCATGCAGGTGGTTGGAATGGAGTGGAGAAAGAATACTGTATGGAGAAAAGTACTTAGGTAGGTACATGAGACGTTAATTAAGGTCGCATGCAGCAGATAGATAGGTACTGTATCTCGACTGTTTGGGATAGGCTGGGCGGAGTGCTTTATTGGTACCGATCGATGCCAAGGCGGAGGTGGAGGAGGGCTGGGGGTGTGTTCTTTGTTTGACGGTCGGCTCGGCTTGAAGGGGCACGGCTGGATGCATTTTGAGAGAGCAGAGGAGAAGTGAAGAAGGGAGGGATGGGATGGAGAATGCCGTTTTTTTGCTTTTGCGGCGCGGAGGTGGTGGCAACACTTCTGCAGTTCATTCTGTTCGTTCGGTTTGGTGCTGCGGATAGCCGAAGCTGGGGCGTAATTCCATGGGCTGTTATACAAGACAAGACGAGAGTAGAAGGAGGATATATGGATGGTCGTATCAGTCAATACACTGTAAGTCAGCTTACTGATTAATTTCCCAAACGATGGACTCGTTGCAAAGAAGCGATATCGGTGAATGTTGGGATGGAGATGGAGATGGAGATGGAAACGGTGCGGTCTGACAAACGATTTGCAGCGATCAAGTAAGGTTAGCTGAGGTAAGGGTTACGCGACAGATGGATAATATGGCGTTTGTGGGGAAAAGAGCGGCAAAGGGTCTTGCTCATGCATGAAAGGGGCGAGCGGGCGAGGAGGAGGAGGAAGTAGTTGTGCGCCCTTTTAGAGGGTGGGAGTCACTCTTTTGCGCACCTGATGCGGTTATGATGAAATGGTGAATGAGAATAGAGGATGAGCGATGAGCTGGTGCGTGGTGGCACAGGGCCAACGTCAGGAGAAACAAGACGAAGGGAATAACCTTGAGGGAATTAATGGATGTACTTGTAGACATACAAGTATAATCTTCTGGTCTGCGCATTTCGATCTCAGGTACGAAGAGCATCGGAAGGTCGGAGTGTCGGATTCACACGATATCAGTACTTGTATGATTGATTAGTCTCCACTCCTACACACCCCATACAAACACAATACACCGCACCGATATATATGTACGAAGCATGACCCATGGAGGCGGACGATAGATACTGATGCTGATGCTGATACGAGCGATACCTTCGATAAGGAGCAGCAGCTGCTGCAGCTGATATTCCTCCCATTCCCATTCCACTCGCAGGCCTCTCTTCAATCCGAACCGCTTACGAGTAATTCACCTCGCCAATGATAAGTGATAAGTGATAAGCAGACGACATTCGTAGGTTGCTAGACACTCGGAAGTCCATAAATATCCATAATTCCATAATGTTCCAAATCCATACAAAGCAATCGGATAACATCACGAGCAACAAACACACGCGCCAGTACTAAAGGCAGGCAGGCAAGCAAGCAGGCAAGCATCGTGCATCCAGTATCAAAGCCCCAGAGTACCAAGCACGGCCCATTCATCAACAAGGGCGGAGATTGTGCAAAGTATACAAATACAAAGTACCCTCAGTGAAGGGTAACCTTGGTAGATAGCAGATAGGTCTGAATCAGTCATATATATGCGTATGCAGAGCGCAGAGAGGAAGGGCTCCAGAGAGTGATTTGCGCTTTATGATATTATGACATGAATGCCCGACTGACTCTCTGGCTGACTCTCAGAGTGACTACTTGACCTGCTCTTCCTTTACATCCATTTAATCTCTCGCTCTGTCACCGACCATTGTTATCGTTTTACTTCCGTCATATACTAAGGTCTGGTGGTACTGTGACTAGCTACCGACTAAATCAAAAACAGCTACCGTTGCCGCAAGGTTGTTATCATCATCCTTCTTCGACTCACCCATCGCTCATCACCTATTATCGATAGTCGATATCGCCATCATTGCGAATTATTCACTCGCCATTCTTGTCCTACTAAAGTATCTGGCCATAAACATTCACATAAACAAACAAACAAGCAAGCAAGCAAGCAAGCAGCCATACAATATATACAGACATCTTACCTATCTACCCATCTGCCGATCTGTACTCGTACTTCCTACATCCCTTCGAGATAACCTTATTATTGTCCGACGGTAACATCGACCTTCGAATATTCTCGGAATCCATCCATAACCTACCCTTACAAATAATCCTCCGCGTTCGCAACACCTCCCTTCCTCTCACCTTCCACACACCCATCTGCTATAAATTATATTGTCGCGATCCTCACCAAACAACAACGACCTTCCTACTATAACCACTTTGTCGAATCATTGACTTGAACTCGGCAGATCAGCTCTCATATCATTCGTTATCCCACGCCTCGACAACAACCAGCCAACCGGGTGCCGTACAGCTACTACCCGGCATCTATCATAACACAACGCGAGCCGCATCTGCCTATCCCCTCAAGATATCGTTTTTGTCGTTTCCTGAGGCTTTTCCCTCCTGCATCAAAAGGCGCGCACAACCAAAAGCTCAACCGTCTCGCTTCTCTTCTGCTACCTAACTTATTCCACCAAACCGTACCACCCTCGTTCATACCCACCCAACGACGCATTCAACATCCACTGTTCATTTCGTCTTCTACCTTTGTGTCCATGCGGAATACCACTCGTGAGCCGATATAACGTTGTTTGAGCTGTGAGGGGAGGGACATCTACGATAAAGAAGGATAGTGGCCTTGGGGGGTCCAACATAACGCAATTATGGCGTCGAGAGTTCCTTCTTCGTCGTCGAGAAGGCCGAAGACGAACGATGGCGCTATCGGTTCCTTTCTTATAGAGAGGGAAATCGGGAAAGGTAGCTTTGCTACTGTCTATCGAGGCACACATGCGGTATGTAGCCTTCTTGTGGTTTGCGGCCGTGGTTGAGATCCTGCTCAGGATTCTTGTTGAGGTCTGAATGGAGTGGGAGATGGCTCTTTTCGGAGCTCTACGTTTTTACAGATCACCGTGATGCTAACATCTTCATCTGCAGCCTACACAATCCCTCGTGGCGATAAAATCAGTGAACCTGTCGAAACTGAATAAGAAGCTCAAGGACAATCTTTACTGCGAAATCGAAATATTAAAGGGTTTACATCATCCTCACATCGTAGCCCTTCTTGACTGTAGGGAAACTACATCCCATATACACTTAATGATGGAATTCTGTGAACTCGGGGATCTATCATACTTTATTAAGAAGAGAGACAAGCTGGCAGACAACCCGACACTCGTTGATATGATAAGAAAATACCCCATGCCTGCCGAGGGTGGTTTGAACGAGGTTATCGTACGGCATTTCTTCAAACAGTTGGCGAGTGCGATGGAATTTCTGAGAGATCGCGGTTTCATACACAGAGACGTCAAACCACAAAACCTTCTTTTACTGCCATCACCGGATTGGATGGCAAAGCACAAGAACGTCCCAGAGCTCATGACTGCAAGCAAAGAACCAATTATACCAATGGTTGGGTTAAATTCTTTGCCAATGCTGAAGCTCGCGGATTTCGGATTCGCTCGGTCGTTACCGTCAACATCTCTAGCAGAGACTTTGTGTGGTTCTCCTCTTTATATGGCGCCGGAAATTCTCAGATACGAGAAATACGATGCACGAGCAGATTTATGGTCGATTGGGACGGTTCTGTATGAGATGATGACTGGGAGACCACCATTCCGAGCATCAAATCATGTTGAGCTGCTGCGGAGAATCGAACAAAATGAGGACGGAATAAGGTTTAGTAGCAAAGCTACAATCAGCAGAGACATGAAGGATATTGTTCGTGGACTGCTAAAGCGAAAGCCAGATGACCGAATTACTTTCCAGGATTTCTTTGCACATCCAGTTGTGGTTGGACCTATTCCAGGATTGGTTGGCGAAGATCGACCGAGAGAGATTATGGCATCATCCAGATCAGAGGATGCTCCGCTCGCGCGCCACTCTTCGTTAAGGGATCGTAGACCGGTAGATCGAAACTCTAAGCATATTGAAGTACATGAAGAATCCTCAAATCCTCGAGCGGTTCTCTCATCTTCGCCGAGGTCACCCAGGACTCCTAATCTTGATTCAACAAGTCAAGCATTTGGCACACCTGCCCGTCCCGGGTCAAGTGGAAGGCCGCCTATGGTTCCATCTGCGACTGCTCCGAATATGGAAACTGTGCAATCACAGCGAGATCGCGCCGGACGCCCTTTTAATCCTATGAGCAAACCAAGATCGAGACAACAATCATACGATGAAGTGACACATGCACACCCACCAGAAGAAACCCGAACAAGTGACTCAATCACAGAAGCTGAACAAGCTGTTCGGGATGCCAGAGACTACGTCCTAGTGGAGAAGAGAGCCATTGAAGTCAATGCTTTAGCTGATGAACTTGCCGCAAATCCGCAGCTTACCCACGCCAGACAAATGGCGAAACAAATGCCTACTAGGAGACATACCTCCATGGGAACACCAACCTCCACTACAGGCGCGGTAGCCATCCCACATTCACGTGCCGTCCAAAGAGCCCAAGGAAATGCTAGACCAGATTCAGGCGGACGAAATTCGTATGGCAGATCATACGGCAGTGGTAGCCCATCCACAGCCTCGGCCATAGCCAAAGCACTTCAGGGCGCCAGTGTGAGGGTGTTTGGAGTTTCTTGGTCTCCGACGTTGATTGGAAAGGGTCCTTCTCCACCTCAACTGTATAATCCATACCCGGCCTATCCTACGCCTAATGCAGGTTTGATCAATGACTCACGGCCTATTGATGAGGATCAAAGAGTGGTGAATGCTATAGAAGATTCTGCGACTAGAAGTGATGTTGTGTATGGCTTTGCCGAAGTCAAATTCCGACAGCTTATTCCCCTTGCTCCATCTATGGATCATGGTCTTGGTGGACCGAACGAGAAGGCCGGTGATATTATGGACGAAGATGATGGACTAACTGTAGAAGCCATTGTGAGCCTGTCCGAGGAAGCACTTCTATTATATGTCAAGTCACTGTCACTACTCGCCAAATCGATGGATATTGCTGGAGCCTGGTGGTCTCGAAAGAACCGCGGAGAAGTTGTCGGTGGGGTCCACACTCCTAAAAGTGAACCGCAATCTGCGATCGCCACAAGCAACCGCATCAATCGTGCAGTCCAATGGGTCCGTAGCCGATTCAATGAGGTCCTGGAGAAAGCCGAATTTGTCCGGTCCAAGCTCATTGATGCCCAAAAACGACTTCCTGAGGATCATCCCGGACATCCAAGCAACCACACATCAGCTTCCAAGCTAAGTGGTACTTCGGCTACTGATGGCGTTTTCTTCAGCTCGGGAATAACGGCGGAGAAGTTGATGTATGATCGCGCTTTGGAAATGAGTCGTACCGCGGCGATCAATGAATTGGCCAACGAGGATCACCCTGGATGTGAGATTTCGTATACAACTGCGATTCGAATGCTTGAGGCTATACTGGAAAACGATGAAGATCTTATTCCTCGGAAAAGGTCTTCCAGCTTAAGAGAGGATAAGGACAAGGAGAAGACTGAGGGTGAGGTTAACGGCATACTCGTTGGTGATAGAAAGGACGTATTGAAAGGTACGCACTACTCCGTTCCATTCAATTGAGTTTGACTAACAAGATGTAGTTTTGCAAATGATCAGGACTCGTCTCCATGTTCTTCAAAAGAAAATGGCACTCATGGCACAGCATCAAAACTTACCGCCTCCTTCGTCACCACGCCATAGTCACAGCGGAGGCACAACGCCAACTATCGCTAATACACCTCCTCATTAGGCGCGAGTATCTCACTCTTTCCACGACTTGAATTGCCCAAACATGGACAGTCTTTTCAAAATCAATGATATATACCTATATGGCTTTTGACAAGCCAGCGACAAAAGCTGGACTTTTACCGGTAACTTTATGATAGCACGACACATCTTTTCGACGCACATCAGTTCTCTTCCTGCCTCTTCTTGCCGGTCCTAATTCTTTCTTGTACCGAATTTAGACATCTCTGTTTGAGTTTTCGATCAAGGGGCTGGAGCAATTCTGGTCACCTGATACTTCTTTGGCAACTTCATCGGATCTTATGGCTGGAGTAGGGGATCCTGCTTCTGAAAATACCTTACGAAAACCCCCCCTTGGCTTCTCTCTCTAGTCTCGGTATTTACGACGGGGCGTCTTTCTCGATCGAGGTGTTGTTTCATACAAATATTGTTAATCGAGTTTGAATGAAATTGGACGACCTTTTTTTTTCTCCTTTTATTTCATTTGACATATTTTTTCGTTTTTCTTTCTCGACTTGTGAATACCCTAGCTGCTTCTTTCTCGAGCCTTCTTTCGTTGTCTATTTGTTTATATTGTAATGGGTACAGTCCTTTATTTTTTGCTTTCTGGAGGGAAGAGCTGCGAGGGAGGGAAGGGATGGCATTCTTCGGTGCTTGATGGCTGGTGATGCACACGGTTATCGCTTCTCTCGTTTTATGGATTTGTGCTTTTTTATTATTGGTATCTTTTTTTCCACTGCGTTCTTGCGTCTATGGGCGGTTCGGGAATTCGATTTTGACTGGGTATTGTGCGGGATTTGGGTCGGATATGGATGGGATTTGGGTGGTGCGATGTGTGTGTTTTTGTTTGGCTGTTTTTTGCTTTGCGGGTTGGATTTTTATTCTGGGATTGGCTGGGTGCTGCAGCAGGAAGGGAGGGGGAAGAATAGGAATCGGAATTGTATAGATTGATTGATTGTATTGCAGTATGATGGATGGTCCGATGGTTCGATGGGGGGGAGAGGAATTTGGAAGAGCTAGAGATTCAGCTAGGTTAGGATAGGATACCAAATGGAAGAGAAGGAGGAGAGGAATGGGAATGACGGGTGGATATGCTAAGATAGTAAGGACGAGGCAAGGAAAGGCAAGGGATATTGATCTTCCTGATGAGAGGCATGAGTGTAGGATTTACGTTGTAGGCTAGGTTGGGTTGGGTAGGGCTGGGTTTGGTGTCAAGTGCAATGGAATGGAATGGAATGGAATGAAACTTTTTAAGATATATGGTGTTTGGTGCTTGAGTGTGTGTGATGATGTGAGTGAGATGCTTTGAGTAAGGTGCTATGAGTGATACGATGTGATGATGATGTGATGCGGTGCAATATGTTCTTCAATAGATGATACGGTAGATAGTAGGTAGGGTAGGTAAATAACATTCTAATGTTTGTCTGTTTGCTTGTCTGTTTGCTTGTCTGTCTGTTTGCTTGTCTGTCTGTTTGCTTGTCTGTCTGTTTGCTTGTCTGTCTGTTTGCTTGTCTATCTGTCTATCCATCTATCTCTCTCTCTCTCTCTATCTGTTAAATAACCCTTTTCGATAGAAGTATATTACATAAATAATATTGCAGAAATCTTTTGCAGTAAATCTTGCGGTTCTATCTATTTATATCCATCGATATCTATATAATAATCATATCATCTATACTTCGGGCCGAACCAACCATTTCCTTTGACCGAGAATCTCTATCTATCATCAACCTGCTCAACTGGTATCTGTGTATATTCATTCATCCTGTGCCTCCCCCCCTCTATTCTATCCTGTTATATTCTCTTGTATGCGCATCTTTCTGTACCTGCATGCACCCGCCTTCGCGCCCTCCCTCTATCTCTCGCTCATCCACCCACCCCCATTTTTCTACCTCCTCACTCATACTTTTACTATACTTCTACTATACTAACCTCACAACCTTCAACTCCGCTTCTTTTTCCTTGCCCTCCTCCTCCGCTGCCAGCTCAATGTATCCGCCAGCTTCAATCCGCTTTTTCCATTTTGTGCTCTCGTCGCGGGCGCAGACGAGCGTCATGCGGAGGATTGGTTGGTCTTCTGGGCTTGCGGAGGAGGCGGATGGGTGGAAAGGAATGCATGTCCAGCGGCCGAATGCCCAGTTGAGGATGTAGGTTTGGGCTTGGGGTTGGGGAGAGAGGGATGGGGAGGGCATGGAGAGTGGTGTGCTGGTTGATGATGCTGATGTGCTGGAGGGGTTTGGCGTTGAGGTGGATGTGGATGTTGAGGTGCTGGTGGAAGATGAAGACTGGTTGAATGTAGGATCGGAAGATTCGAGGGGTGTGGAGGAGGAGAAAATAGCTTTGATGCGGTAGATTTCGTCTTTTGGGGCGGCGCGGAGGAGTTTAAGGAGGGAGGGGTGGGATATGGATTTGGTGGTTGTGGTTGAGGAAGTCAGGGTGACGGAGAGAACTTCAACTTCGCTTTGGTGGTCGTGCTCGTGCTCGTGCTCGTGTCCATTTTGATGTCCATGTTCATGCTCATGACCCTCCCCCTCCCCCTCCACACTCCCCCTCAACCCCGCATCCAAACCCACCACAACCCCCACATCCACCCACCCCCTCCTACTCCTCACCCACGGCACCTGCACCTCCAAATCCCCCAACCGATCCAAACACTCCTCCCACCTCCTCTCGCCCACCCCCTCCCACTTATTAAACACCACCAGATCCGTATACCTGGCCTGCAACCGCGCCGTATAACTCGTATCCTCATACCCTTTCCAATTCTCCACATCAATCACCGTTATCACCCCATCCAACACGTATTTCCCCCCCGTCGACGCCGACAACCGGTTTACTTCCATCGCGAGCGTGGCCGGGAACGCGGACCCCGATGTTTCGATTATGATGCGGTCGAGGCGCTTGGTTTCTTCCCCCGCGGCACCGCTTTCTAGCTCTTCGAGTGCGCTTCCCAAAGAGCCGACGAGGTTGCAACATATGCAGCCGTTAAGCAGCTCCTTGACGCCAGAGATGGCGGAGGAGGATGCGAGCTGCGAGTCGATGGCGAGGTCGCCAAATTCATTTTTGAGGAGGGCAAGTTTGTAGGAGGGGTTGAGGGCGCGGAGTTGGGGAATGAGGGAGAGGAGGAGGGTGGTTTTGCCGGAGCCGAGGAAGCCGGTTAGGATTGTTATGGGGATTGGAGGGGTGGGAGAGGAAGCGGTCATCGTGCGGTTGGGGGAGAGGAGATCGGCGTTGGTTGTGAGGGAGTGGTATGGAATTGAATGGAGTGGGTGGGTGTGAAGTTGTTGATGCTAATGGAGGGGAAATATTGGAGGGGCAGAACGAGGAGGAAAATTCTCTTATCGCTTATCGCGAGGTGAGTTCCGGTCCCTTGCAGCACATTACGGCCAATCTACCTACAGCTTCATGAAGAACCAACTACTTGTGAAATTTAAAAGGTACGATTGTGATTACTCCCATCAAACACGCGTTTGCTTCGGATGTTTACAAGAACCTGAGTCTGCGATTCAGTGGGCAAGTTTTCAGACAGTATGAACATGAGTATGAATCTGTCGAGCAAAGGGACCTACAAGCCTCCCTGACTTCAGCTGACACAAGAAATCATCCCCCTTTCACCTACGCCAGCCATGTGCAACTCGCCATACGTAGCTAATTAAAGCCACCTCACCTCATCCCGTGCTGCCCCCAAAGGCGGCCGAAGTACTGTACAATGAGAACAACAACAAAAAAAAGAGGTATCCAGGAAATGCCTCATCCACATACGCCCCGTCGTCTCTCCATTGCTCGGGAACACGATTCACTCAAGAGTAAGGTTAGGTCATGATATCTGGTCGCGCTACACGGCAGTTCATTTGTTTCAATTTCTCTCAAAATTATCTTTATTTTCCTTTCCACTGTCCCGTGTGTTGCGAATGACTCTGTCACATGTCACATGTGCGCTATGCTGTAGTTTGTTTCATGATTCTGCAGGTGGAAATTGCATTTGCATTTGCGTTTGCGTTTGCTGTGCAGATATGATGTAAAGTAGATAAGCAAGTAGGTCAATGAATAGATAGTCTTACTCGTCGATGCAGTATGAGGTGAGCTGCGGTGGACATAAATGTCTGCACGACGCATATGGCTTGAAGAAGATAGATACGATTGGCGGGTTCGCTGTACGTATATCTATCATTGGATGGATGTACAAATTCCAGATGCTTGGAGAAAGGTTGTTGTTGGAAGAATGAGGTCAAGAAGTCTGGAAGGATGGGAGGAGTAAAAGGTCCAGACCATTTGATCTGTTGGAACCACTTGTCGATCAGGTCTGGTCGGCCCGCTCGGTTGACCGTCGATTAGGGGAAAGTTAGTTTTCGCAATGGGTGGGTGGGGATTTCGCATATCAGAGTTTGCTAGTTCATGGGTTGAGAAAGCTTTCTGATATGGCGACTTGTGTTTAGAGGACGGCACGATGTATGCAGTGTGCAGTAGTGATAGACTTTTGAGTGACGGCGGGCAGACGGATGGGTAGGACGAGGACGGTAGGGATTGAGATTGAGATGAAGTCGAGGTCAGTCGGAACGCGTCGATATTCTGCGTGATGGCATCATGATAGAAGATGAGTGATTCAAGATACTTCTTGGTGCGCAGAGTTCCGGACGTTTTGTGAAACTGATATTGCCCGATTGGGCAGTGATGAAGCAAAAAGCATCGACTAGAACGATGGCCTTGGTAAATATGCGGTTGTACATGTATAACTTGTCCATTAGACTAAAGATGTAAGAGAAGATATTTCAGATACCCCCATGATTGGCCTACGACTACCGATTTGGCTGCGTAGATTCGGCTGTTCTGCTCCTTGCCGCTGGGTCGTCTTGTCTGGCCTGCTCACGGTTGCTTATCATAGCTGCAAGGTAGGTCGAAACTTCAACCTTTGCCGGAATGTTCGTTTCTATAGATAACGTTGAGAAACGAATCACCGGTGGATATGAAGCTCAAGCCATCCGCGCGGTTAAAATGTATATGTACTTCGTACGGAATACAGTTGTGCCGTGTACGTGAATTGTGGGGGTACATTTCAAGTTGTGAAGTGATGTGATTGTGAGACACGCACAGTCCAGTCAGCAGTCAGGTACCATCGGACTGATCGTAAACTATACCTGCTTGGTTTTGTCGAAGGTCGTTTCTCCATCTCCAGAGAAGGAGATTAAGGTTGCGCTGTCTTGAAAGGTTGAAACCAACTGCCGACATTGCTGTATGTCACTGGATGGGGTGCCTGGCTTGCTTGTGATAGTTTTTTGCTGGCCAGATTCATCTTGCTGTCATGCCAATCGGCCCGTACTGGGATTTGTCCGATGTTCATCTCCCAGGACCCCGAGGCGGCATTGGAGGTCGCCAGCCGCTAGGAAAAGATGTTGGAATCGGTTGGTTTGCCCCGGTGCTGTCCATGTCCATGTCCTTGGCCATACATATCCTTGTCCTTTGCTTCCATGGCCTGTGCAGTTGTTTGGTTTGGTGAGGTCAGCGGTCAGCAGTCAGCAGTCAGCGGCCAAAGGAAAACATCCAAGTTGCAACGAATGGATTTTACGACGGATTGCCAAATTTACTTTGAAAACAAACTTCCTTTTCCAAAATGTTGGCGCTTTGACGGAAATAAAGAGTTATCGTGGGGGTGGGGGTAGGGAAGTATATGGTCTTCATAATCTCGAATTAATGTTGTAGGCATATCTTGAAGATTCGATACCGACCGTTGCACTTGGTTTCGAACTGATTTTCGTAGTGTGCAGAAGGTTTTGATCTAGAAGAAGACAAGGGGAGACGAGAGTCTAGATGGCATGGAGTACAAATAGCGGCGGGAAGAATAGTTCCTGCATATATGTACTAAGATGGGACGAGGAGACGGGGAGACGAGGAGACGAGGGAGGACGAGATAGGCCCATTCCTATTTCCGTTCCTATTTCCATTCCTACAAGTCGTTCTCACTCTCCCCTTTCCTTCCCCCCAGTCGCCCGAAAACATCCCTCCCGCGCTTGAAAAGGCTGGAATGATGCATATTTCGAAACTTTCCCCGGGGAATCTTGACCAAACTACTGCAACTTCTCCAGCTAATTACTGAGCGAAGCTAAATTACATAAAGCCAACCACAAAGGATAAAAGGAAAAAAAGGAGACTTGCGATATTGTAAATTTTTCACACAGTACTGTATGAACAGGTGGAGCAAAACAGGCAGAAAGGTCTACTGCACAGCTGTGTATGAAAAACTTCACTCGCTTATTCCTTTCTCTTCGGAGATCGGGAGTGCTAAAAGAATAAGTGTTTCCATTGCGTTGGAATGATTTGGTACGACTGTCTATGAAGGATCACCATCTATGAAAGCTTCTTTTCTACGTCCGTACCCTGTACTCTTGCTCGAGATATCGCCGGATGTAAACCTTGCGTGCTCATGAACGGATAGCAAATAGGGGGACTCGGGAGTTCGTGTGTTTCAAGAACGATTAAAGCGCGATGCTAGCCCAATTGGTAGATTTCCTTTTCTTCTTTGGGCCGTTTGTCACTCTGGCCCCTCCTTCCTTCCATTCTTGTATGTGAATTGTATGTGAATATTACAACGTACAACTCACCCATAACCCTACAACCGATCCTGATTCACATCCACTTTTCATTTATAATTTTCCGCAAGTTTCTGTAGCCTATCGCACAGAGAGGAGCGTGAGGGGCTACTTTAATTGCTGGTTCCGGCCGTTAATCCCAACTTCCCATGGCCTTTACACCCTGTTTGCCTCGTGCTACCACATCATTTCTCCCCCCCCCTTCATCACCTAGCGGCTTAGACAGCGCTCAGCCAATGCTCACATTAACCTTACTGTAACAACCCACTTGGAAATTAACGGGGCAAGCAACACTTCCCATCCTGTCGATCGTCTTGATATTCTCTGCGGCGCTTGCCCTTGTTCCAGCTTTTGGTGTCTACGACTCTACGGAGGGAGGTAGTCGTGCTTAACGTTCCATTCAGAGTGGGTTGGGGAGGATAACAGCTTGATTTGATTGGACAATAACGAGAAAACTACACTTTGTTTCCAAAGGTCCGAAGGATGGTAACCTTCGGCGAAAAAAGAATCTTTGTGAAGTCACGTCAGCAAGGTTAAACTTCCTTTTCGCACGCATTAGTCTGATCTGAGCATCCCGTGCTTCTACATCTGGGCTGAGTAGCTCTCCCACATCTCTTTTTAGTATTCCTTCAGAAGGCCATGTATTTCATTCCCTAAGCATGTTTTCATACCTAGTATTCTCTAGCGTACAATCATACAGGTCCTAGCCAGCGCCCCCAGATGATTTCCCGCCCACCATGACTTGGGGGTGGGTATTTCGTACAAGGAGGTATTATTCACTAAATCTAGAATCAATATAAGATTCCGGCCTCATCCTCCCCAGAATGTTTCCTCTCTTTACCCTCTTTTGAGCTTCTTCAATCTACCATTTTGTACTTTTCGTACATACACATTCATTTGTTTCTAGCTACTGTTGCTATTCATTCCTTCTTACTCTTCTACATCTGTTGATACAGATTTTTTGGTTTTCCATACCACCAACACCCAATTGAGTCCAGCTACTCTTGCGTGTTTTCGATATCTTCTCACAATCCTTAAGCTAAATAGCACAATTTCTCTACCAATTCAGCATCAGTAGACGATACGATACATTCAACCTACCTGTTCCGCTACTACCAGTTTAACTGAGCTTCACCGGACGGTTCTCAATCAACATGGTTTCTTCAAAGGCAGTCGTCTTGGCCACTTTGGCTTCAGCGGTAACGGCATATGATGCAACTCATAGAACTTTCGCCGTGAATCACTTTTATGGAAATGGTCCCCTCACCATGGGTCGTGTCGACCCCATCATCAATCCTGGACAGGTCTCAGGTCATGTGCATGCCATTCAAGGAGGAAATGCTTTTGCGATGAGTATGACAGACCGCACAGCGCTCGGGGCTACCTGCACTTCCTCGCGCATCAACAATGATAAAAGCAACTACTGGACTCCCTCACTATATTTCCAGGATCCGAACAATGGTAGCTTCACTGCTGTTCCCATGTTCTACATGAATGTCTACTACTTGTAAGTTTGGAGCTCCGTGTTTTTAAGATCCATGATTCTAATGTTATATTAGCTTCGAACCGACTACGGACAAGATCACTCAATTCCCAGTAGGTCTCAGAATGGTTGTCGGAGACCCAACTCTTCGCACTCCGCCCGCAACTGGAGCCGCCTCAGTTCTCGATCACAATTCTGGAAAAATCCAGCCCATTCAGTGGACATGCCCACGAAACAACTACAACAGTCCATCCTATCCAGCTGATTCTGATGGCTTGCACGGAGTGGGTATTCAAGATCCTAACAACCAAGGTGCAGGTGTTGGATTCCCAGACGTAAATTGTGACGCCGTAGCTTCTCCACTTCGCGCTGACATTCACTTCCCATCTTGCTACAACCCAGCTGTTGCCGTGGACAACTACAAGGAGAATATGGACTGGCCCACTAACGGAAACTGCCCTGAGGGATGGATTCACACCCCCCATATCTTCTACGAAGTGTACTGGGATACACTCAAGTTCAAGGACTTGTGGACCCCAGGTCAAGGCAAACAACCTTTCGTCCTTTCCAACGGTGACCCAACCGGTTACGGTCTACATGGTGATTTCGTAAGTCAATCCACTTGTCTCGGCTTTTTACCATTTTACTAATAACTAAAACAGCTCGCCGCCTGGGAAGGTAACACCCTTCAAGACTTCATCGACAACTGTGACGCCGGAGACGCGGGAATGGATACTTGTACATCAATCATCGGCGGCAAAGTTCTTGATGATAGCAAGTCCTGCAACCTCGCCCCATTTGTTAACGAAGTTATTTCCGGTACCCTGGATAAGTTACCAGGCAACAACCCAGTCGGTCAATGGGGTGTGAACGCAGGTAGCACAGGCAACACTACTACTCCATCCTCATCAATCGTGGCATCAGCATCCTCATCAGTCGTGGCATCAGCATCCTCATCAGTCGTGGCATCAGCATCCTCATCAGTCGTGGCATCAGCATCCTCTGCCGTGTCAAGTGTCGCATCTTCCGTTGATTCTATCGTTTCCTCAGTCTTATCTGTGGCCACCTCAGTGGGTTCACCGTCGGAAGCCAGCAGCGCTACTGCAGCATCGTCAGCCTCATCCCGATACACAGGAGGAGCTGTCCCAGCTGTCGGAGGCAATGTCGTCCCAAGCGTCGTCTCATCCGCGGGTCAGGTGTATACTACTATGGTAACGAAGACAGCAGCCACCATTGTCTACAAAACTGTTACTCGTACCGCTGGATCCGTTCAAACCTCCAGCGCCGGTTCCAGCTCCAGCTCCAGCGGCTCTACCAACGTTTCCCCATCAACCATCTCAGGCTACTCCTACACCGGCTGCTACGCGGATAACACATCCAACCGCGTGTTATCTGGCATCAAATTCGCCGATGTTGGTCTTGAATCAGTAACCAACACCAAGTGCGTAGAATACTGTTCAGCCCATGGATACAGCGTAGCAGGTACCGAGTATGGCGGTCAATGCTTCTGCGATAACAAGCTTCCCGCAACCGTTTTGGATTCCAGCAAATGCAGCATGGCCTGTGAAGGAGATGCCACCGAGACTTGCGGTGGATCTTTGGCCTTGAGTGTTTACTCGAAGTCTGGCTCGAGCTCGCGCCGCATGGCAAGACATTTGCATAGACATTTGAACCAGGAGAACAGCATCTAGATGCGTTAATTCTTTTATGAATTATCTTGGGAGTGTAGAAGAAGGGTACGGGATAGGGTGGATAAACAAAAGAAACATTCAATTCTTTCTTGTAACCGCAGCAGCGGTGCGAGCCCATTTACTTCATGGACAAAATTTTTAGATAGAGGAAGAACATCTGGCGTATGCAACAAGCGAATTGTAACTACATGACTCCACATCAACACTCGTTGTCCCATTGTGAGATGTCCTAGGAAAGAGGTGTCAATATATCCTGATCAATGGATTAACAAAGTAAACTATTAACTCAAACTTCGATTGATTGTTATGGAATCCAGGTTATTTCCATTCATGCATCATTATAAAACAAAACCAGCACGAGAAGCAAAACGCCCTTCATACTTCTCAATCACATTCATCCACCTCCCTTCCCCATAATCCTTACCGACGAACCAATCGCAATCCATCCGATCCGAACAACAGCCTCGGTTCGGCTTTCACCCCCACAAGAATCTCCACAGCAAGACCCTTGTTGTCTCTCTCCGCAATATCTACTCTTCATCTTATCTCCATGCTTACATTATGTCCCATTCCCCATCTGTCGTGTATTGTATAATTATCACTCAATTGGCCTTAATCCCCCTTGATTGCTTTCTAGTTCAACATTGAGTGGCACACTGACAGCAAAGATGTCGTCGCAATCTCCAATCACAACCCCTTTGACTACCCTTTTGGGTATCCGCCATCCTATCATTCTGGCGGGGATGGCGAGAACTTCGGGAGGGCCTCGTGAGTTGATTTTCGTTTTCGGTGTTGCGTTTGTGCGGCGGCGCCTGTTCTATTAAGCTGCCCTGCGCAATTTCTTCCTCGCAGCTGTGCAAATATTAACTTCCAATCGCTCTAGTCGCCGCAGCAGTGAGTAATGCAGGAGGATTGGGCTGCATTGGTGGTCTTGGATACACACCGCAACAGTATGTGCACAAACCCCTTCCATTTCGTCTCATCTTATCGAGGCCTAACATTTCCCCTCCAAACTCTAACCTTAATCCCCCTTCTCCAAAATTCCCCAGACTAACTCCCCCCAGACTCCGCGAAATAATCCACGACCTCAAATCGCACCTCAACTCCCCCAACCTCCCCTTCGGCGTCGACCTCGCCCTCCCCAAAGTCGGCGACGGCGCCCGCGCCACCAACCACGACTACACGCACGGCCAACTCGACGCCCTAATCGACGTCACCATCGCCGAAGGCGCGCGGCTCTTCATCTCCGCCGTGGGAATCCCACCCCCACATGTCATCTCCCGGCTCCACGCCGCCGGCATCCTCATCATGAACATGGTCGGCGCGCCCAAACACGCGAAAAAGGCTCTGGACGCCGGTGTCGACATTGTATGCGCGCAGGGCGGCGAGGGCGGGGGCCACACGGGGGATATCCCGACATCAATCCTGATCCCCGCAGTAGTAGACGTAGCGCGCCAGTACCGGCCCGCGATGCTAAAGGGGCAGGAAGCGCTCGTCGTAGCCGCGGGCGGGATCTACAATGGGCGGGGCCTGGCGAGTTCGCTGATGCAGGGGGCGGCGGGGGTGTGGGTTGGGACGCGATTTGTGGCGAGTAAGGAGGCGGGGTGTAGCGAGCAGCATAAGGAGAGCGTGGTGACGGCGAAGTGGGAGGATACGATTCGCACGCTGGTAGTGAGTGGGCGGCCGCTGCGGGTGCGGACGAATGAGTGGGTGGAGAAGTGGGAGGCGCAGCCGGAGAAGATACGCGAGTTGACGGGGAAGGGGGTCGTGCCGATTGAGTGGGATATGGAGGAGGGGAATGAGGTGGATATTCCGCATTTGATGGGGGTGGTGGCGGGGGTGATTGAGGATGTTAAGCCGGCGGGTGTTATTGTGGATGAGATGGTGGCGGAGGCGGTGGAGAGGTTGAAGTGTGCGAGGGAGTTTTTAGGAGAGGGGCAGAAGGGAAGGGAGAGCAAGTTGTAGATTGAGTTTGGTATAGATTTAGATATAGTAGATTTGTCCATAGGTAGCAGCGAACTAATTTTCTTATGTAGAGCAGCTGTGGTTCAGGTAGTTCATAGTTGTTCAGATAGTCTTAAAGATACATATGACATAAAATGGAGCAAGAATAATTCGGACACAATAGCCATTTAATATATTCCCTTATATCCAGCCGACAACACTATTTATATATAAACTTACCTATTAACACAACACGAAGCATGAACGAAGCCCCCGAGAATCTTATCACCTCTACTCATGCTGTATCCGTATACTTCCCATCATTCCATTACTCTTCGAACATAGCGAGCACTTCGCATACTCTCCTCCTATGTCATTTAATCCCATCATACATCCATGACGCCATCATAAAATTACTGTTTTCTTTCATTGCCTATTTCTCATTCGTCTCCATGTTTCCAAGCATATTCATTCACATCATCTATCGCATGATCGATCGTTAGCAGTGCGTTGCTAGCTCTTTCCACCGCTAGGCTAGTTGCAGTACAGGCGAGCACCTTTTGCCATCGAAGACGTTCGATGGAGTCAGTCGTTACTAATAAGCAAGCAGCGCAGCCTGTATACCCTACATGGACAGCTACAGCGAAGATCGTGTGCCGCCGGGTGCATGTGTCTGCAGAACTGTGTGCGGCAGAAAGCTGTGTCGAAAGCGGACGGTGTCATATTAATGCCAACGTGATGCCGGTAGAAGGCTGCTCTATTTAGTTGAGCCCTATTAATCCGGCAATCTCTGGGCAGCTGTGGTGATCGTGCTTGGTTGCGTCTCGAATCTTTCATCCAAAATTGGGTAACCTCGCCGGTACAAATTCAGCCTCGCCCGCACTATCATCATCTTCGTCCTTGGATAATTCACTGTCATCCGGTGTTTGCATTGGAGTAGACTCGCTAGCATGTGCCGTGTCCTCCTCAACATCACCCGGCGTATGTACCTCTTCCACCGTCTCTATATCCTGCTTTGGCTCCGACGAGATCACATTCTCCGAATGCAGACCTCGTTCTTGAGCCAACCTCGCAGCTGCTTCTCGCTTCCTTTCTACTTCTTCATCTTCTTCTATCCGTATCCTTTCTTCCTCCTCTTGTAGATCGCTAATCGAGGGAGTAGCATTAGCATCAGGACTCGCCATATCAGCTGTTAATGATGTTCCCGAACTTCCTCGCTGTCCACCGGGTCGTGCTCCTGATAATGTTGTTCGTGACACATTCCTCGAGTCTTCAGGTCTCTTTCCTTTACTGCTTTTTGTTTTCGCACTACTTCGATCATCCATACCGGAATTTGTATTCCGTCGTTCAAGAACCGTCGCAAATTCGTCGCTCAAAGGTACTGCATCTTCTTCGTCGCTGGGAAGCAAATCACCTCTCGATCGGAACGAGCCAGAAGTTTCCCCAGAACTGGCTGTCGAGCTTCTATTCCTTCTGTGCCCATGTATAAAATCCGCCGCATCCTCATCAAAATCGGAGCCCATCAATGCCTCGGACTCTTCACCCCCAGTAATATATTCTGACCGATGAGCACCTGGGTGTTCTTGCAAATCTGCAGCACTGGGCTTATATCTCAAGGTCCCTCCTAACTTCCATGGCAGTCTTCCCAAGAATCCTATTGCACTGGTACTCGGTATGATAGTTGGATCGCCCTCCAATCCCTTTTTTCGTCCTCTCGTCCCATAGCTCATTCCCCTCTTTCTCTTCGGCGCTTCATTTATATCTCCAGCATTTGCATGTGAACCACTGCCAGCTAGCAATCTATCCAATTCATCGTTCCCCCACCCCCCAAGAAGCCCATCATCTTCATCCCAGTCGTCGTAAAAGTCGAAGCTCAGCTCGGCGCGTCCCCTCGAGCGCCCTCTCTCCCTCAATCTCCTCGCTCGTTCTTCTCGGCCTGGGAAGCATGGCGATGTACATGCCTCAAATCCGTTTGAAATTCCCGCGAAGCATGGATTGATATAACTATGCTGAAAGTTCCATATCCCCGCGGCAGCATTCTCTGTCGCATGTTCGGCATTCTGCGAGAATTGATTCCAAGTTTGACGGATTCGAGGATCTTCAAGAAGTGGTGCCATTGTTATAGGGTTTCAAATCGTACCCAACCTAATTTTGTGAAATCTTGGAGGTCTTGAGTATTAATTGTGAAGCATTATGGTTGCGCAATGTTGATCTGTGGCTTTGTTTATGAGGATCAAGTTGAGTAACGGCTTGCTTGTAGGTAGTTGAGATGATGAGGTAAGGTTGCAATCAATAGTAAAGCCTAGTGTTTGATAAGGTTAGCGCGGATACAGCTAATTTGATATATCTTTTGGGCTTGTGCTCAGCCTTACCCGCCTAAAACGTTTTAATATTGGGTCGTTAGAATTGGTCAGTCGCGAAGACTTCTCCTGGTGAAACATTACAGGGCTATTCACGCTTGCTCGTGCTACTCCTTGGCTTCTCCGACGACGCCTTGGACAAGGAGGCTTCATACACCCAGAACGTCTTGTGTGAGTGTTTAGACCGTTACAACAAGCAAATGAAGACGACGAGACCAGAGGTGCTGTGATGTGCGCGTAAGATAGGCTCATGGCAGCTCAAAATTCCACACCGTCAAAGGTAGGATTCGAATATACCAACTCTTCCAATACATATACGCAACTTGCACGGCTGGACGGTATTGGCTCAAATCCGGTGTTAGGGTCGTGTGTGGGGGATAGTGGTTTTGTAGGGACCAAGAAGCACAATCAGTGGCACAACGAGGTATTCCGCAGGCTCTCTGTCTTACGATCAACTGTCATCACGTCTATCGTTCGATATCGATTCCTTCGTCAATCTTGTACACATTTTCGATTCTTGAGCCTGCCTAACTGATGTGTCCCATCACAACCAATACGCTTTACTTATGGTTCAATCCCCCTGCCAGCAATAAGCTCTGGCCTGTAGCATACCCTGTCTTTGCAAACATCATAACAGCATTTGAACATTCCTCTGGAGTGCCAAGGCGATGCAGTGGAATTTGGTCAAGAAGTCCAGGAGCGATATCCGCATTCGGGATCATACCAGTGTTGCCAATCATCGCTGGTGCTACGTCGTTCACGGTGATCTTATACTCGGCAAGATGTAATGAGAGGTTCTTCATCATAGATGTGAGGCCTCCCTTTGATGCAGCATAATCTATGAGCAAGTGAGTCAATCGTGTCTTCTATCTGTTGGATGGAAAAATATGCAACTTACGACAACCATTCAACCCAGCACCATACGCAGCGATTGAGGAGATAAAGATAATCCTTCCCCACTTCTGCTGTTTCATTCCCTCCACACAACCTTTAACCAGCAAGAATGAAGCTCTCAAGTTGATGTTTAGTGTATACTCGAATTCTTCCAGCGGAATATCGGAGATATCCACAATGCGCTTGCCATGCCCCGCATTTGAGATCAAAATATCCACAGCATGGCCATCATGATCACGGTTGATCTCCTCAAATAGTCTAGAGATTTGCTCGGATGATCCCATATCAACTTGATGGATTGATATTCGGAGTTCTTTGCCTTGCGGCATTTGGCGCAACTCAGAAACTAAGGCGTCGATAGCATCTTTGGATTTGGAGTAGGTGAGTGCCAGATGAACACCTTCTGCTGCGAAAGCTCGAGCACATGCACCGCCTATGCTATTTTATGGTCAGTTACTCACTTCCCAAGTGCAGGTCAAATGGACTGTATAGTTACCCTCCTGAAGCTCCTGTGATGAGTGCTAATCGATTCGTTAAGTCATTGTCGGCCATTTTACTGCAGTTGTGCAGCGATTATGATGCACGGAGAAATTTATACTGCAGAAGATCTAGTGAAATCGGTTTGGAGGTGCATGAAGATACATACAAGTGGTGTTCTTGCTTAGCGCGGGGAAGTACCCTATATCGGGGGACCTCGGGTTTTGTCGGCTTTTGGGTTGGGAAGCCAATGCACGTGTTTTCTAGGTCACATGCTGCTGGCTACACCGGGCAGACAGACGTATGTTCCCCTGAGGCAGCCCCCTTATAGACACTATATATCATAATTGATAGACTGTGCTGGTGTTGCCACAGCACCTTTAAATCAGGAAAAGCATTATTGGATGGGCTGGTCAAGATGGTTGAAGTTGTAGATTGTATACTAGTTGTGATTTGATCACCGGATATAATTGGGACTCGCGCAAGTATGATTTACGAAAGCTCGAATATCAAGCTGCCAGTCCGAACGCTTGTAGGTCTATTTTACTTCTTTAATGCAGCTTTCACAAGATCGACCAGCATTAGATCCGATCCTGAAACATATGTGTCATTATTTTATACCTATTTGAGGAAGTCGTTCGTAGGCTCTTACCTGGTGCACCTGCTATTGAACCAACAGTCGGAAGATATTCTGTTCGTTTACTGATGCGTGATTCGAAGGGAATCTGTCCAACTTTAAACAGTTAGTGGGCCAACGCACACTCATATCACTAAGTACTTACTTGGAACGACAACTTGCGGTAGCCCCAGCACTGAAGCTATGTAATTGGGACTAAAGGCTGGCATCATGCCAGGTGCCCTTTTTGGAAATTCAATATACTTCACTACTTCAATCAAAATGGAGATGGGAACTCACGGATTCGGTAAGTTGCGATACTTTGGCTCACCACTGCCGCAAGGTAATATCATTATGGCACTAGATGAGCCGTTCGGCCCCGGCTTCATGATATTCTCTTGAAACCACCGCCGATAAACATCGAATTCTTTCAACGCTCGGTTTTTGTTGTCGAGAGTCACTTGTGCCCCACGATCCCTACAGTCTCCATTAGTAACTTCTGTCATTTCAAACTGCTTAGCTGGCAAAAACAGTACCATTTCCATCGCATGAATGGTCCCACATAGACAGGTTTGTGAAATTTCTACTCATACTCCTCTCGAAAGCTGGAAAACTCATTGTATCCGTATAGTAAAATGGATAGTAAGCCGTCTATTCCAAGGGCGTCAGTGTCATAGTTTTTGCTCGGATTTTACCCTTTCGAGCGCTTACCTTGTCGAGGTATTCTCGGATTCCTTTTCCTTCCGCCTCGTTGGGAGGGCACTCGTTCCAGCGCTCGGAAATGCTGAGATGAGTTCTTTTGATACCGAGAAAGCGTTCAAGTAGGGACACAAATTCATCCACTAATTTCTGTTGATCGGGGTTAGAGTGAGGAAAGAAGTCTGTGACATACAGAATTTCATGAGGAAACTGAATATAGTTAATACTGCCAGAGACCGGAGTGTTACAGTAGAGCTGATCGAAGTTGCCCTCTTCCGCCCTGCCTCCAAGGATGGCAGGAAGTATTTCACCAGATCGCGAAGTTCGTCCATGTCTCGGGTCAGGAAACCAAGTGTGTCCATGGCTCTAACGTCGTTCAGCACATGACTTGGAAATTCTTCATTAATTTTGCACATACCTGCAGCTAGGATAGACACCTTCGAGCGTATCTGTGCCCGATGTGATTCGTCTCCCAAACAGACCGTTCCACGCTGCTGGCAATCAGATGCTTCCAGTTGCTAGAATATAGTATAAGTCATAATTTGATAAAGGTCATGGTAAGCAAAGCTTACTGTCTGTCCCAACTGAAAAGTCTAGCCACTCGTAGGCGGCGAGCGCAGAAGCCCCTCCTGTAGTACTTCCCAAGGGGGTCTGATATCCATCGGCACGAGGATTGAATGGCGCGTGAAAATCGATCCATTGGTCTGTTGCCTCTTCAGCCGATACGAATGCAGTCATCTTGGCTTTCCCAACTAATACTGCTCTCAAAATTAAAAGTCGCTGTAGATACGGGGATGTCTCGGTGTCCGGACCGTATAATCCTACAAAAGCCCTATTGCTCTGTGTTGTCTTGATACCAGAGACTTTGAAATTGTCCTTGACACTGATCCTTTTCCCGGCCAGCAGTTTTGCTTGTGTGACAGGGGTGTACAACCGGCTGGGAACGGCAACTTGGCGTCACATTCCATCGCCAGTAGCATTCAGGGGCTCGTACCTTGTCCTCGTCAGCATCAGTACACGGAAGGAGTGAAACTGTTTGCCTTGGCTACAAACTTACTTGGAAGATCCGTGGTCAACTGGCACAAACGTAGTGGCAAAGGCATCTTGAGTGTCCGCGTAAAGTCGCCAAGCCTGAGTCAACGTGTTGTCAGAATGAAGAAAATAGGGACCTTGGGGAACTTCCGGATTTGTGCCTATCTCTATGACGTGTTCTGGCACCCATCGACCTGTGGATGTAGGTCGAGAAAGTTCAGACCATGGGATCACTGGCTTGTCGCCTTCGCCTTGGAATTGGACGACGACGACGTCGGTCAAGAAATCATCCGAGAAAACGTCATCTTGAGAGTAGAAAGACTCGATTGAATCGATCAGCGTGTCCTTAGTTGAGCTCTGGCACACAGAGAGCAGCAGCACAGGCTTAGGTGTAGATGATGGCTGTCCACAACCACCGAGTTTGGAATCGCTTCGAATGTTCACCTAAATTCATATTAAGAAGAAGGAGCTTTAAGGGAAGATAAAAGTATTATGAAGATTCCAAACCCGATGAAGGAAACTGTTTCACCTGATGTACATTCATTGTTGCAAAGATGGGAAGAAAGTAGAAAGGGGTCTAATAGAGAGTACCTCAATTCGATGACCCAACCGGTAGTTTGCTTTCGCCAAAGTCACTACTGCTTGTTTGTAATGCATTTCGTCGGCAGTCCTGTTGCTGATTACAGGAACAGCGAACTTATTGAGCAATTCGCAAGGCTGAGTGTAGTTGGGGCTGTTGAAAACCTCGTGGGCCAGTCAATATGTTGGCTACTCGTCGTGTGATCTTCATGCCACCGGGCTGCCTCTGCGATCTTTAGATATGGAGGGAAATCCTTTGAGGCATGAAGGAAATGTTGAAATTGGGCAGCGAAATAAGGCTTGATTAGACAGCCCGAAGGAATTATCGAAGTTGGGCAGCAAAATAAGTCTTGATTAGACAGCAATACAGAATGCATGATGCAGGCACCTGCTAAGCTTTTCTCTTTTCCGGCCTTTTACATTTCTACCTATGGAAGACTCTGATAGGCTTATAGGAGATGCAGGCTACTCGGAGGTTCCAGCCTTGATGGCCCTCAGTAGACAGGGTATGGGAGTGGCTGATGTGCTGAGTATGGTTTCTGGCGAACGAGATAGTCCACCGCTTCGACAACGTTTCGATACTCTTTTGAGGAAAGTTCCAGCACTGTGTAGTGAGGTGCGAAAACTTTCCGGGCGCTTTCTAGCCGCGGTTGAGAAGAAGGAAACGGAGATTTCCAACATCGGTGACACTCAACGTAGAACAGTGATACAGCAATGATGCTGAACATCAAATGTGTGGACCTTGAAGAGGCACAGTAGGCTGTCGAATCGCACTTCGGTGAGCCATAGATCGCTAGAAGCGCAGTTGGATTAGTAGATTACTACCTCAAGCTTATCGGCGAGCCTGATTCCATGGGCCCAAAGCACGAAGACGACAAGGTTGACATTCATAAAAGTATCGATACACCAACAAAGGATGAATTGCGAATGTCTTCATATGAGGATTTGGAGAGTAAAAGTCTCTCGCTGCGGGGGGCCCAACGCTGCGGTGAAAGATGCTGTGGCTAAAGCAGCTCAAACCATTGAGGTGGAAGGTCAACATCAAGAACACTGGGCACTCTGGGACCTCAAGAACGACTTCGCTGAGACATGGTGTGACTTCGAAAGCAAACTGCTCGGCGCCGGTGCGGCAACGGCCGCGAGCGAAACGCGGGGGCATAACCACAAATGCATTTGGCCATCTTACATGGTGTAGTTGTGTAACTATATACACATAGAAGATAATAGAATCTTCATCTCCTCGAATCATCTCCAAGCACGTTGTAAGAATGATCACATGTATGATAAGTCGTATATGCATGAGGATCAGGCTCCAAGCCTTATATCTTCCGACATAGATATATACATGCCCTCGCACTTAACAGTATTCTCAGTACTCCAGAACTAACAACATACCAAAGGGAACTGTGGACTAGAAATTATCATTATCAAACCCTCTGTTACACAAATATTCCCAAGTCTACAGTGTAACTCAATGCCTCCTAAAAAGAACACTTGTGAAGCATCCGATGGTCATAACGGAAGATGCCCCAAGTCTAAGGTGTGCGAGTGGTGGACACCAGTTGGAACTGGGGTGAGGCAGCTTAGATCCTCGGATTATTGCAGAAAGCGTATGTATTCTAATCTCAATAATTACTCTTTAATAATCTGGAATGCTAGATACCTGTGGAAGCATATGGTGTGTGAACTTCAAGTTACCCGAAATGGATATGTGTGAGACCTGTAAGAATAATAGTAAGTTGGAAACATATCTTCTATTTTCAATAACAGGTTTTCTAATATCGAAATGACATCAAGGACAAACATATCTCGATGCTAATGGAGAGGTGGGATAATAGCAATTTCTGAGAATATTAGTTTGAAGAGTTTCAAAGTAGGAAGAAATGAAGACCGTCACGGATTCTTTAGTTTTGCGATGGAAAGAGTTGTAATTTACAAGGAAAATCTGAAGAATTAAGATACAAAGTGAAGGAATGTGACGAACTACACAATGCGATACCAAATCATCAACTTCAGTTCTGGAAAATGGTAAGACGAATGTGTTGATTACATGTGAATAAAGGCATAGGAGTCGGGGAAGCAACAGCATCTACATTATTGACGTAGTTCAAGTGACACACAGAAGCTTCGGAGTAACTTTCTACGACTACCTCCCTATGTTTCGGATCTACCTATTTCAACCTGAGCCAACCTCAACAAACATCAGCACCTCCAACCACATCAACATCACCTCTAGCAGCACCTTCAACATCCTTTTTCCTCTTTATTTCTTCATTTACTCCCTCCCCTTTTATTTTCCTTCTTCTCCACCCACCACTCCCACAGAAACACCCTTGCTAACCTTATTCCTTTGGTATCACGGCGTGATACCGTTTTTTTTTGTATGGTGAAAATAAGGTGTGGTCCGTCCGGGGGTCAAACGGTATCACGGCGTGATACCGTTCTAGGGTTAGATTTTTATCCGTGTACCGATGGTCGGACAACTATATAATTAACATATTCAGAATCCCCAAACCAAGGCGAGTATCATAATATAGATTATTAGGAAGCTTTTGTAAATCTTGTAATAGTCTTTCTATTATTTTATTAACTTACCAATATCAATCGTAAGTACAGTATCAGATTCTATTTTGTATTTTCCCGTTCCCTGCTTCACCTTTACACTCTATGTTGTACTGTACCTAAATCTGTGTGTGGCCAATGAGAAACCAGCCAGGTTGCACGTACTGTAAAATTTCGAGCACGACTGACCCAGAGTAGTTTTACCTTTTGACAACTTCAGAGGACTCTACGGTTCCTCGATCATCGAAACCAAAAAACTCAAACAGTTCGGACTATCGCCAAATTCGGCGTGCACGATTTTTACGGGAGATTTGAGTGAGATACGAATCAAATCATGGCTCCGAGAACCGAGTGAGTAAAGCCTCCATTCATTGCTACGGCGAAGATTAACAACTTCCCAGTTTTTCTCCCATTCGTGCCTGTCTCTTCGACATGGACGGCTTATTAATCAATACGGAAGACATGTATACGGTATGCGCGAACCATGTACTGGCCGCCCATGGCCGACCACCTATGCCCTGGTCCATCAAAGCAAAACTCATGGGCGTACCGGGAGGTTCTACCAGCGAAATGTTCATGACGTGGGCGCAGCTCCCTATTTCTAAAGAACAGTATGCTCAGGAGCAGCGAGAACAGCAAAAGATTCACTTTCCAGAATGCAAACCATTACCCGGGGTGGAGAAGTTATTGAAGCATCTCAGTACTGCACGTGATGTGAAGGGAAATAAAGTACATATTGCGCTCGCAACGAGCAGTGAGAGGTATAACTTTGAGCTGAAGACGTCAAGACCAGAGACGAAGGAGTTGTTTAAGGTGTTCCCTGAGGAGAGAAGGGTGTTGGGTGATGATCCGAGAGTGGAGAAGGGAAGGGGAAAGCCCGCTCCGGATATTTATCTACTGGCCTTAAAATTGATAAATGATACGCTAGATGAGAATGAGAGACCAATCACGGCTGAAGAGTGCCTGGTATTCGAGGATTCCGTACCCGGTGTTGAAGCTGGTAGAAGAGCGGGTATGAGAGTAGTTTGGGTACCACACGAGGGGCTGGCTGGGGAGTACAAGGGATTAGAGGAGAAGGTGTTGGCTGGTAGAATGGGAATGATGATCGGAGACGAAGAGCACTCTGGTAAAGTCGGTGATGGATGGGCTCGGTATCTTCCGACTTTGGAAGACTTTCCTTACGAGGCGTACGGAATTGCTACTTCATAGAACCTAGATGGGATATCTGTAGAGCAGAGAGCATTACATTGCATTAGAGAAGCACCAATAGCCATTCAGCATGCCAGCCACTCAAGGTTGTAAAACGCAACAGCCGTCCAGTACTCATCGAATTTTTTCAAGCGATGAGCGATCCTCGATCAATGGAAGCCTTATAGATATGGAATGAATGCCATTGCCACCAATTAGCATGTCTGCAATTCTTGTCGGTCTCCATCAAGGTACCTCGAAGCTATCGAACAGAGACCTAGAATGAGGACAATATGACACTAGGAAAGTAGAACTAGCTAGGTCGAACCTTCCGAATTACAAACCAATGTTTTAGAAATAGTCTCATACTGGATTGGACTGATATAGGTCAGTGCAACTAAGGAAGGTAGTGCAATCTGATAAACTTATGATAGAGAACTAGAGGAGTCTAGTCGACGCCTCTCAGCCGGTCAGTCACGAGGCAATTCCCACTTTTAGCACACCTGCTTTCTGTACATGCAAGATATCTTACAAAGATGTGATAACACCAGTAAAAAACCTATGAGAGGAAAGATTCTTGAGCCCCTACAGAAAGGCAGAGATACCATTCAATAATGTTGATTTAATCCGTCATTTGAGCATTCCGACTAGCACGCGTGAAGACATGACTTTTCTTAGAACGCCCGAAGTCTACTGCTCTTTCCCTTTTAGCCTCAAAATTTCCCTTTCCATCAAGTCGACCAAAATACTCAAAACTTTGGCCGAGAGATACTAGAACAAACCATGGATGCAAAAGTCTTGTCTGGACTGGACCATTGTCCCAGGAATCATGACATCGTTAATGTAATCTTGTTGCCGTTGGTCTTTAACTGCCCAGCCCCCAAGTATACTTACTCCCTTCAGGGCTGCAACAATAACCATAACAACAAAAAGAAAAACAGAAACCAGTCGCAGCAGGGTAGGAGGTCGAGGGCGCCAAAATGGCTGAGGCTTTCACCCCGATATTTGTGCGCGAAGACTCGGCGTTTGATCTTGATTCACCTTTTATGTCGCCTGCCACGTTGGACAACACGTCGAACGGCACGTTGGACGACGCTTCCACCATCATTATGACTGATGATGGCGAAGAGACAGAGACTGATGACGAAACGCCGAACTTGATTCGTGAGAAGCGATCATTGGATGGAAATAAAGCAAACGATGAAGCCGTGATTGCTGTGGATGATGAACTTGTTGCATGCACCCAAAACGGGCCAGTACTCGTGGCTCACGCCGGTGCTTCCAAGATCGTTGTCAAGAATATATTGGCAGCCAAGGTATGCACATGCTCTCCCTGCAACTGTCTCATCAGCTTGAGTACTAATCAGCATTCCGACGTACAGGCAATTGAGGACGATATTAGTTTATCTGACCTCATCCAATATGTTACGAAGGAGATTCACTTCGTAGACCTCTTGGACGTTATTCTGATCACGGTCTCCTTCAAGAATAATCACCTCCTCGTTCAAATTGGCACGCAATTCAACATCCGCAGATACGAGTGGGACCAGGAGAAGCGGGAGGATGTTCAAGAACGAGTACAGGCTCGGATCAGAAGAGCGTAAGTAGTCTTGTCACTTTTCAGCCGCAAAGTAATTAACTCTGGCGATTTAGATATCCTTCACCGGCAGTCAGAGTCATCATGCGTACTATTCCTCGAGGCATATCTTCAGATGAAGCATTTGCCGTCATCAAACAACATGACGATTCGAAGGGGTGGAACTGTTTCGGCCTGAAGCGTCCTGTAATCGAGGTGCTCATTCGTGGATTGGTAGTCGAGGCAGAGGTAGAAATCTGTCATATCGGCTCAATGGCTGAGCGCATCGTGCACGACGAGTTCTTGAAAGACCTGGACGCGAAATACAGGGGCATGAATCTCGCTGAGTATGCTCGCTCTTTCCAACCAGTACCTCCATGCAAATATTGGGTTGGCTGGGGCCTGGGCGCCAGTTTTATGAGCGACGCCTTTTTCCACAGCATGCTCGAACACATGACCGGTCCCAACCACGAAAAGTATTATCCACTTCCTGAACAACACCTGAACATCGTCCAGAGATACAAGTGGATCTTGTACAACCTGATCCGAGACCACAAGTACATCGTTGACGACATCGTTAAGAACTATAAACGGAAGTGGATGGGCACTCATCGGGAGCTGCAGTTGATCGCAGACAGCGACTCAATGGAGCTGGATCATGAGGCCCATACAAGGCCCAAAGCCGAACACAGGCTGATGTTCGGCAGGTGCCCCCCGGGCACGATACGTCCTGCCGATATTATGTTGCCCACATATCAACAGGGAAACGTATTCTAACGTAATCTCGGAGAACTTGTCGATGTTAGGTTTCGATAATACCTAAGACAATTTATTGTAGCTGATTACTATTGTCAAATCAATATCTCGGATATTATAAAAGATTATTCTGTTTTTATTGTCCAACTTTCTTTGAGGTATAATATTAATTTTGATAAATATTCGAGAATTTAGTTATTTCTATATAATTTAAAAGATAAATAATTATAATATTAACTTTATTATATTTTTGAGAAATTATAAATTCTCTCTTTTTTATTCATTTATAACGGAGTTACTTGATAAACATTTGCAAAAAATTTCAATTGCTTCGTTCGTCGCAGCTTCCAAGGATCCAGATATAGCTTCATACCCATCCGAGCCCTGCCCAGACCAAAGACCCTAGCAATCAAATATACATCATCCGCGTCCTCCTCGCCATCTGATATCTCCATGCTCTCCATCCTCTCGAACTGCGCCTGGGAGCAGAAGAACGGATAATTCATGCTGCCCATGGTCGTCTTGACTTCAATGTGATACTTGGGCGTGCACCCACGCCATGAGCTGCTCGCCAGATAGCCGGCCTGAATGAGGAGGGCTGTGAGCTCCCCTTCTTTGTCGGAGTACACGAGGTCGGTACTCTCTATCTCGTTGAGCTGGGTGATGGTTTCGCTGTACTGGTTGTTCACGGCAATCAGGTGCCGGATTCGAGAAATCCAGCAGCTTTCGTCGAAGCTGGTCAGCGCAAGATTTTGTAATACTGTATACACCTGTTACAGTAGTTAGTCAGGAGCTGATTATGGCAGCTGTTACTTCATGAAAGCAGGATATGTGTATATGCAACTACTCACAAACAGTTCTCCGATAGCGCCAATTTGACTAGTTACATTCCTAGACGAGGAAGATTTAACGGCAAGGCCATGATCGAAAGAGTCTTCAAAATCCTGCGAAGCTTCCGCGTAGCTTCCTAGGTTTGGCAAGGCACCTATATGATTCGCTTGCTGGACAGCGAAGTCAATGAGCTTTTGGAAGAGCTCTGGCTGCTCCACCGGCTCTACTGCTTCGTGAGGTGCATGCGAGTCCCGCCCTGGCGGTGTCCAAGACGCACCATTACTCTCGTGATTAGCATTCTCAGCGTGATAAATCATCTCGGGCTCAGAAGAAGAGCGCATACTACTTATTTCAGAGACAGAATCCACGGGCATAGCGAGAGAATCCATGGACGCAGTGGCAGAATCCGTGAGCGTAGTAGGTACAGGAGATCTCATCATAGAATTTTCGGGTTTTGTAACACCCAAAATCTCAATCACGCCGTCCTGCTCGAGAATTGTATCCACCACGACCAAGCTGGAAGCTGTGATGATGGCGCTGAGCTCGGTGCCTTTCCCTTGCACCCGCACACCAAGTTGCACCAGGAGCTGCAAGGGAAACTGTCGGAAGAGGCATACCTGCTGCTGCTCCTGATTTCGCGGGACGTACATCTTGAGCTGGTTACCGATTTTCTCGATATGGAAGAATGCATTATCCTTGTGCTGCTTTTGGAACACCGACACGGTGCGGAAAATCTTGTCACTGCTGAAGACCTCGAGGTTTTCTAGCAGTGAGAATATTTTCAAAGGTTCGGGTGCACCGAGATGTGCAGCGTATCTACGATATTAGCCTTCTAAACAACTTGCGTTATCAAACGAGGGACAGCTCACCTCGTAATTGCGTAGGCTTTGCTCCTCAGATCTGCAGTCAGCAGCGAATCAGCCATTGCTTCTTCAACCTCTGTCTCTTCCGTCGCCGCATTAGATAGATATTTCTTCTCTAGGCCCAGTCCTAGAAGAAGCAATTTCACTGAATGAACCTCCTCGAGCGTAAATTCTAAGGTGTTGACCTTGTCGCGGAACATGCCTGCGTAGTCGGCGCGATCCACGATGGCAAACCTTTTGGTAGAGTCTAGCCATTCAATTTCTCCAGACAGCTTGCGAACGGGGAAGCATCTACAGTCCATTAGCTTAGCTTGCAAGGTTTCCACATTTGGATTCAAGGCACAGATGTTGAGCATTTCCTGGAGTATCGTTTCCTTATCCGGACTATCATATGACTTCTCTATCAGAGAAGCAATATGCATTGCTAGATTAGGCTTTGAGATTTTGAGGACATGAAGAAAGAATGATGCATGACCCTTATATGCAGTAGCAAGGGAGATTTTTCCTGGAAGCTGAATGTGGTCTTCTGCCCAAATGCAGCCCGTAGGAGGGTGCCACAACCCTTTGGCCTTTTGGTAAATCAGCTTGCAATCCTCCATACGCTCCCTATGAAGATTAGATTCTAGATTCATTCCAAACAACAGGGAAGGAGGTTCTAAAGATAATTAAAAAAGTTCGAGCGCACCTGATCCGGTCTTTTTCTACGTTACTATCTTTCTCCGCCTCTACTAGCTCGTTCAGCTTGGTGTACAGCCGATAAATGTTGGTCTCTTGCTCCTTGTTATCACCATAGCATCCAACACTTATTTCCTCCAGCATCGTTAAACAATCTGATATAGCAAGGTTACAGACCTGGAGGCTATTCACAAAAAGACCATAGAGTTGTTTGTAGTCGTCCAGGCTTTCAAGAACCGTGCTGCTTAAAAACCAGTCCGGGGCATTCCAGATGCAACAGAAAAGGTATTTCCATCGCCATATATCTGAAGATTTGGACTCGGGGATATATAACAGCTCTTCCTCGTTAAACACTTTCCTGGAGATAACGGCAATTAATATAACACCGAAAAGAATAATATACCTTGGGGACTTACTTTAGAACCTTTACCTCCTCTTCGCTCGTGAATTTCTGCAGCTGCCTATATATCCTGAACACATACTCTCGCTTTATATTTTCCTTCTGCTTCAATCTCCGGAGCAACGTAAGCCAAAAGCCTAGGTTTTCCTTGACGCCCACCCCAAAGTGCTCCAAGAAACTCCATTTCACGGATTCGACCTCAGTCATCTGGCCCAGCTCTGCAAGGAAACAAAACTCTTGGCTTAAATCCAGCTCGGCAACAATTTTCCTAAGGCTAGGTAAAGGTAGAAAAGTAGTCTCGAGTTCTCTCTCCTTCTGGGCATCCAAGATTGGGACTTTCGTGGACCTGATCTCCTTGTCCCAGGCGCTCGACTTATTATAGTTGGTCCAATCATTCTGAAGAACCCCAAGCAGATATTGCGGTAGTTTTCTGCAGATATATAGCAACTCGGCCGACATCTTCAACTCGTGGCGATGGCGAAGCCGTGGGGTGATCATGATACCAGCACGCGACATGAGCCAATCCCGACCTGAGATGCCATTGCGCAGCCCCAGCTGTTCAAGAGCTTCGAAATACTTAGTTCGTGGAAATCTGATCTTCTTTTCAAGCTCACTCGGTATCTTGCTCCCGAGCAGTCTAAACATGGAGTAAGGGTGGTCTACTTCAGGGCAATACACCCAAGTTCCAGTCGCAACATCGCTCCAGAAAAAAGTTTCACCTTCGTCACAAGACAGGTAGATTTTGTATCCCGTAGTAGGCACTTTTACATTGTGCCAGAATAGAAACTTCATATGATGCGTCATTGTTATGGGAGAGAAACTGGCACCAGCTACATACCTTTGTTCGATCAAAGGAATGACCTGTTCCGGTCTACACTTCGAGACTCCCAAACCTATAAGTAAAGCCTCCAAGATTCTACTTTCCAGTGCATCGTTATGGACAAGGCTTAAGCTCAGGTCGCTCGGGATATCAATGCCATCAGAGGTCGGGAAAAAAAGGCTGGCATTGAGCGATCTGACCCATTCGCAATCCGAATGGGTCCGAATTTCGGATGTCTGCAACGGCACTATCTTCATTCGCTGAATCATGCTCTTTTGATCCGGGTCCTTAATTGACTTCAGAAGCAAGTTTGACATTGTAGTGCGCCAGGGATCTGAGAACTCAGCGGATCGCCACCAAGAATCGTCCTCGCGGTCAATATCTTGGCTTAATCTGTCGAAGAAGTCTGGAGCAAGACGGAGGTCGAGCGTGCCGAGTTTTCGCAGAATAGGGAGATCTAGAGTTTTGTCGTATTCCTCTGAGATGTATGCGGTTTCGCCTTGCGTGAGATCCTGGAGCAGTGGTTGGTCTTCTTCATCTCGGTACTCCTGTGTTACAATTCTCAATTGCTTAGGTAAGCACCATCTAGCTTCGTCATCGTCGTCATCCTGGCTATGTCCATCACGGTTCTCTTGCTGAGACAAGAACAACTTTTGAGTTTTCAGCTTTTCGATGATGGATTTTTGTAACTCCCCCCAGTATTCGTGACCAATACTATCGGTCGGAATATACCTCACCCAGCTATACCGGAGCGTAGGATGGCTCAGGAAGCCATCTTTCCCTTGAGCTGCGTTTACAAACGCGCTGGAAATAGCCTTGCGCAGCTCGTTGTTCCATTCACATTGCTGGATATCTTCTCGGTTGGCTCCAGTGATAAAATCGGACTGAATAAGGAACTTATTTGAAAGTTAGCAATTAGCATACAAAATTGTTCTGAGACGAACCTTAAAAGTCTCCTTTCTCATGGGAAGATATGCAGATATCCACTGATTCTCGATCACTGGAACCTCTTTGAGGAGAGGAAACGCGAGAAGAACCTCTGCTTGGCTAATATTTCCTCGGGCACTATGCAGCGGCATGTCGTACACTTGTTGCTTTTTAACCCAAAATTCATACTCTGAAGAGGATTCTCCATCATCTTTCCGAATTATCACGCGATTCTTGGTAGGTGAACCATCAGTCGGCAGCACCGAGTACGAAATACGCCGACTGGCATGCTCGGGAACGTTAATATTCAGCGTGATCCGCTTCAGCTTTTTCAGAAAAAGCAGTATAGTCAAAGGCAAGTTGTGAAGGAACTCCTCCAATACCTGTTCCCGTTTGGACCGATCGCTAAAGTGCAAAATCATTTGCGTTTGAACTCCATCTCGGATGGGTAGATACGGCTCGTTCAGTGGTGTGACCATACCGAGCCCGCTATCGTCGTAGATGAAAGCAAATGAATATGGTTCGGATTGGATATGAACTTTACGAGCGATCCGGAACACGGACTTGAAGCCAATACCTTTTTCACCAATAAACCCAATCTTGCTCCCCTTCGTGCTCTGGCCAAGTTTCGAAATGGCTGCAATATTTTCCCTTGTGAAACCAACTTCATTCGACTCGATTTTGAGATATTCTTCCTGAAGCGTGAATTCTAGGAAGGGCTCCACGCCATCTGGATAGCGGTTGTCATCGGCATTTTGGATCAGCTCATAAACAAACCGAGTGTCTTTGGAGTTGAGTTGTTCAGCCAATCTAAATCTGGGGTCAGTATGTTTGCTCTCTGAGTTTAGGTATCAACAAACAATTTAGCAGATCCAGCTAGTTGTTTCTGAAGGTTCTGGACGCTTCTAAACAATGTCGGTAGATTGCTTTCTAGATACGCCAAGTCATCTGGGGTTACTCCTCCCCCATCGATTCTTATATCGTCTACTTCGTTACATGCCTTTTGTCGACGTTGGTCTACTTCGTCACAGGCGTTTTGTCGACGCCGTTCCATCATGATATTTCTTAAACGAAGCGGGAAATATTTCAATTGACAAAATAAATCAAACGTGGCACAAACAATGATGAAAGCACGCTAATATATGGATAGGTGACCTGCAATTGACTGTTTAACAAGAGCTACCCATCACAAGAAGGACATTTCACTCGAATAATGTATGTTTTCCACATCGAGCAACGAACAGAACCCCTAGGTGTTTCAGAAGCGGAAGGTGTCATGCAGGGGGGAGGCAGAAGTAAGAGATGCTGTGCCGTCGCCGAATACCCAAAACATAACAAAACATGACCAAACTAAGAAACTCCTTTGTTGCCGCCCTTTCTTGTACTATTATCTTCCCTAAATAATAGCAAAGAATAACTAGTTCAACAATTAATTCTCTATTTCAACTGTTTGTAAACCCTAGAAAGCCGGGGTTTTGTACTATATCAAAACCCCTGGATATTCTGGAAGGTAATCTTACAACTATTCAGGGGGGGATAATATCCTAGTATTTGACTCAGCCACGCACCCCGGTTCTGCAGTTTGTCGTCTCAAAACGATACCAAATTTTGCTCTAACAGTACAGCCAGCAGAGACAGAGTACTATTTGTAAATTTATACTATTCCCCCACCTCCGGTTCAATCAAGTAAACCAGGATTTTTGACTAGGTGCCTTTTACATTACTCAACAACACTTCTTTTCTACAGATATTAATCTTGCTTATTTAAATTAGACGTTTCGAACTCTTTTTATAAATCTCCAACCGGTAGGTACCTTCTATCAGCGCGTGAGCGAAGGCAGATCGCGAGAAAGCCTGGTGAAGAGACGTGATACATGCCAGTCTTCCAATACGCATTGACTCCGGATGGAGTTCCTTATAACAATGCGCAATCTGCTCACCGGCAGCGTTTGGTGTGTCTGGTCCACAGAATGCTTCGACGACGTAATCTTTAATCTTAGGCACTCTCGGCATACAGCGCATCAACGTAGGGAGGGGCGCCCACCGAGATCATTTCTCGACACGTAATTCACCCGCGGCGCAGCTAGGCAACGGCCAGCTGAGTCGTTCTGATGCATTTCTTCGATTGGCCAGGTCGCGATGCACGAGAGCAGTTCTAAGGTAGATCCTCCAATTGTCACAATCACCGAAGGACCACGGTGTGAAGGTTGTGATCTGGTGCGATAGCGAGAATATAGTCGAGCTGCTGCTCGGGGTCGTATCTCAACCAATCCAACCAACTCGAATGGGACTATCGCTGTCACAGGTACTTGAAAGCGTCGAATCCCAGAGTAGAAGATCGCAGATGCTGGCTGCAAAAAAGCTGTATCATCGCTCTCAGCTGCGGCGAGGCCGAGAAAGGGGCCGTTCGGAACGAGTCTGTTAGGTCAGGGGCCACCGGCGCATAACGAGACTAAGTGACCGCCAGAGTAGTGTTGAGAAAGGAAGAAAAGGGGATGATGGTCGAGAAACGGGGAGGAACGCGAGCTTTATAAACGTTGAAAACGGCGGCTAGTTCTTATAATCGAAATTATTTTAGTGTTACGTCGTGCCTCCAGGAGTCACGTGGAGGTGGTCTGGACGTGGGTTTGTATTGGTAAACAACAAGTAGGCAATTGAAATCGGACTGGCAGTAGTAACTAAGTAATGGAATTACTATTTGAGTTGAGCACGAAGCTCTATATACTAAGGAAATCCATCCGCTTATATAGACCTTCGTTTCCTACTGTTCCAGCTGTTCCAGTTGCTGCAGTCGCACTGGAACGACTGGAACCGCTGGTCATCACATGTCCCGATGACTAAGGGTTCTACTACGGTCGACCGACCATTGAGCCTAAGGTCCCTCTAGTCACATGTTCGGCATCAGTCGTAACAACGAATTCCGTTACTTGTTCATCTGAGAGCGAGTTATTATCCCACCTCTCTACAATTTCATACCAGATTATCGTCCCATTCCCGCATATCCAAGATGTTGTTCATATCGCAAACATAACCGTCGCCCCTCTTGGACACCTCCCAGTCACAATGATGAAAGACCAAAAGAAAATAAAGACTGTGGGCCAGAAAGAAGGCAGGATATCAGATTCCTAGCATATCAATCCACATCGCCTCCCTCAACCTCCCATACTGATATCGAAAGCATTTTAGGCCGCCCCGCACTACCGCCTAACACATAAAAGACCGCATTCACATCTCCAGACGCATACTGCTATGCGGCACAAGCAGTCCCTCATCATGAGCTAAAATCGTTTCCACTACAACTATTCGCCCTCTGTGCATTCAAAATCTCCTCGCAGCAGCATTGGCCCTTAAAAAATCCAACCCCTTGCTTCTAAAGCATCTATTCTTCTCGGCTATACTACTCTTTCTAATGCGTCCCTTTCTAAACCGTAACGTGTGTTATTCTTCTAATCTTCGTCTCGGCTCGGGCGAAAGTGTCTAACCGGCAATAGCTAGGACAAATCTGACACAGTTCTTGCTCGATCATCTTGGGTCGATTGGTTCCGAATGCTCTGCTCGTTGTCCTTTTGAGATGGTTTTGTTTGATTGTTCTCGTTTTTATGAGCGGCGCTTGCGCTTGCGTTTGCGCTTGGGTTGGGTGGGTCGTGAGAGACTGACGTTGGTTTCTGGCATGTCGATGCTGTTTTCGTTTGCTGGGGCAGCACGTCGCGAGGCACTGTCATATACTATTACAGTGTCTCCCAGGTCTTCCATCTTCTCATCAACTATCTTCTCAGGATTCATCTCCTCGACAGCTATCTCCTCAACGGCTATCTTCTCAACAGCTATCTCCTCATCATTCCTTTCCTCAGAATCCATATCCCCATCATCTATCTCTTCCTTCGCTACGTCAAGGCTCTCCTCCTCATCAACTAACCGCTGCACGTAACATTTTCCTGGTCCCCTATGTTGTAGGTCGATCTCCTTCACCAGTTCTCTAGGGGTAGTGTTCGGGTTTTCTCTGGCAGCTTTCATGACAAGCTTCAAAAAATCACTCTGCCCGGTCACTACGTCGTCATCGATATAAATACGACCCCTTTCCAGTATTGCTGCGCCGTTAACTTCAATTTCCGTTCCTCCTATCTCAAAGGTACGCCGATCTGGGATTAGCTGTTCCTTGTTTGTTAGCACGGACTAGAATGGTAGTATATGGAAGATCATGAGCTGGCAAACGAAGAATCGTGTAAGAGCAAGGCGCCTTGGTTAACGCAAGTGTTTACAATGGAATGGAGCAACCTACAGAGACCATATCATCGCTGATACTGTCATAAACCCACTCTGTAGGCGGAGAGGATTTGGGGAGTGGCCTTCTGAAGATTTCGTTGGCAGGGAGAAAACTACCTGAGGTGCTGGCGGAGGCTGCCCGGTTCTTCTTGTGCTTGGAGGAACTCATGGAGCAAGAGTAGCAACGGCCGTTTGATAGTATAATGAATTTTGTGGTTGAGCCAGTGAGAGGAAAGGATACAAATTCATGAATCTTTCTTTTTGTTGATGGGATGAAATGGACGACTTGTAGAACCAAGAACTGAAGTGGTCTTGCTGAACGGAGTTGTTTCGATTTGAGAAATTGGTGAAAAATACGTGGGAGCACCTGTGTTGGTTTACTAGATATTGCAGAACAAAAGTTCAAGCTGGACTGCGAAGTTATCAATGAAGATATACCTGCAGTCCCTTCGCCAGAAGCACGTGCCTCGAACGCAAACGGATCGCGACCTTGTGACACAGAGCTTCTCCACATATTATGCACATAGCCGGTCTAGCTTCTGGAATATGCAGTGCATCTCAAAACCAATGGTCCAATGTTCAACACGGTAAACGAATGGTAAGGCTGTGAACAGCTGAAGCGATCGTTCCAAACCCAAGAAGTCGTTTCTACCGTGTACGAGCAGGTTACGAACTCTGATAAAGAGAGAAATCTTCACTCATCAGCGCATCTGGAAAATTAGGATCGAGCAGAGCATCCCAGTTGATGTTAACCTCCTGCTCTACCACACCGTTGACTCCATCGGCATTCTCTAGAAACCCCAGCTCGCGCCGCTTCTTCGCCATTGAGTCTCTCAGCAAGACCTTCGCCGTGTCAAAGGCTTCAGTGGCCAGGTAAGTATCTACAATTCGAACGATATTCTCAAAGATGTTCAAGACCCATGATACATGCGACAAGCTTTCACTGGTATCTATGGCTAGGAGCACACATATATACTGGAATGTTGTACTGAGAATGTTGAACCATGGGTGGTGAGCAAGTGCGAATGTATTAGCTGCTTCGACGGCTCTATTTCCAATGCTAATAATGGCCTGGATTGCTTCTTTCTCGAGCCCTTGTCTTAAGAGTCGTAATCGTCGATAGAAACAAAAGCACACGTCAGCTTTGGACATTGAGATGAATGGATGGTCGTCTGGTATTTGTGATAGTTTCTCCAGGCCTGCTGCTAGCTCCTCTTTGTGGGTGGTGGAACTGACGATCATGTTGTCTCGGGGTATCAACTGAGCTATCTGAATGTGTACAGCAGTGAAGTCACCCGGACTGCTCTTGATAGGCTTGCAGGTGATGCTGTTCAGAATTACTGCACTTCTTCCATATTCGTAAGAAATGATTGTGTGGATTGACCAAGTCATCCAAAATGTTCGCCTCGCTCGTTCTACCTCTGCTTCGTCTATTCGCTTAGTTTGACCTTCAGCATCCGTAGTAAGAAGGACAGATTGGACTTCTTGGTGTAGTCCAGTAGCCTCCGCTAGGTGCAACGATATGCAGCTTGCGAGCCACGCCACGTGAGGCCTAGAAGATAGCCGGAGATACAGGGTCCTGAGACTCCACGCATTGATTTGATCAATAGAAGGAAAGCGACCAAATGTTGGGTCTTCTAGCACAGTTTTGACATGTTGGACGATGTCTAGCTCACGTGGGTGGCCATTGCGAAAGGCAAAAAACGAGCCAAGCGCCACGACTCCTCCTATAAGAGCACCGAAAACCAAGTCTCTACCAGGACTATTCCAATACTCTTCCGCTCGCTGCATGAAGTAAGGCCAATCGAGAAACCCGAATGGGGGTTGCACGGTGCGATTATAGATATCCGAGTATCGATTGAAATCGTCTCGTGATATGAGGTGGGAAAGATCGGTATGAGCCGCAGGTGCTTCTTCTGGTCTGATACCACAATTCCATGCGAAAGAGTGCAGAGGGGGTGGATTCGCGGACTGGAACTCCACACCAAGACTTCTAGGGAACGCGACAGCTGAGTGTTGGCTCATGTACCTAGATTTCAACGGGTCAAGAATCCCGTGATCAGCGAGGGTTCGCGGTGATGTAGAAGACGGGCTGTCAATGGTGGTCTTCTGACGTTTCCTCGCATGAGGGAAAATGGCGTCCTCAGTCATATGGGTGGGGCTTGGTAATGGTGTACGGAGAGCAGCAGAGGTTGAGACCTTCGGATTTTCCAAGTAGCGGCATTCGTAGCCATAACGAGTGCACATTGAGCACGGGAATTCCACATCACATTTCCGCTTTCGCTGCCGGCAGGGAACGCAAGCTTTGCGCGCTCGTTGACGACCCTGCACTGGGCGGTCTGGCGCTGGGGATGCTGCAGAATTGGATGCCATTCTGCGTTGTCAGCGATCTATCACATCGAGTAGAAGATCCCAACTTTGATGTAGATCGAGAAGATGCTGTCTTTTGTCCTGTAGATGTCGATAATTAGGTGGGGCTGGAGTGAAGAAGGATGTTTATCTAAGCTACTGTATGACCGGGATTCGTTAGTGCGCAAATGAGTAATATACGTAGGGGAGCTTATTGAGATTACCGATGGTGAACTATTCATTGCCTGGTTTTATTCTTGTCCTCGTAGAAGTACAAAAGTCTCCATGCTTCCTGCCACCAATTTCAAATTTATACTCATTCTCTCGTTCATATCCGGTGGAGCGGACCTGTGGAGTCGTTAAAAGGCTGTTGTTCCGGTTGGCTACTAGATACAGTAGGCTCATCTAGACTGCATATTCACTACAAGGCGACATAAACCCAGCAGGGTTCAACGCATTTTTATTTGTTCAATGTCAGGTCGTCGTATTTCTACATTTAACTCATTGTATAACCTGCTGATGCTGCAGCACAAAAATCTAAACTTCTAGGGTATCTATCTTGATCGTTTTTCCAAAAAACAAATAAAATAGCAGAATTATACAGCCTCTTCCCTTGCCTTCTTCCTCTCCTTCGCTCTATGAGCTCTCTCTGAAAATGCAAACAGAATGGAACTGGCCAGCCCCAGACCGGCAAGGCCGACACCTGTGTACTGCGCTCCACGATATCCCTTCAAGACATCCTTTCCACCATTGTTGACATACACTTCCACAGTTCCAGCAATTCCCAAGCCAATCGAGATCGAGTAATTGATGACGGTATTGACGAGCGAAGCTGCCAGCCCCTGATGGTCTTTGTGCATGGCGTCACTGAGGAGAATGTTAGATGCTGGGAACGACATATCCCTAGACTGTGTTAGCACATAACTTTCAACGAGGAAGATTTATCCTTACATTCCCCATGGAGTGACAATTGTCGCAATAAAGGTCTGTGCCCAATATGTTTGACCGATAGGAACAGTTGCCAGCAAGATGGATCCAACCAAAAACCCAGACATAGCCATCATCATGACCGTACTCGGTCCGACCTTGTTCAGGATGAATCCTGTCGTCAGCGCCGCACAAAGACCGCTGATTGTTGTGGGTGAAACCATGGCGGTTCCAAGAAGCGGGGAAACATCTCTCAGTTCCTCTAAAATCTGCCAAAGGTAGAATACCCATATTCCGAAGCTTGCCCACCCTCCAGCGATGCAGGTTAGGGTATAAGCAGTGTGCGAGTTGAAAGCATCGAAAGGTACCAACGGGTGTGGTGCGTGGTATTCGATGAAGAAGAAAAGCGCAATGAACAATGCACCAATAATGAGAATTACATAAACATAAACGGTATCCCAGCCCACGACCGGTCCTTGATTCCATGAGAAGTTGATCAGAATCAAGCCAATCACACCGGTGAATGCACCAAGCGTGTCAGCTCGTTTCCACATGCTAACCGAATTGTCGAACTGTGGAGGAGGTGTGGCTGGAATGACGAGAATACCGGCCACACCAAGAAGAATACACACCATTGCACAAACCCAGTAACCCCAAGGCCACCAGACGAGTTGTGCAAACAGGGAGGAGAAGAGCGCGCCGACAGCAAATCCGCTAGGCGCAGTGGCGCCAAAAAGACTGAAAATCATCTCCTTCTTTCGTCCTGGCTCGTAGATACGGGCTAAGATAGCAATAGCATTCGGTAATAGGAAGGCTGGTCCAATACCTTGGAAAGCACGACAAATATCAAAGAATATTGGAGTCGAGTATGCGCTGAAACCAGCAAGGAGGGACCATAATCCGAACCAGAAGAAGCCGGTAACGAATAATATTTTATGGCCAAACAGATCGCCCAGTCTACCTGCAATGAGGATGAAGGTCCCCACTGTTAGTGAGTATGCTGCGGCAAACCAACCTATTGGTGTTAGAGATGCGTCTATCGATGATAGGGGGTCTGATAACTCACTGAGCTGTCCAGGATTCTCCAAACCAAAATACGTCCCGATGATATGCAACGGAGCAATTGCTTGACCCAACGCGGCCTGCGTCATAAGTTGGGCCATACAGATAATGGCGATAAAGATCCATTCTCTCGGTTTCGACTTGAAATGTTCAATCCTGCTCTGAACTGGTTGAAGGTTATTCCGGCGGCCCTCAGGGCTGGACTCGCGCTTCTCAGGATGTTCGTCCCCATAACCTGCTGCATCCGAGTCGGATGAAGATGAAGGATCGGTTGTCATATTGAGGGAGGTTTGCTATCTAAGACGAGTCTCTCCCGGAATGAAAGCTTGTGGCGTTCAATGGGCTTTGTTCTCCTAATATGTCGTCAGGTACCGTATGGCGTCACGTCCAATCGCGTCACTATTCCGAGTGATGTGATGGGATCGACAGACGGAACAGAGAACGTTTTCAAATTTGCTACGGACAAGAACTTAACGACTCAAAAAGAAAAGAACGAGACATCAAGGAGATATCAATCTGAAGACAATACATGACTAAAGAATCCAGACGGATTCCGCAACTTCGCATGAAAAAGAAAAGATCTGATAATAATTTGATAGCATCCGTAATCAACAATCAGCAATTCTCGACCCTTTGGTTGATCCGGCAGTCGAAATGTGGATCCCGCCCCCAAGAACGCTCCCGCAATACCCGCAATCCGCAGGAAAGCCGCTCCGCGCCGCATGCCCGCTCCGTATCAAAGATAAGAGTGCACAATCAGTATGGACTTCGTACAACCTCGGGTGGAACTTTCCTGGAGGCGTGGGGTCAACATATCCCATCGCACGCTCGTCTGAACTCAACTACATCCATACTACTGAGATTATTCCAAATAAGCGCCTCTCTTCCACTCTCAGACGACTTTTTCAACTCAGTTTTCCAGTAAGTATATGGGTGGCACGTTAGATGTGGGCAGAGGTGTAATTCCTCTAGTTCAGTAAACTCTTTCAATCCTAGCTCACGGGTACTCGAGGTGCTTCGATATCGATATTCCTCAAACATTCTGTCGAGGCTGAAACGGCACACTGCTAATTTTCGGATCTTGGCCAAGTCTTTAGCTGCGAAGTCGACAAGTGACCCCTTCAGCGCACCGGGCCTTTGTGCTTGACCAGACGTCAGATGTAAGTATAGTACATCGCGCTGGAAATCGATCCAGATTTTACTCCCCGCTATGGGAGGCCGATCACCATTCGCCATGGACTCAAATGCGGGCTCATAGCTTCTCATCGCGGTCGCTCAACTTTCTGCACATACATGCAGCGCAACAGGGCCCGGGGAGTTCTTGGAGGGTATGTAGCCACGAGAGTATGGGTGTACTCCACTGGCCCTCAAAGAATGTTCGGCGTGCTCATGAGTTGGCGTGCCGACTCGTCCGATAAAGCTTAGGCCAATAACGGTGAAATACCTGGTGGCCCTGGGTGGGCGGACCTGGGGAATCACATAGAGGTGAATTATTCGCGGTATGAAAGTCAATTTCCATATCTCCTCACGAAGTTCAAGTGGCAGATCGTTAAAGGAGGCTCGAGGGCGCCCTCGGTGAAGTAATGGTTCGATGGTCATTGCGAAACACTTCTTTCTTCAATGCATGCTCCAGGAATATTGGCAGTGGAGTTTGGGAATTGCAAGAAGAAAACTTGATTGAGCGACAAAAACGTGGATGCCTGAAGTAGTACTTTGCATACAATATAATATGACTGGTCTTTTTTTTTTCACGTGATCTTTTCATCATGAGCAGGAGGACTACAGTGGCAGTAAATGGGCAATTTACTACCAATACAGATCGAAAACATACTGCTAATTCTCTGCAAGCTTTGACAAGGGCAAATGTGCGGGGCTATCTTCCTATATTGTATTTCAGTCTGTCATCTAGCTAAGCAATTGTGATGAACCATTCCAGTTAATCATAGGCGTGGCAATACTGGGCTTTTATTCCTTCAGAAAGGCGAAAAGCAGCCACGAGTCACCTATGATTAATAGATGTATACGGTTTGCCCCGGCACACCAAGATAGGAGTCGACCGTTGTCCCAGCAGTCTTGCTTCTGGCGACTCTAACTATTTGAGTACTGGCTCTGGACCCCCAGGTGTCCTTTCCTCCGTTGGCTTTAAGAAGGTACCAGCCCGTTCCTCCTCCTTTTTGGAAGTCCCCGCCATCGGTAGTGACACTGACATGGACATCCACGCTGGCGTTGTTGACTACTGTTATAGTGGTACTCATTTTGTCTGTTAAGAATATTAGCCGTGTTCGTTATTCAATATATCACAGCTGACCTGTAGGTAGTCGACAGCGACTTGTTTGAATTTGGTCGGGATGTTCGAAATTGGGAACCTGGATCTCGAGAATAAGTCAAAATGTCGCCCCAAGAAAGAACAACCTTACCTGGCAGTGAAGGCTTCGAAAGATTTGGAGGGGTAGTTGATTTGGAAGTGGTTTGGGATTGACTCTGGAGAGTTGAGTTGGATCAGAAGGTGGTTGTTCTTGGGTTTATATACTACACATAGGTAAGACAACGAGCTGGAAAAAGTTGTGATATCACGATCCAACATCGTACCAAGTGGTAACAAGCAGAACTGCATTGTTGAGAAGTCTCTGAGCCAAGTTTTACAACGCCTACTTCAGAGTACTGCAGTATCGACTAGGCCTCAGCCATGTTCTACAACGTCTACTTCAGCTAGCCACGGATGCATAGGTAAGTAGCAGATGAAGAAATCCGCATTTTGCGTGAGTCTAGTAAGTGAGACAACTCGCCCATTTTGGTCGAAATTTTGAGAATTTTGCAACAACAATCTCCACACTGGCGATGTGCCATCTTGCTATATTACAAAGTATACCTTTCCCATCAATGCATCAACATTGCTAAAGGCATACAACTGTTACCCAGACTGACACTGAAAGCTTTTCCCGCTCTTTCATGCAACATGATGTCTTTCTTTATGGCAGTTTGTGCCACAAGCACCCGCATGTTACCCGACTTGCCCTGCCAAGCTGTTACTTCACCAGAGGGTGTACTAACTACCCGATCAACTTCTGATTGTTTAAGTAATATTTGAACATTATAAACTAGTATATACTTAAGTATAGTTATATATCTTATTGTTTAAATGAAATTTGGATATTGAGAATATCGAAGTTTTGAAATTGGTCGGATATTTAGTATATCCTCTGGTGCTTCATTGTACATATCCTGGTTCACAATCACAACCTATTCAGCTACCTTTCCGTTATTAACTTCGGTTAGGGTGTTCCCCTTTTCCTTACGTGTTGATGATCTGTGAGCGTTATTACCCCTCATTGTTTGTATCACAAATCTAAGTTCTTTTCCTGTTGGTCACCTAACACAGCAGCAGATCACGACTTATGTGGCCTATCATAAGATTCCATTAGTCAAGATGGAGTTACAGGTCTACCTGTCAACGTACTATACGAGGAGGTAGCTGCACGGGAACCCAACCGCCCTATATTCTTTCGCTTTACAATTGTCTTCCGAATCCATCTGCTCTTTGTACTTGGTGCTGCCACGGAACTCTCAGCTTACTCCATCTTCAATTACTGCGGTTCATGCTTCCATTGTGTTTATCGTCCACGGGTCACGACATCAATACGAGTACTCGTTGTTCGTGGTGATCGTAACTTCAACACTACAGCACATCTCTACAAAGCAAGGGGTGATCGGTGGCGTCGACAAGGTAGCGTCATTGAGGTCAGGGGCGCCGGCATGGCTTCTTTGAAGCCATCTTCTTGATGCGGCAATGCCTTTCCGATAGACATATCGTCTCGGAGGTTTCAGATGATGCATTAATGACTTCAATAATCCGAACCTCTCGTAGTTGAGCATTCTCCTGTGGACTGGTTCTCAGCAAGCCCAACTTCTTCGGTGTGCTGGAATGTTTCACTTCGACGATCTTCGATCGACAGAGTTATCAATCGTGCAGCTTGTCTTCCCCCAAGGGCATACATGGCATTTCATAGTTTATATTCAATTTTGATGTTTATTTTCTCCTTCCCCGACTGCCCTTCCGTTCACCTCCATCTCCCTTCCCACACTTATCTCTATCTTCTTTGCTCACCCTTCTCCTCTCTGCCTCCAGACGAAAGGTCAAGGTAAAGCTCGTACCAATCCCCATCGCTCCAAACGACACCTTGTCCTTCCCAACGCTAAAACCCAACTCCCCGAACCCACCAGGCGGTCCCAGCGACTCCATCATCTCATTCAATGCCTCCTTATCAATCACCAACATCCAATCCAGGGATCGCTGTCCCTCTTCTGGCCTATTCCTTTGTCGTTCAAACTGCACGCATTGCTTGCGTGGTCTCAACTCCTCATGACCTTCCAGTCCCGCCGAGCTCTGGAGATCAATATCGCCCCTCCAATTGATCGTCCGCATATACATCTCTACCTCGATCAACCGTTTCCAGAATAAAACTCCAATGAGTCGTCGATCGCGGCGAATCTCCCGACACAGCGGTATGAGCGTGTCGGATATGAGCAGTAAAGTCTGGGACAACAGCCAAGTTGCAAGAACCTCCATCCCCAACATGACAATCCCATTCCCAATCCACGTCTTTCCCCACCCGCCAGTCCAATACCCCAAATGGTAGATCCCCTCCCTCAATCCCTCATACCTCTCCAGCGTCTCTTTGCTCGCAAGCACACACACCCCAATATCCATCACTCCATAAAGCACTACATCTAGCACTCGATGCGCAATCCATAAGCCCGCAACAAGTAAATATGTCTCCAATGTCGTCGGCGGCGCAATCGAACTATTCGCCGTTTTTGAATACAGAACTTTGAACACGAAATATTGGACGATAATCATAAAGCACCAGGCCACCAGATTCGAGATTGTGAAAGCTGTAAGTGCTAATGTGATCGCATTCCCCTCGACTTGGCGGTCGTACAACGGTAGCGGGGCTAAGCCTTCACCGAACTCCATGTTCGCAAGATATCCCGGGAAATTTCAATTGCTCAATCGCGGAATGAATCCATACTTCATGTCCTTGCTGTAAATTCCAAAATCCGAATATATCTTTTTCTTTCAAAAGAAATAACAATCAAAACAGAAAGAAACAAGTAACAGAAAAAGAAAGTAGACGTCCAACCACAAAAGTAAAAAGGATTCAATGTAAAAGCGCAAAGCCTCACTCCAAACCAAAACAGATGCACACACACAGAAGCAACAAGCAGGCACGTATTTGAATACGGCGTATTCGCAACGAGAGATCACGAACCAACCAATCACAATACGCGACAGGACGCCCCTTACGCGGCCGTCGGGGATTTCTTTGCTTGTTGTAACCGCAGTCGGTCTTCGCGTACGTACTTCGTAGGTGAGAGGGAGAGAGCTTTAGCGAACACCGATAATTAACCTTACCACGACTGTTATTTCTTTCGTGCAGGCCCGGGTCGTGTCGTACCGCGTCGTATCGAATACGTTATCCGAGAAGAATGCGAGATGCGAACGAGATGCGAACGAGATGCGAAACTTCGTTTGGTGGTGGGGTTGAATTTGGGTCCGAGGAATCCGAATGAGGGTTGAGTATGTTCGGTAGATGCGATGAAAGGAAAACGAATGGAAAGTTAACCGAGTTCAAGGGAAAAGCAATAAATAATCGAGAAGAGGAGAGATGTGATGCGATGAGATGAGATGAGATGAAACGGAAAGATATAGAAGCCGTCAAGAAATCCTCGCAGACATATTGGGGGCGCTTAGGATGAAAATGATGGCTGAGCAGCTGCGTTTTATGTCAAAAAACGTCTTTGGTTCTTACTCATGCCTCTGTGCTTACATACCTACATATATACGTTTTGTAGCGGACTCGGAGACAGACCGACCCCGAGAAGCCTATCACGAAGCTGTCAGTCTGTACCTTGTATCATAATAGAAACGGGTTATATAATGGAGAAGGATCATGTGGCAATGTGAGAATGCGATTGTTTGGGGGATATAGTAAAAGGTAATTGGAACTATAATAGAAAGGGAAGGAAAGTAGTAATGACAGGATATCTCAACAAGGTCCCAAAAATCAAAGTTTCAACTCCAGCCAGACAAGATCATGTATCCAACTATGGCTTCTTTTCCTTCCCAGTCGACCTACTCCTAAACAAACCCCTTGGAAATGGTGGCACGTGCACTGTCTTCACTTTATCCCGAAGAGAAGCCTTCTTTCCAATGTTCTGTGAGTTCTCCATCGGATCACTATTGGAAGGTTGGCTTCCATACGAATTCTGACGACCGCGAATACTTTCCGGCTGTTCGGAAGATCTGTCGCGACCCCACCATTTGATAAGAGTCTTCTTTTGCTCTTCCGTTAACGGCATCATTTCACCGCCGTTGCAGTAGTATCCTTGTGCGACACTTGATGGACGCGCTGCTTCCCACTCCATCATGCCTTGTTGATTCGGCTCGTTTTGGCTGGCTGAATTTGCAGTCTTTTCCATCGGACTCGAAGACGGTCTGATGAGGCATGAGGTATCATCCTGACTGTGAACATGCTCCATTGTGGAGAGCTCGCCGATCCACTGGAAGGTTGCTTCTGGCTCAGCTGGCGGCGCTCTGAAATATGTTGGTGAGCCTAGATGGGCCAGGTCATCTTGTGGTATATTCGATGATACCATAGCATTTCCTGTATCAATCAATGTATTGCCATCAGGAACGGTAGTATCGAGATGATTCTGTGGCCACCACGGGTAAGTCTCATAAGGAGTCGGCACCTCAAAAGTCATCTCATCATAATTAGCCAAGAAATTGACACCCGAGGTCGTCGATAGCACCGAACCAATAGAATCATGGGACCTTGAGCTGTATTCAAGCGAAGGTGTGGGAAAATCGAAAGACTGGACGCTGGTGTGAAGGCCTTCCAATTTATAGAGTGTCGCCGGATCAACAAAGGAAGACATTGTCCATCTCGGCGATGGATCGGCAGGAGCAGAATTGAGTGTCAACGTCTCCGGATCATGAGCTGAATCAGAAGGATTCGTGATTTCTGATCCTTGAACGAACGAAGAGTGCCGTCTGTCTACAGGCGACTGGTCCTCCATCTGGGATGCCATATCTTCTAGACTGTGCAGTCGCTGTTTGTTCCTCGAGCATCGCTCAGGATCGCACTACAAACAATCAGCAAATATGTAAGGTGCGGCGAAATTCTAATAATACCTTCATCTTCTGCTTGCGATGCCGCGCACATGCGAAGCCTCGATTGGCCGCAACCTTTACACGTTCATCCTTATCGTATCGTCTCTTCTTGACCCTTGGACTGAACTCTTTCATGTCCGCATCCCACGTGAGAAATTGGATCGTCCTGCTCTCAGGCAGAGAGTTCCTATTTGATACATTTGACGAAGATCGCATGTGAAATGATGACTCTGAGGCATGCATAGAAGGTCGCATGACTTGGGTATCGGCGTCCACAGCCGAATGCATTGCATCGGTAGAAGCACTTTCAAGCGTATCACTCCCATTGGGATTCTCTGCTTCTTTCTGCCTTTCGGCGCGTAGAAATTTCCTCGTGGCAGCCTGCATTTTGCTTCCCAGGTCCCGCTCCAATGGGAAATGGTAACTTAAGGCTACCGATAATTCTTTCGACCCCGCTGGGGGATCCCAGCGGAGTGTGTGGTCATCATTGTAGCTGATGACATATTGTGGAAGATCAAATATAGATGACTCTCTCAGAGCTCGGTCCTTGTCCAGATCCTGAGAGATGGAATCAGCCATGGTTTTTGCAGGTGCATTGAAACCGTCAATTGAAATTGCAAGTTACAGCTGACAGAATTAGCGCTGCGATTAATTTGATTGAGCAAGCAGACAAACCCTTGAAGCACGACAGCGCGGTGCAGTGGGGCGCTGCTGTACAATCCCAAACTACACCAGATGAAGGGAAATGAGTGATGTTATTGATGCAAAGTAAAACATGGTGGATAGCTGGTCAATAGGTGGACAAGAAACGATGCAAAATAAGAGGTTCGACCTTCGCCCGGCCGGTGTCCAAATAAGGATGAGCAGGGGTTCTTCCGATGTGGCGCAAAGATCATGTGATCTTAAACGAGCTTGATGTTACCTCAGATACGACGAAGAATACACTGATTTTGTGCATATTCTTTTCGTATCTGGACGCCTGATTCTCTTGCCGTCTGCCTATTTATTTACGCGTCTCGGATTTATTTACACATCTCGCAATTGGTGTTTGACCGTTGATAACAGTCTTCAAATTGCGATGTGTATGGTCGGTCAAGCTCCCTCCTATAAGTGATGAACGATGTACCTGGAGAAAAACCAAATACCTCGGTGACAATTGACGTTGAATCAGAAACTCGCTGCGACTTAATGTTTGTAATGCATACAATTCATTCGCTGCTTGGGATATCTGTTCCAATTCTACCCCCCTTGCTACATTCTGTTTGAAGAACCCCTATTCCTATGGACCAAGCAAACAACAATAACTGCTGTAAAGCTTTGCAGATACGTGGATCCATCTTTTGGCATCTTTGGCTGACCCTGAAGCTTCAACAGCGGATTAAGATCCTTTGGGTTTACAACCCCTTGGTTCTTCTCTTCGGAGCTGGGACACCCCAAAATTTCTCTTCATGGCTTGAAGGAGAATAGTTGGCGACGAATAAACAAATTCCGTGGCGGCGTGGAAAGTTGACGCATTCCCGAAGAATCGACCTACCAGCCTTTCCGTGAAAGAGTCGACAGAGCAGAGTAACTCGAAAATTTAGATAGAGCTGCAACGAGAATGAGACTGCTCGCACTTCCAGACTGGCGAAGGATTTCGTTCCGGGGACCTTATAGATAACATTGAAGTTTGATCCATTCTTCAGCCATGAAGCGTAACGTCATTAAGTTTCCTGCGTCGATGTAGCCTTGGTTCGACCCGATTGACCCATTGGATGTATCTGCGGTGTCGACGTCCTCTTCGTCACCGTCATATCTATCCGTATGGAGTGCCGAGAAACCACTTCCAGGGCATGGGTGGCCCAAGTCTTTTATGGCTCATTGGTTGCGTGTGACACATAGCACTCGTATGGAGCAAGGTGGGCTCAAGGGATGAAGAATAGAAACGAGCGTGTTGTTGGCTATGCAAAGATAGTTGATATTGTTATAACCGAACAAGCGAACGTCAGAGCATAGAATGATGAACGTTCTCGCTGCGGGATCAATACACAGGTAGTTCATGGAGTTCGGTCTAAGAGTTGACCAAACCAGTGGTTATTTGTCAAATCCAATCCAAACACCACCGATTCTCCAATGCTCCGTCCACAACTCCTTTTTCTCTTAATCTCTTCCAATATCCCTCTAATCTCTCCCTCGATACCACCCCGTTCCATTCCTCGTCCCTATCTTCATGCAACTCCAACCTCGGAACTCCCAATCCCTCACAAACCACTCCGGCAGCTGCGCTTCCCAGTACACAGCCCACCACCTCGTCCCCTCCACTCCCCTTCCAACCAACTGCAAATCCACCTAAGAATGCATTCCCAGCCCCCGTCGCATCAACCACCTTTTTCTTATCCTGATGAAATGCCTCTATCCACACCCACTTGTGTTCCTTTCTCGACCAAACACAACACCCGTCCTCACCACATCTTACAACTATTATCGTATCCATCCCCTTTCTATCCCCCTTCTTCTCAACATCTCTCCTGACCCTTCCCACCAAGCTCTCCACTCGCTGTCTTGTGAACTCCCCTTCATCCAATTTCTCGCCCCAGAATTTCCCCAGCTCAACATGATTCGGACTCCACAGTCCTATCTGCCCTATTGACAAGACTTCCAGCAAGTTCTGCAACTCCCCGCTATTACAAGCTAAAGGGATAGGCTCCCATATAATCAGCGGCTTCTCAAGAATACCCACTTCTTCACGGCGCTTGAGAAGTTCAGATACTTGAACTGCTGTGTCGAGGGGCGAAGTGAGGAAGTGATAAGTGCTGGAAGAAAGCTGGCGGATAGAAAGATGGGAAGGAAGGATACGGTAGGGCCCAGACGTATATTTGTATGTTTTCGCTAGGGAATCGAAGATCAACATATCTCATGTCGACTTAGCACAGATATTCAGAACTTACAATCGAACCCCTCACCCTTCCCATCAACATCCTCGTACCTCAACTCTCCCCTCGTACACGAAACACCCTGTCCTTCCGTCTTCCTAACCTCCAGGTCTGTCTCCCAGCTCCCCAACTCGCCCTCTAAGTTTTCCGGAAAGCTATCTCCTGCCCTGATGACCCATGCAAGTTTCTTGCTTAGCTTTTCTATCGACGGGAGGAAGAGTCGTGCGCCTACGATACCTGGGGTTTTGGTTAGTTGTCTAGAGCCTTAGATCGACTAGATGCAAGTAGGGAGGAGGAAGATGGTGGGACAGGAAGAAATTCACTAATATATTAGAAGGAAAAGATTAGATAGCACCACAAGTGGGCAGTATCATCCTCAATGTCCAAACACAATTCAAACATTCATTTAGGAACCAATTCACAACATCTGAAATATGTCTCAAAACTTGTATCAAATAACGATCTCTCCCAATATCAAAATAGTCTAGGGGTTCACATGACCACCCTCTATAGGGTAGGACGAGAAAAGATGGAAAAAATACGAACATACAGAAAACCCCACTTCCACCCAGAATACCCAGTTTCGATGCGCCGTTGGGGAAGTACAGGTCATCGAGGATACACATTCCTAAGGTGACGAGGAGGGGGTCGCTGCTATTATTTCTACCGGCTGCAAGATTTTGTTGCTGTTGTTGCGGCGGCATTGTGGTTTATGAAATGATGTTGACTGTTTGAGGAGGGGCGTTTTGGTTTTGGACGCGAACATAACCTTAACTTATGTGTCGGTCAACCACCTTTGGCCGCGTTGCACTCAGTGGGTGCAAAGGTACGGCTCAACAAGGCGATTATGACTGATTCATTTATTATAGGCATATGGCGCCAGGATAGAAGTACTTTTTTTTTCTTCGTTCCTTCCTTCTACAACTAACACTAGGACAAAATACCAATTGATGAAGCAAGTATGATACTAGGTCCTGCCTAACCTGCCATGCCATGTTTGCCATGATTGATCTCCCTTTCCTTTCTTCTTTACTTCACTCTATCCTCTTACTTCATTCCATCCGAAGTCAACCAGGTTCGTTTCTCCGACTGTTATCAGCAGCAGCGACCAATTTGACCTGAAATTTCTCCAAATCTCTCAGTTGTAAGTACCCTTTTACCCAGGAGGGTCAATGTTCAATCTGACACCATATATAGGGTTGTACTTTTGCCAGTGCATATACTGAGTAGGACTCGATACTTCTCAGACTCATGGATTTCCCTCAGTCCTAGTACAGTACTTCACCGTGAGGAGGCTAGTAGCGTCACCTTCGATCAAACATGCAGACTTGGTCAAACTGATTAGAGATTCACAAATCGGAACTACCGATGGTCGGAAGCTTCACAGATCGGTCTTCGAGATGGGACTCGAGACGGAGAATATCTTGACTTCATCACAGAACGACGGAAGCTACAACTCGGACTTCAAGAGAGAACCTACAACAGATGATATCTCGGTCTTTGTACATGGATCGCTTGGTCCTGTCTGGCCCTCACGAACCGTGCTCTCATGGCCTCTGTCCTAGATCGCCTCTCTAATCAGTTAATCCCCTGTGGGCACGCCTACTCAGGGCCCTAAGGATCCACGTCGGCAGTCTACCAGTTCACAGGGCGGCGTTAGGTCCAGGACGACTAGAAAATCTCGCACTGGGGAGCGTGATAGTGGTATACCTTATCACGTCCGCATCACGTTGGAAGACTGGCTGGTATTTAAGCTGGCTGGCATTAAGCTGTACGCATTTAAGCTGGTAAGGCTACGAAATCACTCACAAGGGACCACTAGCATGGACCTCTCAACCTGTCGCTTCCGAGCGTTATAGTCTGCGTTGCCTCTTCTTGATCATAGAAACATTTTTTTCTATCGCTTTCTGGTCCATGAAAAGCCGTTCTAAAGATTATTACATGCCTTCTCTTTGTCCGTGGCCAAAGAATACCTTTCACATACGACGGCTGTTGCACACACTTCTCTGTTAACGAACGTCCAATGGGATATCCACCAACTGGCTCCCGAGAGGAAATCAATCGTCTCGACTCAGAGAAAAGGCAACTTCAAAGCCGGCAGTACATCCTTAACAAAGGACCTGGTGTACACGCAGCTAACACTAAGAGGTATGGTGACAAAGCCTTGGTGGAGAAACGATACGTCTGTACTATTTGCGATTTGACCTCCCGGTCCAATGCAAAGCTTTTGCACCACCAGAAACGTCCTAACCATATCGGCAAGGCCACGAATACGTCCCGCGGCGATGCTCAAAGCAATGTCGCGAGTAAGAAGAAACATTGGTGCGGGACCTGCAAACATGCTGTATTCCCTCCAAGCTCAGCTGATCCCCACTGCCGTCCGACCCTTATGGAACATGTTCTAATGTTTTTGTCCTCAACTACTCGGTATCGGTTCAACTGTATGGAAGGGGCAGTGGAGGTGGTTTATACAAGACTTGCTGTTACTGTAGTGTGGGGCTTGGTCTTGGGCTACGCTGTGATGGAGCTCTTCGGCTTGGAAACAACTGGTCGATTTGGGACAATGCATTGAAGGTAGTTACTGTTGTTATATAGAAAAATGAAAAGCACTTGGATATTGAATATATTTGGAGTATCATTGTTGTGCAAATGTCCTAAACACTCTGAGACATTATAGTGTTTTCATTGTCCAAATGTCTTCTCTGCACTGAGAGACCTATAATTAACCATAAATCGGCCTGTTTTTCTAAGCGGAAGAGTGAGGATATGGAAACAGGGGCACTAGGCATGGAAACTGTGATACTGGGCAGGAGTTTAATGCATCCCACAAGTGTCCTACCCAAGCATCATGTACTGAATCTGTGAATCCACCATAACAAGGCATTAACATTTACCATGCAACACGATCAGAACTAGAAACAAGACCTTGGGGTATAAATGAATGAATTCCACTATATGCAACTATGAATCGCTCATCTAAACTCCTTCCCAATCCTTAATCAATCATCTCATCAAGTAAAGTAACATGCCACCTCCGACCCCGGCACGGATACCTCCCCCTCCCCTTTAATGTATGCACCGTCCCATTACAATTTTTCTGGAAAGAACTTTATGAACAGCCCAAAGTTTTATGCAAAACGCCGTCCATTTCGAATCGAGTATACAAAGCAAACCCAATCCAGGATACTTCCACCCTTTCAATCAAACACCAAGCAAAAATGATCACAACCTAATACCTAGTCGAACGTCTATCGCCGCCATGTTGAGGTGGTGGGAGTGGTCCATCCCCATCGAATAAATCATCCAAATAAGCACTCGGCGCACGAACGTTTCCATCTCCACCTCCACCACCACGGTTCAAATCCAATTGACTCGAGTAGTCAGAGTGTGGAGCGTATCCAGGACTTCCCGGTGGAGAAGGACCCATCGAGTGGCCTGGCAAATAGCTTGAAGATGGTGCGAGGTTGGACATGCTGATACTTTGACGATCTCCGAGATGGGCCGTACTTTGGCCATTTGCCGGTGCCGATGCACCTGCTGCATAGTATCCGGCCGGAAGATAACTCGAGGCACGATTTCCGGCATTATTACCGCCCGCGTGAGCTGTCGGAGAGAAAAATAATGATGACTGACTTTGTACTGGTGCATTTGCAGTGGTTGGTCTCCCTTTCTTGCCACTTTTGCCCATTCCTCCAAGCGAAATAGTAGATTCCTTGTCGGCGTACTTGTAAAATGGTTGCCCTGGATTTTGGAATAGAACTTTTTGATCGACCATATTTTGATGCATCGCAGCGCGTTTGACGGATCGATGTAGCGACCAAGCAATAAGCATACGCCAAGACAATACGCATAGAGCCAAAAATCCGAGAATTGCACCGACAACGATGAAAACCGTTCCTTCGGGATAGTTTGACATTTTCATAAATGGCGCATTTGCCGTTGGTGGAACAGTAGGTGTCGGGATTGAAAAGGCGCCTGCTAATGTTGGCAAGCCCGTAGCAGCAGCCGTGCTTCCACCCGTTGACCCTCCTGTAATTACTGCCACTGTTCCGGTCGTTGAAGTCCCTGTTTGTGTCGTGTCACTCGATGCTGTGGTTGACGTTGATGCAGCGGCCGCTGCAGATTCCGATGCAGACTCCGACGCTGCGACACTTGAGAGGTCTGGAAGTGCTCCTGTTGCTGAGTCCGCGGCGGCTGTCGTAGATTCTGCAGCGGCAGTAGTTTTCGTTGTTTGAGCGACAATCGGCATGGCGAATAACGAAACCGCCAAAGCAGTCGAAACTGCTGATTTTGAAAAGCGCATTTTGATCTTTATCGATATCTATTCAATTTTCGAGGTTGTGTTTCGTGAGAAATCAAAGGTTGGATTTCGTTTCAGCCTGATCCAATCGAAACGAGTATCTACTCCAGAAGAAGTTGTCGCAGCGACCAAAAAGGCCTAGGAATCCTTCGGTTTGAATGACGAAGACCAAGCTGGAAATTGAAGTTGATGAGGTCGAATTTGAGATTTGAAATGGAGCCAATAATCCACTCTTCAATTTCGGAAAATATGCTGGCTCGTCCCAAGAAAGATCTCCAGACCTGATCACGACCTCTTTCAGTGGTTGTTGTGTTGTGCAGCAGGAAATGGAGACTTCTGTCTCCGGGTACAACAGTTGATCCTTACAAGGGTGAAGGGTCTCCAAAGCGCTCTGTCCAGATTCCAGAGGAGTTCATGCAAGGGCCGCAATATTCGATTAAAAGGACATACAGTACGGCAAAAATAAAGCAGAGTGAGCGAATGTGACGATTTGAAGATATATCTTGCGAGTGATGTGTTTGAAGAGGAAGAGTACAGGAAAAGATTCGAGAATTCGAATCAGCCAACTTTCCTTCCAAGTCACTCCTTCACTCCCGCTTGCCTCTCTCGTATTTTCCGTGCTTTCCCATTCCCATTTGTTCGTGTTCCTGCATTCCCCAACCAAGCACGCCTTGGATAGCAGCCACTAAACTCAATATTGCTTAGCAGTCAATAGTAAATCTGGAGCTAGCCACTTCGAGTTATTAATAGTTACCAGGAGCAACAGTAGGCGTGATTGGGGCGCTGAAGTGGCTCGAGAGTGGCTAGAGAGCGGTGGGGAACAGAAAAGGCAGAATCCGTGCTATCACAGGAAATTATAATTTTTTGTCGCAACACTCGCACAGCTACCAAGCCAAGCTCACTCACCTCCATCCCTCCGCAAATTGTCTTATCATTTTTTGCGTGGAAGAAGTAGAAATCTTGAGAAATACACCAGACACTCACAATGGGCAAAGCGAAAGTAACCCGCAAATTCGGGGCCGTATGTACCACCCTTCCCAGACCTCAATACCTTATCGATTAGCCCACCCACTCACCATGTCCACAGGTCAAAAGAATAATCGGCCAGCGAGATGCCCGGTTAAAGGAGAACCAGGCGAAGGGTGAAGAAAATGCCAACAAACCCAAAGAGCTCGTTCGCGAAGCGTAAGCTCCTCTCTATATCCTCTTCCCCCGCTCTCGCTCCAGTCTAACCCTCTCGCGCCACAGACCCCAGGTATCCTCCGCCCTCTTCTTCCAATACAACGAAGCCCTCGTGCCTCCCTACCATGTTCTAATCGACACCAATTTCCTCTCCCATACCGTCCAGCGCAAGCTTCCCCTTCTCGAATCCCTCATGGACACACTCTACGCCAAATGCATACCGGTAATCACGTCCTGCGTAATGGCCGAACTGGAGAAACTCGGACCGAGATATCGGATTGCGTTACGGATTGCGAGAGATGAGCGCTGGCAGCGTCTGCGGTGCGATCATAAGGGGGTGTATGCGGATGATTGCATTGTGGATCGAGTGGTGAAACACAAGATTTATATTGTGGCGACGAATGATAGGGATTTGAAGAGGAGAGTGAGGAAGGTGCCGGGTGTGCCGATTATGAGTGTAGCAAGGGGGAAGTATGTCATTGAGAGGTTGCCAGATGCGCCTGAGAAGTAGGTGCTGATGCGTGGAGGGAAGTTGAAGTAAAGGAAGGAAAAGAAAGAGGGTTTGGGCATGACATGGCATATTTGAAAGTATGGCGTTTGGGGAGGAAAGGAAAATTCTTTCTAGATATTTGGGCTTGGCGGGATATTGAAATTTCTGAGCTGGAAGAGTATATGCATCATAAGAAGCTAATTCAACGTCTATTGCCAATACCTCTCCCTCAACCATCAATGGAGAAGTCACGAGATTTGATATGTTACTCACAGGGATGAATCGATCACATGTATGAACTCAACGAATCAAATTGAATAACTCCCTATTCTAACCCATACCGATTGAAACCAGCAAGGAAATTGAAAAGCCCCAAATATGCATACTTTACTTTATACACACAAAATCATACACTGACTAGCCATCTTGGCTTCACATTAAACTCCATTTCATTTCATGCCAACTTCTAAGCGAATCACTGCTGCTTCTTTTGAGCTGCGGGCCCCATCTCCTTGTCGAAAGCTCCGTAAGAAACTTTGAGGCTTCCGAGTGCGTTGAGTCCTACAGAAAGGATACTGAGAAGTAGGAATCCGACCAAGAGACCCATGAAAATACCTTGATATTGTCAGTATGAAGCTGAAATCTCAGATAAGAGCGAGACAAACCTGGGGTGAAGAATTGGTATTTCTCGAACAATGGTCGGTTATCCGTGGAGTTAGTGCTGTTGTCAGCCCTGACGCGGAAATCTCTCTTCAAATCAAGATGTTCGGTGGCATCAAATTGGGCATCGTAGACAACAGGCTCTACAGCCTCTACGTCTTCCAAATCAATGACTGCGCCAACTGGGGTAGTAGTATAGATGACTGTATATTCTGGACCGCTCGAAAGATGCTCGAAAAAGTTGGTGTTGATCAATGCATCTGTAATGTCATTAGTATTCGAAGTAGATTGGTTTCCTGTATATTCCTTACCCTGATCAGCCAACTCCCCGGCTCGAACAGCTGGATCGGTCGACAACGATTCCAGGTTGGCCACAACAATATTTTTAGCTCCGTCGATGACAGTCGACAGACTGACATCCCTTCGTGATACAACGTTCTGCCCGCAAGATGATGCGATGAAAGATTCCAACTCCTGAACGATATCCAGGTCTTCGGCAACCACGTCCGTAACGCTATAAAACACTTTCACTCTAGTATCCTCGATGGCTGCTCTCAAATGAGGTACTGCGCCTCGTGCAGAGAGATCTGAGGCGGCGAGTGCTGGCTGTTGGATGATGATGTAGAGATCCGAAGGACATGTGCGGAGGAAGTCTTTTGTAGCCTGTAAAACCGAAGAGGTAGTCTGCACTTCTTCACGTTCCTGTTGCATAGAAGAGGGTGCTCTGCGATGTCATTGTCAGTGGCTGCTTGATGGACAGAACTCGTGGTTGTTGGAATTGTGAAACTTACAGCGCTGAGGAGGAGAAAAAAAGGAATGGCGATGTATCTCTAAACGCATGCACCGCGGCAGCGCAATAAAATAAGCTCCCAACAATCGAGTACCGCATCTTTACTTTGGCTGTCGTAAGTCGAGTTGATGCGGGATATGCTCAAGGTAGCTGGTCAACCAAGCTTTAGACAGTCCCAAGTGCAACCTTGAGCTCAGTGATGACTAAGCGGCAAGCTCCGCTCGAAAGTATTCTCTCCAAAAATATTTCCCAGAATTCCGAAGGTTGATCCATTGCGCGACGATTAATTTACAACACATAATACAAGATGGAACCTTCAATGATTGTTCGCCCACGTCCGAAGAGGTCGGTACTACCTCCATTAACAAAAAAGAGAAAGATTGAGCATAAAATCGACGAGATCAATTTCGATGACACTGCGCGGGCAGACTATCTGACCGGATTTCACAAGAGGAAGGTTCAGCGTACGAAGAGGGCACAGGAAGAGGCAGAGAAGAAAGCTAGAGAGGAGAGAATAACTATGCGAAAACAGGTATGTGCAGAATCTACATGCCTCGTCTAGTAGGAGAATCTATGTTAATAATTGCCGACTGTTAGCTGCGCGAGGAACGGAAACAAGAACTGGAGGAGCACGTCAAAGCTGTGAATGCATTACTGGAGGATGTGAATACTAGGTTCGATAAGGATGAGGGCGACGATGAGGAGTGGGGAGGAATTGAAGAGGAAGAAGCGCAAATCGAGCCTGTGGACCATGAAGAAGAATATATCGATGAAGATAAATACACAACCGTCACTGTGGAGGCTGTAGACATATCCAAGGAAGGAATAAAAAAGTCCGGGGAAGATGAGGATGAAGACGAAGAAGATGGGATTACGGAGGTGCAAGGAAAGGTCTCGAAAGAAGATAAGGACGAGAAAGTGAAGAAAGTTTGGCCAAAGAAGCCCAAGAAGAAATTCAGGTATGAGAGCAAGGCCGAGAGAAAGTTGACGAGAATCAAGCAAAGATCTGGGAGCAAATCAAGAGCAGGCGCTCGGCGAGGAAATGATTGAATGCAATATATTAACAACTTCACGATGTGAAAACTGCAGCAGTTTTTGGTATGTGACTTCGATATCATTCGAAAAGCAAAATCATGTAAAAACAGCATACCACCCCGCCACCGCACAAGGAGGCTTAACTGCGATCAATCCGCGTCCCATGCACCGAAAAAGCTCTAGAACAATAACTTTCCATCCTGGCTCCAACCCAAGCTTAAATGTTGCTAACCTCTGCTTGGAAATCATCCAATTCCTTTTGCACAGCAGCGTACTTCTTGGCCATCTCCTCGAACTTGGCCTCCCACTGATCGCGGTCTTGCTCGAGTGCTTGTACTTTACGTTCGAAGTGACCAGCCTTGACATCGGTTTGGCGGAGTCTGAGACACAATATAATCAGCTTGTGATTAAGGGGTATGGAGATGTGAGGATGTGCAGAAATTGTGGAAACAGTCCCCCTTTTTGAAAGGGGTATGGATAGCAGTAACTTACTTGTCGTTTGTTTCGCGAAGGTTCTTATCGGCCTCCTCAGCTTCCTCCTCCAAAAGCTGTAGTCGTCGTTGAAGAGTCTCGTTCTGTGTACCGTGTTGACTACCCTCCTCTGCTACAGCCTTGGCCTCCTTGATGCCGTTCTCCAACTTCTCAACCTCAGCCTCTAACAAGCTGTTCTTGTGTGTGAGGGAGGTGATCTCTTGCTCCTTTTGTAAGTTCTCCTGCTCAAGAGCCTTGAGCTTGGCCTGGAGCTCCTCGACCTTCTGGGTAGCTTCGTCGGCCTCGATACGGAGGGTGTTCATTTTCTGTCCCAGGCATGTTAGAATGTGCCATCCAAAATCCACGTTGTGCGACGACCGGTCGATGAGAATTCCCTTTTCGCGGGTTTGGGGGGTCAAATGGCGGGGTTGTTTTGAGGATTCCACTTACTTCCTTGATGCGATCCATTTTGGCGCTGATTTCTTTCCTGAGATTATTTGAGTTGTAGAAGTTGAGAAAGAGTCGATACAGAAATGAGTATCAGTTTGAAGTTTTGATGTGTAGTTGTGTTTGTACGTTGAAATAAATCAGAGACCGTTGGATGGTAATGTTATAGATGGAAGGTTAAAGACACGATATATTGCCAACCGAATATGCAGGGTTGTGAATGGCTGGGTGTTGACTTGTATGGGTCCCCTCTCTAAGGGGTGAGTCTATCGATAGTGTCTAATTTGGAAAGAACATCATTCTATTGTTGCCGTGGGAACGAATCAAAATACTACGAATTTAATTTTGAGTCCAGCCATCCTAGTCGACGCGTCGATGAACCTCAGAATTTCAATGCAACAGATATTGTTGATAAACATTCCATCCAACATAATTGTGCCACGGGTCTGCAGAGGAACTTATTACCGTCAATATGTTAGCAGCTCGCGATCAAGAGAATCTGGTTCATGGTCATCAGCAGGTAGCTGCCTCAAAACCCCTCAATCAGAGTACCAGAGGTTTGCAGCCCAAAACCCCAGGAAATAAATTCCCGAAGACGCCATTGAAAGTCCCACTGAACGACGAGAATGCGCCGACTGGGTTTGGAGGCAAAGGCACGATCAAGGGTAAAGGTCTTGGAGGAAAGGATGCGACAATTGACAAGAATGCCTTCATCACTCCAATGGGTAAGTGCTTTCGAGATATTAGCCAATTGCTTGCTAATATATACGCAAAAGGGCCTCGAAATCGTGCTCCGCTTGGAATGAAAACTACAAATGCCAAAACCAAGGTATTCCAAACCCCAGCAGGTCCAGAATTAGATAAGGAACCCGAAAAGACGGTTTCGAAGCAACCCAGTGTGCGGAAGCCGAGGTCCAAGGTGACAGAGAAGATCAAGATTGATGTGCATGGCGATGAAAGTCCACTGGGCGAACTCGATGTAGAGTATATGCCGCCAAGGTCGCAGGATATCCCTTTCGACTCCGATGTTTTCCCTAAAGGTTGCTTAAATTACGATGTCTTGAAGCCAGAAAACCTTACGAGAGGAAGCTTAGGAGCGTGGTACAACACTGCTGATAGAGATGGCAAATCCAAGGTAGAGCGTGATCTCGAAGAAGGCTACAGAAAGTCTGCAAAGAGAACCGATGAGTTGGTACTAGCAGCTATGGAAGAGGAATGGACCATTGGGGATATGCCAGAGACCTTCAAAAATCCCAAAAAGACGGCACCCTTGCAACAAAATAAAACCAAGGTTTTCGTGGAGCAAAGACCAAAGTCTACAATACCCACTCAAAGCAGAGGTCCCGCCACAGTTGCGTCACGAAGGGCAGCATCCGCACTGTCTACTGCCCCTAAATCTATCGCTGAGCCTGTGAAAAGACCAGCAACTGCCATTGCAAGACCCGTATCGTCTTTTCTCACCCGAGGCAAGAAGACTATGATCATTGCTCCTGCTCCACAGGCCACCATGAGACACAAGGCTGCTGCAGTCACCTCGAGAAGTACAATCGGATATACAAAGGGGAGATCCGTATCAAACCCTCTTCAGAAGAGAGAAGCACCATCCACCACTCTACAAAAAAGAGTGAATCCCGGTCTCCCACGATCAAACAGTAATATTTCTCAAAGCTCAGAGAGCACAATCACTCCAGCAAGGTTTGCCAACAAGGAGAACTTCAACGTACCAGAATACAAGAGACCCGACTTTCTAAGGGCCTTCGATGTTGATGATGAGGATTTGGAGCCAGGTTTGCGCGGTGCTTTGCCTGAATGCTTGAAGAAGTTTGATGAGGATGAAGAAGAGTTCGTCATGACTTTGGGCGGAGTTGAATAATGAACCCGTCGACGATGATTATTGTACTATGAATTGAATGGATGAATGAATGGCGTTTATGGATGTTATAGGGGGTCTCTTTCTTAAAGAATATACCAATTCTTTTTGTATCGTAACATGATATTCAGTGATATTCATTGTTGCTTGCCCCGTTGTGTATTGATATTGTATACTAGGATGGTGTTTTCCATCCAGTAATCTAGTTAACGTTATTCTACCCTTCCAGATTTGCAACAAATCGTTTGAACGTCTCCATGTCAAGAAGTTTATGTTGTTTACTCGCAATTCCAGAAAACAAAACTACCACGTGTGATTCTTCTCACGCCCTACCCTGGCCATCTATGCATCCCTCTTGGGTATCTAGTACTCAGCTTATACTAGGCGAGAAGTTGCTGCTAGATAGATTTGGTGTAGGAATATTGAAGGGGGGGGCTGGGGAAAAAGCACATGTACTTTTCTCAAACACATAGCAGGGATTCACATTCTGCTTTGCTGATGGTTGCAGTGTGCGGCACGGCGCAGAAAGTTGCGACAACAGTTTTCCTCTATCTGCATATTAGATTCGCTCACCTCATTCGCCAATATATAATCGGTGGTTGGTAGACGAGCAGTCAACGCTGAGAGTTTCTTGTCCTTCCCTGACATGTGGGTTATGGAATACGAGACGGCGAGAGGTGTGATAGGAGCTTGTAGTATACTTGGATGTAAACCTTGTTGATCCTCTTAGTAGTGCTTGGGTTGTGTTTCTGCTTCGCTAATGAGCCGTAATGTTCCTTTTGGTGTCATCTTCATAGGGAAAACTAGAGATGTAGAATTACATAGCATCTTCCATTCATTGTTCCTCACTTCAACTTCAATACGGCATTTAGACCGCCTCGGACTTCTGGTGTTGAAGTATGAATGTATATCGCTGATAACCAGTATTCTAGCTCTGCCAGATGGTTTCACGTGAGTACAAATAGTTTGCGCCGGAGCCATCTCAAAAATATTGAAGATGTCTAAGCGTCTTCATGGTCACATCATGTGCTTCCAACCATAACAGATTAATACAAGGCCGTATGCGTTTTCCACCCAAACCCATCGACAGTTCGTCAAGGAAAAGACCTCTGACTATGCACCTTTGCGGAGGATGGCAACCGTAAGACGACGCCCTTTAATTGACTACAAAATAAATGATGATGGAAAACGACCAGGAAACTTTCACTTCAACGATTGTTTTGCCACGAAGTTGTTCAATTTCTATATATCATGCTAACGGCGGTTCTTGTTGCGTCATATGCGGCATACCAAATTGCTGTATTTGGAAGGACTGTGTCTGCAGATACTTACGAATGTTCCATTCCCATACCGCTACCGCTGTGGTGCCTCCGAAATATGCGGGTTACCGATATACGGGTACTGTACTACAGAACAGCGACTATGCACTTCCATATTGTGGCTTGAACTAGGAATTTATGTCTAATGTCTTAGAAGCAGTCGTTAGGTAAGTGTACAAGATATAAACCAAAGATGTTTAAAATCAATCATCTATCAGGACTTAGGATATTAAGAATGAAGCTGCTTGATGAGAGGACGCGGAATGGATGATATTCCACCGGATTTAGGGCTGCATTGATTCTTCCAAGAACGAAACGTCTCGCCATTTGAGTTGGATCTACAAATTTTCAAGTGTCTACTACAGCCTCTCGATGTCTTATGAGCCGCGCGAACCACAAAGAAGAGATCGATATTGCGAGAACAAAATCATCACGTGATGGTAGAGTAATTGCATTGAGATGGGTGCATAGCCTTTGATTCAACGTATTCAGGGCCGGCAGCAATTAAGACTCATCCTACCGGTGAAGCCATAGGACTCAAGTTAGAATGATGCGGTATGCTGGGGTGATATGAGCGATCCTTGAGACCGTCCTTCAACGTCCATCTTTGAGAGCACAGCGGCTACCTGGATGCAAGAATAGTCATGACGTTTCTTCATTTCGTACGACATGCACTCTCCAGCGCACGCAAAGAGAGGCTATGTCCAACATAACGATGCTATTCAAGAACAGACACGTGCTCGTTGTGCAACAAACTTGGAAAATAGGACTCAGGGGGTTTCTTGGCTAAGGCACCAGAACATGACACCTTCATTTGACCGCCTCTAACACCACAACATCAAAGCAATCTTCTTCATGCCTAGATGAGATGCAGCGATCTTTAATTTGTTCCATTCACCTTGATTTTCAGGTCAATTCGCACTTCAAATAATCATGTGTACCGCGAATAATCTCTGTAAAATCCACCATACCCGTAGGATTTTATGATAATTGGAATCCGGGCTGCGTTTGCTCGATGCACTCGCTTCAGCAGTGACGCAACGTCCGTCCCAGGCTAATACTTTTGCCTTTGAGGGAATTCTCTGAAAACGGAGCTACTGCGTTTGAAACCTTTGATATTTGTTTACAATAGCAAGAAGCGACAGATGAAAACTGAGTAACACAGTAATTGTGAAGCCGAATAATACCTACCAAGGGACCATAGAGACTGTTTTTATTTTTGACCTGTATTGATGTTGCTCTTGTTCTGCCCCTTGCGCTCGCCAGCTCGCCAACTCCTTGAATAGACAGTAGCCTGATTAGGCTTAGAACCGCCTTTTCAAGATTAACCTATTAGGGAACAGTAAGAAATAGTATTGAACCTCAATTCAAGCATTTCCATTCCCCATTCCATAACTACAACGACTCATATCAGCGAAACAAACAACTTCAACTCTCAAAGAAAGGTTCCTGAATCGTCGCATAACAATTACATCGCATCTGCCATCACTCGCAGATCGTCTGCGACAACTTATACCGACTTCACATCCCATTTCTTCCAACTTATTATTACAGTTCTATCACTTACATCAAATCTGTCTTTCGGAGGGGGAGTCGCGTGAATATCGTCGATTTTCTTGCGCGTCTTTGGCTATCTGCCATTCATGCATTAATGCATGCGGTCGCTCATTGATTTCTACCTAAGAGATGGTGGCTGGCAGAAGGGGGAAGAGGTAGATCAACCACAGTCACACGATGTCTCGTACTGGGGCGAGCTTCGCACAATTCTTCCCATCTGCTCCTCGCGCCGCGAAGGACAAAGCTAAGGAGAGAGAAAGATCAAAGGCTCAGCAATCAGACTCACCAAGCATTCCTTCAGTCGCTGACTCCCACTTCAATGCGCAAGCTTTGGCTGACAATGCTGCTATCACTCGTCTTACAGGAGGCACCAACACCCCTAGCACAGAACCTTTGACGGAACCCACACCTCTTCCAAACGAAGACAACGATTCAGTACAAGGCGATATTCTCAACGGGGTGGGCTCAGCAAGCTCGCACTCCAGTACTGGTTCCTCTCTCTTCAGCGCACCTGCTCAGCATTTCCAAAATGTGTACGCACCTGGAAGCTCGCGAAACATAAACGACTCCACGCCACTGACCAATATCGATTCTTCTCCGCATCCTGTTGCGAGTCCCAACAATACAAAAACTGACATATCTGCCGCTGCCACTTCTTCGTTTGCGGGCGAAAATGCCACCTCCTCACATGACTTCGTTCAGTCTAAAGCTGCTCCAGCAGAGCAAGTCTCCTCCGAACCACGAGTCCTCGCTCGAGATCCCACAAGAAGCGTGCAAGGGAAAAAATGTGTATATGATCCTCTTTTGGATAATACCCTCAAGTCTTCACGAGAACGACGAGAGCGTCAACCACAATACAAGGAGTTTGGTTTGGTACGTATACAATCTGCTGCGGGGAGCGTCATCTTATGTGTGTGAATGTCTGGCTAATAGCTTTTCAGAAAGATGACGCTCCCCCAGCCGATCCGCGACTGGCCAAAGGTGGCAAGTTGATGTACATTAATACCGATTATCATAATGCGCATTCACGACTGAACGACTCTCCGTTTATGCTAAAGCCGTACAAATACGACCCAAGAACACATTTTGGTCCAGGCCCCCCAACTGAGATCGTCGTCACAGGATACGATCCTCTGCACAACTTCATGCATCTTACCAATTTCTTCTCGCAATTTGGCGAAATCGCAGAGAGTAGTAACAAATTACATCCTGAGACTGGCAGCTGCTTAGGGTTCGGCACATTTCGATTTCGGGATAGGAAGACGAGAGATGGCAAGGTAATGCCTGGTTTTATTGCTGCAGACCGAGCTGTGAGGAAGGGCAACGGATCTAGGCAGGGCACTTCCCATGTAAAGGTGCAACTGGACCCTCAAGGAAAGAGGAGCATGCGCATGTTGGAGGAGGTTCTAAAGGAGTCGAAGCCAGCCGCATTACCACTTCCACCTAAAGAGGTGCAACCAGCAGCCAAGCAACCCGAAGTTGCGAAGACCGCCGGACCTCCACCCACAGCACCTAAAGGACCTGCGGCGCACAGAACACAATTTCGACCCAGCGTAGTTTCTTCATCTGCCATTCCTACGAAACCACGAGTCCTGACATTGATCGAAGAAGAGCCGATTGCGCGACAGCTTGAGGATGAGCCTTATTTGTTTGTGCCAAAAGACTCCGTCCCTGTAATTCCAGCTACAATTGTTCACTTGAAGAAGCGACTCAAGCACTTTTTCTTCGAAGATGTCAGAGCTGATAGGACTGGATACTATATCGTTTTCGCAAAGTCCCATCATGGCCGTCAGGAAGCAGAGAGATGCTACACCTCCTGCGACGGGACGGCGTTGTTTTCCTACGAAATGAACATGAAGTTCTTCATGTGGGGCAGCGCTGGTCGACGCTCATCGTACCGCGCCCGCGACTCTTCACGTCAGCGCAACCGCAGCCCTGAAATTCGCTCAAACGATGAGAGGCGAAAGAGAGATGCGGAAGATAGGAGGAAAGAAGAGGAGGCTGATTTGGAAGAGGAGAAGCGAGAGCGTGCTAAAAACTTTGACCCCGCCCGCGAAGCCATTGACGTTATTCGACGTGAATTGAAGGATCAGTTGATGCGGAACTTTAAGGCCAAAATTGCTGCTCCTGCTCTACACTCCTTTATGGACCCATCTAATCATATAGCAAGACGACAAAAGCACAATATCGCTGATCCCCAGGACCATAAGTTACCTTTCTTTGCTGAAGATGATGGGGGAGAAGATAGTCCGGCCGTGGGAACACCAAACTCACGCTTGGAGGACCGCAACAACTTGACAACTGGACGGGTAAACGTTACTGCCTTGCCTAGAATCCGGAAGCGAGCCAAGACCGACAAGAAACGTAACATCGGCTTCAGAGATCCATTCGCACGTGCTCGACCAAATCGCCACGTGTATTCTCGCCCACTTCACCATCGCTTATTCCTCGATAGCGATGAGGACTCTGACGATGACCATGAGGCTCGATCTCGAACACGGGACACGGAAGAGCCTGAGTCGCGCCCACGAAGCCGTATGAGTACTGATGATGAAGCATCAGAGGACGAAGTCGATGCAACGAATGGCCACCAAGTGAAAGATAGCACTCCATCACAAGGAACAAGGGATGAAGACTCCGTTAGTGAAGTTAACTTTTCTGCGGCTGAGCCACTTGCGCCGACAAAGAAGAGGAAGTTAGAGTTGCATGTCGAAGCCGCTCTCAAACGGCAGAAGAAAACGGACGAAGAGCTCTTTGGTGTATCTGCTGAAAAGATTGAGCCTCTTCCTGAAACACCAATTGTTGATGAATTGGCGATTCCTGATCTTAATGAGATTCCAAAGACAGAGTCCGATGCAGAAGTTGCTCTTCTTGCACAGAATAAGAAGAAAGCCGCAAAGTCTGCTAAAAGAAAGAAGTCCAAGAGACAGATCTTCGAAGAACGGGAAGCTCTCAAAAGGCAAAAGGCTGGCATTCTGGATGATGAGCCAATGGAGGATGCTGCCGAAGAATCTGACGAGTTTGAAGAGAATATTGTGGAAACGGCTCCGGTAGAAACTTCCGTCGAATGGGGCATGTCAGGAGAAGCTCCAAGACCCACCGTCGATGACGATTTCGACAATATACTTGATATCGATGGTTTGCAGAACCTACTCAAAGATGATGAAGATGCGGAACCAGCAATGGCCTTATTCAAACATGATCACCAAATGAAGGATCCAGCTACCTGGGCATGGAGACAAGGGCAAATTAAAGCCCTGAATCGTGATGGATATAGAGGCCTTGTGAAGGATGAAACCTCCGTCAAGGGATATTATGTACCAACGGAAACTGGCTCTGCTCGAACGGATGGTACAAAGAAGATCCTTAACTCGGAGAAGTCCTTGTATTTGCCCCATCGTATTAAGGTTCAGAAAGCTCGCGAAGAACGGGAGGCTCAGGCCAAGAAGGCTGGAAAAGACGTCGCCGCTGAAGCAGCTGAAGCAGCTAAAATTGCAGCAGAAAAGCTACTTGCCAAGGGAAATTCACGTGCTAATCGTGTCAACAACCGCCGCTTCGTTGCTGACCTTAACGACCAGAAGAAGACTCTTGGTGGTGATTCGGATGTCCTACGCTTCAATCAACTTAAGAAGCGAAAGAAGCCTGTCAAGTTCGCCCGCTCCGCCATTCACAACTGGGGTTTATATGCCATGGAAAATATTGCTATGAATGACATGATCATTGAGTATGTTGGTGAGAAGGTCCGACAACAAGTTGCAGATCTTCGAGAAAACCGATACCTCAAAAGTGGCATTGGAAGTAGTTATCTGTTTAGAATCGACGAGAACACTGTCATTGACGCGACGAAGAAGGGTGGAATTGCTAGATTCATTAATCACAGCTGCATGCCAAATTGTACAGCTAAGATCATCACAGTGGAGAAAAGCAAACGAATTGTCATTTACGCGCTGCGTGATATTGCACAAAGTAAGTTTAGCTGTTACTGTCCCCTTGTTACACACACACTAACGATATCACAGACGAGGAACTCACATACGATTACAAATTCGAACGTGAGATTGGAAGTACAGACCGTATTCCTTGCCTCTGCGGTACCCCAGCATGTAAAGGATTCCTTAATTAATTCGCCTTCTTACATTCGTTTCATTACTTTCTTGCATTCGCGAGCATATTTGGAGGACCATGGTGTGTCACTATATATAGGCTCTCTTCAGTCACATTCATGCCGCCCAATTTATCGAAGTCCACGTTTACTCTTTCGACGCTACTATATGCATACAGTTTATGGGTTGGGGAATGGTTTAGGGGGGGCACTAAAAAGACATGTACTCTTTTCAACCGAGTCGTTTGAGGCGTTGAGTTGTTCGGCCGATTCTTTTTATTTTGAACTCGATGGGTTGTTGATGATTGAACTCAACGTTTTCCTATTAATTTGGTAGAGATGAGTCAACGGATGAATGGGTTGAAATGGCTCAGATGAGGAATGATACGATAGGGAGAGCGCATGCGTAAAGAGAGTTGGAATTTGGTTCATGTTGTAAGATTAGTTAGTTATTTGCTGCATGCGACGTAGTACTCATTTGAGAGAGGAATTTGGTCGGCGCGATTACGTCTGGTAGAATGTTAGGCGTGGGGGGTTGGTGAGATGCTGGTGAGAATAGATCACTATTTCTCGCAATACTCGTGGAAACTTGCAACGTGAACTGTCCGTGTATGTGACTGTATTGCCTAGGCCATGGTGGTGCCTTCTACTATTGTGCTATTGCACTCAGGGCCAGTTGCGACCCAATTGAATAGGCTCCTTCGGTGCCTTGAAGACATGACTTCCATCTTTCTACCCCAACCCGTCCTAGTCTTGTCAAGATTCCCAGGGTGTCTCCTATTCCTTCTTCCCGGTCACTGCGCTTGTCCTCGTAACTCTACACGAAGGGTGTCCCGTTACACGCTCTCTGCATCTGGAGATATCTCTCCCACCGAAGGCCATGTCCCACCCTGCCTGTCTCACTCCTGCAAAGTCTGATCCGATTCGCAATTCCTCTCCACCCATACTAACCCTCTAGACCAAATGTCCCGGTAGCAAGAAATTTCCGATCCCTTCCTTAACTCTATACTCATGTCCGCAGTTTCCACACACCAGCGATCCCTCTTCAATCTCCGTCTCCATTAACAATGTATGTAATTCCTTCAACATCTTCTCGTCATTCTGCAGCGTTTCCGGTTCTGGCGCCGTAGGAGGGAGAGAGGGGAAGCCGAGCTGAGAGGTTGGTGTTAGTTGTCTTCTTGGCTCAACGAAGCGAAAGTGGAAGGAAATTCAGCGCATTAGGGAGAGAGCTGGGGAAAAGCATACCTCGGAAGAAATAGTAATCAGCGCATTCCAATCTATGCGCGGGAGTATGTTAAGTAACAGAGTAGGGTTGATCGGGATATCATTCGAGACGAGCGAGCATTCTTTCGGGTGCAGGGGGAAGGATGCGCTGGTGGATTTGCAGGCTTTGACGGCGCAGGTGAGGAAGTTGAGGGTGAGGACCTTCATCGTGGTGCGCAGAGGAGGCGTTGCGGGTGGAGGACTTGTGTCGCAACGTCGATAATTTTTTTTGGACTCTGCAGATTGGTGGTGGGGTGTGCACGGAAGAGATGGATTAGATAAGATAAGATTAGATCGTACGTAAGTTACGCTGGTGTGGGGCTAGGGGTCAACATCATCTCGTCTGATCTTTTGATTGTGATGCTCACGGAGAACATTTGCAAGTGCATCTCGCTGTCCGCAATGCAGTTTAGCAAAGGCTAAGCCTTGTGGTTCCGCTGGTTTCATCACCAATGCCTCTTTGCTATATTATCATAATATCGGCCGATGATTCCCTCGTAGTCGTCGGTACTTGCGATCCTGCGTAATGTGCAGACCAGACACATTATTATATGCTTTACGATTCTCTCTTCTGTATGTATAAAGGTGTTAAAGACTCTAAGTTGTTCAGACTCAAGTCTGTTTCCAATGTCCACAGAGTAGCGAAGCCATTAGATAAAATCTACGCGCATCTGTTCCATTCCCGTGCTCAAAGTGAATATTGGTAAACGGTTTCGCTGTCATACATATCTCAAGTTTGCCTCTCGGCGTCGGCATTTCGGTCTTCGTCCTTCTCCATTCTTCAACTACAGTAATGGACAGTGAACTATGTAGTTATCTCATTCTCTCTTAATCGCTTCACAAATCCTTCCTATACTGTATCTGGGCCATGGATCATTTCTGTACTGCGCCTTCATTCATTCACCTTTAGTAGTTCTCGACGCCCAACCATGCGTGTTGCATTCTTGACCACGGGGCTCTTGCATGCAAGCTATTCACGAATCTAGTTGAGTCTTTCATAGAAGTCTCGGAGCTAGATGATTGTTGTATAGCCTTCCTTCACTGTCAACCTGTGTATTTCGAGATATCCATGATCGGGTGATCCTATATGTTCATACGAAAGAGGCAGCGGACAAACCTAGGGGGCTCATTTCCGCGATGGATGATTGTATGAGATCATATGAGTGACTCACCAGAGTAAGTTTTATTATCCCATAACCCCTGATATTTCTAGTCACAAAAACCTTTATTCTTCCTGCGTCAAGGCCATTTCTGCAAACCATTTACCAAAAAAAAACACCAGACATCCTGGGTCCCAAGATTTCCAAGCACACGACTCGAAAATGTGTTCCCACCTGCCCGAAGCACGCCTCTTCACTGTCCACGTAGACAAACGCTACCGTTACGGTCTCGGCGATCACATGGAAATCCTGGCCACCAACCAGCCCGAAAATCTCTGCCTCTTCGATGAAAATCTCGCACAAGGTCATCCCGCCAGGCAGAAGAACGTCTATCCCCCCGCATGCCCCGAACTCGAGCGCTTCTGGCTAGAATCTTTTCAGCAGTCAATTGCAGATCTCTTGTTTAATATGCCGGTTGTTTCAGAGCGTTGTTGGCATGTCAGTGCTGCTAGAATGGGCTTTGAGGACAAAGATTTGGATAATCCGATTGTTATTCGTTTTACCTTTGCTTGTGCTGGAGTCCCTGATGAGGTGGCTTCTCAGGTGGTCGGGGCTATTGATAATCTTTTGGTGAGCGAGGGCTGGCAGGGTGAGAAGTAAGTAGTTTATGATCTCGTCTTGTTTTCAAATGCTGATTTGTCATCTGTGGATAGGATTTATGTCGACGTTTGTCGAGAACTTCCACTCAGCGTGGGCTAGAGGGTTATTGTGACGAGGGCTTGATAAATGTTTGTTGGGGGCATGGGGACTTTCTGGTTATAGTGCCATCTTCTGTGGAAGTAGGGATAGTTTGGTCTCAACATAAACGATTTCGACACTGAACGAGCCGTGGCAGATATGTTAGGAGATCTAGAGAGCTTTCGGGACAGTTTAGATGGGGTGATGTGTTGAAGCAGATGTAGGACGATATATCCAGTGGAACTCCGGCTTTCGAAGGGTTGACTACCTTTCTCATTGAAATGAAACATCATATGTCTAGAAGTATCACAACGGGCAAATCTTCATTTACAATGTTTTCCAATAAGCCGCATGGAGGAACTGTCTGGAATATAAATTAAATAAAGCTTATGTTTTGTCTCTTGTCTCGTTATGCGATATATCTTTGACTTGGTTCTTCTTTCCTTTCCGAGCTTGATTCTCGGCTGCGTTCTGCCACCATGGAGCTTACCTCAACGATGACTTCCTATACCCGCGGGCCAGACAATATTCACTTCCGACCTCTGGTAGTTGGTCTGCTATAAAAGAACCTGAGAATAATGAAAGTAATTCGGTTCAGGGCAAGACTACTACAGTACTCACTGATTACCTTTGGCTTCTGGAGAGGTAAACTTCTCGCCGACACTTTATGTACACCCTGTTGTCTTGTTTCTCTTCGATGCATGGCTATCCTCTCCCGATTTCTTACACAATATACACACAGAGGCCTGTTAGGACTGAAAGCTCTCCGTAGTTCTCAAAGATCCATTCTGAATCACAAAAGCGCACCAACACAGCAAAACTTCCCGTCCCACAAGTCACCATGGGTTCCATATTGAAGAGTCCGCAGCCAGAAGCAAAGAAAGAGCGCAAAGTAATCTTTCACTTCATAAGACATGCTGAGGTAAGTTTAAATCATGCTCCACCACTTTCTAAAGTAGAGAGCTCATTAAACGTCGTCCTAGGCTTATCACAATGTCAATGCAATAGTCAACAAATGGCACATCACAGATCCACCACTCACACCCAAGGGCATCAAACAATGCAAGAAACTGAAAGAATCTCTGCCTAAAGGACTCAATGTCTCCCTGATTCTCTGTTCACCCATGATGCGCACCATGCAGACAGCTCTACAAGTTTTCGACGACGTACTAAAAGACGAAACGATACGACTCCTCGCAGTCCCCGACTTAAGAGAGTGGGGCAGAGACCACGCCAGTACAGGAACATTTTACGAAGATATTAAATCAAATCCAGCTCTGAGTCGGGTGGATCTTGAAATGGTAACTCACGGTTGGCACGTCAATCGAGAACGTATTCGAGACAAATCGCGCGCCACAGTGGTCAGAAACGATCTATTCGAGATGGCGAAGCAGGTGCAGAAGGGAGAAAACTCCGCCTGGCCCACTTGTGGTCGAGTTTCAGCTCTGATTAAGTGGTCTGCGATCGATATGCAGAGTCCGTTTGAGATAGCCGTCGTATCGCATGCGAACTTTATGGAAACTGTTCTCGATGTACCTCCTGGTTCGTGTTGCGCCCTCTTCCCCACTGCCCCTCATAAAGAGTCGTCCCCATGCTAACGGTGTGCTGACAGGAAACGGATTCTATAACGCGAATTTGAGGAGTTACGAATTCTGCACCGACATCGACGAAAACGGCAAGGAATCATACACATTTCTCCAAACGATCGACAGCATCAAGAGCAAGATTGGCAGAAGTCCCGTTTACGTTAATCCTGACCATGCCATGGATACGAACTTGCGTTTTACAGCTGAAATGCCTGATATCATATCTTCGTACAGGGCGCTCAAAAGCCGAGTTAACGGCGTGCGCGAAGGTAAGCTCGATGAGATATTCGCGGAGGTGAGAAGATTTCTCACAAAGGCGCGTGCGGGAGAGCAATCGGTTGAGGGATTACAATCTGAGATACGACGATTGGAGAGCAGGGTAGATAAACTGTACGTAGAGGATGAAAAGAGGATTCGGTGGACGGAGCAGAGGTATTGGAATGGGATGAAGGAGCAGAATGCAAAAGCAAAGTTGTATGAGTATATTGGGCCGGGGGCGGTTAAGTTTAAGAAACCTGTGCATCCGTGGTTAGCAGAAGTTACGGATGGGAAGGAGGATGATTGGGAGGAGACGATGGAGAAAATAGAGGAGGAAGACGATTTTCTGATGGAGGGGGATGCAGAAGGTGGACCCAAGAGCGAGGAGGCTGCGAATCATGGGTTGGGAATATCAGTGCAGCATGAGAATGAGGAGGGGGTAGATACGAGCTTGGAGGAGTTGAACGGACACAGAAGTGGAAGAGTCGTCGAGGATAAGAGCTTGAAAAGAAAGGCAAGCGAGGACCACGAGAAGATGAACGCTGTTGAAGGCTGTATCGTTGATGACGAGATAGTCGGTTTTATCGATATTGGGAAGGGGCATGGCCAACAAGAATAGTGTAAGACGGCACACATATCTGCTTTCGAGTGTATGATGACTAAATGATTAGTCTGTCTTAAATAATACCTTACATACATTCTATTGCTTTGGTCGACTGGACGGAGCTGTTGCTTTTGTGACATGCACTAGTGATCTAAAGCTGGAAATTTGACATCATATTATTGGCGTTAGCATTTAGTTAGAGGTTAAAGACGATGTGTGAATGTTGGAGACAAACTCAGGTACATGAATGTGAATAAGATTTGTATACACCTTGCGCAGAACCGACAGCTATGTACTAATTTCCAGATTGACAAAAACTGAGACGTCGCATCTGACTGCGATAACATGACTGAGCCCCCAACTCTCGACATCCTATTTCCAAAGAACTTCCAACCCCAAGCCCAAAAAAAAAAACAAAAAAAAAGGAAACAAAACATAGCGTAATCAAGATTAGACAAGGAAGAGTAGTAGAAATGATGGAGCGATGGCGACACCGAACCCAGGCAAAAAATATGTACAAGAAAACCGCGGCTATGACACGCGTAAGAGCAACGTTAAAAGACCGAATACACAAGAAACCAAGAACTGGTCATCTCAGCAACTTTGCCAGACCTAGACCTTCAGAAGACGACACCACTTCTCCTCAAGATGGGTTGCATTGCGAGTACCAAACACTGTAAACAGTGCACGTAGTACCAGCAACACAAACCGTTCCCCCAGTCCATCCCGATCCTCCACATTGATTCCACTCACTAACCACACCGCTTGTAGTCGTCGGGCTTGCGCTCGTTGTAGTCATAGTAGTGAGCGTCGTCCCCGGCAGCGTCACCGTAGTAGTAGTCGGCGGTACACTAGCAGGCTTTCCCAAGTCGCTAGTCACGGCATCAAGGAATCCCGAATTCGCGTACAGCTGGCTGATATCCCACATCATGACGCCGCCGAAGCTGGAGAAGCTCTTCGAGTAGGCGATGACGTTGGCGAGGAAAGTGCCGGTCTCGTATCCGGAGCCGGCGGCACCGGTGTTGGCGGGTATGCCGAGCATGACTTTGACGTTGGGGTTGCGGGACACGGTCTTGGCCCAGGTGTCCCAGGTGGCGAAGTTGAAGTTGTTTTGCGTGGATGAGCCGGCTACGAAGGATTGGACACCGCAGTAGTTATTGTAGAATTGGACCCAGATGACGTCGAATGAGACGGCTCCTGCGAGCATGGGTCCGTCTGCTGCGTCGGGGTAGGGACATTGAGGGGCTGCGGATAAGATCCATTGCTTGGAGGTATTGGCGTTCATTAAGGTGCGCAGCTGGGTTGCGAAGGCAGGCATGTTGGACACTGTGGTTTCGAAGTCGAAGTCGAATCCATCAACTACAGCCGTGCCGAAAGGACGGACAGCAGATGATGAGTATGGGCCAAACCAACTCCAGACGTTGTTCGCAGCAGTGACAGCGGCAGCTGTGGAGGAGAACCCGCCCTCGGTGTAGGTGGCACCACCAATAGAAAGAAGAATAGTCTTTCCATAAGTCTTTTGGCACGTGGTGATATCGGCTCTGAAGGAAAGGTCAGCAAAGACATAGATAAATCCTTGCAATACTCACTCAAGCTGGGAACAGTAAAAGAGGGTGGAACCCGAGATAGCCGTACAGACATCACCCTGATTGGCGAAGTTGAGAACGGGGTTGATGACTGAGACCATGAAAGCCAAGGGGATAATCTAGACACACTCATAGTTAGACGTGGTTGTGGCTAGCCATACAAAGTAGAGACATACATCAATCTCCATATCTACCGACCTGTTAGCAATACGTTCGAATGAATGAGATAGACTAAAGACTTACTTGCACAGTAAGTAGACAGTCTTTGCTGGACCAGCGACCCGGAGGACTGGCCGTATGAGTTTTGACCTAATCTCAGATGAGCATGAAGATTTCCAACATCAACTCGGAGCAAAGCTTACCCCAATACACAGCGACATTGCTCGAAGACGTAGAACTGAATCCTGCAAATGCTGCAGGTAGACAAGAGAGAAGGCCCAAGCAAGGGGCAATGTTCTTTGAAAAATACATGTTTGAAGCGAAGTAGAAGAGAATACTCTAATCGATGAAAGGAGAGACTGTATCAAGCTGCTAGCACTGGCTGATGAATGTGTTTATTCATTTCGAAAGGCTTCTCAAAGCTCTTTATACACGATGTTCTCCTCGCCGATGCGGGACGCGGATTCAAAGATTCATGATTCACCGGGCTCTGCAATTCACGCGTCTTCTGAACATGTTGCAGATGTTACCTCACATTGCTACAATCATTCGGAGTACTTCGTCGTTGTTACCAGCTTCCATTCCATTCACTATACCAAGATACCCAGATCAAGTGCTCACACGTCAAGCGGGCAAATTCGATAATCTCGAGGTGTTGGGGTACGCAACCCTCCATTCCAAGCGCTCGAGAATTCGATAATACATTTTGGGCGGACTCGCGGAATGGAGGCCTTGTGGGAATGGACAGGTACCATCGTTTCTGTCTCCTGAAGAAAGTCATCCTCACATCTGTGGGAAACTGACGAGTCTGCCGCCCACCTCCCGACAGCAATTTCGGTATGGTGATCCAGTGGCGGACGGAAACTGTCCTGTTCGCTGCCACAAGAGCAGATAAGAAAGAGATTAAGGAGTTCCGGAAGAAAGCATCGCGGTTGACGTGCATGATAATGGCAGAAGGAATTACCTTTTGCCGGCACATGCAATTTCATACATATAGATAATGCGGAAGGTATCATCTTAAGGAGGTGTAAACTGCCCGGGCGATCTTCAGGGGGTGAAGATTGCCGAAAACATACAGTACCTCCACGAGCCACTAAGATCGAGGAGCAGCACCGGGATAGCGAACCCAGCGTCTGGATATAAAAGAAATGATAGTAACTAAGCCTCTCAAAGCACTCGTAGAAGCCGTACTGTAACGTTACTCGACAGGATTGCTATCAAAGAGAGTTCCCAAATGATAGCTCCAGTGTGCAAGGGATAGGACAAGTCGTCGCAATTGTTTCATGAGCTCCAATTTAGGATCATAAGGCTTTCTATGCTGGAGTAAATGATTTGAGCAAGTGATTTCATCTTCATCTCCAGCAGCGATAAGGAGACCTGTGGTGTGCAGTGCCAAAGATAAAGGATTCCAATAAGTGAGTGTTGGAAATGTCACCCTGTCGTCTCTTGTGACACTTCACGGCCCGAACCTCGGCATTCACACAGCCTAACCATTTAAAGTAGGTTGATCTGCCCCTATCTCACCCCACCATGCTGGATCTCCGTTCCTGCGTGCCAAGTGACCAATTGCTGGTCGAAGGATTTCAAGAAACGTTTGCAAAATAAAATGCTAGTTATATCATGGTTGTTGCTTCTTAGTGCTGCACTTTCATGACAAAGAAAAACAAAGATTCTACCAAACGGCGCTGTGGTCCAGCACCTAATGCTCCAGAATAGAGAGGTATTGTACAGGAGAAGAACGATTGTATGATGCTAACTATGTATTTAGACGATAGACTTGTACTTGATGGTTTTCTTGCTGTTGATGCGCACGTAGATTGCAACACAGCCCAGGATAACACCGAGAAATAATCCTTTTTGCATAAGAGTGTAACCAGCGACGGCTTCAGCAGATTCATGTTCTTCTTCCTTTGGGGTACCAACAACTGGGATGGCTGCAGTTGGAACAGCAGTGGCGACGGGAGTCGTAGGTTCTGTGAGTGGTGCTTCAACCTCTTCCATACCGGGTTGAAATTCGGCGATACCGTATTCATCTGGTTCGCAAGAAGTTAAGACAAATCAGCAATCCTCCCAGTCATTCATGCCGCGGAAGGAGACTAGTCTATAGTTCCACATGGATACCTTCTTCTGGCACTGGGAGCTCGCCACTCTCTGTGATCTTAACTGCGACAGTTGGTCTGTCTCCTGCTGCCTTTGGTACGTTCTCAATTGCTTCAACAATTTCGTAACCCTCGAGGACCTCGCCGAAGACAACGTGTCTGCCATCGAGATGTCTGTACCGTGCTTAGCAATAATCAATTGGGTAGACTTTAGAAGATAGCTTACCCTGGAGTAGAAGTAGTGATGAAGAATTGAGAACCATTGGTATCTTGTCCAGCGTTGGCCATGCTGAGAAGACCCTTCTTGGAGTGCTTCAACTTGAAGTTCTCATCTGGGAATTTGGCACCGTAGACTTGCAGCTATTAGCACCCTTCGCAGAAACGCCAGAATGGACAAACATACTCGATTTACCGCCAGTTCCGTCACCATTTGTGAAGTCGCCTCCTTGAATCATGAAGTTCTTGATAACACGATGGAAGGTAGAGTCCTGGTATCCGAAACCCTTCTCACCAGTCGCCAAAGCTCTGAAGTTCTCTGCGGTCTTGGGGACAGTCTTGCCGTAGAGACCCATCACAATGCGTCCCATAGGCTCATCGCCATGGCTGACATCGAAGTAAACCTTGTGGGTAATCTTTGGGCCCTTAGCAGCTTGAGTGTTCTGGGCAAAGAAGACACAGGTAACCGTGATAAGTAGCGCAAAGGCTACAATGCGTTGAAAAGCGGACATTCTGTACACTCAATCAATGGTGGACAGGTTAAATATAAGGAGAAGGATGTTTGCAATGTCCCAAGGTAGGTATGAATGAAAAGAAGAGGGGGAAGGTGGAGGTCGCGTTTCGGAGAGGTGTCGACAACTGCACCCCGGCTTTCACGTGCAGCCTCGCATAGGCCCGTGCGCAATTGTGCCGAACGACATTTCAAAACTTCATGAAAAGGCCGTCAAGGAAGAACGGTCCAAGGCTATTGTTTTTCTTAAACCCAAACGATCACAAATCCTTCACTATGGTATGAGCTGGAGAAACTCTATTGGCGCAGCTACTAAAAGTTCATATAGGTTCTTATTCTCGGGATCAATTTTCCCGAAAGGAACTTGATTAAGGTAGGTCCTCCTGCAAACAGTGCGAGGCTCTGGGAGCATTGGATATAGAACTGACATCTGACAGAAATCTCTGGAGACATTCTACGGCCTAGGACACCAAACATCATCGCGGCTGTTGGCAAAGTTATACATTCATCCCACAGCGACCGTCGGTTCCTTATCCAATAAGACTCAACTCGCGATTGGAGCCGAACTCTCCAAATTAACCATCGAGAGTGCTCTAAAACGGAAGATCCAAGAAAACATTATGAGGCTGAGAGATATGGGAACATATAGAGGAAGAAGGCATGCAATGGGTCTCCCAGTGCGCGGACAAAAGACCAGGACTCAGGTACGTAGATGTTGGCGGGGTGCGGGGTATGGTCTGTGGTTTGGTTACTAACTGGAATAGATTACGACGGCAAGGAAACTCAACAAGGTGATGAGGAAAGGATAGATATTGTATATTATTGGGTGTATTTCTGCAAACAGGGTTGCATTGCTGGCGTATAAGTGGGTGGGACGGAAGGTCATACCCACACGAGGAGGAAACCGTGAACGGTTGATTATGAGATTAGCAGGATATACTGCATATAGATGTCTCAAGATAGAGCTGAAAAGTATGTATGACTAAGATCTTTTCCGAATTGGCCTTGAGTTTTGCAGCCTTGGGGGACTTCATACATCAACGTGCATAGCAACGAGCCGCTTTGTCCCTAGGTGGCAGTGTCTAGGATCTTGCACTACGATTACCAATTAACTCCATAATCATGCCATACGAAGTAACTAAGCATGATAATCAAGCAGCTCAGCATTTCAAGTGTAAATTTAAACGTTTTTTGGTGCGTCAGTTTTGCCCTGCACAAGTGACAAGGCAGTTAGAATATCATTAGCTGCATGTCATAACAATGCAGATCTTTGCAAGTGAAAAGAGACGCAAGTAGGGTCCCGGCGTCTGTCGAGTATCAGTCGAGCGTCACATCAGTGTACTGTTCAGTTGCCCAGGAGTCACTTTACAGCGGTGATTGATTGTTCTGATTGGAAAGGTGAAAGGGATTTAAATACAATCGGTAGTTAGGGAGGCGAACACCTGCTGCAAGAAGAGGATCTAGATTTGAGTGTTTACGCATACGGGTGGATATCTAAAGTAGAGATTTGGCATCAAGAAAGGAAGAAGACAAGAATGTGTATGATTTAAACCCTCCGAATAAACAAACGCCCCAAGAAAAGCACGCTGTCCTGAAAGTCACCAGTGCTTGTTAGAATCGATATGGCCTGGCGTGCGCAATCCATTGTCGATGGCATAATGGTGGGATAATGTCCTGTCTGTAAATATCTCTCCCAATTTCTACCACATAACCGAACGTCCGATCTCCATCTTCGCAAAATATATCATATGAACACCCACCTGTGGCACCAACTTATTTCACTCCGGCCTTCCATTTCGAGTTCATTGCGTCACCTTCTCCATCTGCTTCAAAGCTGCCCTCCACCGTCTTGTCTGTATTTCCGTGTCATTGTAGTGAGCCGCCAAGGGGTTATGCCCTGCCAGTAACGGCGCGTTTCTTGTTGACATTTTTTATATCAGTCCGTCGAAGAGCTTTCCACGTGTTCCTCATACCATCCTCATTTTGCACCTCATCATCTCTGAGATCAGTAACAGGCTTTCGCTTGGCTGGCATCTCTATCGCTGAGGTCTTCTTGGACACGAAGACATCGATCTTGGCAGCTTCTCTTCTGGCTTTCCCCGAGTTTTGAGCAACAGGATTGAGCTTTGTTTGTCTTCTTGCAGTATTTGCTGCGGCAAATCCAGGGCGGGGCTTTGGTGCCGAACTGCTCTTGCGCAAGCCATCTTTCGGTTGAATTGTTTTGTAGGCGGCAGGAGGAGTTCCATCGTAGTCTGCCCCCAGCTCATCAGGACCGCTGTCTTCGGATGGGTCGAGGGGTTTAGCTTCGTTTGCTTTGGGACCTATGCAGAGACGAGCATTAGACAAACCATAATTTACAGCTAGACCGGAGAACTCACCTCTCCGCGCCATGTTCCTAGCAGGTGATCCAAATGGGTCAGTTCCATTGCCTACGTATCTTGCTTCTTCGATCTGTGCTTTTGGAGGAACATGTGGTGGGACCTCAACTTGATAGTCTGGATCGACTGACCACGAATAAACGACGTGCGGCTTGAATCCAGCACGTAATGATCGGGGCAATGCGCTCTCGCTGGCGGCTTTTATCGTGGCTCTTCTTTCAACAGTCTCATTAATCCATTTGCAGACTTTCCAATGCTCGGCACGATCAACATGAAACATTCTGTGATGGGCGTCGTCTCGTAGCGGTAGTGCCAATTGTGATGAGCTGTGATTCAAGCAAGAAAGTTTTCGGCTCAATCAGTTGCAGACTGTGCTGATTTGACTCATTCTTTATCGAGGAAGATATAGTGACTTGTGGCAGGTAATTGTTGACGTTGTTCACGAAGTAGATCGATATAAAGCAACGCGTGAACAGGAGAGGTGAATCGTTAGGAAGAGTTGTTGGTAGCAAATTTTCTAGGAAGAGTTGTTTACTGTTTGAGGGCGATTGATATTGGTTGTGGGTCGTTCCTACTGCGAACGTGTAGGGAGTAACAACGTTCCCCTTTCCGTCTGAAGCTGAATTCAATCAAGCGAGTGAATATTGTAGGATGACCTGATTCTTAAAACAACAGTGCAATAACAAGACTTTATGTTGTTCAGAGTGTATTCGTACCATGAACAGTGGATGGATTTCTAAAAATACCTGATTGCACAACAGTATGTGAGTAGGTAGAGTCAAGTTTTAATTCACCTCGCAATTCACTACACCGCCGTCCCAAGCAAAACAGCTTTGTTTAAACAGACAGAAGACTTTTGAATCAAATAACAGATCTAACGACCGCCGTAGAAATATTAGAGCAAACTGTTAGAGACGCCATACAGGATGTTCACTTTTTTCACACAGTTCGATAGTGATGACATAACATTCGCCTAGATAGGGGATGGATGATCTGGAACATCTGAGAGGGCTACATCTCCCATCGGGCCATAGCCATATGGGGACCTTGATCGAGGAACATCTGTATGCATTTCTCGGCCCTTAATCATGTGGCTACCGAATTCGAGTTCAATATCGTAGATTCCTGGGAGCCAAGCAAGAGGTTTGCTTCCTAATTCAGAGACTTTTCATCAGTGCATGCAACTTTCCAATAACAAGGTCACTGTTCACTAGCTGTACAAGCAAAGAGTCATACTAGACATCAAGTATACAGAACAGCTAGTTTTAGCAGGAAAACGGTTTCCTATTCCAGCCTGAATCCATGAATTGCATGTGAATAATTTGGCTCTGCCGTACAGATAGACAGCAAACAGACATTCCACAAGCTGTTATACTACAACAGAGTTAACATATGTGCTGTTTTAACTCCCGTAACAGTCAGACAAGAAGTTCTATATAATCATCGTTGAGCGCCTTCATCCAAGTCCTCCTAGAATCAGATTTACATTCAGACACTCGAACCAACAAGACACTAGAAGCATTAAGACGCTCAAACTGTCAAGACCTCACCATCACCCCAAACACCATGGCGGCAAGACTACTAGCACCTAAAACGGTAGCACTAGCAACTGAAAGCAAACCAAGAGTACGTGACTATGAACCATTATTCCGCCTCGCCCACTCCATCCTCACCGAGCTGCAAGAGCACCTCCTCACTCCGCACACATCCTACAACCCCACCATCGAACGTGTAACAAGCTACACCAACCAGCTCTTCAACTTTACCAGGTGGGTCCATGTAGGAGATTTCACTACAGAGCTTCAATACCCCGATGTAAGTTTCACGACCAATCCGGAACTAGCCGCTATCTACCGCGAAGATTTCAACATCCTGACCGTCGTCCACAGAATGTGGGATGATTTGGAAAAGGTCTTGGTGAAGGAGAAGCTCACGGATGATGCGCATGAGAAGTGTCATTTTGAGATAAATCACCTTGTGGGGATCATTTTCAGACTCGGGAGCAAGGTCAGGAAGGAGGGTGGAAACAAAGATTTGTCTGATTCCTCCGGAAGAGTAACATCTGAAGAGGAGACTGTGCTGGTGAATGGAATAGACTTGCCGCAATATGCATCATGGGATGATTTGGCAAAGGCGGCGAGAAATGTTGAACAGTCATCCGAGGGTGAGAAGGTCATCGGGGGAGGAAGTGCGCAAGAGGTAGCTTCTGGATCTGTCGGCCGTACCCCAGCAAAATTAGTGCAGATTCTACCACGAGATATCTCCAGTTGGAACCCTCCAACGGCAGCAGACCTCCATAAATTTCGTTCAAGGCCATTAGGTCCTGTCAGAAATCTAGTCGCTGACAGAACCCAGCGAGGACAGAGTGCAGTCGTGACTCTCGGCCGCAAGAAAATAGAACGACTTCCAGCACCACAGCTGCGTTCTCGACGAGGACCCTCCAAGCCATCCACCGGAGCTTCTTCCTCTACCCCAAACACCTCGCTCCCTGCCCGCCGAAGCCGATCTGTGCCACCAAGCACCCGGCCCAGGAACCCTATCACCCCCGAGCGACCTCTCCCCCGCTACGAGTTCTTCGCCCCCCATCCCAACTGCCCGATGTCGAACAACCCACCTATCGTCCAAGGTACTGTCATTCCGGCTTCTTCAAACGCGCCAACCCACCCGGTTCCACTACAACGTCAACAACCCGGCAACGTATCTGCTCCGGTATCTGCCCCGAGGACATTTGCCGAAATGCCAAGCATCCCTCTCGAGAGTCTCCGGAGACCAAATCCCTCCCCTGCATCCAGGTCCGCTCCCATGCAGCCACCCAATTCTCGCCCTCACGCAAACCCCCAACCCGGCCCAGCCAATCTCCAGCGTGCCCCTACCAACCGCGCGCAAATCCAATCTGCGCCAGGGGTTATGCAAAGCGCAGGTCGTGGGGAAGTGGTGTATCCTAATGACGTACATCACCATGTTTATCACCATGTTTACCATCACTATTACAATGGTCAACCAATCCCACACCCCAACCAGCGCATAGCATCGCCCTATGTATCGCCCTATGGTCATGGCCCACAAGGTTTGCCAGCTCAGAACTACCTCGCCGTGGCGCCCCCTCAGCACAGTTACCTCGGAACATCATCACCAGCTGGAGCGTATAATTCCCCCGCAGGAGGGCCGCTACCCTACCCTCCGCAACCTGCATTCGCTGCAGCTCCCGCCACCCCGCTTCCACCGCGAGGAAGAGGAAGAGGATCATCGATGGCAAGTCCATGGAATCCGGTGATGAGTGGAGCTAGAGGCGGGGAGATCGATGTGGTTGTACTCGACGACGATGAGGCTGAGGAGGACGCGGAATGGGAGCCGTATGAGGACACTCCGGTGCAGAAAAAGGGCAAAAATGTCCAAAGGAGATCTGGACGATGAACGCCTACAACGTCCTAGATTATTTAGGAATTTCGTTTGGCAACAGTACTCAGGTACGACACTTGGACCATGAAACCTCATTGTCTAAGATTCTTTAGTAGATTCGTTCGACAACAGTACTCACATTAACCCAAATTGGCCTATTTTTTTCTTTTCTTCTTTGTTTTCTTGTTTGTTTTGTCTTTTGATTTGTTTTTTGTTTTTGGGATTTGGAGAGGAGGAGATCAGCTAGTGAAGCAAAATTATTGGTGAAAAAGTGATTTGACTAAATATTTTATATGGAACGAACGAACAAGCATATGAAGCCACGGCGGGAAAGGAAAGGTTTTGGGAAGGAATAATAATTTCAAGCATCTACTTAGATAGAGCAGCAGAACGCCATTCCATGTATCAGATTCTCACACAGATCACACTGCATTTCATCACATTCAATCCCGAGTAAACTTATTTGTGTGGAAAGACTTTTGTATTGATATCGAACTAACAATCAATTCGATTATTCCTTTCCTCCATCATGTGAAGCAGATGTATTCTGCCTGCTAGCTAACATGCCAACGATTTTTGGGTCCCAGTCTCAGTCTCAGCCTGAATGGACAGGAGCACTTCCGAATGCCATTGGCGATAAATGAGAACAAGCACCAACTCTTCCTCATATGAGAAGAGATATGCCCATTCTAACTTTTGTGCCACTGTTGTATATCGATTCGTAAAAAGACACCCATTCGCAGATGATGGGAGAAAAATGAAAAGTTTCGAGGGAAGCCATCCATTCAGCTCTCGAATAATATCCTCCCTTTCTATGTGCCATCGTGAAACCCTAGCACATCAAGAAGAAAAACTCAAGAAGATGAAGCCCACTTTTATCTATCTAGAAAAACAGCAAAAAATGCAAGGGAAAACAAACAACGAAGATTTGTGCAAGATCTTCATCGGTGGAGCCCTCTATGACCTTAATTCGTAAGAGTCGTCATAAGAAAGCTGATTTTTGGAGAACATGACCGTCATAATGCGTTCTTGAAAGACCCAGGTAAAAGATTTTACCACCACCCACTTTCCCAGGTGTAAAAAAGCATCATGACCGGTACGCCGTAAAGTATTGACATCTCATGCAGTCTGCCCAGTCGCCCTTAATCTATATGGGTATCGAGACGAGGCGACAGACAGCCATAAACAAAAGACACGTTCTATCGTATGCCGATCAATGGCCGAAACCACGTTTAAAGTCGGCTCTATCGCATAAATGCAAAAGCTAACTCATCTCGTGATGTGGCGCCACCAGAAAATCGTAAAAAGCGCAGAATAATCCGAAGAGCAAAGTGTCGAAACCGTGAAAAAACGAAAATCAAAGAAGAATAGAGAGCGAAGCATCGAGAAAAAGGTACAGCTCCTTGAATGCTTGCAGAACCACCGTATTCCGCGTCCGGCATACCTGAAGGCAGGCAGAGACCACAAGAGGAACACAGAAGAGGACTTGTTGGTGGATTACCACCAGGATTGTCCACCGCCAGCGGATGGGTTTCCGTATCCTCCACCGCCATATCCTCCTCCACCACCACCGTAAGATGGAGCTCCACCATAGGCAGCTGGGGGAGGTGCGCCACCAAATCCTCCTCCTCCTCCTCCTCCACTGTACCCGCCTTGAGCTGGTGGTCCGCCAAATCCGGCACCACCGAATCCGCCACCAGCACCATTGTTGTTGAATTTTCTGAAGTCACGATTGCCTCCGTTACCACGGCCACGACCACCTCCAGATCGTCCACCGCGACCACCACCACCACCAAACCCAGAACCCTCACGAGCAATGTTCTCAAGGAAGGATGGAACTTCTTGGTTGGCTTCCTTCAAAAGGTCAAGGAGATCACGAACAACACCACGGTTGCCACGGTTGAAGAATGAGGTAGCAATTCCAGTGTTACCGGCACGACCAGTACGACCGATTCTGTGAACATAGTCATCAATGTCGGTTGGGAGATCGTAGTTGACGACGTGTACTACATTCGGGATATCAAGTCCTGTGTTTGATTAGTTTCTCTCTTCTTAACAAATAACATGAATTGTAACTTACCTCTGGCGGCTACAGCGGTAGCGACAAGAATTGGACAGCGTCCGTTACGGAACATCTCCAAAGCACGCTCACGCTCACGTTGCGTACGGTCACCGTGGATAGACGTGGCAGGGAAGTTCTGGTTGATCAAGAAGTCTGACAAGGAGTCGGCCATACGTTTGGTCTCGACGAAGATAAGAGTGAGTCCAGGACCATGGGTGTGGAGGATGTCCAACAGCACAGAGCGCTTGTCATTGTCCTCAACATATTCAACCTTCTGGGTGATATTCTCAGAAGTAGAACCAACACGACCAACTGAAAGGAAGACGTAGTCCTTCAAGAAATCACGAGCGAGCATTTGGATGTCGCGAGGGAAAGTGGCTGAGAACATGAGAGTTTGACGGCTTTGGACACCTGGCATGTCTTCACCCTCAACAATTCGTCGAATTTGTGGTTCGAAACCCATGTCCAACATACGATCGGCCTCATCAAGAACCAAATACTTGATGTTTTGAAGAGAGATGCGGCCACGCTCGATCAAATCGACGAGACGACCCGGAGTAGCAACCAAAAGATCGCAACCACGCTCAATTTGGCGAAGTTGGGATCCGATGTCAGCACCACCGTAAACGACGCAAGGGCGAACCCAAGATCGGTAGGCGAACTTGCGAGATTCGTCGTAGATTTGGGAGACAAGCTCACGAGTTGGAGCAAGAATCAAGGAAGTGGGGTAGGCTTTTCGGGTACGACCGAAGCTACCAGCAGCATTGGCCGGTGTTGCAGAAGGTCCAGTGATGAATGCCTGGGACAAGATGGGGAACAAGAAACCACCAGTTTTTCCGGAACCGGTTTGGGCACAAGCCATCAAATCACGGCCACCCATGACGATTGGAATGGAGTACTTTTGAACAGGTGTGGGTACTTTGTAGTGAGCGAGCTCGATGTTTCGGATTAAATGATCATCCAAAGGTGGGTTCGAGAATGTAAGGACGGGCTCCGGAACATCATGACCGGATGCTTCGACTGGGATGTCATCGTATTTCTCGAAGTTGATACCAGTTTGTTGCTTGGTTGGGTCATCTGGTACACCGAACAGCTCACGTTCAACACGTGGGTTGGCAGGTCCAGCAATGTGCTTTCCGTCGCGCCATTGTCCGTCTCCTCCACCGCGAGCGGGAGCGCCTCCATGTCCACCTGCTCCAGCACCGGCATTTCCACCTCCTGCAGCAGGGTTTCCGTAGGCGTTTTTGTTGAATGATGCTGGTCCTCCTCCAGAGTTCCAGTTGTTACCGCCTCGAGGAGCGCCATTGCGTGGGGTAAAGTCGGGAGCATTAGCCCAAGATTCCCCACCAGCACGGCCATTTGCAAAACCGTTTCTAGAAACCCAAGTCAGTACAACTGATATTGATGATAGGCAAGTACGGCATAAAACTTACCCGTTAGGAGCCCATGCGCTACCGTTCAGGTTGTTTGGTGCATTTGATGGTGGTCCACTTGGGGTTGGACCGCCCATCTTTGCTCGCATGTGAGGAGGCATGTATGCGCGAGGCTCACCTCCGTTGAGGTTGAGACCATTCATGTTGAGTTGGTCCGCCATATTGGGTGTATCTCGTTGATCAAGAGTGTGATCTGTGAAGATAGAGAATTGTTCTGTAAGAGGGGATCGACAGGTGTATTATCGTAATATTAATCGACTGCTCGAAGCCGTCGGTCTGCTAACTTTCAGCTCTCGTAAAAGACCGTGGGAATCTATTAGAGAACGTAGAAAGTCGAAGATAAAATTTGAAGATGTAGAAATCTAAAACCGAAAGGCGATGAGACGATTAAAAGAACAGTTGCGGTTGTTGCCTCCCGAGTATCTCTTTATAAAAAAAGAGACAGTGTTCTAGTTTTTCTTAGGAAACGTTCTGAAACAATCAATCGTGAACGTAAAAACTCTGTTGCTTCTGAAGACCTTCGAAAGAAAAACAACTTTCAAAGGCAGAAAAACGAAAAGAGAATGAGGTTATTCGTAGAGGAGGTAGGTGTTATGGTTTATGTGAGGAAGTTGTGTATTTGTAGGAAAGGTTGAAGGTTTTAAAGGGAAGAGGAGGGAAGTCTCATGGAAGGGTGAAAAGAGTTTCCAAGGGTTGGAGGCAAAAAAAATCGAAAATGCGTTAACCAAATATCGATAAGCGGCTACGAGATAAGCCCCACGCTATCCCACATTAGGGCTCAAGGTTATGGGTTATATCATTTTTAGATTCACGGAAAGGGTTCGAGACAATCAGAGAGACGAGAAGGCTGCGGATTTGTTCTGCTTACAGTCCGTCATACAACATTCAAGTTTTGCCCTTGGAAGCCGAATCGGCGAGTGTTGCATTTCACGTCCGGTATATGAACAATCACATTGTCTGCTTTGCTATTTGCTATCAACAGCTGTTGCTGGATTCGAGCTCAGCATGGACCGGTGGATTGGCGCACCCCTGCTGGTGCGGTCCTGTCTTGTCTGGCTGTGGTTGTGGTTGTGGTTGCCCACCCAGTACAATCGTACTTTGAGCTGCCTACAGGAAACTTTCTTACTACGAAGTACTGAATCGTTGATCATTCTACTGCGAGGGCAAAGGTCTCTTGCACACATACTTCGTACATACGTGTGGGATAAATAATGTGCATCCAGTTCCAAGTTAACTCATCCCCATCATTGCACTGCCACCAAGTTCTGGGTCATTCTCTTCACCGCTATTAACTTGCACTCGCTGATGGCTTGGTCCTTCGTAAGGTGCATGTATGGTTGCGTATGATGAACAGGTAGGGCAAAAGTCCGCGTGCCAACCAATGACGGCACAGGGTCTTTTCCAGGGCTTTGCAGAAATTCCAATCGGCCGTCGAGGTCTCTGCTACGAGATTATGGCGATCAATCACACTCGTAAGGTATCAAAAAACCTTTCAATATCATGCATGTTACACCATCTTGATTTGTGTTTCATCTGCATCGGTAAGCATACGGCATTGGTTTGTTCTATGTTTGGCTTTGGAGAGGACACTTTCATCACTCCTGCGGCTGCTGTTCCTATTGGATGCGAATGGTGATGAAAAGAAAATTCTGTGCAGTTGTTTAGTTTTTAGTTCCAAGGAAAGAATGAATTGCGTCTGCCTCTGCTTGTGCTCCCATAGGCCTGATCAAATGTAAAGTTTGAGGTCGCACTTATCACGGCGTTGTATACAGAATGGTACTTGTCTTCACGATCTAAGGAGGGGTGAAATTACCTGATTTACGCTGGTGGTACTTTGTGTGAGAAAATAGTCTATGATAGTGATGTCCTCCCCAGAAGTTGCACCGTCGTTGCCGTGTACACAGTAAGAGGTGCGCCGCTGATGCGTCAGTACCATGGCGGGGATTGACGTATGACGCCAAGGCCGGGCAATTGTATGAACTTACCATGTTGAGTAAAGGGGTAGCAATAACTCTGAACACAATCACCTTACGATAATTCAAGCTGACGAGTAGGTGTTCATAAGACAAACCTGGGGAGGATGAGGTCTGTTTTGGCTTCGGATGGAGCAGCTGGCCCCCACTTGGGGTAAGCTCCTACCATTGGCCCGGCCAACACCATATCCCAACTTCCCCAGTTTCGACGATGATGGCACTACGGCTCAGTCAATATGTGAATCGCCAATTCATGCCATTGATGCCACGCTATAATACATCCATGTCCTCATTCATAGCCCATCCCTCGTGTCATAAGATGTTCATCCTCTGTTGTACTTTCAGCGACTCCCTCACCTCATCCACAATCTTGCCGCATTCTCTAAGGGCAAGCAATCCTCGCGCTATCATCAAACTCAATTTCCTTGATGCCCTCTTTCGTAATCACCTTGACTGTCATCCCCTTGAAGTCGATAGGTAACCGCCGCTTCAACTCATCCGTACACATTCTGAGAACCTTCATTCCTTGCTCGAAATCAATATCAGGGTGGTGATGTTTATCGAGAATCGATAGACAGTAGTATTGTGCGTAGCCGTGAGCGGCATACGGAACCGGGGCAAGCGACGCCAGGTAATCGAGCCAGTATAATGAGGGCTTGTCGGTGATAGGATCGACACCGCCGAGAAGAAGGTTCACATTGTAGGGTTTGCGGGAGCGAAGGGATCTGGCTAGTTCACCACGAACGAAGTGTGCGACTGCAGAAGGAGAGAGATCGATGTTGTTGCGCATGGAATATAACTGAGCGTTGGCTTGGATGTACTCTGCGAATTGGACTGATGAGGTTGTGGTTAGCAGAATTCAGGTAGGTGGAAAGAAAGCTCATACTGGTATCTCCTGCCTCTCCAGAGAACGCCATCAATGTGTGTTGGTTTAGTGACCTCGTTTTGTCATCGGAAGCTTTGAGAATGGTAGCGCCTCTCATGGCAGCTTTTGAGGCTGCGATGATGGTGAAATCCTTGCCCGTCAATCCAAGCAAGACCTCCCTGTTAAAGAGAATGTTAGTAGGTGCTGATGGGCCTGAATTGGAGATTACATACATGTTGATGGTATTTGAGTTGTATGGTGAAGCCTCAAAGAATGGTGAAATGTATAATCAGCTTCGAAGAAAGGTGCTACTTGCAGATACCTACTTGGAGCTCCAACGCGTATAGCTCTCGGTGCCTCGTTGAATATGACGCTAACCCTTTTACAAAGTAGCGCGGAAACCTTAAATACCCTCACAATTGGGTCAATGGCGGAGTTTGGAGACTGCCAATGTTGGTACAGATTTGCTAAAAAATTACCTGCCGATTTACTTGTAGTGTTAAGTCTCCAGACTCCAATGCATCGCTGAAATATACTTCATCTCACACTGACCATATAAACTGTAAAAGTGAAGTTTCCAAAAATACCTACCAAAGAGCGCCATCACGTGCGGCCGCTCCAACTTTCGAAGCGGACCCCTGTCGCGAAATTTCCATCATCCAAAAATTTATTTTGGTAGAACATTTTTTTGCCCGTCCAGTCCCACTCCGACCGTTCCCTCCATTAACTGCCACAACCACCATGTCCTCGTTCTTCACAATCCCCAATGCTCAAAAGAAGCGCAAGCGTAATGATGCCCCCGATGTTCCCAAGAAAAGATTAGCTGCTGCGTCCAAGAATTCCGCGAAAGAGCCCAAGGCTGCGAAACGGCCGCAAAGAGATGAATCGATTTCTGGGAGTGATTCTGAAAGTGATGGCGACCAATTGAGGGATGATACGGATGAGCTGGCACTTACTTCGTCTGACGAGGAAGAGGAGGGTGGAGAGGAGGAGGAAACGGCTGCTGAGAGAAGGTTGAAACTGGCGGAAAGATATCTGCAAAATATTCGGTCGGAAGTTCAAGAAGAAGTTGGGTTCGATGCAGAGGAAATTGATCGAGATCTGATCGCCGAACGTTTACAAGAAGATGTAGCGGAGTCAAAAGGCAGAATATACAGGAAATTGGCAGACGAATTGAAGTTTGGAGAAGCATCGAATTGCTATTTCAAGAAAGACTCCGAGTCCGTTACGAGTGTCGCTGCTTGTGCGCCGTACATCTACACAGTGAGCAAGGATATGTGGTTGGTGAAATGGAGGATACAAGAGCTACCGCGGGATCAATACCCACAAAAGAAGGGAAAGAAGGGAAAGAAAAAGAGCAAGAAACCTACTCCACCACCGAGGAAGAAGCCAACTCTGGTGGCTTCTGTGCGGGGGAACAAACGCAAGGCGAAGGAAACAGCTTTTATGGGGCACACAGATACCATCCTTACAGTTGCCGCTTCGCAAGACGGAAAGTTCGTTGTAACGGGTGGAAAGGACTGCAAGATCATCGTCTGGAACGCAGAAACTCTCAAACCTATCCGAGTCTTCTCACAGCATCGAGACGCCGTCACTGGTCTCGCATTCAGAAGAGGAACAAACCAGCTATACTCAAGTTCCAAGGATCGAACAATCAAAATCTGGAGTCTAGACGAAGGCGCATATGTCGAGACTCTATTCGGCCATCAAGACGAAGTCGTAGACATTGCCGCTCTTGCGCAAGAACGTTGCATATCAGTCGGAGCACGAGACCGCACCGCTCGACTCTGGAAAGTCGTCGAAGAAACCCAACTCGTATTTCGCGGCGGCGGAGGCGAGAAAAAGTCCCGCCACAAATCCAATCCCAACGAACCCCGAACAATCGAAGGCAGCATCGATCGCATAGCCATGGTCGACGAAGAAATGTTCATCACAGGCGGCGACAACGGTTCGTTATCATTATGGACTATGCACAAAAAGAAACCCATCTTCACCATCTCCCTGACGCACGGCGTTGAGGAACCACTCAAACCAGACGAGTCTTCTGCAGAGGCAGATCCAGCAAACATAATCATCCCCCAACCACAACCTAGATGGATCACAGCCCTCACCACAATCCCCTACTCAGACGTAGTCCTAAGCGGCAGCTGGGACGGCGTCGTCCGCGCCTGGCGCATAAGCCCCGACCGGAAAAGCCTCGAATCAATGGGCGTCGTAGGGCGCCTAGCAGACGTCTCCATGAACGGCACCTCCACTCCCGAAAATCACGCACCAAAACCCGACTCCCAAACTCCCGCCCGCGGAATCATAAACGACATCGCAGTCTTCGAGCGCGGCGACCGCGGCAAAGACGGGATCTGCATCGTTGCCGCGGTGGGCAAAACGCACCGCATGGGCCGGTGGCAGGTGATGGCGTCGGGGAGGAATGGAGCTGTGGTTTTTGAGGTTGAGAGGAAGGCTCTGAGTAATGGTGTTAAGGCGCTGGAAAATGGGAGTGGGAGCGCGGCGGAAGATGAGTTGCGGTGATGCGGCATGGAAATGGCGTTTGAGGGGTACAAAATAATGAGATATCAGTGCCTGTCTAAGGGCTGTGTTACTGATGGGCGGGTATGTCATGTTACTTGTGTATACGTATTGTATGTACGAACATAGAGCAGATATTCTACTCACTCTTGAATGAGATATTTTGTTCATAGCTTGATTGTTTGCTGTCTGTCTGGCTGCATGGCCTGTGATGCTGTGTGCTTGATTGATTGTGAAAGATGTCTGACTGTTCGTTGCTCTACCTACCTTTTTTCTGTCAAATCAAGTGGCGAAGACTTCTTTTCCAGATATTAAATGACCCTAGACGTCCGCTTCCCCCTCTTACCCTTTCCCAGTCAAATCTCTTGCATAGACTTCTTTCCCGGATGTCACTTAGACTTTGACTTCCGCTTCGCCCTCCTTTGCTTTGGCGGGGTGAGGCAATTTCATCAATACATCCGTAGCTGTCTTGTGGTTCGCTGAATGCATCTTTCCTCGCACAGGAGGTTATGTATTTGCCTTTAGTGCACCTTAGATGCACATGAGAAGTTTCTGATCTGGTCTCATTCTCTCTTAAGTTGGGCTACTGATCTCCCTCGAGGGCTCCCCATATCAACAAGTAAAAATTTAAATCATTTACACACAAAGTTGCACATCAAATCACCTCAGCACCAAAAATGTGTTTGCCAACTCCCTGGTCTTTTCAATTTGCCAGCATGGTATCATCGACTAGCGCTACAATTACAACTACTCTATACCACAAGCACCCCCGGATTCAAACCTCGCCCCCTCCCTAGGCTTTCCCCTTCCCCTTCCCCACCGGCGTCCTCCTCCTCTCCCAAACCTGCAAGTAACTCTCCCCAAGATACAACAACTCCCTCTGCCCTTCCTCCACAAACAAATCCTGAATGACCTTCCACTCCCCCATAGACCCACTCCCCCCCTGTCTCACCTGCACCTTCCACGTCCTCTTCTCCGCATCCTCATCGGCGCTGCCCCCCCGCACCGCCTCATGCACCACGTTCGCGACCAAATCATACCAAATCGGCTCTCCCGGCCGCGCATACTTTAGATCCGGCTCGATATACGGGGACATGTCCAGATTGCGCGCGTCGAAGGTGACGATGGTGGGGTTGCGTTCGTCGACGAATTTGTTCTTGCTGAAGCGCTTGATGTGGAAGAGGAGGTATGGTGGGAGGGGGTGCAGAAGGCGGTAACGTTTGCGTGTGTTGAGGTGTTCTTGGGCTTTGATGCCGTCGTATTTGGAGAGGATGGAGGTGAGGGGGACTTGGGGGATGATGTTGCGTTCGAGTTCGTCTTGGAAGAGAGGAGCGGCGGGGAGGTCGAGGGTTAGGAGCATGAATCTGCTGACGTCGGATTTGACATCTGCGTCTTCGAAGCGCAGGCGGTCACCGGCGTCGGCTTTGGCAGTGATGGCTTGTGATTCGACTTTTAGCTTTCCTTGGAAGATTTGTTGGATGACTGAGGAGCCGGGCTTGGTTTTGGACCCGCCGAGACAGAGATGGAGGTTGTTGAGGAACCAGGATAGGAAGTCGACGGGATCGGATTGAGTGGTTAGGGTGAACTTTTTGTTGGATTTGAGGGAGATTTCTTGGAGGAGTTCGTGCGGCGAGACATGCGATTTGAAGGCGCGAGGATTCCATATCTTTCTGAAGAGGATTGATACTCGCTTTATGAGTTCTGGTTTGTTGCTAAAGTTCTCCAGAAGGAAGAAGTTCCGCAGCGGGGGGACGTGAGACAGTGCTTGTATTATTACATTGAAATAGTCGTTGTCTTTGATGTTGTTCATCCCAACGAATCCAGGTATGTATTCTTTTCCGGACAGAGTCCACGACGTTTTTGTCTCGCGATCCATTGCCATGACTTGCTCTTTCGTGTATGTAGGGTCCGATACGAATTTGATGTCATCCAAACTCTTGTTTCGAACCTCGTAGCCTTCGGGCAAGACATAGACCTTTTGGGTCTGCATGTTGATAAACACATGATGTCCGACTTCAAGAGCATGGAAATATGCATGCGACTTCGTCCCCCTTCCTTGATAGTACTTTCCGCACACAAGACACGCATATACATTGATATTCGAAAGGGTAACCGAGCATAGTTTCTCGAAATCGAAGTCCAGAACACTGCGGTTTATCGTATCCAGGTAGAGGTCATCATACCCTTCAATGGGACCAGTCTGCCGCACAACAGGCGCAGACAGTTCCTCCTCGTCATCTTCTTCTATCTCACGCCCCTGTGTCTCTGTGCCTTCTTCCCTCTCCTCTTCCATTTGTACAGGCTGTGGTTCAACCGTTCTTTGACGTTTGGGGGTCGGCTCGGCTTCCAAACTCGACCCATTCCTGCTTTCTGCATCATCAGGGCTTATGGCGCCATTTGCAGAGTCGTTGTTTCGATCTTTGCGCTTTCTGGTAGGTATATCCATAGTCGCTAGTCCGGGCATGATGAATTGAGAGCTCTCGATTTCCCTCAGAATTTCTGCCTCTCGGTCGTTGCAAGGGAAGCTCGCTTGGTGATGAATTTACAGCCTTGCGCTAAGATATTTTTTTGGGCATGAGGCTAGCCTCCATAGCCAAGGTCTGGAACCACAACATCACATCACCATAAGCAGACAACACAACCAGCACGTCTATCTCGTGTTTCGGACTAATGTCGTCGAATTCGACGTTCTCCGTGATGGATTTTGGTAGAATTGGTTCTTGTTAAGGGCGGTGCTTGATGTCAATCCAAGACCAGCATTGTCCTGCGATCTTGTGTTTTAGAAATGATCTGCCTCCCATGGGCAGAACCTAACCGTAGCTTCCAGTTATTCTGGCAAGCTTTTCCAGCAATCCTCCGAGGCAGTAGAGGCAGTCTGAATTGATGCTGCTTCAACTCCGCAACTCAGTTCAGAAACCAGCCGCATAAGTCAATGTTCACGTCTCCATGTATAGGTGTTATGTATCCTTCCTCCATCTACGTCGCAAACTGTTTGGGACCAAGAAGCTGCACCTGTCTGATCAAGGTTTGCTTCCAAATTCTGAATAATTTGCCGCCGTTTGCACACTCTGGCACATTGACAGGTCTTTTCCATAGTCACGGGTGAGCAACACAACCTTTTTTCTTGCAGTACTGCCATTCCACCACCCTTACGTTCTACCGACCTTGAAATTTAAATTCATGTCTCTAATTCTATCCATATCCATACCTTGCTGTTCATCCAGACATGCGCCATCAAGCCACTGGGGTTGGTCCCTGATGAGCGTTCGCAGGAAAACAATCCAGTTCTGCGTACTTCTGAGGAGATGGCCCCGGCTGCGTTGCTGAGGAGTATGAAACTCTTAAGAAGTAAGAGGTGATTTTTCAATTATCTATCCAAGTTGGAGCTTCTTCTTCTATTAGGTACGCTCAATTAAAAACTTCCAAAGCTCGCAGCATCCCAGAGCTCTGCTTCCTCCTCTTGCGATCACGTGCTCCATTATGTCCATGTTGCCGTTGTGGCTACAGTTCATTCTAGTTAGCCCGCACCTCCCACATTTTCTACGGAAGCACCGCCCTCTTGAAACCTTACTGGGGCGGCCATTCAATTCACGAGGGCAGTGTTTGCATGCAAATTCTATTTTAGACACTACACAACTTGCGCTCCCGGCGCCCGCCAAGCCTGTGGTGCGCCAAGTGGGGTCAGGGACTCGCCTAATGCATTACGCCTCACTTCACCTGATTGGTACAGTAGACGTCTAATGATCGTGGGAGAGGTTTCTGAGATACTATTCGCTCCGGAAGGCTGTTCTTCATGAATTTCAAAGGTATGGCATTTCACGAGTGTTATTCTTGCTGCGCACATGGTTGGGGAAGTCGACGACTAAATGTCGTCTTCTGGTCTAGGCCATCACTGCTCTGCGCTTTCACATTGCAATTTCACCTCTACGTAGTCTCTCAAGTCCAAGAGGAGGATTTCTGCTCTGGAGGAATACTTCTGTGTCCTTTTTTCGGTGATGTCATGTCGTTGCCAGTGAATAACGAAGAGTTCCGCATCTCCATCGCTCCCACTGGCAGCGACCTCAATCTCCCAATTCTAAACCGCGCAAAAATACATTCCGCATCCCTGTACATATCAAAAACTTGGTTCTCTCGACTTCTACAGCATGCGGCCAATGAGAAGCCCTTCAATTGTTGAGAGGATCCCGCCTCAGAGTCATCGATTATTCGGGCGGGCGGAGGGACGATACTATTCACTACATTCTTGCAGCCGGTGAACGGTGAACGGTCCACGAAAACGAATTTTACTTCTGTAAGAAAGGATTCAATACGAACGAAATTTCCCAAGCGGCAGCAAGTATTTCTAGGAAGCAGAATCTGTGGAACGAATACGAAACGAGCGGTAATGCCAATGGTACGTTCCATGTCCTTGAATAGAAAATTCGTAGGGTACTTTTCGTCGACCATCGGACGTGGAGCGAGAAGCATGACGGGGACTGGGTGGTATTGAACAATTTCACATATTCACTTCTTTTGTTGAGAGATTGTTCGAAACCAAATGGCGTTTTCATTGTTCTTGTCTCGGCCCGAGTCCTCATAATACTGTATTGTGTGAGTCAAAGGTGAGGTGTGGGTGGTGGGAGTGAATGATATTAGATATCTCGGCGTCAACGCAGTTGATGAGGTATTTTCCGTTGTCCCGGAAATTCCAAATCCCCCGCCGAGTCCTCTGGTTTGTTTTTCTTGTCGATTGCTTATGCTACGTACTGCCACGCACAGTTGCGTACTGGTACCGTTCGAGTTCTGAGATCACATTGATTATGCTGTGAGTCTGGGAATATTGCTACAGTGTAGGTTTCGTCAGGAAGTCCATGGGAGAAACTCCCAATCCCAATAACTTCCTAAACTCCCTCTTGGCTCCGTTCACCCGTTACCTACTTTTCGTGGCTGAAGACATTCACTCTTATGGGAAATTTGACCAAGTAGCAAATGGTGGAACTCATGGAAGTTGGTCTCTTGCGGAAAACGGCACACCCGTATCTCTCCGCACTGGGAACCTTGATTGTAAAAGTTCTCTCCGGTTCTATAGCTGCAAATTATACTAGCGCCATACTCATATTGACGTCTGAGTGGTTGCCAGGTCGCCGACAGGTGAACGAACAGTGAATATACAGTGAATATCAAGCCCGTTGAGTCACAAACAATACGAACAAGGAAACCACACGGCCTAACTCTCGGGATACGAATTTCGTATTCGGACAGAGTAGAGGTTATAAGGAATCGATTCCCGCCCTTTGTTTTCGAAACAGTTTCCCATCCAGCGTTCACAGTGACTATCAAATCTCGACGACGACGACGACAACACTACCACTCTTCTCGAGCAGCCAAACTGAATTAAATCTGTACGACAGCATTTCCACTCTTTCTTCTAGAAGAACCATAACATATTAAATTCCAAACACGACAGTCACCACTCTTCTCCATCAACGATACACCATTAAATCTCCACGACAACACACCTACTCTTCTCCATCAACCATAACACATTAACTCTCTCCACGACATTCCCACTCTTCTCCAACTATCCCACGACAAACGGCATTGTCAAGGCAAGAGCATGTAAGTCAAACTTCTTCGATTTCTGAATTGGTGTTAATATTTGGAAGTCACTCGAGAAGAACCGAGTCACCGAATTAAACCCACTTCTACTTAAATTTACGGTGAGTGCATCATATTGCTTTACAAATATTCTTCGCATTCTTTTTCTGGACTATTGACTGACATGAGCTTGTGATCTTGAGACCTTAACTCGCACGTCTCAAAATGGAGAACCAACCCAACTACACCGAGCGGTTCACCAACACTGAGCAAGCACCAAGGGCGGCATCGCCCGAACTCAATTGTAAGTTTTCATGCTCCCTTCTTCCTGTTCCCTCGTCACTGCGGGACGGAATTCTGGCAGAAAACGATTTTGAGAAACATCAATGTACTTGGTTGCTGTGGTGCCCAAACGTTGGAAAGATTGCATGAAAACGAAAGCACTGCTGACCCTTGTCGCAGCCACACCTGAAGAGATTCGTAGGCGGCCAATCAAACCGTTGCCGGCCCGGCGAGCTGCCCCAGCATCACCATTTGCCCCTCGCCCCCGCAGACCCCAGACCCGACCCACAACCTCCTCCCTCTCCCTTCCCGCACCTTCACCAGCAAGCCTTCCCGTACCTCCACCGGCAAGCCCTCCAACGCCCTACACACCCGACTCTACACCAGCCTATGATACCATCGTAGGTTCATCGTCGCAAGCACTCCCATCGCTTCCGACGATTCCCATCGCAGCATCAAGCGAGGGTACCTCACTGGTATCCTCGTCTTATTTCTCAGCCGCTGGCGTGACAGAGGGATACTTACCACCAAAGTATCGCGGTCAAGATCTCGCGCCAGCGGCAGACTATGCTAAGATGGCCAAAGGTGTGTTCGCGGCGCGTTCGTCTCCCCGTGGTTCAAAGACCGACCCAGCGACACCCAGTTTGTCGGCTCAGCTTGACGCAATTCACGCGGCCAAAGCACAGAGTCCGACAACTATGGGCGGTTCAGGGGCCCGGGAGTCGGCGCGAAATGCTGAGCTCCTAAGACAGCTCAAAGAGGCCAGGCGGGAGGTGCAGTCACTGAAGACAGAAAATGCTGCAGAGAAGGCGAAATCTCTGGAAGCATTGAGTCAGTTGGCTGCGTCGAGAGAGGAGGCGGCCCGATGGGAGAGCAAGGTGGATGTTTTGAACGTTGAGTGGATTGAAGTAGAACTCCTGAAGGGGCAGGCGGAAAAGGAGAAGAAAAAGGCGGAGGAGGAAGTCCTTGCCCTCCGAGCGACCCTCAACCGGGAAACCGCGGAACATCAACAGGCGCACGATGCTTTCCTCAAAGGACTTCGTGAAGTTTCTGCTGAGCGCGACAATTTCCGGGAGCAGTTAGCCAGCGCCAACACCCAGCTTGTCAACGAACGCAATGCCGCTAATGCTAGTGCCGGCAGTCATTGGACTACGATACAGCAGAAGAGTTGCGATATCGATTCTTTGCAACGCACCATCCACGCAATGCAAGAGAGCTTCGACAGCGAGGTGAAAGCCAAGGTGGACTCAGAGGTCGAGCGGGTGGTCAGGGAGAAGGAACAAGAAGCTTTGCAGTGGGCTGAAGAGCAGAAAGCGAAGTGTGGAGAGGAGTACAGGTTAGAATTTTCGCAAGCCGAGCGCATCTGGTCAGGACGTCTTGAGGAAGCCAATGCTGCAAAGCAGAAGGCTGAGTCAAACCTGGCTGACAAGGTTTCTGAGTCTAGCAGTCTCAGGAATGCCAATGCCAAGCTACGTGCGAACCTTTCCGAAATGCGTTTCGAACATGACAAGGAAGTTGTCAGACTCATGGACAGACTTCAAAAGGCTGAAGCCTCAAAAATGTCGACCGCATCTCCCACTACTTCGGCCTCAACTCGCCAAACTCCAGCCGCAGTGGAGCCTGCAAAGGTTCAAACTGTCGATCGGATGGAGTTTAAGGTAGAGGACCTCGAAAGCCAGCTGAAGAATGCAAAACTGGAAGCAATGTATGCGAAGGAGTTGCAACAGCGCGATGCTCAGAGTCTCCGACTCGAGAGGAGCCAGTCTTACCGTTTACGCCAAACCATTGTGAGACTGGAGATGAGGATCTCTGAGCTCGTGTCTACTAACGGCACCATGGACAAGACGATTCGTGAGGTTCGCAAGAGCCATGACACTCTTTCGGAGGAAGCACGAACTCGGACGGACATGGTTGCGCAACTCCAGAGCGAACTAGACGATACCAAAGCCAACTTGGAAACCCAGCTTGCAGCAGTTAGCAAGCAGTTGAGAAACACCAAACTGCTTCTCAAGGTTGCGCGCCAAGCCCGTGGGGCTGAAGCAACCATTCTTGAGGAGGAGTTATCTCAGCCTGCTCCCCTGCCACAAGCTCCGCTACGAACTCGCGAGCCGACCCTGGAGGAGAAAATGGAGAAGCTGTTCAACGATGACAGCCCTCTACCTCCAAGATCGGTCGTTCCAGCGGCCACAGTTGTTCTTCCCGTTCTTGTGTCTGTCGCTACGCAGACTGATGTTGTGCCCGCTGCCCCTCCCAAGGTCTCGGGCGCTCAAACTGCCAGTACCCAGACAGAGTCTACTGACTCTGTTCGGGAAGCAGTCCCTGTTGTCTCGAGATCGGCTTCATTGAGGTGGCCAGCGCGGTTGAGAAGCATCGATTTACGACTCGTCTTTTCAGTCGTCCTCCTTTTCAGCATCTGCGCCAGTTTTTGCTCTGTTGTCGATTTCATCCAGAGCATTCCGCAAGCCTATTCGCTGAGTTCTCTGGCGGCATGGGCGGTTTAACCGCGCCCTGGCCGTCTCACAGCACAGTGGCTTGATCGCGAATGGCAAAGATTGTTGACTTGGTTGTTCGAATAGATGCTTGGATACCTGCCCATTCGTCCTTTCCACCTTTAGGTGGAAAATGATGGGTTTCTTGGTGTTCCTGCGTCTGCTTTCTCCATATCTTACCGGTATCGTGCTCGCTATAAGTCATCGATTCGGTTCTGCGTCTGCATTTCCTCAGCTTCTTTCTCCCAGGATCTCCTTCTGCTTCTTCTTCTTCTTTTCTCCCAAGGGTCTACCGTTGCATCGCGCTCCCGAGAAGGCGTCGAACCGGTTCTTCTATTAACGAATTTTGGTCAATTCCTACTGTTGTGGTCCGCTCCCGAGAAGGCCCGACCGCAGTCCAGGATTTATATCTCATTATTTGGCAAACCACACTGACTTGTGCGCTCGAGACGACAACAAGCAGTCCATGGTATTAACAACCCCTCATCTGTGCTCATGAGAAGGCATCAGTATTGAGGAGGTTCTCTTATTCGTCAATTCACGACATAGTTTAATGTCTCTAGAAGACATCAAGCTCCCCGTCGTTGTGAACCAGCTTTACTGGCATTTCGCTCCATGCTCCCTAGAAGGCATTGGATCCAGTTTCTGGCTAACTACCTCTTATTCGACAATCCACGACATAGTTTGTGCGCTCTAGAAGACATCAAGCTATCCGTCGTCATGACCAACCTTGCTGGCATTTCGCTCCGTGTTCCCTAAAAGGCATTGGATCCAGTTAACGTTGAGTCATCCGTCAATGATCTGATCGACTTGCGCTCCCGATAAGGCAACAAGCCGACCCCCAGATCTTACTCTACTTCCATGACATCCTTGGCCATTCTGCGCTTCCGATAAGGCAACAGATGGTTCCAGAGCCATGTCTCGACAATCACCCGGCAACTGTGCGCTCTAGACGACATCAGTTTGCTCACGGGTATGACAACTCCCTAGCATCTCACTGCTCAAGTCTCCTCGACAACACTCGCCATCTTGCGCGCTCGATAAGACACCAAGTGGCTCCATTGTCCGCTCCAAACTCTCCACAATCTATCCTCGCTACTATGCTCTCTAGACGACATCAGTTAGCAAATGGATCACGACAGTCCTATTCAATACCTTCGACTTAGCACCACTGATCTTTCAACATTCAGAACCAGACCGTAAACCCTCCGCCGTTGGTAGGGGATTCTTCTCTCGGTTCGCGACCGAGCATTAGAAGAATTGGAAGTCTGAATTCTGTTTCGCAAACCCGCATACTTTTGTGGGGAAGATCTACCTTCGTCGCCTTGGGATACGCCTCCTCCTTGACTATCCCAGTAGGACTCCTCTTGATTGCTGGAACTTTCGGAGTTTCCGCCCACCTCTCACGTGAGACTGCTAGGTCATGATTCGCCTCCTCCCGGATCTTGACACTGCCCTACTCCTCTTACTACTTCACGTGTATCATCGTGTCTCCTCAGCTGACGTCTGGTTTCACGTGTACACTAGACATCACCACCTTCTTTTCACGGTCGTCCTCCTCAAACGATCTATGGTGATCGATCTGACAAACCTTCTCGCTTGCTTTCCGCTTCGCTGCATTCCGATGTGCACCATCCCTAGCCCTTACACTTCTCAATGTCCATTACTTAATCATCACTTGGACGATTTGCTCAGGATGCATCACATCAGCCAGCAAACCCACTTCTCGCTGCTTGCCACAAGCACCTTTAACACTCTGGCCTTCTAACACTATGGGCTTCTTTATCGGCGTCCATAACTCTTCTATTGCTTGGACAATTTACTCTGGATGCATCACATCAGCCATTCAGCCACCTCTCTCTGCTTGCTACAAGCACTTCGGCCTTGAAGTCTGAAAAAATTTAATCATTCTTCTAACATCTGGCCTTCTTTCTCGACGTCCATCACACCTTCACTACTCGGACACTTACTCTGGATGGATCACATCAACCATCCACACCACTTCTCACTGCTTGCTACCAGCTTAGCACCACTGCTTACTGCCAGCTTGACACCTTCTCACTGCTTGCTACCAGCTTAACACCTTCTCACTGCTTGCTACCAGCTTGGCACCACTTCTTACTGCTTACTGCCAGCTTGAAAACCACTTCTCACTGCTTGCTACCAGCTTGGCACCACTTCTTACTGCTTTCTGCAAGCACTTCAGCCTTAGAGTCTGAAAAACCAAATCATATTCTCCTTCTAACATTTGGCCATCTTTCTCGACGTTTATTTCCCCTCAATTACAAGCCCACCTCACACTCTTTCCGAGATCTACTCGGTCAAACACACAACTATCTCAACATCAAGGCAATGACTCTTTCCAAACCCAGTCGTTTGATTCCTTCACCCACGCCAAGATGGAGACAACTATTTCCGAGAACTACTCGGTCAGTCACACAACACCACCTCATTTTCGAGGTAACGGCTTCCTCCAAGACCAGCCGTTTAATCCTCCAATCTTCCATAATCGAGACAACAACTCCGTCCGAGATCTGCTCGGTCAAACACCCCATATCACCCCGAGGTCAAGGTGACGGCTCTTTGCAAGATCCACTCCGTTGCTCCTGTAATCTACTTCAACGTCGAGCAAACCACTCTCCAAGATCTACTTGATTAACCATACCATTCCACCTCAGCACCAGGGCAACAGTTCTTTCCAAGGTCCACTCTGTTGCTCTGCACATTACTCATCTTGTCGACTAACCACCCAGTCTCCCTTGACGTCGTGGAACACCCACTCTAGATCAGCCTGTTGGCCCCTTCAAGCCACCTTAACATCACTATGGGAGCTTCCTCCTTGACCTCGTGGCAACAGCCCTCTTTAGATTAGCCAGGTTGGTCCTTCAAGCCACCTCAACATCACGATGACGCGTTTCTCCATGATCTACGCTGTTCATCCACTCAACTTACCTCGACATCAAAACAACAGCTTCTTTCAAGGTCTACTCTGTTGGTTCACGCAGTTCACAACGTGTCCTCACCGTCTAGAAGCATTCGAGGACCTTGGTCTCACGACCGTCACACGTGCTAGCAAGGAGTTCATCTACCCTCAAACTGGACCAGTTTCGAGCACTCCTAACGCTAGTACAACAACCATATGCGCATCGTCACTGCGACTCAGCAGACTTCAGTCACTCCCATCTCACAAGACTGTCAAACCACTTCCCGACTTCCAAAGTCCTTCGACGATGTCCGCATAACCCAAACCAAACCCCCTCAACCACCACACCACCACTTCCATCTCACCAAAACAACCGACCATCAATCGACCAACCACCACCACCGATCACGCAAGTAGGACCCTCTCTTCAGGGAGCGGTCCCACTTCACAAGCTCACATATCTGGAAATCGACCAGCACACTGAATCGTCCGGCATTGCGCCCGGCATTCGACTCAAGATAACCTGCGTTCCTACCAGGTCAAGAGTCCAGGTCCCCTGTGGACTTGGTGTAAGCTGAGTGCGAAAACCACCATCTTCTTTATGGAGACAGGATACTTCACCCCGCGTCTGGGAGTCGAGTATGAATGTGATTAAGGTTTGTGTGCCGTGTTCTCTGGCGGTAACTTCTCCGGGTACCACGTCCGGGCTGGAGAGGTTCAGATGATTGTAGTCGTGTTTTTTTTGGGAGTGGATGGGGCGGGGTGGGAGAGAGGTGGGGGAGGGATGGGGTTTGTGGAGGGGTGAGGAGGACTTTGGGGGGAGGGTTTTGGTACTTGTGATCGTGATGAAGAGGATGTATTTGGCCTGGGTTGTTGTTGTGGATGCCCTCAAGGCTGTTGGCTGTGCTGTTCTTGTCTGGGAAGGATGGTGTTTGGTTTTCATGGATGATGTTTGGTGTTCATGGATGGTGTTTACTGTTCAAGGATGGTGTTTGGTGTTCATGGATGATGCATAAAATGCATTTGGAGGATAGTTTAGACAGGCTCTTCAGAGCCATTTGGAGTTATGTTGTTTAGTTTTAGGAGTCATGGACTCATCAGTGGTTTTATGATACCCAGTTGGAGGTTTATTCAGGTGTGTGGTTTGGCATGGTGCCTACTGCTTTGGAGTTTGGTTTTTTGTAGGAGCTTGATGATACGAAGCTGGTGGTGGTTGACTGGTTACTTGATTTGGCATGATACCCTTTTTGTATGGTGGAGTTATTGGTTACAAAAGTTTTTGCTTCTTTTTCTTTTCTTTTTTCATTGTTGTTAGAGTTACTTTATTTCCTGACGTCCATCGAGGCGCAGTGTTTAGGATAGATTCTCCACTCCATTTTCTAATGATAGAACATTTCCACTCTTACGTCTTTGCTTGCTGGTGACTGTGAAAACGTGTGAGTGTGTGTTAGGACTATGCTTTCGCCAATTGGAGAATACGAGGTGTAAGAGCTTACGGTCTTGTCCGCGATGCTGTGAGAGCGACGAGTCCGGAGAACTTGTGGGATGTAGAGCTAAGTGGATTGATTCTACCGAAATGCAGGCAGCGAAAACGTCACAGAAAGATCTCTGAATACATTGAAATTACTCCACGTGATAGTCTCGGCGCGCTCACAGTACACAGCTATCCCCAGCTACCCCGCCGATAAGTTCAATCAATTGAAGCATCTCCCCGGGACCCCTACCCCGCCCAAATCCCTCGACCTTGATTTAGTAGTCATACTCGTAGCAAAGGTATCCACCCTGCACGTTAACCACATCGATAATCTGAACATCAGGCACGATGTCCGCCACACTCAGAACATACTCCAGAGACGTCTCAACATAGCCTCCCTTAGGAGCAACATAGCCCTGCTCCGCAAGGTACGTAGTGTTCAAGCTATTGCCGCTGATATCGAACATGCGGGACTTGGCGTCAGCTTGTTGCCACTGCCACCAAACACGGTCAATGTAGTTGTGGTGCAAGTAGAAAGTTGGATCGCCAGCCGAACAGTCGATATCGGCCATCTAGTGATTGTGGTTAGCATACATCGGAATAGAGGGGTTCAGAATTAGGGGCACGTACCAAGCCACCGACGGATACATGGCCAGCCACGTGAGGACCGTCGGGGTACACGACCATGCAGTTGAAGAAGTCATAGTACGTGTCGTATTTGGTGCAGCTCTCCACGGCCGCTGAAGTCATGTTGGGCATCTGTTGCGGCGACCACTCGCGGTAGTAACAGTAGTCGGTATTCTCTAGCAGAGGACCAATGTGCTCGGTTGTGTTGGCAAAGACACCATCAACAACACATGAGTCGGAAGCTCGACCATTGCCTCCAAAATGATCGGCGGTCCACATGTCGGATTGGTAGAGGTTGCCGGCGTCGGCGTCTTTGGCTTCGTCCCACCAGGGCATTGGGCCTTTGTAATTGCATTCCGTACGGAGCATAGTCTCGTGAGTGTGCATGAAAAGTCTGTGCCATGGAAGGAATTGTCCCTGAGAAAGTCAGTTGTGTTTTCTTGTTCGGGATGATCTCAACTTACCACGTTGTGGATGACGTCTTGGACAAATACACCATCAAGAGTCACATTTGTCTTGGAACGGTGAAGTGCCTGCAAGTCAGAGAATCTGCTGGTAACACCGTTGAGAGTAGTCTGGGCGGGAAGGGCCATTAAGCAAAGCTCCGCTTTGAGATAGGCGGTTTTCTGGGCAGCTGACAAGTTCCTCCACTCTTTCCGAACAGAGATCTTTTCGGGGGTACATGTACCATTGTAGAAGTGGAGGCCATCAGTCGATGATTCCTTGTGTTGCTGCTGGATAGGAATAGAGGCCGCAGAAGCAGCCGTGGCGCCGAGAACGGCGAAGGCAGCAGCTTGGGCGAACTTCATTGCTTTGAAACTGTACAAGAACAAAAAGAGAAAAAGTAATAAATGAATGTGTTGCTGCTGCTAAGTATGCGAAAGCGCGAAAGGAAAGAAAAGAGCGAATGAGAAAACACGATGAACCGGTAAACATGTGAGAACTTCATCTTTTCTTTATACACGCCCGACTTTTGGACTTCCTCTGTGCTTCTTCGGACGCTGGTCTTCGAAAGTAAAATTGGTGATAAGATCCACTGCCATTGGAGGGGCGTGGATCGTAGCGTACGTAGACTCTAGCGCCGGCGTTCATTTTCTTTCTGCGCTGGAAGGGCTGCGGCACTATCGTGAGTGTTTTGGATGGTTGTGCCTGGGTTGAATTGTTTGAATGACTTCCCACCCGCTCTGCCAAGAAAAGCTCATCTTAAAACGGATTGTCCCCGCCCCACACATTGCGTTGACGTTGACAAAAGACTCCTTTCGCCGCAACACCGACAACACGATGCAAATCCTTCTAGAGTTCAACACCGAAGCTTTTCTCGGTCACACCGAAGGGACTCTACAGCAAAGATTCAGAATCATGTGGGTGTGGAGGGGCAATTCAATTCCTTTCGTGGAGAGGAGTAGAAGAGGCGAATCTAATAAACCCGCGTCTGGAAGGGTACTCCTATCAGGTTTTGCGGCATCCATATTGCTCTGCACCTTGATCATAAAGCTCCATATCCAGTTGGCAGTTTGCGCGACCATTTCTGATTTGTTTCTACTCGTACAAGCGATTTGAAAAGGACTGGAGAGCAGTTCCAGCAGAGAAACAAAATAGCCGAGTCGGGTCAGAAGCCCACTTCCTGTCTTATCAAAGTCAACGCGAACACCGGGAAGGGTTACGTGGACGTTTTCAGAAGAAACACCTTCTCACTCGAAATTTCTGCAAGCGCCAAAACCAGAACTATGGAAGTACTCATTGCGCGAATCAATCCAGTTAAGATTTATGCTTATCTCGGGCATGGAGTATACAGCAGGGACGGTTACTGTAAGGGAACCCTGGATCGATTGGGTATTTGTAAAATTAGATAAGATAAGATTGAAACACTCCACCCAGCCCTGTGGGTAGCCGCGTAGCACCTAGGGAGTGAGAGTGGGGGGCTAACATTTCGGGACCGAAGCTACATTGAGGCTGACGAAGAACAGTGAAAGGGTTGACCGCCTATGACGGGTTGTCTTCGCTTTCTTCCCCTCGTCAACTCTAAGTTATGTATGTATTGAGGAAAGGCTGCCAGTGCGACCCAGCCGGTGTCGAAGGTTATGTCGGCATGGCTCCATCATCAAACTACACGAACTCTCAATCCTTTCCACGATACCGGGTACGGCGAGAAGAAATCATGAAACTGTAAGATATCCTCCTCCTCCGTCTCAAACAACTCCAGATCGAAGCCCTCTACCAACTTCGCGACAGTAATGTAGATCTCTGCATATGCAAGACTGGTATCGTGATTAGCTTCTCTCTTCTCGACCAAAGGAGCGATGTTGGCCTACTTTATGCCGAGACAAGACCTCGATCCACGCCCAAAAGGTACCAAGTACTTCTCCAACCGTTTTCGTTCAGCAGGATCTAGCCAACGCTCTGGTATGAAAGACTTGGGATCATGGAAGATAGTAGGGTTCTCGTGGATAAACTTTTGCGTTGTGCTGACTGGAGTCTGGGACATAATTAGGAAAATATCGTGTGAGGATGTGTTTGCTGACTCACTCCTTTGGGAATCAGATATTGCTTGTATTGTAGAGCATCCCGTAGATTCACACGTGGAAGTCGACCTGCTGCCCCCGTTGATATTCTGAACTTTCGTAAGTTTATCACCTGAAGAGTAACCTTAACCATCAGAGACATACCGTAAAGACTCGAGAATGACGGCCGACTGTTTTCGTCAGTGATTGTCTTGCATTCAGAGGTTGGTGGCTATTTGCTTACGAGGTATGGAAGACGCTGCAGGTCTTGGTATTCCAGCGCCCCTCCTTTGCTTTCACGAGCATCACTAAGTTCATCCTTCAATCTTCGTAACTTTTCCGGGTTCTTGAATAAGTAGAAAGTGATCACGCTTAACGTATGACCAGTCGTTTCCGTTCCAGCTCCAACAAGCCCTCTTGCTTCCAGAGCCAGTCGACCCAGGGTTTTGTCATTCTCTGCAAGATCAGGTGAGCTCAACATCTGGGTTATAATGTCACTGCCCTCTAAACCATTCTTTTTCCTATCAAGATGAAGCTGGAAAGATGAATTCACTGTTGCATTGATATTCTGGGTTGGTATGAGCAACAAGGACTCTTCCATCACGACTTCATAGTACACTTACATCAAAGAAATCCAAAACGAATACACCATCAGGATTCATGATGTTCACGAGTGATTTCGGAATTGCCTCAAGTAGCGGCAAGACAATCTTAAAGTGTCTATGCCACAATCCAATCTCGGGATAAGTTCGCAGCGCGGTGTGAAAAGACGCCGCAAAGTCCGGGGATACCAAGAGATCAAAAGATTTATGGAATGCAAATTCAGTCACCACGTCCGCTGTTAGAGCTTTGAATGCATTAGTTAGATTCGTTATTTCCCCCGTCTTTCTCGTCGCTTCGAGTCTGGAGCATAATTTTGACGATAGTCTGGATAAGGTGGGCAGGAAATCGAAGATATGCTCTTGGGAGAAGTACACTTGTTGGGCCTTCCTTCGACACCGGTGCAGATCATGATTTGAAGTGCCAAAAGCCGTATCTGCGGTGTCTACAAACCGGTAATACCAACCATATTTGTTAGGGCGTGAGCTAATCTTATATGCCTCATTCCAGTCTGGATCGTTCACATGTATTTCCCAAGGGCTGATGCGAATGATTGGTCCTAGAGGATTTTAGTTAGTGTCAAAGACCTAGATGATCCTAATCACCATATTCCTGGTGCATTCTCTCAATTTCCGTCCAGTATCTTCCTCGTTTCCAGCAGTCATAGTATGATTCGTACAAGCCAGTTGCAGCTGCAAGTCTTCGTCCAGGGATCGATGCTAACGGGCTGAATACCAATCGATACACGACAAGAATTGCACAGGAAGCCAGGGAGATGCATGACCCAAGAATAAAGAAAGACATTTGACGGCAGTATCAAAACCTGTGCGATTCTTGGTAAAGTTATGCTGTTGCAAATGATGATACTCGAGTAAAGGTGGTTGAAAGACAAAACTTGAGTCGGGTGCCCCGCGGTCAGCACTAGAGACAAATCAGGAAGCTACACCCCGCCTTTGGTGTACCACACCATTTCTTATCTAGAATGATATAGGTCAAGGAGCACTGAGGCTTTCCCAATGTCAGTGTCCACTTCGGACTTTTTGGTCCTCCATCGTAGCCGCATCTGCAGTTAACTTGCTAGGCGACCAGTCATGAATTAAGGAGGCGGGCGAAAATAGAGAGGCTATCAATGGAAGAATCTTGATATTTCAGCTTGCGCCACTATCGCCAGGCTTCCAGAGCCGCAAGGCATCCCTTCGTAGTCTACTGGGAAAAGAAAGAAGTCCGTATGACTAATTCTCGAAGCAGAAACAACTTGCTGAATCTTGATTTCATACTGTTATCAACAGGATGCCAGGGTCCAATGACTTCGTTTACGCCATCATGGAGCGGCACCAGAAAGCTGAATGACGTCTATCTCAGGAAAGTAATCTAAATATTTTCATGCGGAGACATCTGTTCATTGAGGCTGAGTTCATATATGTCGATTTGGGCTAGTATTGAGACCTGGGGTAGCCATGTGGTAATTGAAACAAGACGTAGAACTTCAACGTCCCAGTAGCGCACCCGTACCGCACTAGCTTTGAAGATCGGCGACCCGTTCCGGCTCAGTTTAGTCGGTTGTTCGGAGGCATCGGAAACATTTGGATATCGGTAGGCCAAGGAGTGCACATAGTGCTCCATCAAGAGCTCAGATGGCACGGAGCTGCAACTCCAGTGCGTTGGATCCGACTCGGGAGTGTAAAGCTGGTAATCTGGCGAGCTTAATGTGTCAAGTGAACTTGACAACTTCCAGTCGTAGTTACACTACTCGAGCAAGACGCTTGCTTCTCGGTGAAGGCATAGTGTAGAATAATGTGATCTGCCGATATTATTAGCAAGGTGACAGAGAAACCATCCTGCTTCAAAACTCTTCTTCGTCATTGGACGTCATTCCCCAGGTCTCGGACTGCTGGCCTGCAGTCGCACGGATCGCCAATGCTTCGTCTGTGCCATTTTCCCTCACTTGAGCAATGTCCACCTGCGAAGAAATAGTCCAGAGTCTTAATAGCCAGTTGGTGTGCGGTAATGTCCGATGGAATTGATGACCGTCTCCCTTCTCTGTTTACCAAGCAGTCGCCCCAAATCAACTTTGATAAGTATGATCAGCAAACGTTAGAATCGCCATCGGACATTTATTATAATATCCCGAAGAATAAGTACCCGTCCGATTGGACGGTAAAGGCGGCCTGTTAGTCTCTTGTTTCACGGTTGTCTCTTCCTCGTTTCACTCACTCGGCTGTGCTGCGAATCTCATGGACAGAACTTCTATGCGTCTCTCTTCCCGGTGGACTCTCCTCAAAGAATTGCGTCATTAAGTTACGCGCATAAATGCTTCATCAAGGGCGTTTTTGTTTCCCCCTCAGCCATGCATAATCCTGGATCCATGAATGCCGAATGGGAAGTTGCAAAAATAGAACCAAGTAAATGTTCTTCGAGCCAAGGAAGTTAAAGACCGTCATTGAAAGAAAGTTTCCAAAGCAGACGCAAGAAGGTAGGCCTGTAGAATGAACCGGGATGGCAAGGATTCATTTCCGCACAATAGACTGGAGGAGTGAACCTAAACATGGACTGTGAACTATATCATAGTCGATAAGTATATAACCAGGTTGCGATATTCCGTCCATACTTTGAACCTTAGTCTTTAGACGACATCTGAGAAATACGTTCTGAAATCATGGCGAGCCCTAGGAATTACGAACAGGAGTCTAGACGAGCGGACAACATGATGAGCCCTGGGAGGTGGGAACATGGCAGCAGGCACGCCGAAAATCCGAGAAGCCCTCGCAGACGCGAGCACGAAAGCGGGCGTATCACGAATATGACTAGTCCCAGACGATGGGAGCATGAAAGCGGACGTGCGGAGCATATGAGAAATCCTCCAAGAAGACATGAACACGAAAGCAGAGAACCGAGGGGTGAAATCCCGGTTCGTTTGGACCATTACCCACCATATCAGAATACTCCACACCAGAAGGCGCCATATCAGAATATACCGCCGCCGATGCCATTTGTCCAGCGGGACCACAGACCAAATCCTACACCAGCGCCAACATCAACACCAATATCAGCACCAATATCAGCACTAATACCAGCACCCATACCAGCACCCATCCCGAAACAGATCTCGAAGCCGATCTCAAAGCCGCTACCCTCACCTCTATACTTCTATCCTGCTGTGGCACAGCCTACTAGAGCACCACCAAGGAACTTTTCTAGGATTGATGAGGAAGTAGGAATTGCATCACCATACCGCGCTGATGATGAGGAAGCTCTAAGAAACCTGACTGGTCCACCAGCAAACACGATCATGCAACACAAAAGAGGAAGTAGAAGCCGCGAATGGATGAAGAAATTACAGTCACAGGAAAAAGTAATGACAATCAGTCGAAAACGACGGTCATTAACTCCTTGGATGAAATGGATGAACAGTGAATGGAAAAATCGTGAGTAACGGCATCAAATGAAAGTTGGAGAGACTCTAACTGCAATAGATATCGTAGCAGTCATTGGAGAGTTCATTGGAACAACACTCTTCCTGTTCTTTGCATTCGCCGGTATCACCGTTGCGAAGCTACAGGGTCTAGGGCCGCCCAATTTGCTGGTTCTCTTGTACATTTCTGCGAGCTTTGGAGCGAGTCTAACAGTCAATGCTTGGATATTCTTTCGCATCAGCGGAGGCTTGTTTAATCCAGCCGTAAAGTCTTTCCTGCATAAGTAGTATGATCCATGCTGATCTTCATTGCAGGTTACCCTCGCCCTTGCGCTTCTTCGTGCAGTGCCGCCAGTGCGTGCTGTATTGCTTGTAATCACTCAGCTTATGGCGTCTTGCTTAGCAGCTTTCCTTGTGGACGAAATTTTCCCACCCTCGCTCGATGTAGCGACGACACTTGGTGAAGGAACCACACTGACCCAGGGATTTTTTATCGAAGCCATCACCACGGCGACTTTGGTCTTTACCATTATAATGCTGGCAGTTGAAAAGCATCGCGCAACGTTTGTCGCACCACTTGGTATTGGCCTTGCTCTTTTCATTGGCCACTTGGTAGCTATCTCCTTTACGGGAGCATCTTTGAATCCGGCACGTAGTTTCGGTCCCGCAGTAGTTTCCAGAACATTTGCTAGTGAGCACTGGATCTATTGGGCAGGTCCAATCCTCGGAGCAGGAATGGCAGTGCTATTCTTCAGATTGATCAAGTTGATGGAGTATGAGATGGCAAACCCAGGACAGGACGGAGACCCCGAAAATGACCCTACACAAAATCCCAACCATGAGGTAGCACAAAATGCCCAGGAGAGAGAAGAGGAAGTGGTCGAGCTTAGCCCAGTCAGTTCAGGAGGGTTCAGGGACGGCTCTAGTTGGGGAATCACCCAGAGAAAAGTACCTATGAATAACCAGAATTGGGCACGCAACTATGCGGATCCAAGAGGCGAAATGACGAGGCGCTTGGATGATGTGAAAGCGCAATGGTCCAGGTCTGAGTATGGCAACGTGCTTTGAGGGACGTAATGAGCGGTAATGTTATGGATTTTAATGACGGGACGGTCTCTTGAGATTCAAGCATAATGAAAATTATTATACGTATATGTAAAATGACTCTCCGTGTGCAATGGTCCATATGTATGGCGAAGAAAGGGTGAGCATAGTTCCAGGGAGACCAGTTGTATACGTGAAGTGAAGATAATCTACCTGCGCTACTGGTGTCAATGCGCGGCCGGAAAAAAAATCTCGGTGGAAAACCTCAAGAATTTCCGCATCAAAATCACAACCAAAGAACCTCGACGATTGTGATCTGCCACCCATATATTCGCAAAGATGGCCCAATCTCAAGGACAAGTCCAAGTTCACTTCACCACCACATCACCGGATATTGAGTTGCCAGAGGGAAAGCGACAGCTACTCGTTCCCACTAGTAGGTCTTACCGAAACTGGTACCTTTCAGCGGACTGACCCATGAAATAGGTGTGCGACGATATGGCCTCTCACAAATTCTCAATTCCGAGTCGATGCTCGATACCGATTCCCCTGTGCCATTTGATTTCTTGATCAACGGAACTTTTCTGCGAACGACGCTCGACGAATACCTCACAGCAAACGGATTATCCTCCGAAACGACTTTGAACCTACAATATGTGCGCAGTTTGATACCACCTCTTTATGAAGCAAGTTTCGAGCATGATGATTGGGTTAGCAGTGTAGATGTATTGTCTATTAGTTCTGCAGCTGGGACATGGGGAAACAATTCTATCCAGCCGGGACAGGAGCGCATACTGTCTGGATCTTACGATGGATTGCTAAGAGTCTGGAACAAGTCTGGTCAGGCCATTGGAACCTCTGCGCCCTTTAGTGCAGGCGGCCATTCCTCTGGAATCAAGTCTGCAAAGTTCATTTCTCCCACACAAATCGCATCTGCGGGGCTCGACCGCACAATTCAGGTATGGAACTACAAAGAGGGAGAAGACCACTTCTCCGCGGATATCAAGCCGACTCTGGAGTTATACGGACATACAGGTAGCATTGACTCCATCGCAGTTCATGGCCCATCAGGTCGTATACTTTCGGCATCAGCGGATGGCAAAATTGGGTTCTGGACATCCAACAAATCCACGGCGCCTGAAGCAGACACTAGCTTAATTTCAGGACCATCTGCCAAGAGACGCAAGATCACCACCTCTACTTCGACTCCTCAGCGCGGCCCTCTCTCCCTCATCGACTGCCACAATGGACCGGCATCTGCTGTCATATTCAATCCTCAGGACTCGACCGTCGCATACTCAGCTTCGCAAGATCACACCATCCACACACTCGATCTCACCACATCTCGGGTCGTTGATACCAGAACTCTTCTCAATCCTATCCTTTCTTTGAGTGCTTTACCCGGCATCAGTCACCAGATTCTGGCAGCTGGAACGACAGCACGTCACATCGCACTTATCGATCCTCGAGCATCAGCTTCCACGACTCAAGCCATGACGCTGCGCGGACACACGAATTTCGTATCCTCGATATGTGCAGATCCGGATAACAATTACGGCCTCGTTTCTTCTAGTCATGATGGCACATGTCGTGTGTGGGACTTAAGGAGTACAAGGCAAGGCACGAAGGATGAAGGCAGTGGGGTCGTGGGTGAGGCAGTTTATATCATTGAACGAGAAAGCAGGAAAGGAAAGTCAACGAAAACTGTGGGAGGTGAAGGAGTTAAGGTCTTTGATGTTGCTTGGGATAAGGATATTGGAATTGTTAGTGGAGGAGAAGATAAAATGGTTCAAGTGAATAGGGGAAGAGGTGTTACCAGACCAGATAATTAGATCATATACCCCTTTCTGCAATAACCGAGTGGCCTGCTCCGAACCTGAGACTAAAAATTGGAAGCTTATATCGCAGTTATTGATTTGCAGGTGTCTTCCGCGAATTCAAGGACAAAGTCCAAGTTGAAATTTACGTGTCAGATCTGGTCAAAGTCTCAAACTGAGCCAGTACCTTTTCTGCGATGGTCTCTTTACGGACACAGCAGCGGCAGTGATCATGTTCTAGGAATTCTGATGCGTATCGACGCCCCTACCAGTCAAGTTCCTCTCCTGAGATGCGCTAAAATAATACTCGAGGACGAAGCATAAAACAAACCCCCACACCTACTGTATCAATGAACTACAGTATCTTAATCGATTGCAGACCCTGCATTACTTTCCCACCCAGATATAATCGCGTTACGTATCTCCAAGATCTCCGCAAGCAAATGATCTGCAAGCTGCAGCAGGTTCGAAGCAGAACCTGCATCTTATTAGTCATCAAATCCAATTGTAAAATTGTGGCTCGAATGGCATCATTTTTTTCAATCCACTTATCTTGGAATCTTCATGGACCAATCAACTTCCACCTTTGTGACCATGGAACTTTGCAATATAGATATAAGTATAGATGCCCGCCGTCGCATATCTTTTGCCACAGAAGGAATATCCGGGGTGAAGAATCCCGGTTCAACTTGAGGTTGGAATTGTGAGTAGATACCTAGTGATATCCTTACTTTTCGTGAATATTCCATATGTGTGTTGAAGACTGCGCTTTCCTTCCAACATTGTTCCTGTGATTAGAGGAGGCGTCGACCTTCTACAAGATGTCCTTCGATCAGAAGCCCCACCACCGAAACACCACGTCAAATGCTGCCTCTACTCCTGAAGATAGTTTTCCCACCCCCACCACGCAAAATGAGTCCATGGACCCTCACAGCGGTCTCTCCCGCGGTCTCCAAACCCGCCACCTCAGCATGATGGCCCTCGCGGGCATAATCGGACCCGGCCTCCTCGTCGGCTCCGGCGGTGCCCTCTCCTCCGGCGGCCCCGCCTCCCTCCTCATCGGCTTCTCCGTAATCGGTCTCCTCGCCTTCTCCATCATGCAATCTCTCGGCGAGCTCACCACCCTGTACCCCTCCTCTGGCTCTTTCATCTCCCTGACCTCCCGCTTCTACGACCCCGCGTTCAGCGTCGCCGTTGGCTGGAACTACTTCATCATCTGGGCCGCCGTCCTCGCCAACGAATACAACACCCTTTCCTCCATCTTCACCTTCTGGAGCGATGCCGTCCCGCTGTGGAGTTACTTCCTGATCTTCTGGTTCGCGTTCCTCGCGTTTCAGTTACTGGGTGTAACTGCATTTGGTGAAGCCGAGTTCTGGCTCGCGCTGCTGAAACTCGGTGGTCTGGTGGCGTATTTCATCTTCTCTATCATCTACGCCGCAGGCGGTCTCCCGCACCAAGAACACGCGCTCGGATTCCAATACTGGCACAACCCCGGCGCATTCGCGTCCGGGTTCCGCGGGGTTGCGAAAGTCTTCGTTTTCTGCTCCACCTTCTACGCAGGCTGTGAATCGATCGCCGTCGCCGCAGCCGAGACGCGCAACCCGCGACATGCGGTGCCACTAGCGATCCGGCAGGTCTTCTGGCGCATCCTGTTCATCTACATCGGGTCTGCGCTCTTCTTCGGGATCACATGCCCGTGGAATGCGCCGGGGCTGGCGAGCGCAAGCAGCAAGGCGTTGAAGAGTCCGATGACGATCGCGATACAGAATGCGGGTTGGGAGGGCGGCGTGCATTTGATTAATGCGTTTATTCTCGCGACTTGCATTTCGGCGGTTAATAGCTCGATTTATATCGGTTCCCGCACTATCTTGTTTCTTGCTCAAGATGGCAAAGCTCCGCGATTTCTCGGCCGCACGGATAGTCGCGGTGTGCCTATCCCTTCTATCGTCTTCACTAACCTCTTTGGTGCCCTCTCCCTCATGAATATCAGTTCTGGCGCCGGAGCAGCATACACGTATATCGTCAACCTATCTGGGGTGTCTACATTCCTAGTCTGGGGCTCCATCTCATTCATCCACATCCGGTTCCGCTCGGCGTGGAAAGCACAGGGTAGGACAGTATCTAGCTTACCATTTGTGTCATTTGGGTATCCATGGAATGCGTATTTTGGGCTTGGGGCGAATATATTTTTGGCCTTGGTGCAGGGCTGGACGACGCTGAGTCCGTTTGTGGCTGGGGATTTCGTCGATGCGTATGTGTTACTGCCGGTCTTCGGGCTTGTTTGGGCGGGGTATAAGGTGGTTTGGAAGACTAGGGTAGCGCAGTTGGAGGAGATTGATTTGGATGAGGGGAGGAGGGGTGATCTGGACGAGGTATATAGAGATGAGTCTGAGGTTTTGGAGGAGTATGATGAGGGCGGTGCAAAGGCTAAGATGCCGTTGTGGAGGAGGATTTTGAAGAACTTTTGATCGATAGATACGAATACGTAATCAACGCATTGAGGTTGAATGATTGCACGCTGTCTTTGAAGCACACAAAAAGCATGAATCCGAGGATAAGTTTGCTGCACATAATTGACATGTTAGCGAATGCTCCCTTAGAAAAGCAATCTAAGTACGCTGGCACAGAATATATTTTACAACCATGGAGCCTGCCGATTCATTCCCGTGCCATGTTACCCTTAAGCATTTTACCCTCTGCTTTCGCCCCAAAACCTTGCCAGCAAACCTCACAAGTGTCTCACCAGGCACCTCTTCCATCCTCATCCGTCCCCTCGATCTGCATTCCCAACGCATTCGGCATACCAATCAAGATTCTCCCCTTCGGAACCCTAACATCCTTAACCTTGAAATTGCCAAAGATGATCAACTTCTTCAATTTGTCACAAGCCCTGAAAATGCTTCCAACGACAAAATCGTCCACTTCCTGACAGAAGCTGATGTTCATTTCCTGCAACTCGGGGTACTTCTTGCCAGCCGCGAAAGCATTCTCAAAAGACTGGCGGGAGATGTGACGACATGAGTTGATGTCCAAGTAGCGAAGCGTCGAGCCGGAATGTGCCATGAGGGCTTCAAAACCTCTCGAGCAGAAACCAATATTGTTAGGGTTGTCGCGAGGAACAGCAGCGTCGATATCGCGGCATTTTTCGAGAGCAACGAATGTCAATGGAGGGTTATACCAATTGATGAAGAGGTGTGCGAACGCATGATCAGTCATTACACCGTTATCTGTGATACGGAGTTTGCTGATGTTTTGACAATTGTCATGGATGGCTTTGAGCACAGAGTCATCGATATCATGAACCCTACCAAGGGAAAGGGTCCGAAGTTGTGGCCCGACGCTGTTGATGATTGAGACGTAGGGTTTGGAAGTTGTCGGGTTGGTGAGTTCAAGAGAAAGATGTTTGAGGTTAGTTATCTTCGCTATATGCTCGACACCCGCATTAGTGACTTTCTGATTGTGGGAGATTTTGAGGCGCTCCAGGTCCGGGCAACTTTTTGCGATGAGACCTATCTGCTCATCTCCAAAATGACCATCGGTATGGTAAACCTTGAGTGACTTCAAGTGTGACCCCTTCTCACGTAGGAAGGTGTTCCATCTCTCATCGTCAATCAGATTAGCACCAGCCAAGCTGAGGTGCTCTAAGGTAACGGTAGTAGCCAATAAATGGTCCATGACCTTGTTCTTAAACTGGACTCCATTTCGTATGCGTAATTGCTTAACGGTAGGTACGACCTGGAAAATCCGAATATAGTCGTCAGATGACAGATAAGCACCATCATAGACTGTGACGGCTTCCCTCCCATTCTGCAGAAACAGATCAAGGGTATTGGGTCGTAGTAGACGTTTCTTCGATAGGATGGCTGCCAGTTTATCAATCAGAGTTTCGGGAAGGTCCCCGAAGTCGTCTGCCAACTCAACGTTCTTTGCTAGAGTCTCAATGCACAGTGTCATCAAGTCCTTCGCTCCCGGATAAACACCATCGAGCAAGTTACTTTGAATCTTCCGTCTCTGGGCGCCTTTCTCTGTCTTCCTTTTCTTCCTAGCTCGTCCATCTTCCTTGTTAATTTCTTTTGTACATTGTGGACATAGTAGGCCTCCATCGGGTCCTGCTCGACTGTATGCGGTGACTGTAAACCGTTTCTCGCAAATTTCGCAGTTCTCCATTTGATCAGGTAAAGGCGCCATGGTCTCGTTGAACATAGCGAGCGCAGCTTCATCTTCATCTGATATTTCCTCATCTGATCTATATTCTCGTCGTCGTTGAAACTGTTTGGAGGCCTTTATCTTAGCGATAGCTTTCTGTAGACGCATCAATTAGTATAATCCCCAATCAACTTTTCCAAGGCTCAACGTACCTCTTCCTCCTTCTTTCTCTTGCTCTGTTGCGCCTTCGTTTCGTTACGACGACGCGAAGGTCCGGAAACGGGTGCCGGTGAATCATTATCTCCCTCTTCTTCTGCAGCAGGTTGTTGAGAAGCAAGTGCAGCGGCTCGACGAGCATTTGCGTCCTCGCGAATTTGATTTGCACTGATGTTGTGAGACTTCGTGAGATGTCAGTAAACTCAAGTGCGCCTTGTGTGTAGGTAAGAACATACAGCGAGGAAATCAGTCAGTGCAGATTGACTATCTATATGTCAGTGCTGGTAGATTAATACTTTTGAGGGTAACCAACGGCCCACGAATGGATCTTCTTGTCGCCGGAGGCGCTGCGGGGTTTGGAGGGTTTGGAGGGTTTGGGGGATTCCTGAAAGTCCAGCATTAGAATTAGCAATGCCATAATCATAATTAACAAAGGAATGCATACATGATGCCCTGGTTTTATTGTCCAATATGATTTGAAGGATTGAAAGATTGAAAGATTGAAAGATTGTCTCTCGATGGATTTGCCTCCGCGGGCGTGCTGCAGGCGCAAAGAGTAGTAAAGAGAGCGAGATAAAACAAAAACTCTTTGAAGTCGCTTTCCCAATCGTCGTCGCCGTCGCAAACGGAGAAAGACGGAGATAGTAATTGGTAATTTTCACTCGGATCTTCCTTCTTTGCTTCCTGTTGTCTCCGACCTGGCTAATGGTAGGAATTCCCGATCTTCGAGTTAAAGTGGTTTTCGACCCTGTGTCCAAATCAGGCATAAGTCAGGTCGATCACTCTTATCCAACCAATAAAACGGCGGTTGATGCCTGATATATCACGAGACTTGGTGGACTTACCGCGTCTCAAATCGCGTCCAGAATCAGGCATGGAGCGAATAAGAGGAACTTTATTCTTCTTAGGAGGTGGCAACTCGGTCTCGAAATTTCATTCAACCCGTTTTCTTTTTGTTACATCTATCTAGCGGCTGCGAATAACCTCGTTCTTTTGTGCAGCCTTGCGCTTTATAGAAACTATTTTTTGTCCGTTCGTTGCCTTCTGTTTCACAATTGTTTAATTGTCACAACGATACCTTCCCCGCCGACCCTACGTCAGTTGCGGTCCGGTCGCTTTGCCTGCGGATTGATAGCGATAGCAGCAGCTTGTCAAGCTTAATTTGGACAATCAACTCCACTCTCTACACCATCATTGTACCTGCATATTCTCGCGGGCCACCTTGACATTTCACTTTATACTTGCTTTACTTTTTTCGAAAAAGCATTCATTCTTTGTCATTGTTGACAATTGCAAAGATTTACTTGCAATCTCTTGTCTAACTATCAAACAACCAATCATCATGGCACCTGCCGGAAGACCTAGGGGGAGACCAAGGAAGATTGCGGATAGCAGCGTAGGGAGCTCTCGAACAAGCTCACGATTGTCTTGTGAGTTTCTCTCCAGCAGCCTACGACCGACCGCCTGTTGATGAGATGCGGTACTGATATCTTCTGTGAATAGCCACCAAACGAGGCTCGGATCTTTTGCTCGATGAACTCTCTTCACCATTTCCACAAACGAAGTCTCGTTCTAGCACTCGACTTTCCACCTCCCTTCGGGACATCGGCGATGATGCATCGGTCTCGGATTTGCCCTCACCTTCAATGATCTCAGAGTTTACAAGTGCTCAAAAGTCGTCAAGCAAGGGCGGGAGAAAAGAGAAAGAGGTTGTCACTCCTCAAGATTCACTTTCGTCTATTTCTACAGGCAACGATTTTGAGGAAAGCGATTACTCAACTCCAGGAACAAGTGCTGTTGCAACACCGGCAGAACTCACCAAACCTATCGTCCATACAGCAGGCACATCTTTGCAACGAGGTAGACGTGCAACGGCTGCTACGGTTCCAACTCCCTCTGTCAACGCTTCCGTTCGAGCAAGAGCACTTGCGAACAGTGAATTCTCCCTCGGTGCCTCTAGAAATAAGCGCAAGCGTGTGGAGTCAGAGGACGAGGATGAAGACAATACACCTGATGCGCAACTTGCCCGCGCACTCCAGGAACAGGAGGACTCGGTCGCGAAATCTATGGTGGCTACCTCCGAACTACCTGTACGGCGAACACCGCGTAAGACTCAGCAAATTCTTCCCAAGCTTGATTTCGATCCCAATTTCAGTGACGATGATGATGAAGATGAGGAGGTATGGCAACCAGAGCCATCTACCCACATCTCTAAGAAAGTGAAACTGGAACCAAGGGTTGAATTGTCCCGTATCTCAAATTCAGCCAGCTTTGGCTCATCGAAAAAAGCCAAGGTCGTCCAAGACTCCGACGAAGATGATTTTATAGAAATAGATTCAGACTCAGACATACCACTTTCTCGTTCTACACGATCTGGTGGGATCAAGCCATCACCTGCGGTTGCCAAGAACAGTCGTATGGCTAAGGTGATTGAGCAACAATCTCAAGCATTCTTAAATCAGGTCAAAGCGGCGTCATCGACAGGCAAGAGAAAGTCTTTGAGATCCAACGCTATGGACCTTGACACGGCTTCCCCAATGGTAGCTCCAAGACTGTCGAGCGCAAAGTTGACTCAACGTGCCAATCCACCAAACCTGAAAGCTAATGATCGTAAGGATTCAAACGCAAGCTCTGCTCTGACTGATCTTTCCGACATCGAGTTTCCTGATAGCCCATCTGAGAGCGAGTTGGACTCTATGCTTGGCTCAGATACAGAATCATCTAATGAGGATCTAGTAACGCCATTAAACCAGAATGGCGTAGCTCCTCGCACAAGACGCAATCACCGTCATCTCATCAACTCTCTGGAAGAAAGGTCCAGTCGACGAGGGCGCATGGAACGTGCTCGGCTGGTTCAACATCATCCGGAAATCAATACCATGTGGAAAGATTTAGAGAATTTACCAAAGATTGGAGATGTCAAGATAGATCAGCCTGCAAACATCAACCGCGAGCTGAAGCCGTTCCAACTTCAAGGTGTAGCTTGGATGAGAGCGATGGAGAAGACTGAATGGGGCGGTGGATTACTCGGTGATGAGATGGGCATGGGGAAGACGATTCAAGCTGTGTCTCTCATCATGTCTGATTACCCCGCTAAACAACCATCACTGGTCTTGATTCCCCCGGTGGCTCTGATGCAATGGCAACAGGAAATCGCGGATTACACTGATGGCACTTTGAAGACATTCGTTTTCCATGGGAGCAACGCAAAGACTAAAGGTATTGGTGTTAAGGAATTGATGAAGTACAACGTCATTTTGATGTCATACAACAGTCTCGAATCGATGTATCGCAAGCAAGAGAAGGGGTTCAAGCGCAAAAATGGTCTTCACAAGGAGAAAAGTCCTATTCACCAAATTCATTTCCATCGTGTCATCCTTGACGAAGCGCATAGCATTAAGGTAAGGCCTACTCTTTCCTCAACTGACCAAACTAACTCAAGAATAGCAACGAACGTCCGGTTCTGCAAAAGCATGCTTCGCACTCAAGGCCAGTCACAAATGGTGCTTGTCGGGAACTCCTCTTCAAAACCGTATCGGTGAATTCTTCTCGTTGGTTCGATTCCTTGATATTCGACCATTCGCATGCTATTTCTGCAAGCAATGTCCATGCTCGACTCTTGAATGGGATATGAATGCCGATAACCGCTGCAAAGGTTGTAACCATAGCGGCATGCAACATGTCTCGGTTTTCAACCAAGAATTGCTTAACCCAATTCAGAAGTTTGGCAACAATGGTCCTGGAAAGGAAGCGTTCCGAAAGTTGCGCATTTTGACAGATCGATTCATGCTTCGTCGTGTCAAGCGTGATCACTCGTCCGCTATGGAACTCCCAGCCAAAGAGATTTATGTTGATCGACAATTCTTCGGAGAGGAGGAGAATGATTTTGCTGGCAGCATCATGAACAATGGTGCTCGAAAGTTTGAGACATATGTTGCTCAAGGTGTATTGCTCAACAATTATGCCAACATTTTTGGTCTGATTATGCAGATGAGACAAGTTGCTGATCATCCGGATTTGATTCTGAAAAAGAATGGCGAGGGTGGACAAAACATTCTGGTTTGCTGTATTTGTGATGAAACTGCTGAAGAGGCAATCAAATCTGCTTGTCGTCATGACTTCTGTCGCGAATGTGCTAAGAATTACTTGCGATCCTCAGGTATGGTACCTAAATCCCCTCACTTGCTCACTGCTAACTTGTTAGAAAATCCTGATTGTCCCCAATGCCATATTTCCTTGGCCATTGATCTCGAACAACCCGAGATCGAACAAGATGAGGTACAAGTCAAGAAATCCTCCATCATCAATCGAATCAAGATGGAGAATTGGACCTCCTCCTCCAAAATCGAAGCTCTTGTGCATGACTTGTATCAATTGCGATCCAAAAACTCCTCTAGCAAATCCATCATCTTCTCGCAATTTACAACGATGCTTCAACTCGTCGAATGGCGTCTCCGCCGTGCAGGTATCACCACAGTCATGCTCGACGGTTCCATGACCCCCGCTCAACGCCAAGCATCTATCAACCACTTCATGACCGACGTCAACGTCGAATGTTTCCTCGTCTCTCTCAAAGCCGGCGGTGTCGCGCTGAATCTTACGGAAGCGAGTAAAGTCTTCATTGTCGACCCGTGGTGGAACCCGGCTGCTGAGTGGCAAAGTGCTGATCGTTGCCATCGTATTGGTCAGGCACGACCGTGCAGTATCACGCGTCTGTGTATTGAGGATTCAGTCGAGAGCAGAATGGTGCTGTTGCAGGAGAAGAAGGCGAATATGATTAATAGTACGATTAATGCTGACGAGAGTGCGATGGAGAATTTGACGCCGGAGGATATGCAGTTCTTGTTTAGGGGTTCTTAGACTCCGCCTATGATGAAGAGCAGAAGTTCTTTACGCAATGTTTGCTCGGAGATTTGCAGGGGTAGAATGGCTTCTTCTTGCTGTATGGTAAAGTGCTGTTTCATGTATCGGTATTCTGCTTGTTTTAGGCGCGGAAAGATTTAACTGCCTCCCAGGCTGAGGAGTCTCGGTCGATAGGAGTGGGTTGGGCTGACAGCTCGTGGAATGGAGTGTACGGAAAAGTGAGCGAGGGGTTAAGTTACATTATCTTGAGCTTCTGAGCGCTTGCTACTTGTTGTACCTGGCAAGGAATCTTGCTACCTAGCTATTTCAGTTGTCGAGAATAATGATATATTATATCGAAATCGCAGCTCTGTTCTTCGTTCTTCACCTGCTTTCACGTGCATGGTGTACATGTCCTAAGGTGCGGGACACCTCGGAGCCTCTGGCCATGTGTCCTGTGAATACGGTCTTGGAAATATTCTACGTGTCATAGCAAGAGCAGGTACAGAGAAGAGTAAACATACACCTTAAGAATGGGTATCATAAATGCTCAGTTAATACAGGCGCAACATCTCCACTCTAGCCATCCTTTAGCCTCATCCTCTCCTCCCTTCCCATCCACAACCCACTTAATCATGCGCCTTCACCTGCACCGGCTTCTCCTTAATATCCTTAATCAACTGTCTCGAGTTCGCGTTTTTCTCAAAACTCAACTCGATAAGATCAATGACCTCCTCTTTCGTAAAGCAGAAACTCAGCTCGCTTTCAAACCACAAGTACCTGATATCTTTCAGGTTGCTTTGCAGGATTTCGCCTAGGAACTGCAGTTTGATCCAGTCCTTTGCGTATTGGGCTGTCTTGGGCATTTGCTTCTCGTCGTTCTCGTTCTTGAAGAGACTATCAAGCGTCTCGACCTGTAAGATCATGGAAGCAACTCTCTCAGCGTCGTCGATACCAAGGTCTGTGAGGTCGAAGACGTCGTTGATTATTTTCAGGGCAACTGTGTTGATCAAGTTTCCGACAGCTGAAGCCCATGTGGAGTGTGGAAGAATTGTCTTCCAATTCGCTGATTCTTCTTTGATATGGATGATGACGGCGTTGATCACGGCTGCTGCATCCCCCTGTTGTAAAAAGTTTTGCGAGCCTAGAAATCATTAGATTGATCACCAACTCGTTTTTTCAGATGTACCTCCTAGCAGATCACCCAGAATTGTACGCTGCGTATCCATTTCTTTCTTGTATGATCTTTTCCCAAAACTCTCAAGATACTTGATCTCGGAATCAAGCTTAACCAGGTTGTGGGCTCGTGGAGGAACGTCTGTCCTGGATTGCCATTTGGCAGCGAAATCCTTCAGTTGGTCACATAACCACATGGCATCGTTGTAGGCATACCTATGGGAGTCAGTACATATCCTCAAGCAGGGTACCGAGCACCATACATGTGTCCTTTTGGGCTTTGAGAATAATAGTATGGAGAAATTGCACGATACATCGCTAGTACCAAAGTGGGAATATTGAACAGCCCAGCAGCTGCGGGTGTTACAGGAATTGTTTCGTTCCTTGGTAAAGGTCAGCAAACGTAATTTACACGAGGGTTTAGTACATACACCTCCTGCATCAAGGTTGCACCGTCTTCATATATTGCAGTGACGGATTTGAAGACAGTGATTGGCATTGAAGATGTAGAGTATTTCTCGGAGAGTGTAACGTTTCGCTTCTCTGCTGGCTTCGCAATCTCGGGATTGGCGGAGGTTGCTGCCGCTGCTGGATCTTCACCTGCATCAGGAAGTGGTTCCACAACAATGTTCTCATCATCGCCCCAGCCCCAGGCATCATCATCTTCCTCTAGTGCTGCCTGCACGGCAACCGGGTCTGGATGCACAACCGACAGCCTTCGCTCTTCCTCCATTGAAGCTCGATTTTTGGCTGGTGGGCCAGAGTCAATGTCCATTGCATTCTCTTCTTCTTCTTCATCATCTCCCCACCCCCAATCGTCTGTTACAGTTTCGCCGTGAGAAGTGACAGCCATACTGTCATCCAGCGTTACCATTCTTTGCTCGGTGTGTTCAGCAAGATGCGGGGTTCCAATTCCTGACAAGTAGTTGTTGTTAGTCCTTTATCCTAGGAACGGAGTTACAACATATGCGCCAGTGAGGAACGTACCCAGTGCTAGTTCATTACGTATCCAATCCAAAGAGGAATCCTTTCTCTTCTTGAGCCAGTGTCTGGGAGCGCCACTGACCCAGTCTAAGAAGACATTCGCTCCTGGCCAGTTCAGTGACTCTAGGGTCAGTGCAAAGGCCTCTGCTTGAGCGAGGGCTTTTTGGTAATCAACCATACTTTCTAAAGAAGTTGGAATAGCCATATCTAACCAAGTATCAATAATTTTGGAAGATAATTCTGGCATCATTGCATTTGCCAATGACATCAATATCTGTTGTGGTAAGTTGTCGACCAGAAAGTGAATAACTGCTTCAACATCTTGAAAAAGAGATTTTATGGTATGATCTGCGTGCTCCTCTGTAACCCGAATAGTGTTCTGAATGCCATCAATAAACTGGAGGTGCATGAATAGAAGAAACCACGCACCTTTTCAACCGAAAGCTTAAACAAAGAAGGTGTAACCTCCAACCCCGTCCGCCGAAGTAATATAGCTTCGTTCAACTCGTCCCATATCTCCTTCCCCATGCTTTCAAGCTCTTTATATGCCGTCACACACTTGCTGACATCGAGCAGAGTTGTAGGGTTATCTGAAAGAGTAAGCAAAGCCCCCGTTGTATCCGTGCAAAAGTCATACCATCAAGTGTTTGGTGTATCTCAAGAGACGAGCGTTGATGATCGATGCGAATAAGTGATTCTCGAAGCTTTCTTAGCTGTTCCCTAATTGCCTTCTTGATGTCAAAATATCGATACTCGAGTACTTTAAAGGCGCGGACTCCGCTCTCTGTCGGGATTTCGCCCATGTAATTTCCAGCAGCTGATAACGACTTTAGCTACGTTTCTCTACTTATAATATAGGGTGACCTACCCTGGAGGGATCGTAATGCGTTACCGAAGTCATTATTTCCAGCCAGCTGCTCAGCCTTGTCAAGCTCGTCACTTGCTCTTTTTATGCATTGCAGAGCTACGCACAGCTGCCTATTAAAGACGATCTCCTTCTCTAAAAGAGCTACATGATTCTCCTTATTTTTTAGATCCAACTCTCTGGCTTCCTCTGCCTCGGCTTGTTGAACAATTTCCGATGCAAGTTTCCTTGATTTGTCGATGTCATTTTGAAGAGTTTGAGCATGCTGAATCCAGGAGTCGATATCCGAGCTTTTGTCCTTGCTGATATTGCGAACTTCAATCTAATATCAGAAGGTTAGCAGGCACATGAAAGAACTCGTGTATGCTTCCCCATACATACCTCGAGAGAGAGTTTGGTTTGATTAAGAGCTTCTACGGCTCTCGGGAGAGCCGCAGTGTCCACCAACGATGCAGATATCTGCTCATCTGGAAATTCCCCGTTGGAAGAGAACTCAATCAACGTGTTGCCAAGTTGCGCGGGGTCAATTGTCGAAGGCATTTTCACATGGATTTCACCAATTCATGCAATGCCATAGAGCGATGAGACAAGAAAATAAGGTATAGCGGGGCGCTCTCGGGATCGGTTGCAAAGAATCACTAGGAGAAGATCCTGCGGCAAAAGCACTGCATACAAAGAATTATAGAAGGTGGAGAAAAGTAAATCATTGTTTTGAATTGCTTTGCTCCTTCTCTTCCAAGCTGGCATAATGGCGTCAATATTATCTTACCCGCGCGTTTATGATTGCGGTAACCCACTTATCTTAAACTTGTCATCCATGCGCGCGGCAGCTAATGTCTTTCACCCCTCCGACCCCTCACACCAATCATATACCACGCTCAAAAGCTTCTTTCGCCAGCCTTTCCCACGTTTGTGAAGTCAGAGAATCCTTCTACCCCCTATCTTGCGTAAATTAACACAAGACACCAAATAGGTAAGTCTAGATTGCTGTTGGCTGAGATCTTAAGGCCAGCAAGATCTTCAGAAATCCAACAACAATCCGTTATAACTAACCTTCGTCCTAGCTACTTGATACCTTCTTCCTGGCGACCTCAATTTTCCGTGCGGCAAACTTCCTGTCCAAACATTACAGACCTCAGGTCTGCAAAAGGTACGAAATTATAATTACATCATTTTTACCCCACAACGGAATAGACACTCCATAGCATTGTTGATTGTCTGATCGCTTTTCCTTTCAACCAACCCAAGTACCGCTCCAAGATTCTCTTTGTTGATGAGCTGATATCACGTGCCTTTCCCCATGGCGAGGAAGTTGTACCTGTTTGGAAATCCAAGGTTGTGGATACTGTCAACTATCGTTCCAGTTTTTGCCATTGTTCTCTACTTCATGATGGGTTTACATTGGTATGTAGCTTGAGCTACAAATCTCCATTAGCTTCTACTCTCTCTGCTCATTTGAACATACTTCTTCTTGTGTTGTTTGCTCCTTACATACCTTAGATGACTCGCATAGCTTGTGATGAAATCATGATGAAATATCGTAGGCTAAGTAGCCTAATAGGTGTTATGGACTCCACCCTTCATGATTGGATTTCTTCTCCCTCTACTTATGCTGATGAATTGTATTAGGAACTCGCCAGCCAAGAGGATACTTGACGTTTGGAACCCTTTCAGCTCAAAGGCCAAGATGCCAGGCGAAGCAAAAAGGACCTACTTTCGCCAAGTGCAGAGCTTCAAAACTGATTATGCACCAACAAACATTACGCAGTATGTCTCCGAACGTACCGGGATGAATGTGGTTGTTGTGGACCAGAAAGGTCCCAAGGTACATGGATACTTCACCTTAGCTACTGAAATCTTCGATAATTCTGGATCACCACATACCTTAGAACATTTATGCTTCATGGGGTCGAAGAGCTATCAGTATAAGGGACTACTCGACAGACTTGCTACGAGAGCTTATTCAATGACAAACGCATGGACTGCCACCGATCACACAGCATATACTCTTGACACTGCCGGCTGGGAAGGGTTTTCTCAGATTCTTCCTGTCTATTTGGAACATCTGATCTTACCAACACTTACCGAGGAAGCTTGTTACACGGAAGTGCATCATATTGATGGCGATGGTAATGATGCGGGTGTCGTTTACTCAGAGATGCAGGGCATTCAAAACACCGGGTCTGACATCCTCGATGTGCGGGCCCGACAGCTTCTTTATCCAGAGAATGTTGGGTTTCGTTATGAGACAGGTGGTCTAATGGAGAACCTTCGTGTGTTAACCCCCGAGCGTATTCGGAAATTCCATAAAGACATGTACCAGCCTAAAAATCTTTGTCTGGTCCTCATTGGGGAGATCAACCAAAAAGAATTATTGGAAATTTTGGATAACTTCGAAGCAGGTATAATTGATGACATTCCTGCTCCGGATGCACCGTTCAGAAGGTATGTTCCCGACGTCTACACTTGCATCCTCCATTAATTTATTTCAGGCCATGGATTGATTCTCCCCAGCCCCCGGCTCTCAAAGAATCGATTGTGGAAGTTGTCCACTTTCCTGAGGAAGACGAATCAATGGGCGAAATCTGGATCGGAATGTTCGGACCTGACTGTAAGAGCTCCGTGGATTCATCTGCGCTCAACGTCATTCTTTCATATCTGGCTGGTTCCTCGGCTTCGGTTCTTGAAAACATTATGGTTGAAAAGGAAGAGCTTGCAAGCTCGATAAGCTACTGGTGGGATGCAAGACCGAACTCCGTAATCTACTTTCAGCCAACTGGAGTGCGAACAGACAAACTGGCATTTGTAGAGAAACGCTTGTTTGAGTTGCTAAAAGAAACAGCTTCTAAACCTCTGGACTGGGCATATCTCAAGCAATGTTTGGATAGAGAACGGAGACAATGCAGATTCAACGCCGAAAGCTCTGACAGCTTCTATGCGGATAGTATCATAAATGACTTTCTCTTTGGGCACAGAGATGGTTCGACTCTAAAAGACATGGAGAGCATGGCCGAATTCGAGACGTTGAGCAAATGGACTGAGGAACAATGGAGGGCTTTCCTCAAGAAGTGGATTTCTGACGCCCCTCACGTTTCCCTATTGGGAACACCCTCGAAGGCACTCGCCAAGAAATTGAAGGATAATGAAGAAGCTCGTCTTTCGAAACGGAAAGAAGAGCTAGGTCCTGAAGGTCTTCGAGAAAAAGCAGAGAAGCTGAAAGCAGCAATTGCTAAGAATGACGCCGAGATACCTGCTTCTCTTCTTCAAAAGTGGCCTGTACCGGGAGTCGAGTCCATTCATTTCCACGAGTCAATCACCGCAAGATCCGGCCTAGCGAAGAGCTTAGGCACACCCAAAAATGAAATCCAGAAGCTCATCGACGCGCAAGAATCCGACGTTCCTTTCTTCCTACAGTTCGAACATGTTCCAACCAATTTCGTTCATTTACATCTTCATCTTGGAACCTCCGAGATCCCCACGAAGCATAAACCGCTTCTCAAGCTATTTATTGACAATTTCTTCGATACGCCCATCCTTCGAGATGGGAAAAGAATCGAATTTGAACAAGTAGTTACAGAACTAGAAGAAGATACGATCAGTTACGAAATGAGCGGAGGAAATGCTATTGGCAACAGTGACGGTTTGCTTATCAAATTCCAAATCGAACCAGAGAAATACGCCAAAGCAGTTGAATGGATCCGAACTATGATGTTTGACAGTATCTTCGATGTCACTCGCCTGAAAGCAGCCGTGAACAAAGTCCTAGCCGATATTCCTGATGACAAACGCGACGGAAGTCGGATGCTTTATAGTGTCGACGCCATTGTACATCTGGACGACATTTCTGCTGTCAAAGCACGTACTACCATCATCAAAGGCGCATACATGAAACGGCTCAAGAAACTCCTTGCCAAAGACCCTGAAATCGTCGTCTCTTGGCTTAAGGCCCTTCGCAAATCCATCTTCACATTCTCCAATATGCGTGCCCTCGTCATCGCTGATGTCAACAAGCTTCCTAACCCCGTCAAATCCTGGACTCCCTTGATCTCTTCTCTCACACCTACCGACTCACTCCTTCCCATAGTCAAACAACACACAACTCTTAGTCCAGACGGCAAGAATCCCGGCTCCCGCGGCGCAATCATTATCCCCATCGCAGCCGTCGATTCTTCCTTCCTCCTCACCAACGCACCCGGCCCGATTTCATACACAGCTGCCGAACTTCCCGCTCTGAAAGTCGCTCTCTCGTTCCTTAGCTCCGTCGAAGGTCCTCTATGGACCGCTGTCCGCGGCACCGGTCTTGCATACGGCGCTTCATTCGCGCGCGATGCTGATTGCGGCTTTGTCAATTTCTCCGTCTACCGCTCGCCCGACGCATTCAGGGCTTTTGCTGCAGCCAAGAAAATCCTCGAGGAGTATATTTCGGGCGACAAGAAATTCGAAGCTAGTTCGTTGGAAGGCGCTATCAGCGATATTGTGGTGAGCATTGTGAACAATGCCGCGACCATGGCGGCGGCGGGTCAGGCAAAATTTGTCAATAGTGTGATGAGGGGTTTGGATGATGATTATGACAGCGAGATGTTGAAAAAGGTCAGGGCTGTTACGGTGGAGGAGATCAAACAGGTCATGAAAGATGTGTTGTTGCCAAGTTTTACACCAGGGAAGAGTAATGTGGTGGTTACTTGTGCGCCGATTATGGAGAAGGTGAGGAAGTTTTTCGTCTATTCCTTTTTCTCACCCCTTATCGAAGCTTTCATCTGGATTATCTTGCTAATATACTTTACTTTCATCTAGGGTATTGTCGAAGGTTTCCAATCGCTGGGCTACAAGACCGAAGTCAAGACGTTGAAGGATTTCGAGGATGATTACGGGTTGGCGGCCGAGTTCCCAGAATTGCTTGAGGGGGAGAATGAAGATGATGAGATGGACGACGAGGAGGATGAGGAGGATGAGGATGATGAGACCGGGAGTGAGGATGAAAGTGATGAGGACAGTGATCAGGAAATGAAGAATTAGAACTACATTTAGACTGCTGCCCTTGGTCTTTTGTTGGGGATCATAGTTAGACTGGACGATGTCCACTGGGAATATAGAGAGATTCCTTTCCTATACGAATATCTGCAAATTTATTGTCAAGGGTGCCTTTTACGGAGATCATTCCTATCTTTCTTGTTCGTTAGTTTTTCTTTACCTGTCAGAATGCTCGGCTTACATGTGCCAGACATGCATGCGTGCAGTAAATGCTAAGTCGATTGAAGCGATGTTCTCCTCAGCTATGTCTATGAGTTTGTTGTTGGGTGCAATGCTTTTCCACGCGGGAATTCGGACGCAAATAAGTATGCATGCATACACAAAATATCCACACGACTGAAAATAGCCTCAGAAAATAATCACAATCCCAAACAGATGATACATTCAAACTCTTATGTACGAATAAGCCCTGCAGTAACAACAAAGTCGATGCACAATGACGCGTGAAGTGAAAGTGAGCTGACATGTACGTACGTATACGACGAGGCTCAAGGCACCAATCCTCAATCACGAAAATGACTCACCACCGAGACCAAGACACAACAGCAAGAGCACATATCAAAATGGGGTATAAATGATTGACATTCAACATTAATAGGTAATTAACGAGAGCGATATATTTCGCCGACATCAAGTCTAGCAATCGCCATCTCCAGGAACACCATCATATCCATCCATCCATCCATTCATCATAACATCTCATCCCTCATATCCAAGCCCCCCACCCAAAAGAAAAAGATAACTTTTCTCTACCAAATCTCACACACACAAAAACCCCATCCATCTATATCTCAACCTCCTTATCCCTAACCGGTTTCTTCTCATCATACACACCGCCCTTCTCCGACGTACTACCCATCGCACTCTCCGTCTCATGCGCATCCACGCCGTGATCAACCACACCCCCGTTATCATTCAAGCTGAGTCTGTACTCCTCCTTGTCGATATCGCGGTAGATGAAGTAGAAAGTGACCATGCCGACAAAGCCAATGATCGTCGGCGCGCCGAAATCCCACGTGAGGTAAGGATCACGAATCAAGCCGGAGCAGGCGAGACCAATTGCGTATGCAATAGCTGTGCTGAAGAGATTGATGGCCGAGACAAGCGAACGCATGTTAGCTGGGGCGCGCGAATACGCGATACCGTAGGCGGGGACGTTGACGAAGAGTTCGGAGATTCCGCCGAGGGCGAAAGGAATCGCGAGAAACCAGATGGAGATGTTGGAGACGAGGGAGACTTTGTTCTCGTCGATGCAGGAGGCGGAACTGCCGTAGTGGCCGCAGGGCCCGGTCTTGTAGGCGTAGTAGTTGATGATGGTGTAGCCGAGGCCGCCGAGGGTGGAGAGGAAGAAGCCGGTGGTTATGCGGGCGACGGGGCCGTAGTGGATGTTCCATTTGCGGAGGAGGGGGTAGAGGCCGTAGTTGAGGAGAGGCGCGCCGACGATGATGGAGAGGGAGTTGAAGTTGTTGATGACGTCGTTGGGGACGCCGTTGGTGGTGAGCATGGTGGAGAGGGCATTGGCGGCTCCACCGAGTCCGTTGTCGTTGATGTATTGGAGAGGGAAGAAACAGAAGATACCGGTGGCTTGGAAAGTGCGGCGGACGTCCTCGACGAACTCGTCGTTCCATGGGACTTCTATGGGGCGGCCGGACTGGGCGATTACGGAGGGTTTGGCGGGCTCGAAGAATCCTTTGCCGCGGAAGATGGACATGAAACCGCCGCGCTTGATGCAGATACCAACGACGCGGCAGCATTTACCGAGGTCGGATCCACCTGGTGGGTAGAGGACGAGACGCTTGCGGAGGAAGAAGAGGAGGAGAGGGAGGGGAATGTAGAGGAGGAGAGGAAGGAGGAAGGACAACCACCATCCGATGTATTTCTCGGTGTAGGCGGTGGGCACAGCCATGAAGCCACCAATGTTGATGAGAAGGTAGAACCAAAGCATGACACGCTCAGTGGTAGCCTCAGGGTCCTCGATGACTCGTTCGCCGGATGGGAGGGTCTTGACGGATGGGGCTGCGCTTGGCATTTGATCGAGAAGGGTAGGGGAGATACAAGGCTTGAACATGGCTGCGGAGATTTCAAGTCAGTGCACGTTCAAATACAGACAGTGAGTGAGTGTCTTACCAGCGCCAATGGACAAGATGTATACACTCAGGAAGAATGGAGCTTTGGCACCACCGTTTGCCAGCAGACTTGGGATACCAGAGATAACCATAAGAATGTGCGCAAGACCACAGACGGCGACACCACCGCAAATGAGCTTGAAGCGACCGGTCTTAGCATCGGCGAGCCATCCGAAAAGCATAGGCAGGGCATATGCCAACATAGAGAACGACTGGGAGGTAGCGGTCGACTTTTGGGTACCGAGACCCAAAGCACCAGCGGTTTGTTGGGTTCCTCGCGGTGGTGCTCCGGTTCCACTTCCATTGGCTGGAAGAGGACGGTTGACGTAGTTGGAGAAGAGACCATTGCATCCACTATAGAGATTGGTTTAGTCACAGATGCAGTGGGATGACTGTGTTCTGATGAGTGATACTCACTAGTAGGAAGCTCTCTCGGCGAACTCTACAGCACAGATCCAGTAAGCGACAGTGGGAAGCTTGCCAGGAACTCTTCGGAGGGTTTTCTTTTCCTCCTCAGTTGGCATGCTGTCGAGGTCTACTCGTCCGTGCGCATGGGAGGTGGTGTGAACCAAAGCACCTTCCTGATCAATAGCCAGGACAGCATCCTCCCTCAGGATGGCGCCCTGAATATCGGCAGTGATAGCCTCGTTTGCAACTATTTTTCCTTCATGTCAGTAAGGTAGCACAGCATGACATGACACTCATCATGGGAAAAGGTAGGGTGGTATTGGGGGACAGCTTCGCTTACCCATTATCACAGAATGATCGCAGCGCGAATGAAGGAATAAAGTTCAGGGAATGGTCGTAGAACGTCGACTGGAGGAGAAAGGCATCTCAAGGGGGGAAACACAAGAGATTAATATATCGCCAGCCGGAAGGCAAGCTAATCAAGCTGTGCTTGGCATCCCACCCCTCCCCATCCATACCCATATCATGCCATGCCATATCGTATCCATACTTACAATTACAGTTATCCGTAACGGATACCCGACCCCTGCGCGGGCGTGCCTTTGAGCGGAACCAGCTCGCATACCACGCAGCAGGCATGGGATCCCAACTTTACGGGAAGCCCATACCAATGATCGATCGTTATCAGCTAGTACGAGGGCCGAGGGAGTCGCGCGCGCTGATCCACCACGGCGAATAGCCGAAGAGGGCAGGTGGTTAGGATATTGAATGCACGGAAGCTTATACTTTAGTATCAAATCGTTCTAGAAGGACACCCAAGGCGAGTTTCTTGAAATTCGGACCCCAGATTCACTGTGGGCAGGGGATGCCCGGTTGGTGGCGACGTACGAGGGCACAGAGAGAAGAGAGTCGCGCAGTCGTGTGCTCTTTCTTTTCTGTTTTCCGTTGTCTGTTTTCTGTTTCTACCATCTTTCGCAGTTCCCGAGAGTTATTTTGGTGGTTGTTGTACCTCTTTACGCCCAGCTGTTGTGTGTCGTGCGCACTGAGATTACTCTACGGTGAGCGTACGTACTACATTGGGATTGTATTATTCATAGAATTGAGCAATAATAGACGAAAATTCGCAAGCAGGCGCACTATCCACCTTCACTCCACAAATTTACCCCGAGAGAGCAGAAACATGTTCGACCCGGACAGTGCGCTGAGCAGCGAATATCAAATACAGCGATAACCTCATATGGCGCCATCAAATCTACTTTCTCTCGTGAAAACACTGCCAGTATAAGCTCTTCCACTAAATTAGTCGCTGCAATCTTCGTACTGTACTCTACTTGGTACCATCATCCACTTTCTCTCACTCACTCTCTGTCCCTCGCCTCTTTGCCTTCCCTTCTTCCTCTGCCCTGCGTCCGCCATCAGATCAGCCATCTGTGCTTCTTTCAAAGCCCTCGGCCTCTTTACCCCATCATCCCATTATCCCCATCAGCCATCAGCCATCCATCCACCCATCCACCCACCAACCCACCAACCCAACCACCCAGTCTCACCTCCCTCACAGCCATCCCAAATAGGAAGGTAACGCTCCCCCGGTCCCCCGCCCAATCGCGCCAAGCCCCCGACCAAGCTCGACGTTCTCCTGATAAGAAATCTTGCCAGAGATGCGGGAAACCAATCACACGAGCACTGGGCGCTGCTTGGCACCACAAGCAGTACGGAGCACCATTCGCTGCTTGCAGTCGAAAGTAAATAGACCAATGAGTGCACTGCCCGGACACGCCATGTCCGAAAACGCGATAGATGCTGTATCACGAAATCCCGAGCCTCATGTTAATTTGGCAAGGTAACTTGGCAGCCCTTGCTTGTCGAGCTTGTTTGTCGTGTGGCGTTTAACGGGATTACTTGGTGTGTCGGCAAAGAAAAGAAAGTCTCTGGCTGGACCGCTAGACAGACGGTAAATGGCCTCGATGGGAAATGAACTGCAAATGAAGTCGCTATCGCGAGCTAGGAGTCCCCGAGTCTGTCTGAGAAGAACGGCCGAGGTTCATTCAATCATTCGTTGGTGAATTGAAATGATCGTCGTCTTCGGTATATTCTTGCCATGATAAGAAATATCTGAATTAACGAATTAAATCTCACCACTCGCAAATACGATCAAGGCACAGCAAAAATCCAACATTCATCGAATACTTGTATAAACCAACGGTTAGATTAGCTTGTCACTGTCACTATCACTATCTCTTCACTACCTCTATCTGTTCAATTTCGCCATCCTCGCCACCTCTTCGTTCTCCATCCGTATCTCCTGTATCTCTCCCCCTTGGCAGCCCAACCCCAAAAGATCCCCATCCCCGAACCTCCACCGAATCAGCGCCCGCGGCGAAACCAAGTAACGTCGCAATCGCTTTCCCCTGCTCCACTCCCCTCTCCGTACTTGTAAATATCCTTCGCATGATAACCTAGCGAGTTGGATTATTCTTTCCTATGAGGCAAGAGACAAGACAAATGGCTCGCCCGCGTGAGATCATTTCCTGCGCCATGGGCAAAGCCAAGCGCGCTTTAAGTCATCATTTCGTCGCTCTTTATACGAAGAAAGCAGCTGGGATTTGAGGGACCGTACGACTTGGGTTCCCGTCTGTTTGGTTTGGGCAGGTCGTTGGTGGCATTGGGTGCTTTCCCCGAGCCGGCACAGCGCCGACATATGAGAGATACAGCACAGTAGGTATGGCACTGATTCCGCGCTCAAGACAAGATGCAATTGAAGCGTAGATACCCGCGACGAACCGATGGGAGCATCTATCGTAATCTTACTAATCCTCACAATGCTGTTGGCTGGCTGGAGGGGTAGGTAGCTCGTATGTTGTCTACTGCAGGTAGCTGTACTGTATCCCTACCGGCTGAGAATTCTAGTGCTTTTCGAGCACTAGGTAACTACATTACTCTGTAAGACACATGGTATGTATGCACATGTATATGCAGTTGACGGTGACAGTGATAGTCACTGGTGTTGCATTGCATGGAGATGGATGTAACCTAGAACCAGCGGCCCTACTGCCATGCTCTTTGCCCTGAGATGGTGGAAATTGTACTACAGCGGCTTCATAGGAGGGTGTGTGGAAGAGCGGGAGCGTCACAGATAGAACTGGCGACTTAGGTAAGGTACAGTAACTAAGGTTGCTGGGATGGGATACGCTGGTCTCGCGTGGCGTACTCAAGCTCATCTCATTTCCTCCATGCAATATAGATCGTGTGATGGAGCATATGACCTTGGAACTGCGGGAAGAAGAAAAGAAGGAGGGAGGAGATGCATAACATAGCTGTTGCTGGCGTGGTGCGTTCCGTTCCGTGCAAGCTGAGTTGAATCGAGACGGTTGATGTATACTCACTCTCAGCCGCACAGTTTCAAAACTAATGCACTGATGTTCTGCTATGCTACTCTGCTGCACAGTATTCTCTTCTACAAACCTTAACTTTCCCCTGCCAGCCCAGTGCATCTCCACTCCATACCCACTCAGACTGTTCCCTATCTCGCCGTTGCCATATCCACTACAGAACTCTACATACATACAGGTATCCCCCAACTCTATCGACCTAACACTCTATCTCTCATCTACCGCACCTTTGAGTCCTCCATAATTGGGCTATCTCATTCGTACATGCCATTTCGCAGATCTATCTACCAACCTACGTAAAGGAGGCAAAAAGTACTGCAAACGTCAGATCCTTTTCCACTACATCTCTATAGGGCACTTCTCGCCATCATCACCTTACGGATACTCGATCTCCATATCCCACAGACATACATCAAACCACGCATTCACAGCTCCCATACACTCACTCACTCACTCACTCATACAAAGTCTCCAGAGCCGCAAACAACGCCGATGACGAGACACACCACTGTCCCTCACCTCACCTCACCCTCCTGCCAGCCAATCTGCCTACCCAATCCACACTCACTAACTCACCAAAACTCCCCGAAACGCAGACAAAGACCAGCACCAATAACGAAAGATACACCTTCGTCCCTGACCTCACCTCACCCTCCTAGCATCCAATTCGCTTACCCAGTCCTCACACACTCACACACCCTCTCACTCACTAACAGATCACACCTACATAGCAATAAGCTACCCCCTCGCCTTGCCGTCTGTCTATCCCAGAAAAGGAAATGAGGCAACGAAAGATAAGAACAGAACGCACGGAATAGAATCGTATCCCTACCACTAACTTACCCTCCCCCTCCAAGCCTCCCTCCGTAAACCAACCAACCAACCAACCAGCCACCCAACCAACCAACTACTAACGAACCACTACTGTACTGTGAACCTAGAAAGCGATCGGATACCGGCATCACATCCATCTAGAGCATCTTATCATCACCTTACCTCATATCTTACCAACGAAGCTAACCTCACCTCACCTCACCTCACCTCACCCCTACATCACCTCACACATCACATCCTAGACAGCAGCACAAACTACAGATAAGAAGACAGGAACCGAGACCTGCACATCCACCCGCATATTCCCACATAGTCGGATTCCTCGGATGGAAAGTCATACATGGATGCATGCATGCATAGCATGAACTAAAAGGGACGGACGTCTTTGTTTCTTCTGCCAAGCTAAGTTAAGTTAAGGTAAGTTATGGCCCACGGGTTTGCATATATACTACTACACACATGTATGATATAACTATACGTACATGTTCTTTCATCATATCATAGTGGGGCACTCACTCATGCACGGTACGGTGTGGTACTTGCACTGTACGATTCTAATATAGTAGGGCAGGGAAAGATAGACAGGTAGGTGGATTGTGATGGCGGGATCAAGGACCAGGACCCGTATATCATCACCATCATCACCATCATGATCATCGAAATTCTGTAATGATATTGGTATTTATTGGTATTGATATTGATTTCATATCTCGGGCTAGTGTGAAGCCGCACTACAAAAGTATATGCTGGAGTTCCATCTTTTTGCATCATTTCTCATTCCCATCGTCATCTTCCTCTTCCTAGTCCTCGTCCTTGTCTTTTGCTCATCACCCTTTGACATGATCCATCATGATCTTGCCAAGTCTTTGGACCCCATCCCAATTCTATCATCACCCTACCCAGCCCCAAGTGCCATCCCACCCCTCCACGACTGTTCCTTCCACCACATCACAGCACAACATCCCCCAGCCCCTCACTCCCCCTTCACCCAAACCCCACTCGCCACACACTCCTCAACATACGTCCTGAGATATTTCCCCCTCCTCCCCAGAACCTCCTGCAAACATCCACCTAGTCTCTCCTCCTCCCTCCTCCTAACCACCCCATCTAATTCCGCCAACATGGTCGCCAACTTCTCTTCCACGCCCGCTGCCACCATATCCCTAACTATATCCTCCTCTTCCACCTGCACGTATTCGATCTTCCTCCCTAAGTTCTGCGACAGCAATTCCGCAATCTGTCAATTTGTTTATTAGCCCACATTCATCACATCAACACAAGGTAAAAAAAACTTCCTAATACACACCTCATCAAACCCCCACAGCTCCTCCCCCAACACCAACACCTCCCTCCCATCTAACTCCCCCTCCCCCCTCAAAGCCCTCACCGAAACCCACGGTATTTTCCCCCGTCCCGTAGCCGCAACAATGCGACTCTCATCCCGAATCGAATACAAATGATGCATCTCCGAGAAATTCTCCATAAACCACGACGCTCTAATAACCGTATATTCGCAGCCCATCGATCTAATATGCGCCGCGATCTGCGACAGCACCGGGCCGTCGCCCGCGTGCAGGACGCTGCCGCTCAGGAAGACGATGCGCGGGACATGGTGCGCGCGGGCGAGATCGAGGAAGGATTGCGCGGGTGGGAGAGCGTCGTGGACGGGGGGTGCGATGAAGAAGAGGGCGGAGATGGAGTAGTTGGTTTGGAAAGGATTCGAGTAAGTTGTAGGGTCGAGCCAGTCGAAATGTATGCCTATGGTATTTGGCAACGATGCGGTAGAATGAGGAGGAACCGATCCCGAGCGGGACGCCAGTAGAACTGTAGCTGCAGAATCGGCAGAGCAGAGAAGCGGCGCGATCCGGCGAGAAACCTTTCCCGTACCACCGAGAAGAAGGATCGCCGACTTCTTTTCAGCCTGTAGACTCGCTGCCATTTAGTCCGAATGTTCTAATGCTGGTTAATTGGGTGCAGATAAATAATGAGGTGATTTTGTGTGATCCTTGGCTTTCCGAACTTTGGGCTCGGGATCGAGCGATTCCTAGCATAATTCACGCATACGGACACAGCTGCATGATAGATGGATGCACACTGCATCTAGCGTATCTATGGCCCGAAGCAAACCGATTCACTTGAAGTGGCAAAATTTGCAACCAAAATTTGTTTGAGTATACTGAAAAATGGTTAAACAAATGATATTGGTTCATTCGTTCAGACCAGAATAAATCTGCAAAAAAACGATTAGCATGGGGAGAATTGGGAAAATGCAGCCGTTCGTGCTTACATATGGATATCCATTTGTTTTTGGACCTCTCTCCAATCAAACTTTCGATTATACTGATGTTGCCTTCTCCAAAGAACCTCCAGTAATTCCAGAGCTCGGTCGGCATTCTGTAAAGATTAACATGATGGAGATATGATGCGCAAGTAGAAAACCTACGTATAGAGCAATCCTCGTATCTGCTTTCAATTTCCGGCGAACGACTTCTTCGATTGTGTAGTTGTTGACAACAGTGATACCCACAGCAAATAGGCCATAATACAGTCCCATCTCGAGACCATAACCCTCTGGAGTTTCCTCTGCAATTTCTAGGACATCTTTGATTGCTTCGGAGATCTCTGCACTCTGTGGCTCCAATCCCAGAGGATTGATGATGTGGTGAATGAACATGACAACCCCATACATGCATGCCTTCGTACTTGAAAAGGCCTCTTCTTCGAGCGTTTCCGGGACCGTTAACTTGCGTTCTCGAGGTTGTCGTCGCCAGTCAGTCCGCTGGTCTCTTAACCCTGGAGGGCAGCTTTGCCACCACATTCCGACTTCATTCCTTATTTCGAGAGCTTCAATTTTGACCTGAGCTTCTTCTTCCGGTGTTGTTGCTGCCATGGCACGACTGGATAGTCTGGAAACCTTGGCGATGAAAATCATGAAAACATGGAAGTTTGAGGTCATTACACCGCCGTCGTCGTAATAGGGCCAATTGAGCTGTCCTTTAGATGGCGCTGAAGGTCCAGGTAATACAGCTCCGTTCACCAGAGATCCATCAGGTAATTGTTTTGGGGGTGAAGTTGGAGAAGGCGCATCTTCAATCCAGTAATGCCCGGGTAATAAGGGCCCTTGACCCGACCATAAAGAGCCGGAAATATCAAGGAGAGCAAAGAAGCGGGTAAGGAAGTCGGAAGTTCGAGGGCCGCCTCGGTATAGAATGATATCCCGCGCTCCTTGAAGATGCTGGAACCAAAGACCCCTTTCTGAATTTGCAATCTGTCCCCAGTAAGCTAATAGTATATTCATGATCACAAGGGCAACTTTACTTCATAAACACACAACATCAGGCATGCTCCCAATGTCGTCTTGGAACGTGCTGTGTTAGAATCTGATAATGCGGTACTCAGCTCACGTAGAGCCATGGAATAATGTTTTGCTGCTTTCACCTCGTGATGGCGGTCAGTTCTAGACATATGGCCTGCAGCCAGAGCCACAATTGAATGCAGTAAAGCTGGAGACGTCGTCACGAAAGGTACTAGTTCTTCCTTAAAGGGGTTGGTTTCGTCATCGCCAACGTACGCCAAGAATCGCGAGCAGAAGCCGACGAAGTGGTGAATATATGGCATGGTGGTCTTGTCAATGTTAGGGAACTCAATAACGAAGGCATCTTTGGGGACCCGTGATTTCGAAAGAGCAAGCTGTTGAGTAGTTGGAAGAGCACTCGTGCTCGATAAACCATGGCCATGTGACGTGGTGGCGGAAAGATGAGATGGAGGCGTGCTCCATTTACATTCACGTTGCAGTCTAACACATCGCCCACAATCGGGTTTCCCCTCGTCGCATTTGACTTTTCGTGCTCGACATGTTAAGCAACCTTTTGGATTTGTTAGAGAGACATGGATGATATCAGATGCCGAAGTAAATGTACGAACGGACCTGTCCTGGTTCGAGGGACCGGCGCTTTAATCCCCATTCCCGGCGCCATCCTCAGACGGTCGGCATCCAAGTCTATGCCGTTTCCCCTTCCCTTTCCGATAGCGATCTGTCGTCGTTGCTGTCCGTAGCCGTTGCCGTTGCCGTCGATATCGGGATTGATTCTTGGTCGTGGTGGATGAGGTCGGTGGTTTCGAAAGCTGGTGGTTTTCTAGAATGTTGTCGGTCGGTCGTTCAATATACCTAGCTTAGTGGCTAAGGCTGTTCTACAGTCACTTAGTAAGTACCCTGGCAGCGAAACCAAACTGGGTTAGGAGGAAAAGGATCCACAGAGTCAGAGCCAATGAGGTAAAGCCGATCCTATATAGTCCACTTTCTGCAGGGCATCGTGGAGCTGAATATTGAACTAGAGAGTGCCCGGATATTTGGGAATAACACGAGTAACACGAATACAAGTAGTCTTACACAAGTACTTCCGTAACATAAATAGCACAAGAAAAAGGAGATCCCCTATGATTCGTACATACAGTAGTCAGTGACTGGCAGCGCGTCCGTGGGCTAATTAGCCAGTCAATCATTGCTCTGTCCGTCTGTCTTCCGGCCTCTTGGCCTGCCCATCTGCGTTTGCCTAATGCGCGCTTCAGCTAAGTGCAACATGCAACACAGTAACAAGTGACTGATCATACTCATACCGGTCCGAAATTGTGAAAAGACGGAGAACCCTTTGCCAGGTATAAGTCCGAGACAAAGTCTACTGCACGTGCGTACGTATGTCATTGGCCATCCCCTTGCACCGAAGCAAAAAGGAAAAACACGCAAAAAAGATCAATTACGATTACTATTACTATATATCATACGTTGTGCAACCTGTGTGGAATCATCCCCGGCCAATCCCCCAGTATTCTGTGTAACATCGGGTCACACAACATGCACTATCATTATTTAGCTTTTGTTTTCCAGCCACGGAGGCCCCTCCGGAAGACTTGCCAACCAACAGATATGAGGACTTGGAAATCCCTCGAAATCGTGTGCCGCATCTATGTAGCATCTTACAGCCCAACAGGCCGTCGCTTTGATTCTAGAAGTGTAACAGGGCTCTGCCGAGAAAGGGTGCAAAGGGTAGTATGCACGACGGGAAGAGCCGGATGCAGAGACTTATACAAGGATAAATAGCAGAAGCAAATATAGCGCATCACATACCGGCTTGTGTTTCGAAGAAATTGTATGCTTCTATTAAATGATCATGTGTCCTCCGAGCGGATCAACCTTGAAGCATTCAAGCTATTGGATATAGTATTGTAAAATAAATCAAAGCACCTGCATCGCCCAGTAATTATCATCTAACATTAGAATTATGGTTCCTTTCCCCTATCATCTGTAGAGACAGATCCAGTTCTCTGTGTTCCGTCCACCTTTTGCAAATCGGCCTTTTCTGTTGCTAAATAATTGGCGCACTCGATCTTGCTCTTCTTCTCGCTGATGAAGAAGATCGCGACCGTAGGCACGAAGATTAACGCAGCGACAAAGGGGAATGGAGCCCAGGCGCTTCCATTGGCGTCGACGATAGCACTCGAGATGATAGGACCAATCCAAGCAGATCCCTTGGACACAATACCCAAAAGACTGAAGAATAGATACTCCCTTCCTTTTGGTACCAATTCGGCCATGAAAGCCTGTCCATAGGAAAATTGAGCGCCGAGCGTAAATCCATACTGAGCGTTGAACAGCCAAAATTCCCACTCGTTGTGAAAGCCGAACTTTGTAGTCCAGATTCCAACCATACCCCAAAGCGCAATAAGCACACAGCCACAGTTGGCAGCCTGTAGCATGCTCTTGGTGCGGATTTTGAATTGCTGTTGAAGGAGATAGGAGACATAAACGCCGACTGTTGCTGAACCACCCTGAACCAGAATGAGATAGGTATTCTGGATGGCCGAAAACAATACTACTTGAGTCTGTGCAATGGAAACAAGTGTAAGAAGAGTAGCAACTCCATCAGCAAGTAGGAAGAAGGCAATGAGATAGAAGAGCGTCTGCTTGATCTTCCAGACTTGCTTGGCGGCGAAGTAAGTCTGCTTGAAGCCGAACGTAAGGTAGTTGTCCCCCTTCGGTAATGGTGGACCGGGTCGCTTCTTTTCCCATATGAACCATGGAATAGCCAGTATAATCCACCAACCGGTCGTGACGGCAACGCAGACCGAGTATCCCCAGTTGTTCTGTTGCGTAGAGTCATCTGCTCCGATGCCCACCAAAGCTGCCAGAGAAAGCGCACCACAGATAGTGAATCCAACATTGTTCCAAACATAACTGATGTTCATGACCTTCGACCTTGCCATCGAACTCTTGTAATCATACTCGTCCTTCGTGATTGCACCTGCCGCAAAGTCTTCGCGAGCTTTGTGTGCTTCAGGCAGATCGTCGGCGAGCTTTGGGAATATCGCATTGAAGAAAACGTAAGACGCCCACCAAGTAACACCTGCAAACATGACGTTAGATATGAAGTGGAGAAAACTGATTCAGAGCAAGACTTACTGCTAATAATGTACAGAGCCATGGCAGTCCTCCATTGCGAAGCATGATCCACGCCCAAAAACCCAAACTCAAAGGCAAAAGTTAATACGGAGAAGCCTCGAACAACCCATGGATTCCAGTTACCAAAGTCTGCCAAACTTCCAATTGTGAGAAAGATGATGGATTGTGAGACGAAGGTCAGCCCTGATGCTATCAAGATGACGGATGAATATTCCTTCGTGCCTCCGTTCCAGAAGACATGACAAGGCGAATCATCGACGCAAGCTGCGCTACCCAGTGGCAAAATATTAGGATTGAAGGCAGCTTGGGCTATCAGATTTTGGAAGAGAAGATTAGAGCTGGTAGAGAAATGACGTTAGCACACGCAGGTAAGCCAAAGGAGATGAAGACGGGACCGGCAGATATATGTATCCGCAACGCGACCAGAACTTACTATTGGAAAGAACCAATTCCATTGTTCCCCGCATAATATGCATAATATGACCAGAGCTCTTTCCTTGTGGCTGGCGGACCGGTAGTCTGCGGGACGGTGTAACCTACAGACTTTGAGGCTTCTGCGTCCTCGGTATCGTGATACGACAGCGGATCGGGAGCGGCCACAGCAGTAAATGGCAGCTTGTTGATGGTCTCGTTCTCAATGCCCGTCATGATGAAAGTCAGGACTTGGGAGGTTCGAGACACCGACTGACTAAGAAAGAAAGGTAGATAATGGGACTAAGAGAAGAGAAGTCAATTGAAGAGGGGAGTAGGGCAGCATGTTTAAGAGATATCGAGCCATGGGGGACCTGGATTTGCTGTGTTGGGCTCCATGATGGCCGGGCTGGACTATTGGTAGACGGGTAGCTTGGTGGAGGAGCAAGAAACCGAGAGAACGGGTAGGAGCACGGGAGAGATTCCTCATCATCAACAGTAGCGTGATGAAGGCGCCGGGTAACCAGGAGGGTAGCAAGCGGGAGTGACAAGGGCAAAACGACAAGATTGCGCCTGGTAAGAAGATTGGGATTCGATTGGCTGCTTTGGTATCAATTAGCTCATGCTTTTCGCTGATCATTCGTTGATTCTCCACCGAGGGCTCTTCCAGTGTAGCATTGTTCCAGTAGCTTGCGGTCGGATGTCCAGGCTCGCCAGGATCATTGAAGTGCTCTCGGAGTGCCCTCGAAATAAAGGATCCCCAAAGCTCAAAGCAGACATTTTTAATATGTGAAACGTCGGCAGAGGATGAAGCGTACCCATATTCGCCCACGGCCGCGGTCGGTGAAAGACAGGACCCTTGAAATACAATTGCAAACCCTTGTTGCGAACGGTGATGAAAACATGGGGGGAGACACAGCGAAGAAAGTGATAGGATGGCAATATTGGCCTGGTGGGGCAAGAAATTTGTGTTTGTTCGCTAATTCGGTGCAAAGTCTGGATTGGGAGGACTGCGAAGTGGACGGCGCGACATGCTTAGTCATCGTTGATGCGTTTGATGGATATGATCCATTTGATTCATCTGACATTCCGCGAGTGCCGCAATTCCAGAAGTCTTTCACGGGTCGGAATCTCCGTAGATAAATTGCCATGTTGCTATTGGCCAATGATTGCTGGTAGACCGTCGTAGTCATCCGTCGGCGGCGTGGGGCATTCCTAGAACGAAATTTGACTCAGGTTCTCTCGCTTATTTACTCTTCCTTCTCTGCATGACTCGGTCCACTCTTTTCACTCTTTTCAACTCAACGCCGATGCACACGCACTCCATCGTAACCTTGCGGTACTAGCAAATCCTTACGAGTATTACGAATTGCGACTTATTTGCTGCGGTGTTGCCCGATTCCTGCGCTGTATTGGGACAATTGTTCGGTAAACTGGCTGTCCTCCTGGTGATCGTACGTGACATGGAAAGAGACGGTCGTCTACTTCTTTCAATGCCCTCAATTCGTAGTCTCTGGTGACATTGATGGAACACGCGGCTACTTCGTGCCCTACATGCATTGGATGTCTCAGTGTTTCCAGTGTTTCGGTGCCAGAAACCGCGACCTTCTCCATATATGCCGCCAACTCTGCAGGTAAGCATGTAAGTATCTACGACGTTCCGCACAGTACAAGGCGAGTGGAGTGATGTAACTACGAACTACACTGTACAGCCTGTGCATCAGGAGGTGTAACTTCCCGCGTAGTCTCGTCGCCTGGGTCTAGGAGCAGGTCCCTAAAGGTTACTCCCTACTTCGTAGGCGTGCCCAGGTTGGAAATCCAGCGGAAGTACTTCGTAGAAAGTAGAGACGACAGTCGCGACAGCACACCGAGGCTGGCTTGTATGACTATGACATAGAGTTCTCCTGCCGATGGTGCCAAGTCGATGGATCTACGAGGAAAGAAAGAAACGCGCGACGGAATCGTGGAAGACGCACGCACACACGACTTATCTATGTTCTCCGGTTCTCGCGGAGTCCTAGCTGCAGTGTGGAATCGTGCCCAAAACTTGGCAATCTGATCTGATCTGATGCTTCTGGTCAAGGTACTTCCATAGACCTGACGCATCGTGCTGTACTTGTGCTGTACTTCGTACTTCCAAAGCGGGCGTATCCTGCCGAGAATCCTCCTCGTTAGTTGTTTGCATTGGAATCATTGGACGGTCGATGTTTCGTGGGTTCGTTTGGTCGCTTCTTCGCTTCTTCGACCGGTTCCGCTCCCTTTTCACCCCGCCCACTGCTCGCTGCCACTACTCAAAACTGCCTAAACCGGTCATCGCCTCGTCTCTAGGCGAGCAACAAGACGTTGATGACTACCTGGGTGAGTAGCAACGTAACTATTATGTATGATATCTCTGATTAATGATTGCGCGATACAGTATAGATCCTTCACAGTGGCAACTGCAATATTCCAAAAAGATGGGGGCATCTGCACTTCATGCGTATCATCCAAACCTCGGTCATCCATTCGGCCACAATCCTGAGCAACCCCTTCTTATACCTTTCAGCTCCCCCAATTCCTTGATTCCGGAAAGCCATATATTAGAGACAGCACGATCATGACTCTTGCCACAACACCATAAACTTGTACCGTCTGTCTGTCACAGCTAAGCTAGGATGCCTTCCAGGGTAACATCGTGCGTCATTGGTATCGACGTGGGGGGAACAAACACGGTACGTACGAGACATCAAAATACATAGCCATCACCGCCAGACGGCTCATATATGTATCAACCTGCTCGAGGAGATTTCGCTGACCACACCTTCCCGTAGGATGCTGTGGTATTACAGAATGAACACGTTCTTGCTTGGCACAAAACACCTACAACCTCAAATATCCAGGATGGTGTAGAAGAAGCAATTGCTGCTGTAATCAAGAAAGCCGACATCCCAAGAGATAACATCAACTCTATCAATATTGGAACGACTGTAGGTTTCCCCATGTCTTCAATTGTCTCATTCCGTATCAGCAATACTTCCAACCGCCTTGTGTGTTAGCGGGGAGCACGAAATGGCAGTTCCTTGAAATCGCTTAGAAAAATGAGCGCTCTCTGCCACAACCACCATTCAGAGAAAATTCCGTCTTGATATTTCCCAGAGCTTCAATCTCACATTTTCTGTCCAGCAATTCGTCAATGCAGTTCTCGAACAAGATGCCAATAAATTAGACAAAGTAGCCGTCATTCGACTATGCGGCCCCTATTCGAGAGGGTCACCACCATTTGGTAAGGGATCATTGTCAACTTAATGAAGAGACTTTCTGATTTTGAGAATTCCAGTGGATTTCCCACCCACGTTACGCCGGTTAATAGAAGGACATTACGGATTTGTTTCTGGAGGACTGCAGGGTATGTACTGGGCGGTGCTCCATGAAAACCTTTCACACAGTTACACGAGGAGTACTAATTATATCAAGTTGATGGATCACCAATTTCAGATCTAAACATTGAAGAATTAAAAGAGCAGGCTGCGATTATCAAGGCGAAATCCATTACGAGTGTTATTGTCATAGGAATATATTCTCCTTCAAATCCAGCTCAAGAAGAAGAAGCCCGACGTATTCTTTCGAAAGAGCTAGGCCCACGCTTCGACATATCGTGCTCTCACAATATTGGTCGAATCGGTTTTCTTGAGCGCGAGAACGCAAGTATTCTAAATGCAAGCTTAAGGAGGTTTGCCCGTCATGTCATTGCTGGATTCGCCTATGCCGTTCAGGCTTATGGTGCAACACTCTACATCACCTTGAATGATGGAACTTTGAGTCGAGCATCAATAGCTGCTGAACATCCAGTCCGATGCTTCTCGTCTGGTCCGACGAACAGTGCAAGGGGTGCTGCACTTTTGGCAAAGAACGAAACTGAGAATCTCAACGATGGCAGTGAAGTGCTTGTGGTAGATGTTGGAGGGTAAGAACATCGTCCTTGTCTGTGAACTGGAGACTTACTGAACCACTACAGTACTACGACTGACATCTGCGCTCTACTTCCATCTGGGTATCCTAGACAATCTGCAGCCTTTGTTAAGATTGCAGGTATAAGGACGAACTTCACAATTCCAGATGTCCACAGTATCGCGCTTGGTGGCGGATCTCTTGTTCGCACAACTAAGAATGGACAGACTTCTGTGGGCCCTGACTCGGTTGGTCCGAGGCTGGAAAAGGAAAGCATTGCATTTGGAGGGCAAACTTTGACTGTACGTGCCTGCCTGCCAGTTTCATTTCGCGACTAACATTCTAGGCTACCGATCTCGTGATGATCGACAGCAGGACTCAGAGCATCGCCGCAGAGCTTAAATCTAGCGGGCAACAGGAAATACAACGCGCCCTCGAGCAAGCCATTGACCAAGTGAAAACAAAGCAAGGAGATGCGAAAGTTATCCTTGTGGGAGGTGGAAGCATAATTGTTGACAAGCAAATCGTTGGGGTTGGGGAGGTCATTCGCCCCAAGTACCTGGAGGTTGCAAATGCGATTGGAGCTGCTGTAAGTGGTCTTTACAACTTTTCGAGAATCCTGCTGAAGAAAAATTTATAGATTGGGAAGATTAGTGGTGTTGTGGATACCGTAGTCACTATCGGAGAGAAGAGTATGAAAGAGGAAATCGAGGAAGCAAAGGCGCTCGCAACGGAAAGGTGCATTGCTGCAGGCGGCAACAGGGATACGATCGAAGTGGTAGAAGTCGACGTGTTACCTATCAACTATGTCACCAATGGTGCGACGCAGCTAGTAGTCCGAGTGGTTGGCGATCTTCGGCATACCGATGCCGAAAGCCGTATCATGAAGCCGCTTCCAGAACAGGATTGGGCCAAGGTTGAACGACCAGATTCGGGGTATAGCGACAGTCCTTTCGACGACGACAACCTCACAAACGGAAAAGCATCAACGTACGACATTTGTGAAGATGTTGACATAGCAACCTATCGGCCACGCATCGAGGGCGATATTTGGCATTTATCGGAGGTCGATCTCAAGTTTCTACTTGACGGTGCCGGTGTCTTAGGAGTAGGAAGTTGCGGAGAACCATATCCAAGTTATATTGCCTGCATGCTTGCGCTGAAGGAAAACGGAGGACTCAGAATACGGAGGCAAAATACTATACCAGATGATGCCCTTGTGCTGACCGCTGGGTTCATGGTATGGCAGTACTTTTACATTCGCAGACTCTTGCTAATAATATTAGGGATCACCCACTGTCTACCTAGAGCGAATTCCCGGCCTGGACGAGTGAGTGCAGAAATAAATTGAGTTGCTGAATCTCAAACTGACATCTTCGCAGGCTTACGGATACGGTAAAGGCTCTCATGTCGAGCACTGGCATAACATCATTCGACGCGACAATTCCAAACGAAATCGGCGGGCTGAATGCATTTGAATCATTACTAGCAGCACATAGACTTGGAAAACCAGTATTAGACACAGATTGTGTTGCTAGAGCATACCCCATGGTTTGGCAGACTGTCCGATGCCTTAACGGTGTTCCAGTTACCCCAGCAGCAGTCGCGAATGGCGCTGGGCAAACATCGGTAATTGGTACCATTCATGTTCTCCAGGCAGTATGCTAACCATCCACAGGTCTTTCTCTCCTCCAAAGATGCCGACGAAGCAGAAGAACTTATGCGAAACGCTTGTACCGACCAAGGCTCTCTCTCCGGCATGGTGACCAACCCAATCTCTGGGAAGGAAGCCAAAACCCTTCCCTCGAACAGCTATTCATGGGGTAGGCACTTCTCTTTCTAGTATTGATTCTGTGAGACTAATTGAAAACAGCATGGACAATCGGACGCTCAATCGCAATCGCTCGTTCCCTTAAGATCGACCCAGTTTCTACACTTCTCGAATCGCAGAACGGTATCCTACTCTTTACCGGAAAGGTCGTATCTGTCACTCGCACAGTCGCGAAAGGTTTCACGCGCGGCAGCGTTCTTCTTGATTCAATTCCCACGACTACAACAGCAGCTCCCACTCAAGAAGCTACTTCATCTTTATACGTCGAATTCGAAAACGAGAATCTCTGCGCGATACAAAAGACAGAGGGCAAGGAGGATGTTGTGCTGGCACTGTGTCCGGATCTTATCACTGTATGCTCCCATGGTCTATCTAATATCTCCTGAGCACCTGCTAACAGTATCGAATAGTTTCTGGACATCGCGAACGGCGCACCTCTTGGGATTTCCGATTACAAATATGGGTTGAGAGTTAGTGTTATTGCATTAAAGGCACCTCCAATGTGGACTTCAGAGAAAGGACTGGAATTGGGCGGACCAAAGGCATTTGGGTATGTTTGCCAACCTGCATACTCCTCGTGTATCTTTTACTAACGACTTCGACTCGCAGGCTTAATATGGATTACAAGGGCGTTAGCGCTGATAAGGAATACTCAGCGCCGAAGAGCGTCTGGGAGCTCTTTGGTGATGAAGCTTAACTCGAGCTTCATGATTGCGGCTTCGACTGTCTGTGCGTGCTCGACAGAAATGACAGAAATAACGGCCTTCGCAACGAGACTAGACGTCTCGATGCACATTTACCTGCGACGATAGACCATTGCATGCGACGAATTCTTTTTATCATTCGACTTTTCTTCTTCTTTTCTTGTCAATATTTAGAGTGGACAATACCGGGGCATTATACCAAATTTTCATCTAGAAGTTGTACATATTTTGTACACTTGGGAGGCATTTTGATAGTTGGTTCTGCGATTCGTTTTCTCCATAGCGGACGGCGAGGGGTAGAGGGGATCTTCACAGAGGCTTAGATGGGCTTTATGAGGATTCGAGAGTTACTTAGTTAATATGACGGGCTCTGTTTGTATTGATTCAATTGCTTGTTCGTGTTATTATGTGATGTATGTTCTTCTCTCACCAGTCTCTGCAGAGGAATGCGGTGAACATATCATTGTGACCAAATCTTCAACACTAAAATCTCACTCTCAACCGCATCCCTGGATCACACCTTATCGCACGATAGAACAGAGCAAGGGCCCACTGAACTCGGGAATCCTAGGAATTACAGTACCGGCAAGCAGTGCCACAGACGGCAGTTACTCGAACACATGGGTCCCTGATCTGAAGACTGCAGGGCCCTTTTTGTACGTAAAATATATGTCGATATTCATATTTACCGCGCCGGACGTATTTCACGGAGAATAGATTGATAGGATAAAATGAGAGACTCCTCTTCCATTTAACCTACTTATAATGGGAGATCAGACGAATTAAACAGACAGATAGCTAAAACCAGGAAAGAAACCACCATCCCTTTCCTCTCCCTTCATCCAAAATTCCTCCCTCCACCTCACCCACCATGCCACCCCCCAAAATCCTCTTCCTCACCAACAACGAATACGGCCAAAGCAACGTCGTCTTCGCCACCGCCTACGCGCTCCTCCTCCGCCACTGCACCGTGCACATCGCTTCCTACGAAGCGCCTCACATTGCCTCCCAAGTCGAGCACATAATCGACCCCGGGCACTTCCGCTCCAGCATCCGCGCCCGCGTCGACGCTCTCAATGCAGGTGCGTACGGCCCGCTCCCAGAAGACGCCATCCCGGCTATCTTCCACGCAATCGATAGCCCCGGGATGGTCGAGCGCGTCGCGCTCGACACCGCGGATCAGCAGGTGCTGGTGCATGGCCCCGGCGTGAGGGAGTGTTTGCGCATGTTCCCGAAACTCCCGGATGTGCTGGCGGCGTGGACGCCCGAGGAGTATGTGCATGGTGTGAGGTGCTTTGAGGAGGTGTTGAGGAGGGTGGAGGCGGATGTGGTGGTGGTGGAGAAGTTGTGTGCGCAGGGCTATGATGCGTGTAGGGTGTTGGGGAAGAAGGTGGTTTCGATTGCACCTAATAGTTTGAAGGATATAGTGGCGCAGGTGCAGCCGTATGGGTTTGTGCTGTGGGGGATTCCGGTGTAGGTTCTTTTGTTTATATGATTTTTTATACATGATATGGTATAGTTGGGAGGGAGGAAAGGAGCTGACATTTTCTACTAGCGCAATATCTGGTTTTCCTTACCCGCTCCCTTGGTATCTTATTCCCATCAACATCCTCCTCTTCATACGCATGATCCTCGTTATAGTCTTCTCCGCCAAACTCAAGGCTCTCGAAGCAGGTCGCAAAGCAGCTAACATCCCCGGCAAGTACCCCTTATTCGTGCCCTACTCCAAAGACGTCCCGTACATCCTCCCCGCGGCTCCGGAAACAGACTTCAAATTCCCCTTCATCCCACCCAACATCATTGCCTGCGGACCCATCCTCATGCCCTCCTATCCCCTTGAAGAAATCGAGCCGGATCTCCTCGCCTGGCTGAAGCAGAAACCTACTGTACTTGTTAATCTCGGGTCACATTATAACGGCACGAAAGACTTTAATCGCAATCTTGCAACAGCGATTCGTATTCTTCTGTCTAAAGTCCCGGGCATTCAAGTCCTCTGGAAATACAAACCCAACGCCGAAGGTGTCGACCCGGCACTGGCTGAAATCCTCTCTCCGGTATCATCTTCTGTTAAAGTCATTTTATGGCTTAAGGCCGAACCTATATCGCTGCTTTGCTCGGGCCATATCATAGCTTCGTTGCATCACGGCGGTGCAAATGCGTACTTCGAGAGTATCCATGCTGGCGTTCCGCAAGTTGTCTTGCCATGTTGGTCCGATACTTTTGACTATGCGCAGAGAGTGGAGTATCTTGGAATCGGTGTATGGGGAAGCAAAGGGAGCGCGCCGAAGTTGGATGAAGAAGAATGTGGGAAAGCCTTGATAGCGGTGGTGCTGGAAGAGGGGATGCGAAGGAAAGCGAAAGATTTGGGAGAATTCATAAGGAGCAAGTATAGAGGGAGAGAAGAAGCCGCGGATAGGATAGTCGAGTTGGCGAAGGGGAAGTGCTAAAATGGGACTTGGCCCACTCCACGCACTCCTCGTACTACAGCGAACCGCCAAGAAGCCGAATACAACAATACCGCACTGCTGAAGCTTTTTTTGTCCCCCCACTCCTTTCTTCCATTCTTCATCACATCTATTTCCATATCCCCAGGCGACTTACACGTCCAATACAAATCTTGTGTCCCAGCCAACACGAAGCTTATACCGAACTACCTCTGTACCTCCCTCACGTAATCAAATACGAGGTGGGGATCCCGCATCCATTCCGAGATCTCCTTGCGTCATACGAGCTTTTTTTCTTCATCACATAAACAGAAAAGTGTACAGTAATAATTAAGCTGTCCGGGGAAAGGAAACTAGGGTGATTACTAACTCTCCGATACGAGATAGCTGCATGATGGTTCGGATGACACCGAAGGTGTCGTGGCTGGGCAGAGGTTAGGTAAGTATTATGATGTAGCTCTGCGATTCGGTGCTACGTGGGACAGAAACGGAGTGCAATGCACCGTTTGTTATTGTCTGGGGTTGTGTAATGATTTGTGGTGTTTGCGTAAAGGTCTGTATGCCACCTTACTTTGACGAGGAGGCAAATACGAGGAGTGGTAATCATTGTTTTTGTGCCCATCACACGATTAGATGGATGTTACGATGGAACGTACGGTACGATGGTACATCGTGAGCTCGTAAGTGAAGATGTGTGATGCAATGAAAGAGCAAGGGAAGCACAATACGAAGTCTGGATGAAGTGAACGAACATACGGCGGAATAGATTGGAATTGAAGAATATATAAGAGAACGACTTTACGTCCAATTCAGTTCAGCATCACAGCAGCTTCATTCGCTTTCACATCTACACTCACAAACAACCATTCCAAACATCCAAACAACCAACTCAACCATGGTTTCTATCCGCAACCTCGCCCTCGCGGCCTCAACCATCATCGGCTTCGCCTCCGCAAAGCCCGTTGTCTCCAAGCGACAAGACGCCTGGGCTCCAGGTACTCTCAACAACACCCGGGAATTCTACTTGCACATGCAAGTCACCGATGGCTCGTACAAGTACGAGGGATGGGTTTGTAAGTTCTTCCTCTCTCTCCCCTCCCCTCCCCTCAAACCACAACTAACCCCCCTCTCAGTACAAGCCTACCACACCGGTGCCGGCACCGCGGACCCGGTCTTCGTCGACGGGAAAACCACCCCCGGCTCGCGCATGTACTTCAACGGCAGCTCCCTCCAATTCGACGTGTCCCCCTATCCCTTCAGCATCAACGCCTTTCCCTCCGACACCAACTATGCGCGCTGGGAGCCGGTGACCATATCCTCGGGGTACGGATCCGGGGACTTTGTTAATGAGGGGAGCGCGGGGTTCCAGAACAAGGATGAGGAGGCCGATGGCTGGCTCGTGTGTGAGTGGTGGCATGGGGATAATGCGCCACAGCTGTTCCAGATGATTAAGGGGTTTGACCAGGGCCCAACCAAGGGGCCGTATGATGTGCCGGAGGGGTGTGCGAGGGTGCTTTTGTTCCCAGATTGGATTTAGGGGGGTTGAGGTGAAGAAGAGAGGGGATGGGAGGAGGGAGGGGATGGAGAGATGTGCAACTTGAGGTGTAGTGGTTGACGGGGTTGAGGTCGGGTGAGGTAGAATGCAGGCGAAGGGAGAGAATAGGGGTGCAAGAGGGAGGAGAATGGGGGTCTGATTCATTTTTGGGTTGTTGGTGATAGAGTAATGTTTCCTACGTACACAGACTAATCGAGGCAAAGAAAACTAGACGAGTACATCTCACCTTTTGCTTGTACTTTTCAGTGCCTTGCGTGAGTGAACATCGATGAATGTGAATGATTTGCAGTCGAGACATCTTGGGATATCACCCTTTCAGGAGCAGTGCAGTAGACCGACCCTAAGGGGGTAGCTTAAGGATAAGCAACATGCAACACTTGAGGCAAGGAAATTTCAATAGGGTGCAGAACCTCTCCGCTCGCTCAAACACAATAATAGGAAGCTCGCAATGAAGATGTCGTATTACTAAAAAGGACGTGGATAGAGAACATAAAGTCTCTTTTAGACTATTTCACAGCTCCGAAGAGGCACACCATTGACGCTCCAGCCGAAAGAAACAGTTGAAGATTAGCTTTCATTATTAATCATTAAAAAGTTAGATAAACGATAAATACATTAGTAAATGCTCAGCACATTTGTACTGTTAGAATAATCCACCTTGCACATCGTTCCATAATCACCTACAACCTCCGCTCTCTCATTCAACCAATTCTTGATATCTTCCTCTTTGCAACTAGTTCCTGGGCCTCCAATGCAAGATACGAGATCTTGAGGGCTGTTGTTCACAAGTACTCGATAGTAAGTACCGGCATCGTATCCGAAGCTGTTGCAGCTCATCTTCTCCACAGCGATGTTGGTAAGGAAGGGTAGGATTGCGCTGGATTTCCATGCGCGGCCGTAGTTGATGGTGTTCAATGGCATGGTACCATTGATGTTGTTTGCGCCAGAGTATGCGGAGTTGTTGAAGAGACCCATAGCGACAAGGACAGTGGGAGGTAGTTCGCGATGGGTGAAGGATATGTAAAGGTCTTGGTCGTCGGTGGCGTTTGAGTTGTTGTTTTGGGTGGTCATCAGAGTATTGAAGGTAGCGTTAACCCACGGGAAGCCAATGGCGCCTGATGCTTGGTTGCCATAACCCGTGTTGTAGAAATATTGAATGTCGTTAGTATATTCAAATCCGAGCCAATCCGTGGGTGAGAGGACAGAAAGGTCGCAGAATGGAGAGGAGCCACGGATGACCGTTTCGTAGCCGCAAAGGAGAGACATGGCGTAGACATCATCAGAAGTGAAGTTGAATGCTGGAGCCATGCTGTTGAAGCGCGCGATGACGGGCTTAGTGTAGATTTCTTGGTATTTGCCGGATTGTTCGCTCCCGCCCGAAGAACTGTATGCGGGGCAGCTGGAATATGGTGTTAGGGAGTTGGCGCCCTCCTTTTTGCCCTCGGGTATTTCGACTATTTCGATGTCTGAGGCGTCATCTGCGAGGCCATTGGAGAAAGACTTTGCGGTCTTCACTGTTCTCTCGGCAGTTGATGTCCAGATTTTGTTTGGTGTTCTCAGTCCCTGATATCTCTGTGCGATATCCACACCTAGGCCAGTGGCCTCCAGCTTCCCCGAGCGCGTCAACATCTCGATTTCTGGGTCTGAGATAGGGGCCTTCCATGATGAGAGGAAGGAGAGATCAGGAATGGTCGACCAATTGACCGTTGTGTTCTTAAGCTTTTGTACGAATGGCTCGATGTATTCCTCATAATCGAAGTCGTTCGCATAGATTGCCGCATGTCGAACGAGGTATGCAGCTCGCGTAACATTGCATCCTTGAGGAGGAGCTGGGTCTGTCTCTGGGTCTTGAGGGTCGAATGGAGGAGCGGTTCCAGCCAAATGCTCTAGTGGGTCAAAGGAATAGGAGTTTGGGGAGTGAGAGAGAACATTGGTAGCCTGCAAGGCTAGAGAGAAGAGAACGGCAGAAGAACGCATTTTCAGACGAACAGCACGGAAGAAGACGAGATGGACGGACTGAAGAAGGAAAAGCTTGACCTACCTGCCTTTTCCTTATATTGTTTTCGTACCTGAGCGAATTGCAAACGTGCAGCGCGTCATCCTGATCTGATGCCAGGTTATATGTGCTAGACCAAGGCACAGAAGAGGTACAAGTACCTTTTGGTTGTTATTGTGGGAACGGTGAGCTGCTAAGCAGAAAGTTCCAAGGTCAATATTATGGTCCACCAGACGAGACGGGGAATTGATGTCAGCCAAGACAAGCTAACAACGAAGGCTAGTGCACCGCCGTTCGCGTGCGCACGGCCACAGTAAGATTCAAGGTGTGCCTGATGAATGATCGCCTCCTCAATTTTATTTTCCGTCAGCCCAGTGAGCATTGCCGAGAAACCAGAACGATCTCCTGAGACACATTGGCAGAAGAATGGAAGATAAATGTCTTTCTATGTGGTATACCCCAGCAGGCTAATATATACACGATGTTCTCCGATACTACATCTGACGCGGCATCCAAAATTACAGCCGCGCTTTCTCTGCATCCAGCCACCTCTGGACCAAGTCTACTAGCTGCTGAGCAGCGCTTGCACTACTTTCACACGCTCCCCTTGACGGGAAAAGGAACTTGAGGAATTCCGGGTAGTTCAGAAGACCAGGGATCAGCCAATAGTCGGATATTGAAGTTCTCGATGTGCTTGGAATGGCATTAACGTCGTCGATAGAATACACCTGTGGGTGCTGATTTTCCCAACGCCATCTCTGGTATTCCCAATATATCAGGTGTATGGCTATGATAGGGAGGATGAGCCTGGCCGACTGAAGTGGCAGCTGCATCCAGTTGAGTACTGCTCGTAAGTACGGATGCTTCGCAAGGATATGAGTTGGCGATTCTTCAAATAGCTCTTGATGAACGGGCTCTCGGTCGTGACGGCTCGCTTCTGAGGCTCGCAGTGGACTTGGACGATCGGTGTCTGACAGTGGTGGATCAATCGGGTCAGCGCTCGTCAAAATCTCAAGGAAGATATCTTCGAGATATTGATGAGGCTGCAGCTCATAGTGAGTGCATCTTCCAGTTGGGTACTTCATGGCTGCAAGTGTGTCATCCCACGATGTCAACCTGTGTGCAATTAAGAGTTCTTCATCGCCCATCTCGTCCCATCGTTCCTTGTATTCATCTATCGCATCGCTTTGCGGGTAGACGCTACTGAATGATAGCCCCCTTGCGAGCAGAAACCGTCCTACCCATCCTCGCCCTCCCAACAGAAGGACGCCAGGTTCCTGAGCCGCTTCGATAATCGTACTGAAGTATTGTTGTTGGTAGTCTGGCGTGAACTCCACCTCGTGCGTGATCAAGGAGAGGTCTATCACACGCAGCCATTCGAATTCGCGATTAGCTTTCGCTGCGGAATGTGTTTTGCCTATCGCTGTGAATCCGAGGACTATTTTCGCCCGTTGTATACCGTCGAAAATAGGTTGGTGTCTTTCCTTCGTGGCATTGAGTGTTGTCACTCGGGCAGATGGCAGAGGCGATCTCGGGAACTCGACCAGGTCAACCAATTCTTCTTCCATCGTGGATATGTGCCTTGAGAGAAAGACTATTAATGATTCTTAAATGACATTATTATATAGAATGGAGCCGGTACAGATCCGTTCGGGAAAGCGATAACATATCTGTTTTCGGCCTCTCACGCACCAATTTGATTGTTCCAACAGGCGACAATAGTCGATTGTTTAATCCTTTGTTGGAGGGTAAGTAAAGTCCAATCATTTCGAGAGCGTTTTCAGTGCACAACTGGATTTTATTCTTATGGTTGTTTTCAATAACAGATTGCGCTCGAGGTAAACTTGGGTGCACGACGTTAACGGTATCGGAGCGGGCTTCACATTCCTCACTATAGCTACCCACGATTTTATTCCACTTGCTCACTTTATTGCACACAAAGTTCTTTACTTGTGCAGTCTAAAACAGGTTCGACGCCGATTCAACCGTGTTTCTACCTACTCGGCGATGACAGCTTGTATCTTTACTTCCAACTGTTGCTTCTCTCAGCCAATAAAGTGGCCTTAGCTGTCCCCCGCAGCCTACTGCAACATACACTTTCTTGCCGTGCCGTACCAATACTTTCTTAATCATGTGTTTTCGCGTCGTGGTCACTCAATCGACGTGTATCTGCCTGCTGTTGCCTACGCGCGCAGCAAAGTGGAGTTGTTCGGTACTAGAGTGTCGGATTTGTGTACTGTGAAGTTGCAATATATAAAGCCTAAATCTTCTTCCAGCATTCATTTTCCAATTCCTCGTAAGAAACCATTGTATTACTATTTGTTCAATCCCCACAACTATGTCTTCATCAGACTCGGAGGAAGGTCAAGCCCCCCAACCCGGAAAAGGTGCCCCAGGTCTCTCTGAAATAGCCACCAGAGCTGCAATCGAGCATCTCAAATCCGTCCTCCCCAATGCAAACTACTGCTGCGGAGGCAGCATCCCCATCAGCACCACTTCCCCTGTGACCATCCGTTTTGACAATTCCTCCACTTCGTCTATTCACAAAATCCAATTCCCTGCTTCCCCTTCTTCCTCCAGCGACATCAACGAACTCCTCCTCGCAAGCGAGCGAGCTACGTTCGGTCTCGATGGCAAAGATGTTCTCGATGAGACGTACCGCAAAGCGGCTGCGCTCGATACGGACAAATTCAGTACGAATTTCCATCCGGCTGATCATGGCCTTGTAGATGCGTTGGCACAGATTTTGTTGCCAGATTATCGATTGCGTGTTGATGCAAAGAAAAAGGAACTTTGGGGTGTCAAGGCAGAATTGTACAAGTTGAATGTAAGTTTCATTTAGCTGGGTGATATGACGGCGATTAAATTGTAGGTGAGGAGTGTTAATGCTTTGATAATATAGGTGTACTCTGGTCCGTCGGGAAAGTTCGAGAAGCATGTTGATACCCCGAGGGGTGCATTGCAGTTTGGGAGTTTGGTAGTCTGTTTGCCGTATGAACATCAAGGTTCGTATCTCTTTTTCTCTGTGTCGTTTTTGTTTTATTCATATATTTTTTCTGGGCTTGAAATTGAGTAACTGTCATCACACAAACGGTCTGACCATCTTATGCCTTATGTAGGCGGTGCTCTACTTGTGACCCACAGAGATCATACCAACACTTTCGACTGGTCATCCACCTCCACTGCCGATTCCGAGGCTTCAACTTCCCCAGCCCAGATCAAATGGGCCGCATTCTACAGTGATTGCACGCATGAAGTCCAGCCCGTCGTCACCGGCCACCGCGTAACTCTCACCTACAACCTATACGTCTCCCCCCACTCAGTCGGGTCTCTATTTACACTGCCTCCATCCATAGACGCTACGTCGTATCCACTTTCCGCTGGCGCAAGGGAGATGTTGAGCCAAAACGGGTTTATGCCCGAAGGAGGTACACTCGGATTCTACTGTACACACCAATATGCGCACGCAACGGCGACAAAAGGACGGACCTATAAGCCAACGTATGAAAAATTCTCAACTAGAGACACCGCTGACATCGAGCAATTGATGCCGTACGCATTGAAAGGTGTGGATGCGATGATTTTCCAGACATTTGCTAGCCTTGGTGTGAATGTGACGGTGAAGCCGGTGTTAGATAAGCTTTTTAAGGACTATTGGACCGACAATGCTGATGATTTGGTGGATCGGATAGACGATGCCTTTGAGGGGGAGACTAGGAAACAGAAGTTGGCAAGAATAAGAGAGGGGGCAAAGGTTCCGAGGATAGGAAAGCGGTTTTGGGGATTGCATTTCTCTAATAAGGAATATGGAAATGGCTTTGAGAACCCATATGAGGTACTGCCCCTTGCCCTATCCCACAAGGCATTCTCCTGATGCGAAGCTGACAGAGGCTAACACATTACTCAGATGACAGATGTATTATGGCCATCTGAATCCAAGCCGGATGTGATATGGTTGAATAACCCGAAAACTGCGGGATGGCAACAGTCTTTTATTTTCCTTTATTACGGCAACGCTCCTAGCGCTGACTGGGCGTACTCACATGCAACAATCTTGATCGACATACCGCCTAGGAATGAGCGTCTCGTCGACATTCCGGAGTCTGGCTTCTTAGTCGACGGGAGCAAGTATGAGAGAGAGCCTGTAGGATCACCAAATATGTACTACTCGTACGAGGGAGACGACTATGAATGATCAGAGAGGAGCGAGTAAGGAGTGGACGAGACTGTTAGCCCACGCGTTAGAAGCAGGTACTGTCGAGCCTTGCTTCTTGCCAACCCTGACCGATTATGAATTAGGTTATAGAAGGGTGCTGCGATGTCAAGGTTGCATAAAGATGGCTTCCAGCCTCTAGATGATTCTTGTCGTTGGGTGGAATAGCCCCGCTTCTCATAGTGATTTCTATTTAGTACAGATCAGGCTCCGTATCTCGCTGCAATCAACACTTGTTGCAATGAAATATCTTCGTTTGATTTGGTGGTTCCAAACTCGCTTCATTAGCACTAAAATACTTGAATTATATCCCCTCAATTTCTGTTCCTACGCCATTGCAATGCAACGCTGTCCATAACGCCTGTCCGGATCCATCTTGGATCAAAACCTATTAAAGTTAGATTGTCGCCTCGAATAGCATGAATAGAAAGAACTCTTACCTTATTTCATAAGACCCAGCCCTGGTCATATACCTCACCCATTTTACACTCGAGTAGTTACTCTTCTCGAAAACCTTAAGATATCTGACTAGCAATCCCGAACTTGTGAACATCAACAAACTGAAGTTCAGACTCAGAGGCGGTCTTGACCAAGCCTTTTGATTCGTCATACTGGTCAAGGTAGCTTCGGCACTCAACACGAATTCATTCTGTCCGGTAAACCTTGGAATCTTCCATATTATAACGTTCTCTTCAGGCACATATTTCGCTTTTCCTTGCGTACATCGATCGGTGATTCGTGCAGTATTGAGTGGTGTAGGAATCTTGACAACAACGTTTGTAGCGAATAGCTTGCTGCCATAATTGGCACGGATCGCAATGCTGTATTCAACCTTGGTTTTCCCAACTTCGTTCACGATTGCGTGTATCTTAAATGGCAGATTGACATTTTCGGTGGCTCGGTAGCGCATAAGCTCGAATTCACCGTCGGGAGGAATGAAGGAGATGATTCTGTCGGTATCGAATTTCCCAAGCTTAACACATTGGTGGAATTGACAGTCCTCCAAGGTTACACTCCCCGCTGCTGCCTTTGTAGCTTTTGTGCCCATTCGATTTCCGGACGGGAGAGAGGAAAGACTGTCACCGTCTAGTAACAATCTGTCGTTCAGTCCAAACTTGCATTCAGGTGTGCCAGATAGATATGCTCTCATGACGATCTGCCCGTTGACATCCGCTCGTAGCACCGTTCCAGTAGCGGACATTAGAAGATTGACGTCTTCAATGACATCCACGAATGCCTCGTTCTTCCGGTATTTGACGTCTGCTTTTCTCCATGATAGCGCACCCGTAGCCTGCATCGTGATCTTTGCCGAATCCTCCATTGTCCGCTCCGACTTAACTCCTTCTGTTGTAATGTACATCTTCAGCGTATCGGTCTCTGTGTTCTGAGGGTAGCCAAAGTCAAGGATTTCTATTTTGCGCAGCCATTAGCGACCATTGAGAACCGGAATTTCGTCCAACTCACCGTCCAGAAGCTCATACACCAGTACGAAATTATTCTTAACCGCCTCTTCATCGAACTTCCCAAAGTAGCCCTTTCCCAGCGCGGTCAACCGGTAGAGAAACTCGAATACAAGCGCAGCATTCGCATTGCTTTTTGTAATCGCGACCAAGTATATATTCTCGTGTTTGACATGGCTGAAGGTGGTGCTTCCTAATGTGAGGATTGGGGAGCGGACTTGTGCATTGGAGATGACCTGAATGCGGAACACATCAGCAAGTCGCGGTCGGCAGTCGTTACGGAATGCGCGAAATATCAGGTTTTCGCCCTTCTGATTGAATATCAAAATACCGGACAACATCTTGACGGTTTGTCGATAGGCAAGGTATTAATTGTTGATGTTCGAGAGCCGTGGGGAGCGATAGCTGGGGAATAATGTAGTTTCGCATTACCGAGCACTCCTAAGGGATCCTTTCAGGGGGGCCCAATGTAATTGTCCCGAGAACCACAACGATTTAAGAAATCTTAATCCGATAACTTACTTTATTTCAACTGCAAATATGAATAGAAAGCCTTATTACGATGGGTATTCTTGAGGGCTGGAAACTCTCATAGTTGGGGATCTAACACCAAGAAAGAGGTATCTCAAATCTCAAGTCATCACAATCTATAAAGTCTATACTGTCACATATGGGTAATTGCTAGCTGTACAGAAATGAGGTATTGACGAGAAACCATGAAAACCCAATGCACGAAACACTCCATGTAAGGACATCGTCATTCCTCCATCTATTAACAATCATCCCCTAGATCATGTCGAGTCTCATGAACTCGGCGTGTAATGTCTTTCCAAGCAAAGCCGGACTCCTCTCTACGATGACACCGGCAGCTTCAAGAGCAGATATCTTAGAATCAGCGCCACCCTTTCCACCACTGACAATAGCACCTAATGATTGTTAGTATATGTGACATTGCAATCGCCTGCTAAAGTGTACTAACCAGCATGACCCATTCTTCTTCCTGGAGGCGCAGAAATACCAGCAATGAAACTGACAACGGGCTTCTTAGCAGTGTTGTAATCCTTCAAGAATTCAGCAGCATCTTCTTCGGCAGATCCTCCGATCTCTCCGATCATGATGATTCCATCAGTCTCCTCATCCTCCAAGAAGACCTTCAAGCAATCGATGAAGTTAGTTCCGGAGAATGGATCACCACCAATACCAACGACGAGAGACTGTCCCAATCCAGCTTGTGTCGTTTGGTTCACCGCCTCATAGGTAAGAGTTCCTGAACGAGAAACAATACCAATGCGTCCACGCTTGTGGATGAATCCTGGCATAATACCAATCTTGCATTGCCCTGGTGCAATAAGTCCTGGGCAGTTCGGTCCAACCAAACGTGTCTTTCCTTGTGTCTTCAAGATGTCGGTAATGCGAACCATATCTGTAGGGCTATTAGTCTTGTTTCTCCTTCGACAAGCTCAAGTGAACGCACCATGTTGTGGGATACCCTCGGTGATACTTCTCAATATCAGTATGCTTCCTTTCACATGCAAATTGCGACACTCACCATACGACCAAGGGAATCTCAGCAGCGATAGCTTCTTCAATACCAGCTGCAGCAAGCGGGGGCCTGCCAGATAGATCAGCACTTCGTCCATTCTTTCGTCGCAGGTGTCCCAGGTATTCCGGCGCCTTACGGTACGAAGATAGCAGAAGCTGTGGCACCTGCCTGCTTCACGGCTTCCGAGACAGTCGCGAAAACTGGCAAATCGAGATGGGTTTGACCGGCCTTCTTCGGGTTGGTACCTCCGACGACGTTTGTTCCTGTACATCTATCAGAACCGATCCAGCTTTTAGTATGGTTCCCGCGCGGTACGTACCGTATTCGATGGCTTGCTGAGCATGGAAACTAACACGGAAAATTTAGCACGATCGCAGAAGTTGCGGGAATGACCTCTCATCACTTACGTTCCCTGCTTTCCAGTGAAGCCCTGGTAGATTACTTTGGTGTCTTTATTGATACGGAGGTTTTCTGCGGTTGCAGCATAGGAGGAGGTTGCGGTGGAATATCCTTGTCTTCGCATAGCAGCCTGCAAAGCAGGTCTTGCGCATCTCGTGAGGGCCTGCATCTTGTCTATGGACAATTGAGGTCGAATGTAAGGGCAAGGGAGTGGTAAAAGTAAATATCTTGTTATTTTCACCTCTATCAGTATCAAGCTTCTCCGAACGGCCAGTCGCTTGTGGGAGACCCGACATTATCGGTGACACGGAGTTTGCCGACGTTGGTTAGATTTTATTTTCTACACTCAGAAGAACCCCGCCATTTTCTGATGTTCAGCGCATAGTACCGGGACATACAACATCACGAAGACAATCGCGAAAGATCACCACGGATATTTCAGACTAACGCAGGTCTTGTGCGAAATCAAATACAAAACGATTCGGTCGACGGAGGAAGCTTACACAGAAGAAAGCAGCCATGGCGACCATGGTCGACACAATCACAATGGCTGAGAGGCAACGAAAACCCAAAGATCCAAATCTACCTCCAGAAAACGAGAGATACTTGAGGGCATGCTCAGATATAGCTAGCGCATTAGTCCAAGAACATGAATCTCAGCAGGATCCCAAGGCTCCGAAGAAGGATATCAATTTGAACAGTCTAAGGGCGAAAATGTCCAAGAGACACAGACTTAGCAATATCCCGCCACTGACTGCTATTATCGCTGCTATTCCCGAACACTACAAGAAATATATTCTCCCAAAGTTGATCGCGAAACCAATCAGTATGGTCTTTCAAGCACAGATACAGGATCACAGGAACTAACATCAGACAGGGAGTGCTTCTGGTATTGCCGTTGTTGCAGTTATGTGCAAACCACACCGATGTCCACACATTGCATATACCGGTAACATTTGTGTATATTGCCCTGGGGGTCCCGACTCCGATTTCGAATACTCTACGCAATCATATACCGGGTATGAACCGACATCGATGCGAGCTATCCGAGCGCGGTATGATCCTTTTGAGCAAGCAAGAGGACGAGTGGATCAGATCAAGTCTCTGGGCCACAGTGTAGACAAGGTTGAATATATCATTATGGGTGGTACTTTCATGTCACTCTCCGAAAGTTATCGGGATGGATTCATATCTCAACTACACAATGCACTTAGTGGATACCAGGGTAACAACGTCGACGAAGCGGTTCAGGCTGGAGAAATGAGTAATATCAAGTGTGTGGGTATCACAATTGAAACTCGACCGGATTATTGCTTGCAGCCACATCTGTCCGCAATGTTGAGATACGGCTGCACGCGTCTAGAAATTGGTGTACAATCTCTCTATGAGGATGTTGCCCGAGACACCAACAGAGGTCACACTGTAGCTTCAGTCGCAGAAACATTCTGCTTAGCGAAGGATGCTGGTTTCAAAGTTGTCAGCCATATGATGCCAGATCTTCCGAACGTGGGAATGGAGCGGGACTTGGACCAATTCAGAGAATATTTTGAAAATCCTGCTTTCCGAACCGACGGATTAAAGATTTACCCTACACTCGTTATTCGTGGGACTGGTCTTTATGAGCTTTGGAGAACTGGCAGATACAAGAACTATACCCCCAATGCTCTGATAGATATTGTAGCACGGATTTTGGCTCTCGTACCACCCTGGACTCGTATTTACCGGGTTCAAAGAGATATCCCTATGCCTCTGGTCACATCCGGCGTCGAGAATGGTAATCTCAGAGAGCTTGCGCTGAGCAGGATGAAGGATTTCGGGACCACCTGTCGAGACGTTCGCACACGTGAGGTTGGTATCAACGAAGTCAAGAACAAAATTCGTCCTTCTCAGGTCGAACTTGTTCGCCGAGATTACACTGCAAATGGAGGATGGGAAACCTTCTTAGCATACGAGGATCCTAAGCAGGACATTCTTATTGGCTTGCTTCGGCTGCGGAAATGCTCCTCCACTCATACATTCAGACCTGAACTCGTCGGGCAACCTACAAGTTTAGTTCGTGAGCTCCATGTTTATGGCTCAGCCGTACCTGTACATGCTCGTGATCCAAGGAAGTTCCAGCATCAAGGTTACGGTACTTTACTAATGGAGGAAGCGGAGCGCATCGCTAGATACGAGCACGGCAGCACCAAGATCAGTGTCATCAGCGGTGTTGGAACTAGAGACTACTACCGAAGATTAGGCTACTGGCTCGACGGTCCTTACATGAGCAAGATGCTCCCGCCCAAGGAGGATGATGATAGCGATGATGACTTCTGATTGATCAGTCACCGAGATAGGCAGACAGCTCTCCATAGGATTAGCTTTTTCTCCAGGCTATACTAACGGGCTAGTGTAAATAGGGCTTATGTGATAGGTTAGCCGCCATGTCACCTGCAGTCCAGGACGGTGACATGGTAATCCCAAACAGTCTTCTCAATGATTGCCCTGGAGAACGGAGGGTTACTACCCGAGCCGCAGCCTCTTGGCCATCATCCAACATCAAGACCTTCCAGACCCTGGTAGCTGGTCATAATCGCAAAGTCATGGCCTCTTCTCTTGACACTTCTACCCGGCTGCGCATGCCGAAATAGCATATCTGATGTCAATTTATCTCCTGGTTATATTGAGATGTGTCTTGGCACAGTATTCACACCTCGATCAACATGTCTTTTATTGTACCAGACATAGCAACCATTTTAGAATGTCTCAATCAGTGAATTCCGGTGTGGTTTTCGAGTGTTGGCTATTCGGAGTTCCGTGTGTCTGTCACTAGAAGGAGCATGCATTTTAGCGAAAATGCTTGGCAGGTTGGAATGAGGACCAACAATGGTGTATCCTCTGCAAATGCAACGCGTTTTGCACACGCCATAGCCTAAACATATGTCGCCAAAGCCAATACAACATAGCAATTACATGCGGCTGTCGCCGTTCCATTCCAAACACTTGGCTTGCAGTGCATGTGAAATTATCCACAGATCACTAACTTAACTGACTGTTGGTTTATTAGCACATCGTCGCCTGAAGCACATTCACGATAATAATTAGTGTACAAAACGGTGTCGCACACGCAAGGCTGCGCTACAGTACCTCATCTAGGGTTATTTTAGGAACGAGAGATGGATGTCGACCTGCCCAATGACTGCACTGGATGACATGACCTCCGCAACTTTTCCACTTGCCCGATCCTTGTTATTTGCTTTTGGTGTTCATCACGTTGTGTGTGCTGGCGATTGATAAGTCGCTATCTAGGATTCAGGATGTGTATTTCCACCACTTGGTTCGGGAAGTACTGAGACATGTCGACTGATTCATTCGGTTCACAGATGGTCAGCTGCGTGAGATTTTCGATGACAATTCTACAGACCTAATTTGGGCCCAAGCCATCATGCTATTTCTCCGAAAGCTCATCAGCCTTACTGGTACGTACTTGTCAGCCAATTGAATTATTTTCATATACTTTATCCTGGTTAGGCTATACGTCCTGTCAAGAAACACTGCAACGTGGTGGCTATGCTGCGGGAAACAAAGTTTCCGAACATTTAGGTCGCCTATTCGGCAATGTCATCCAATGATGAAGATGATTATTGGCTTCTGTATTACCATTCTGGGCGCTAACAAACGCGATGGATCTATTTGGGGAATCTACGCCCCAAAAACTCTCACGCGATTGGACCGAGCTCCGTGCTGACCTGCATGCACCCGCTTGTTTTCTGCAGGGCTGGAGCTAATCAGCATGATGTCGATGATAACCAAACCCAAAATATACCTCTGCGGCGAGGTAGAATATGTGCTTCCGGACATTGTGAAGTGGTCGCAGTCGACCGTCCGAAGTATATAATGAACCTTTCTGCGCGTTGGTATTTCCTCATTCGCTCTATCATTCCATCATCACCAAGTCTTCCTTCCTCACATCTTAACGAGTTTCCTTTGTTATTTAAGGGTTTCCTTTCTCTGGTTATTCTTTCCTTACTTTTCTCTGGTTCTTCTTGCCTTACTTTCCTCTTTCCTACATTCGGCCGTCTTTCTCATTTCTGTCTACAGTTTTTGTCTACAGTTCTTAATCTTGCAACTTCAAACATTTCATAATGCATTTCTCAGACGTCCTCGTCGGCATCTCATGCCTTTCAACTCTGGCTGCCGCTGCGCCATTCACAGTCAACACCGACTATGTCGCCTTAGCAACCGCTACGAATACTGAAGCATTAGGGGCTATCCAGACCGCAGCTCATGGTTCTCTATCCAATATCACACCGCCAAAGTTTCTGAATGGCGGCAAGGTTTCGCTTTCCGTTTTCCAAAGCGTCGCCTTCAATGAGAACTCCGAGGTCGCCTTCTTTGAAGAGTTACTATTCAACATCTCCACCAATGTTCCTGGTTTCCAATTTGCGACTACCGATCTCCGAAACGAGGCTCTCCTCAATATCAATGCCATCGTAGCCCAAGAGAAACTCCACCAAATCAACGCGAACAAAGCCATCGCCCGCTTCAGCAATGACACTTCTGCCATCATCCTACCATGCAAATATGACTTCCCCGTCACTAGCTTCGACAGCGCTTTGGAGGAAGCGGGAATATTCACCAGCCTCGTGATGGCCACTCTCCAACAGGCAATTGTCGCTCTCGGCACCAACGGTGACGGCAACCTCAGTCGTGGGGTTGCAGCATCCCTCGGTCAAGAAGGTCAACAAGACGGCTTTTTCCGCGCCAAACAAGGCTTGATCGCCCCTGAGGGACCATTCATCACCGCCTCCACTCCCGACTACCTCATTAACTTCCTCGTCCAAAACTACATCGTCCCCGGCTCCTGCCCCAACCTAAACACCATTCCTTTCGCTCCATGGCAACCATTGACTTTCACCGGTGCCAGCAGAGAGTGGTCCCAACTGGACCAACTCTCCTTCAAGTTTACCTTGAGCGCCACCCAGTCTGCCAAGGATTTCGGAACCAACTTCGGAGATCTCGCTCTGGTCTATGTCAATCAACAAAACACGCCCATCCAGAAACCGTTCAAGAATGTGGCTGTGAGCGCGAACGGCAAGGAGGTCAGCTTCGATGTGGACTTCCCTCACGACGGCGCGGGTGTCAATGAGGGGTTGGTTTTGGTGTCGGTGGTTTCCACTAAAGTCAATCAGTTGACTAATGTGGTGGATGCTGCGAAGGCTACTCTGTTTGGACCGTTTGTTATCGAGGTTTTCACCGAATCACAAGTGCAGGATCAGTACTAAGTAGATTGAGAGGGGAGTTAGATTGCTTGCTTGTTTTGTTTGTATTTTGCATTGCGGGGGTGTTTAGGAACTTCATCATTTTTGACCTCTGGGGTCGATACCTTCGGGTTTTGGTTTTGTGTTTGCCTGGGATTTTGAATATTGCATAGCGTGGTGGTTCATGGCGAAGAAACTGTCCGTCCTCGCGGACTTTTCATGATTTTTATTTCTACCTTACGATCTTTTAGATTAGCTGCGGCTTTATGAAGCTCAATCAATTGGTTTTGCTTCTCAAAATTTGCTGTTCTTTGATGCGTAGAAAAGTGCCATGTGAGTAATATCAATATTTCGAAAAACAGCAACAGTGTGTGTTAGATTTGCTACTCTCATCTGCTCAGCTCTTCTTCAGCTGGAGTTCTATGAATAGCTTCATCTAACGTATAATTGCTGAGCCCCTTTAGATCCTTTCATCCGAATCTTCTGCCCGTGATGAAGCTGTAGTGACTGTATTTATCTAGCTCGCTATGTTCCGGACTGCGAGCCCGCAAGTGACATGCAGGCGGGATTCATTCACTCTGCTCCGTAACTGGCAACATATCCATCCAAACCTCCATAGCTCGCAAAAAGCAGTGTGCTTGACGGCTGGGATTGATTTGCCTTGTTTGAAGGGGAAGGAGAGTTGTGGCGGATATGTAAAGGCAGTACGGAAATGAGACCCCCGACATGTAGTGAGTGAAAGCCGAACATTGTAGCGGGGTAATGCATCGCGATGACGAGGCAACAGACAGCGAAGATTGGCCAGCGGGGTAGAAAACAGGCTCTCCTTTACTCCAAGACTTCGAACCGTGAATGCAAGAAGCAGTATCCAAAAAGACTGATCCTGCTATGCATTTACAATAGAAGAAAACCCGTACTCATCGAGAGGTACACAAGCAGCAGGAAATTTCCTTTCGCAGACACCCTCTTTATCACCAGACATGGCATTCACAAGCAACTAATTCAACCCCATCATCCATCTCCCCACCCTCCCCATCCTCCATCCTCTCTTCATCCATCCTCTTTCCTCCCCTCCTCTCCCTACCAACCACTCACCTCCTTATTTTCCCAAGGAACTTCGTACCCCACTCCCTCTCATCTACAACTTAAACACCACCCCGCCCCCCCCCCCCCCCCGGCCACCACCCCACCCCACCCTCACACCCCCCCCCCCCCACACATCACTCCCAACCACCCTCCCCCACCCCCTCCCACCCACCCACCCCCTCCTCCCCCCCCCCCCCCCCACACCCCCACCCCCCCCCCCCCCCCCCCCCCCATCACGTGCACGTCACGCCTCCTCTCAAATCTACCCGCCCACGTGACATCATACCATACCCCTCCACCCCACTCACCCACCATTCACTCACGTGCCACTCACCCACCACCCAACCCCAATCTGAAACTACGGAAAGAAAAATTTTTTCATCTCCCGAAGGACCCGGGTATGCCCGCACCATACAACAACAACACGACAGATTTCAGAAAATTCGAAGCCCCCCACCAAGAAAAGGTCCCTAAAGACTCTGGGGGACGGAATAGAATGCAAGTCATCAAGGAAAATTAGGGAGCTGTTGTATTTATGAGTAGAGGAGTGTGATTCAATTCCTGAAAAATAGTTATACAGCTCTAGCCAGCCAGCCAGTTAGTCAGTCAGCCAGCTCTCTTCTTCCTTATCCACGAAAAAACAAGATACGCTGTCGCTGTGCCAAGCCAGAAAGAGAGGAGTAGGTAGGAAAAGAGAGGAAAAGGAAAAAAAGAAGAATCGGTCTCTAAATGTATGAATTGTCTTTCTTTTTTTGCAACACACCAAAGAAAAGAGAACCTTCTTTTAGTCTAGTAAGTTGAACCGTCTATCATCTATCAATCATGCCAGCCAGCTCCAGCTCATCAATCAATCATTCCCCTCCCCCGCTTCCCCATGCAATGCCAGTAAACATACAACAAAGCAAGCAAAGGAAAAGTCATCAGCAAGCCCCTTCCCCTTCCCAGTTCCATCATACCATCCACTTTATTTTATACATATTTGCCTTGTTCATGATGATGAAAGAATAAGAGAGGCCTGCTGGTGCGAGCATAGGCGGCGAGAACACACGTTTACAAGAACTTGGCCATCATAGCAACCATCAAATCGAAAAGACCAATGGCCTCGACGAAAGCGAATCCCAAAATGGCGTAGGAGAAGAGTTGACCACGCATGGAGGGGTTACGGGCAACGGCTTGCAAGAGAGCAGCGAAGACGAGACCGATACCAACACCGGCACCGGCAAGACCGATAGCGGCACCACCCATACCGAGATTCTGGGAAACTTGGACAAGAGCGTTGGCCATTTCAGAGGAGTATGGTCGGCGGGCAGCAGAGAAAGAGGTGGTGGTCTTGGAGAGGATGGAGGAAGCTTGTTGACGCTTGATGGTTTGGAAAGCGGTGTTGGACTTGGTCATGCCTATAGTGACGATGAAAATTTTTTATTAGCGAGATTTCCAACGTCAATTGATCTTTACTGATAGGTATGTGGCTTTGTTGAAGAGATTTGAGATTCAATGAAGCTATATCGAAACCACATTGAAATTTCCCAATTCTCAATTCAACTCCAAGGTTGATGACGCAAACGTGAGAGCTCAAAGCTTACCAGAGAAAGCACGTTGAGCACCAAGGTTGCTGCGAACCATTGGGCGGGCGACCTTAGCAGAGGTAGAGCCCATAAGGGAAGCCATCTTGGGGGTAATGCGAGCAGCCATTGTATCGGTGATGTGTATTGAAGAGTGAAGGTACACAAGAAGGATTTGTAGATGGTTGTGTGAGTGGAGATGGACTTCGAGAGTTGCAAACAAAAGAAGATTCTGACGACTTGGTGTGAGAGAGAGAATGGGAAGGGCAAAAGGGAACTTGGAAAAAAAGCTCTGAGGACACCTTCTGGAGCTAGCTCCGTCTAATAGTCGGTCAATTTGTTTTCCAATCGGAGTGGCATTTTGTGCGGCTACTGACCCGTGAACGGTTGTGGTATAAAGTGGGTCGAGCCTCTGATTACGCAAATCCTCCAATGATAGGACGGGACGAAGCACGATGACTGAAATGCAAGGCTGAGAAAGCTATTCCATCCGGTGTCAAGAGCGCGCTATCGACGAAATTGTCTTCGAGAGTGGAACCCGACAACAACGCTTCCAGAGGTCATCCCGGGCTTTTGCGGATCCATTTGAGAAGACTATCCACCAGAATTCACTCATTGTAACTTGTTATGGGAGGAAATTGGAGAAAACAAAGAGACTTAGGCCGAAGGAAGGATGGCGGACCACCCGTTGAATCTGACCTAAGAAGACTGCCACACTGTGACACTGTACGAAAGTAAACTTATTTCAGCTCTTGTTTTTTATGAATAGCAAAATGCAATGAAGCCCTTGGACCGAACCGTAATCCGTAATCCGTAGCCGTCTTACCATAACATATCGATCCTTGCGGATACAATCTCTTTCCCTTCCTGATGCAAAAGTGTTGTCCGTCATCAATGCATCCCAACAAACTAGCATGACATATTAAAGTTCTATCCTTGTTAGATTTAACTTCAGAACACTTACGCGAGACTTCTACGCCTCGGTTTTGTGCGCCATAGTGCCACGAGTCATTTTTAGAGGCCCGGGCATTCCCACTTTTTCACAGAATAACAAAAGAAAATTGAAACACCAAATTCGTCTAAAAAGTAGCATAACTCCCTGCTAAATTGACTTATCAAACAAATCTGGAAATTTTTCTTGTAACTTTTGTGTGTGCTTTTTTGTTCTTTTCTTGAGGTTCCGTGGCACCCCCTGAGTGTGATCGGGAATTTGCGGAATTTGATGACACGGAAGGGCTGGCTGCAGTCGGCGCTGCTTTTGACGGAGGTTTTCTCGTCATACCCATCTGGTATAACCACTGCGGATAACGTATAAAGTACGGGAGACTCTACCAGTGAATGAACTGTAGAATGATGAATGCGTTGCCTGTGAACAGTCGAATCAAACCACGATATGATGGTGGCTAGCCAACGGAAAAACTCTGTTCAACCCCTCAAGATCCATTGATGCACATTGCGAATTTGTGAAATTCATCAGTGGGGGTTGTCCATCGTTTGCGTGGGGTGAGATGCGATATCATCATAGTCTCCATCTCAGTGGGTCAACTGGGATAAGAAATCCCATTAAAGCCCGACCAGGCGTAAGAAATATCTGTATCACTTGACATATAGATTGAGCAAGCGCCACAAGCAAAACTTACTTATTGAATCCAACGACCTCGAGGGTTAAGCAAGGTGTTGCCATGCTTGCTCGCCGAGCTGAAATCTGCAGTTGCCGTCACGTGCAATCTCCAACACGATGCGAAAATTGGAGTGACGTCTCCAGCACGACACCACAATTCGAAAACCGAATGGAATTGATCGAGTAAAACCGTGAAGACTTATCGACGAGAGAGTTCGATTGTCTGGATGCCAAGCATTGGATGGAAGTTTGTCATATCAGTTCTGCAAGCCGGCGCGATACATCCGCAGATCCCGACTAAATGATTTGGCCCAACACCACCGCTCTTATATGCCGAGCGCTGTCTGCCCTCTAACTTCGCCAACATACCGCGACGCGAATCAGTTCTAGAAAACTTTTCCAAAAGAACATAGAAATGAGGACGGAATGCTATGGCTGTTGCTCGTCTCGACCGACACAAATTCTGTTGCTCGTCCTATTGAATTTAATTCTGTCATCATCAGTAGGTATCGTTGTGGTTTTGGTTTGGGGTTCGAGGAAATTGAAATGGAGGTGTCGAGCATTGCAAGAGTCGGGTTCGCGGGTGTCAGCACATTTAGTTGGACGTCCTATGAACTCGATCCTAAAGTCTGCGTCGGGTCTGTGTCAGATTGAACCACACATGCATCTGATGGTATTTCGCGATCGGAGGTGCGCTCATAGTAATCCAACGGCACCTCGAGAGTATCCCCAGGACGTCTTCTATGTTTTGAAGAGTAAGTGAAGTCGAGGTTATTGAGGAGAAAAGAAGTACGAGGCTTTCGAGGTTTGAGAACAGGGTCTTCTCCAGGTTTTCCCAAAATGGACTGATTTCGTGCGGGGTAAGGTCACCTCATGTCCAACGTGGTCACGTGCTGCATGCACTTGCTTTCGCTGAATCGTTCTTCCGTTCTTTGTTCCTTACTCATCAGTGGAGACTCGAGAGTCGAGCATCCAGAGAAGTTCGGCGTTGGAGTGGCGTGTTACTTGGTGAAATATCACTAAGTGGCGAGCCGTTATTCTTACTTTGCATTTTCATTTTCCACTGTGTACACAGGTAGGTATGCCCAAGGTCATTTTTTGATGGTGATTATTGGACACCTAAGTCCACAAGGAGCAGTATGAGCAATTTCACATCTGTGAAATGCTTCTTGCAAATGTCTAGAAAAGCAGCTGCTGCCATGAGCATTAATTCGGCTTTATTAGGCATTCCGAATAGCTACCTGCACACGGTGGCCGTTATCCCATTCTCCTTCACGCTACCATCCCTCAATGTCCATCCCATGTGTTATGGATGCCTCGGTCATGGCTGGGATTCACTTCACAAGACACAGTTCTGGCATTGGTAGTGGGATCAAAGTTGCTCCATGCCGAAGCGGCTCCTAGAATGCCACTTAGAGTCTCAGCCGCCTCTCCACCCGCTCCGGACCGTTGGCAAATCACCCGAAGACTCATACACTTCAGACGGCTCTCCCCATACGGTATGGAATACTTAACGACTATGGTTTTTCCATTCACGCCTCGGTCCGCTTCAACATAATCCCGTCCTCGCCAATTCACTCTCCGTCGGCGCATCCCCCGCCACCACTCGCTTCCGCATCACCACTCGCATTCATTCACCTCCATTCACCCAGTCGCCCATCCACCTATCCACCCACCACCCATTCCCCAACTACTCTATACACCACAATACCCCCCTCTCCGCCATCAAAACCCCCAAACAAGTTCATGGTCCAACCGTCCTGTTCCCGCTTCGCGGCACATTCAGCTAACCGAGTTTACAGTTCAGGTTCCGAGTAACTGTAACTGTAAACGAAAACATCTTTATCTTTCATTTGCAATTGCTAACCCGTCGACGCATCTATAAAAGCTATAGTAAGGCAGGCTTGTGTGGTGGCTTGTCCATCACGGGCCTGTCTCGTATACGGTCGAAAAGATTGTTGGTTTTCCGGATGGGTGGTGGTGGTGAAAACCAGGGTTCATTTGGGTGAGTGGATTCGGAGGTTGGATTATGAACTTGAATTTTTTTTGTCTGGTTTGGTTTTTTTTGTTTTGTGTTAGGTTTTCTTTATTATATAGAGGGGAGGAAGTGATCTCTACCTATTTCGAGAACCAATATTGTTGTGCATTTTCTGGGTGGCAGAGATCTAGAAATTCATTGTCTAATCTTTAACCTCCGATCAACTCCCACCAGAATATATTCGTGCTTTCTACTCATATCTCTTCAGCAGATAGACTGCAATTCTAGAGCAAGTGCACCGAGCCAATATAACTTAGCCTCTCTGTAGACAAGCACGTCAACAACTCTCTCACAGCCTGTTCAACATCCCCTAAACCTCTGCACTCCTCACATCTAGCCATGATCACCAGCCTGCTTTCAACTCCTCACCCTTCCCTTCTCAACCTCCCTCCACAAACCAATCATCCCTCTTCTTCTCCCTTCCCCATAACCCCTCATCAACCCCTTATCCAAGTCCTCATCTCCACAACCCACTCAAAAACTTCCACAACTTCCTCAAGTCCCATCATTTCGCTCTTCCCCAAACGGAAAAACGGACAGCAGCCCGACGAAAGAAAAGAAACTCAAGTAGCCACTTTAATGCTGAGCGAATACGCCCGCTGAGGTTTTTGATGGAGAGACGGAAGGAGTGTGGATGAGAGATGAAAGATAAGGGGGGCGGGGGAAGTTCGGTGGTGATTAGGGAGGGCGGAGGGGAAGGGAGGGGAGGTTTGGGTATGGATGTGGTGTGTATGGGGAGTGGTAGGTTGCGGTTGTTTTCGTTTCTTTTGGCTGGGGGGTTGGGGAGGGGAGAAATGTATAGTTTTTGGGGGTTTGGGGAGGGTTTGGAGTAATATGGGATAGTGGAGATAGTGAGGGAGATAGGAAGGGAAAGTGCGATGGTTTAGGGTACTGCGGTGGTTTGTTGGTTGATTCGTTGGTCAAGAGGTAAGAATAAAACATGAGAGAGAGAACATAACAGTACTGGTACAGGTAAGCCGTGCTGCACCGTTCGTGTTGAGATTCTGATAGTGAGACTCTATGAAGTGTAAAATCCCCCATATCGAGCCTACAAAAAGATAACCAAACGACTCCTGTAAATCCGTGAATCACAGTACCACGAACTGAAGGCCTCTCCACACAAAGTGAGCTTCCCCGTATCCCGCATCCCATATCCACAGACCCCATCGCTCCAGGTTGGTTCTTGAGCAACTGATAAGATCTGAAGATCTTCATGGTGGATATGCTCTCTGCGTAAAATACTCCGTTGCTTCCTATCCTGTCGGCTCAGTCCTGATGCCCGGGATCGAAGAACTTTTGTAGTGTAGTTTTGTATACATGGGAAGTTGCGGAAAGCTGGTTTATGTAACTGGAGAACGAAAGTTCCGGTTCGTACAACGGGAAATGAAACCTGGTGAAGGTTCGTCTGTTCCAGTGTATTGTTGTCCTGAGGATTAGGAGAGCGGACAGGTTCGTCTCCTGATATCTGCTGTTTGTTGAGAGGGTAGCACGGGATGGGAATTCTGCAGTTTCTCGGTTCACGGGAAGAGAGCATGACGGTATGAAGTTAGATATATGTGATGAGCTCTCTCCATGACGCTTAGTGCTTCGTACTCCTCGGCCAGAACAGGATGGAGGCTCATGGAACGTCACAATGACGAAGGCTGGGTGTATGAGCCATCAGCTAGGGGTTTGATCGGTGGTGGCGAAAGCCTGCAAGACCGTAACAGATTTGTATCTAGACAGAAATCAAAGTCGTCGGCTTCAGCATGCTTAGAGAGTATTGTAGTTCAAAATATTGTCGTAGCACAGGGTAAAGTTGGTCTGGTGAGGAAGACCATGTTGCACAAACGCCCACACTATAGCACCCCGAGAGTTCGATGCATGATTGGAGAGAGTGTTTGAGCCTGATATGAATTCGATCTTAGGATACTTGAGTAGGTAGAGTTGCCACAATGAGCTGATTACCACAGTGTGCTGGAAGGAAGAACGCTGGAGGGAAGTATCGTTGGTAAGAAGTGTCGCAGTTATGTTCGAACGATCCGTGTAAACAAAGTGTTCGATCATGCTCATGATTCCTGCATATAGACTTGCAGATGGTCTGCTTCTTTCCTCCAGCTCTTAGGAATAGACATGCTTGCTCAGTAGTGATTGTTTCGGTATCACTCACTGATATTTGCGACTCGTCGGTTCCGGCGTCATCTGTTGCTTGTTAAGATCGACATCTTCCATCCCCGGATCAGCATGTTACATCGGATGAAAGCATCACTCATTCGAGTGAGGTCTAGGATAGCTAAGTTCGACCATGCTCCGACTCGAAGAGACCGAGAGAACATGCTGCACCATGATGAGTGTCATACAATCGTGCAATCCCTATGGTCAGTAGCTTCGGGTGCAGATCACAGCATCGAAGAAGAAGAAATCATGAACACCTACTCGGTGACGGTACTTGGAACGCCAAATGCTACATAATATGAGGCAACCGATGATGGTGTATCGAAGTGTCAAAGGAGGAGCACAGCATGTGCAGATACTTCGCGATACACGACAGTAAACGTGGACATGCTCAAGAAGACCAGTGCATAAGTTTACATCCATGAACCATGTTGTCCGAAAGTATGGTAAGCAGGAGTACGAAGTAGAGATGTTGGAGAATGTCATCAGCACAGACAGCAAGTGAGTTACGGTGTGAGAAAATGATGACACAAGCATGGTCGTTGAAGGAGCAGACTTGTTGGTCTCGACCAGGAACATAATCACCGCCTACTAAGATAGATTAGGTATAGCAATAGCGAAATATCACTAGAGAATGCCTATATGATTTGTGGGTTTACGATGGGAGCAGAGTGTTGACTGCCATGAGTTGGGGGTTGCGAAGTTGGGTTGTAGACTTACAGAACCTGTCACCGTGTCTCCCGCCGAAGAGGCCCGTTCTTCCTAGTCTAAGACTAAGGTTACTTATTGCTTCTGAACCCTCATGGAAGCTCAGATATAATATGAAATTGCTTGACCTACTACGAAGGCTTTCTGCACCCTCAGTGGAATGCTCATGGACTGATTCATAGTAGATGCGGTCAGCCGAAAGCGGCCATCTTAGTGCAACTCGTTCAAGAGATATGTTAAGTTGTTAACCGTAGCGAGGAGCATCTCATTATAGATTGCTTAGTCTCCGCCCAGAAAAAGGCATGAGCCACATTCAGTGGCGACTATGTGAAGCAATTTAGCTTGGCTGCAAGCACTGCCGGATGGGTCAAACTCCGAACGCGGTTCTGCAGTATTGCACTGTTGGATCTATCTATCCGCCTGACTGGATACCATACGGAGGTATAAAAAGATCAACGTCGCCGGCTAATATATGACTCTCTCTGCTTGAAATTTGGGTGGGGACATGGCCCATGTCAAGTGGTTGGCTTCGATCCTTTGCAGCAGGCAGCCGTCATATCCAGAATAAGACCTAAAAAGACTTGAAGCCTGTTTAATGTTGACTGCCGTGTAACGCTGTACGACTGCTTGACCTATTGATTGGGTGTGGGTTACCAAAAACAGACGCAAGTTGACTTATGCATCTGTCGATAACAGACTGCCTGGCCTGCTGGGAGATGATCGTAGGCTGGGGATCGATAGATCATGCCATTTGTTATTGTTCCCCATGCTTAGTGGCGGAGCTGTATAAATAACGAAGTGAGTGCATGTGCGCGTTGTGGGAACGTGTGGTATGGTTTATCCCCACTCCGAGGACGATCCCCATCCTACGAAAATTCTCTTGCCTCAAACCCAAGCTCACAGTATAATATATGACACAGAACTTATTCGCGCAAGAAGATGTCCGATTGTATGGTTTTGGATTACCGCAACCACGAGGGGGTTAGGATATCGATGGGAGGTCATACTGTTACCCTACTGCAGGAATTGGAACTGCAGACGAGCTTTAGAATCCTTCGGGGAATGTGAGAGAATACGCACAGTGTCAGCACTTGCATGCTAATCCAGTTAGTTTGAGTGATAATTGTGATAGTTTGGGTACGGAGTCTAATACCCGAATATGCAACTTCTTAACTGGTCGAATAGTAGTGCTGGCAGTGTACCCAGAGAAGAAGTTGTCAGGGGAGAATGCAAGCCAGCTTCGAACTAACGTTGGCCGTCAAGTCATTAAACTTACGCACTCCCTAGCTCATTACCGACACCATATATCCAAGTACTAGGTACAGTACAGGTTGCACCTCTGTCAAGGAGGGTTTCGGGCCATCCCATTGAGATAGCGCGCAGTGAAGTTCTGAAGCAGCATTATATATTATGTATAACTATGCCATACCGAGTGAGGATTTTACGTACTTACATTTGAGGCTAGATGTCTCGAACCCTGAAGAGTTTGAGAGTTTGGACCACCAAGACCACCGATTTTTTCCCCCAACAATTTCCGACAATTTGGTTAAAGTTTAGTTTCCCGCAGCAATGGGAACCGCTGCACAGGTTCATGTTTAGGTACCGTTAGAGTGTCTGGTGGGTGGCCCTTTAGGGGGAAAAGTATACTTTACATATCCGATAGTGCAGTAAGTGGGCAAGTGGACAAGTGGACAAGTGGGCAGGTGTATAGGCATGTCTCGGGCGTCTTTCCTTTTGATGATCTATGGCGTAGACATTTTTGGAGCGGTAGACGCGCAATTAGGGGCAAAATACAGCTCTGCAGTCTTCAGGTGCCTTTCGCAATAGCCATGGACAAATGAAATGAAATACATGAATACATGGCTTTTCCCGTGTCGGAAATCTTTACTTCTTCTGCAACATCATACGCGAAATAACCATGTCAAACATGCAGAGAAATGCACTGCAGGGCCGCTCGGAGATGGGGACGGGGACGGAGAGGCAGGCAGACGGTCGGGTCTTGCAAAAAGGAGAAAGCAAGATGGGATGGAGATATGTTCCAATGAGCGAACACACAGCACACAATACATAATAACTTTACCTAAGGTAATACACAATACATGATGCATAATCGGCACATAGTAGCGTCACATTCCCGATAATTGATATCTGTATGTGTACGTGGGAGTGCGAGTGGGAGTGGGAGTGAAAGTTCTGACAGTCTCTTGGAATTCGTGGGACTACTGCAGTCTGCAAGGAAGGGGGGTGGATTACGGGATTACGGGATTGCGGATGCACTGTTTACGGGACCATTTCCATCATCCCATCCCATCGCATCCCTTCCCATCCAAACCTAGATCCCACCCACGTCTCTGGAGACGGCCGACCCAGCACACCGGAAGGTCAGCGGCTTACCGTAATTTTTAACGGGTCATGCAGGTAATGACTGGGTTTAGAGAACAATCCTTAACATTCCAAATGTCCCTGCTCCGTATTCTCCCTCAATGTGCCCCTTCGTCCCATTCGCTCCGTGGAAAAAAGAACTGCAACGCCTACAGCTTTTGGAATACCTGGAAACGTTTGCGAACCTATTCTATTCTAGATCCTTATTTGTGCGCTGCACATCATCAATTCTAGCCTTTACCTCACCTGCCAGCGCATCAATCAGAGCTCAGCTCCAAGGCCCGCTGGTGTCCGCCACCATGTACTTCGAAGGTTCCTGTTCCCACACTTCTGCTCTACCTGAACCCAAATTTCGACCCCTGGTCTGGTAAGATTTTAAGACACGGGGCACGACCCGGGAGCTCGTCTCTTGGGATTTTGACTTCCGCCCCCGTCGTACCTACCCTATACGGATTTCATCTTCTTATATCCTTCTGCTTTGAGTAACGAACTCTAACACATTCTCATCCGTTGGCAAAAGTGCAGCCGGTTTTCTGAACGCTCTTGGAACTTCGCCACATAGTGAATCTGGAAGAAAAGATGACTACGCCGGAAAATGATGAGCGGCAGGAAGAGGTATGTAAACTTCGACTGATTATTCGCATTTCGAACTCGGTAGTTACCCGTGCGCACGGCATATCTGATACTTACTACTGTAGGTTTCTGCGCGTGGCTCTTCTCGTTCGTATTCTTCCGAAGAAGATGAGTAAGTATTTCCCGAACAATGAGGATCACTATTCTCGGCCAAGCATAGCGAGTGACGATGCAAACGAAACAGAGCAGGAGACACATACTCGATAGATTCAAGTGCTATGGCATTTCGAGTCGAAAATGGCAGACGATATCAAGCATATAGAGAAGGTGCATACTGGTAAGTTGTTGTTTTTCATTTCCTCGCCCGCTCGATGAGACGACGGCAAATGATCTAACCGACCTTGCTGCAGGGCGCCGAACGATGAGCTACAGAATGAACATCTGGACATCAGGTATGATCTAGAACAAGCAGAATCTCACGAAATTTTTAACGTGAGGATAGCCATCAACGATTCCTCTCGATGCTTAACGGGAGGCTGTTCCTTGCACCAATACCTGATAACATTGAGGTAAGTCGCCCAACAATAATCATTGATGAATATTATCATTCAAATGGAACTAACCACGAGAAAAGAGGGTGTTAGACCTGGGCACTGGCACAGGAATATGGGCTATTGATTTTGCTGACCTATATCCAAATGCGTCCGTTCTGGGGACTGATTTGTCTCCAATTCAACCTGAAAGTAAGTTCAATATCTTTTCCAACTTATTTGGGGACACAGAATTACAGAAAGGCGACTTGACAAAAAAGGCTCGAGTCGTCATGAAGTTGTTGTCTCCTGGACACTGTACTGACATCGAGGATTACCAGTGGTGCCACCAAATTGCAGGTGGGTGTTTGCTATTTATCTGTTGGGCTTTTATAATCAAGAGAGATGGCTAATTAATTGTCCTTCAGGTTTGAGATAGATGATATAACCGAGGAATGGACATATCCTTCTTCACACTTCGACTTTATACACATCCGCAGTCTTTTCGGCAGCATACCAGATTGGCCAAAAGTCTACGAACAAGCATTTAAGTAAGATATAGACCTTATTGATTATCGTTAGGCATCGTCTCACATGCAGTAGACACTTAAAGCCTGGGGGTTTTATTGAACACATAGAGCCGTCCTTATACCTTCGCAGTGATGACGGAACGCTTGCACCGGACAATCCCTTGCACAGATTCGCAGATGTACGTATGGAGATATTCTTGCTATTGCATCTTAATGGATCGACATCTATACTTTTTAACACCAGACTAACCTCAAACAGCTTTTCAACCAGGCGGGGGAACGTACTGGGCAATCAATGGATCTGTGCCCAACGATGGCTTCAGATATGACGAGAGCTGGATTTATCAACCTGCGCGAAGAGACTTTCAAAACACCAATGGGAGAATGGAGCAGTGATCCTAAATTAAGAGAACTGGGAAGGTGGAACCTTTTGCAATTCGACGTTGGATTGGAGGGATTTGCGGTGCAGCTTCTCACCAGAGTAATGGGGGTACGTATCTGCGAACTTGAAACCTGGCAATCCAAAGGTCAACACTCGACACTTGAAACTGATGGACGTAATAGATGACTCTACCGGAGGTGCAAGTTTTCTGGTAAGTTGAGCCGAAGTGATGGAAACGAAGATTGAGACGATTGACGCCAGCATAGTGCGAACGTTCGAGCGGCGGCTCGAGATCCCAGAACCCACGCATATTATCCACATCGTGTAGTCTATGCACAAAAACCTCTCGCAACACCTCGCACGTCGCCGGGTCGAACAACGTAGAACGAAGAATGAGAAAAATATTGACGCGAGTACCGATTCCTACTGCTAGGACTTGAGAGGGGGACGACAACAGGAGCTTCCAAAGCGCAATCCCATAATTGGGGAGTGATGCTGATAACAGCGACCGGGACTACAAGCAGGCAAATGAAGCAGTCGAGATCTACCATTGATGACGGTAATTGTTCGTCGGAAAGTCTCAGGGACGAGACTTGTCTGAGACTTTAAGGAAATAAGGGTTCGAAGAGGTGCTATCGGTGAGTAGGAATTTGGCTAGAAAATTGATTATTGAACCCTCCACAAAGCTCCATCCTCTTGCATCTGCCCTATAGTCATTGCCCACTCTACTTTCACACGGACACGAGTCAAGGATATGAGGGTATAGCGAAGGCATATATATCCAGAGGTTCCAGACCAATTGGGAGCTATTGTCCAACAGTTTTGGCATGTGACTTCATCTACTTGAAGTAACTCCTCCGGCTTCGCATCAAATAAAACTGGACCTACTTTGTTTACTCTTCATGCCTGCGTTCCAAGCATTTCTCCTTTTGCTACCTTGAGACAGCAAAATCGGTTTACCTCGCAACCTCGTTCTCAGCAAAGTGGAAAAGTCTGTGCAGACCATGCCTTTTGAAAATTTGCTGCCGAGTACCTGTGTGCATTGACATGGGCTTACGGATTTCCCAAACGGAGCAATGCTAGTTTGCTCGGGTAACCTTACAAAGGACCACACCGCCAAGCTTAAATTCCACGGTCCTCAAACCGGACGTGTCGTCAGCAATTGCTCTTTTCACGACGAGACTACAACGTCAAACTACCTACGTCTACGCCTCCGAAACGGAACTCATCAAAAGTAAACAGTTCCCCTTCCACTTGACTGGTTCCTTGCGATTCTAATACGGCTAATAGGCGATGATTCTTAAAATAATCCCGTGGATCTTATCAATGATCGGCCCAGTTCAGACGGTCCAGATGGTTCAACCTGCCAACCATGACCGTCTCAAGATGATGGCCATTGACAGCCGCCTGGCAAAGGACAATCCCAGATGACCAGAATAGAATCCCGCGAAGAATCCATTTTACCCACCCTCCGAACAATACGGGGACTACGCCGCTCCGCTATCGTTCTATCGTGCAGTCCCAGTGGGCATATCTCAGCCTGAAACCACTCCACTCAATGTGAGTTTTTACCACATTGTGACGGAAATTGGGTGCAAGGCATCACGAGCAACAAGCATTTGGAGACAACCTGCCTGCAAACATGCGAATATTGGTTGATATTTCCACTTTTTTGTTCTCTGTTAAGTATTGGGCAGTCTTGCATCATGGAGAACTTTTCCACACCGCACATTCACATATCATTTTTTTCCCCTTCTGTTTGTTCAATTTCTTCTCTCCGTTTCAATAAATTCTTTCGTTGCGGCACATCGCTGGCGAGTCCGTATAGACTTCGATATCCTCGTACTTTCTTTTATTGACTCCTTGTGTTTATTGTCTTTCCCTCCCTCTCTCGCTGTTCCCCTTCCTGTCCCTCGATTGGAGTGAGACTTTTGGTATAGGTTTACTTCGATACATTCTTTTATATCAGCATAGTTCAAGATGGTTGGATGGGGCGTTCTGCAAGATCCAAAATATCCAAATGTTCCTGGAACTGTAAACCTCAATGAGAATGCTGCTGCTTCATGTGAGCCTATGTTCTCTCCTAATGCGCCAATTGAATATTACTAACATCCACTGTAGCAAAGTCAGAGAGCTGGGAATATGTAGAGCCGAAGAAGAGGGGTGAGATAGTGCTTAACCCCCAACCTTCGGAAAGTCCAAATGATCCTCTCAATTGGTAAAGCAACATTCTTACTCGATAAGGGAGATCGCCATTAACATTATGTTAGGTCTACCGTCACCAAGTTGGCTATCCTCCTTATCCTGTCTTTGACGGCTGGTGTCACTGTCTCGTATGTTTGACCTAATCTCTTTTGACTGCCTTCGCAAATGCTAACATCAACTTCTAGACTCGGGCCTATGATCACCACCGGCTCGGAAGACGTAGCAGACTTCTTCGGTGTCACCACTGATCAGGTCTCCTTCAACATAGTCGGAATAATGCAGCTTACTACCGGATCGGGGACGTTCTTCACCGCAGCAGCAGCAGCCGTATGGGGGAAACGTCCGGTATTCATCATATCGACAATTGGTCTTTTGGGAACAAGTGCTTGGGGGTTCTTTGCAAACGTGATTCATGCCCGCTTGATGACTAGAAGATAGTTTACTGACATCATCCATAGAGCTTCATCTCCCTGTCTGTCATGCGCGCTATTCAAGGGTTCTGCGCTTCTCCACTGGAAACGCTTGTTAGCGCCACTGTCTCGGAGATCTTCTTCGTTCATGAAAAGGGGAGGATGTTGAGTATATGGAACTTGTTTGTTATGGGTGGAGTCAAGCTTGGGTATGATCAATTACCCCACAGTAAGAACTATGTATCGTACTGACAAGTCTCTAGCCAGGTCATCGCAGGCTTCATTATTCAGACCCTCGGCTTCAAATACACCTTCGGTATCTGCGGTCTCATCTATGCATTGATCATCCCCGCCATGTATTTTTTCGTCCCGGAGACTCTCTACGTCAAGCCTATCAACCCACCCACCCAGATCGTCATCGATAAAACCGAAGGTCGCATCTATGAGATCATGCTTCCAGACATGAAGAAAAGCTTCCGTGAACGTCTCAGCATCTTTAACGGCCGCCTTTCAACCAGCAGTTTCTGGGCTCTGGTCGGAAAACCCATCCCGCTCGTCACATTCCCCGCTGTTATCTTCTCCGCCTTCACTTACTCCTTTTATGCCGCTGGTCTCACACTCATAGCGCTTCTCCAAGACACCTTATTCTCCGCCCCGCCATACAACCTCTCCTCATCCGCCATCGGTCTCACCAATCTCCCTCTTTTTGGCGTTGGTCTCGTCGGCACCCTCACCTCTGGCTACTGCGCCGACTGGGTCGTGCAATTTATGACGCGCCACAACAACGGGACTTACGAGCCGGAATTCCGTCTCGTGCTCATGATCGTTGCCGCTTCTCTCTCCACCGTCGCATACATCGGGTTCGGCTACAGCGTTGCCGCCGGCATGGATATCTATGTCCCCATCGCATTCCTAGGAGTCCAGACCTTCGCCGTGCCGTTTGCGACGAGCTCGATGTTTACTTATGTCATGGATTGTCATAACAGTTTGGCGCCGCAGGCATTTGTTACGATGAATTTCATTAAGGCGGTGTTGAGTTTGATTATGAGTGACTTTGTGAATGGGTGGTTTGAGAAGAGTGGTGCGAAGAGTGTTTTTACGGTGGTGGCGATTGCAAATTTGGCGGTTTCTGCTGGGGCTCTGCCGATGTATATTTGGGGGAAGAGGTTGAGGAGCATGGTAAGTAAATACATTTTTCAATGTATGTGGAGATACGAGGCTAATTATGATGTTTGTGATAGGTTGCGCAGAGCTCTTTCCACCAGAAATTTTAGGGGGAGATTGGTTCATTTCTTTCTTTTCGACGCTACTTTTCTACTCGATGCCGGACGTCTTGGGATTAATACCTACATGTCATTGTCATAAGGACAAGCCCGTAGGACGATACAGATATGGGAGGTGCAGTGCGCTGATAGACACGAGAAAACGAGACATATACAGTACATTGGAAATCAATGGGAGGGAGGAAAAAGCAGGAATGGAGTTCATGGTTCATTTAGCGGTTCATTTAGCGGTTCATTTGTCTTCTTGACTTACATCTTCCTCAATGTCGTAACTTTCTCTTTCACCTGTATTATATTCTTCGCGGTTACAGAGGATACACCAGATAGACTAGAATACTCACTTACTTACCCCTAAAACACGTTGTAGCGACGCTGTCGTAAGAATTACGCGTTCATCTCTATCTTTCCCCAATCCCCAAAATCCACCCTCAATTGTCTGAACTCATCTCGTTTGACCCTCCCAAGTTTGCCTTGCCCAATGATAGAAACCAGTGCAATGAAAACCCGTCCCTTGGTCTAATCCGACTGATGAGATGAAACTACTTGAAACCGTCCCTGGCGCGGCAGTTAAATGAACGCCGCCAGCCCCACTTACGCGTATTTAAGGGACGGGGGACGACCCGCTGTGGAGAACTGTTGATGATGAGCAAATCGCATCTTTTTTGGAATGGAGAATGGAGAATGTTATGTATGTAGGGAAGGGGTGGGAGGGGTTGGGGGTTAGGGTATATGATGGCATGGGATGGGTTGCGGCTGCGGCTTGTACCGTACTGTACCTGCTTATAAAATACAGGAAGCAGACCTTGCGAGTCGCTTGATGAGAGGGCAGCTTTATGCGGCGATGGAGAGAATGCAAAATGTTTCTAGCTCTACTCGTGCGGGCTACCATGACCTAGGCACTGCAAGCTGGATTTGGTGTCTACGTGATGGGGACTGGCCAGGCTACTGATGATACGATTCGTGATAGATTTGCGCACGCATTTCTGGAAGTCAACATCATGTCCTACTCGGCCGATAGATATATATCGTTCAGCGGTGTGAGATAGAGATCCAGAGCGTGGTATTATGGAACTAATGACTCGTATTTTGTACTCTGTAGTGTAAATAACTTCAGTCGTGGTTACCGGCGGAAGCTAGGAGAATTAAAGTGCCGGCCCGAGGGAGTGGCTCGCTAAGGTTAAAGCGCTTGTACTTCGTAGAACGATTGCAGATGCAACTAAATAGTACGAACAAGGAACATAGTTACGTATACAGATCTGGTCGGGTTATTGACGTCAACTGCATACCTTCGAGATATCCATTTGTCAAAAAGGATCAGAAGGCGATCGTCGCACGTTACAGGGGCCGATAATTTTGACGAACCAGTCCTCGAAAATATGATGAAGGACGACGTACAGAATGGTTGCGCCAACATGCGCTGGTGATAAGCTTCGACGGGCAATAGCTCACAATTCATCAGCATATCTAGCTAGTCTCGGATTAAGATATAGGCATCGCACGAGATCCACGACCACTAGCTCCGACTCCGGGAACGACTTTATGACTCGCGCCGCATCCAGTCATTCCGGGATTCCTTATGTGTGATTTGTGATTGGATATCTCGATACGGGAGGCATAGAAATGGAGAACTTCGGTGGCCGAAAGGAAGCATGCAGGATATGAGGTTCTCCAGCTGATAAGTGGAGAGGTGCTGGTGATATTGGGCGAAGGTGGTGGAAACCCTTGAGCGACAGAAGCAGGGGATGGCAACCCAATCTTAGGATTGAATAAGGATGATGCCATGGGGCTCTGGAGACGTAAGATGCTGTGACATATCACGAAATGTTCCCTTCTTGAAGTTGTCATTTTTCTTCATTGTTCTGGGCCTAGTAGTCTGCCAAGTTTGATAGCACATTTGTTGCTCGATCCTACTCGTTTACATACGTTTGCAAGATTATCCAAAAGGTCTCCACGTCTTTCCTACGGTCCTCTCAATTCTCCTATGCATTAGGATGGATATGCCATTTTCCTGGGTTCTTTCCATCTCGGTAATCGTCCAACAGCTTGTTTACGGCATCCACATCTAGGCCACCTTCCAAAACCTGGAATTTCAATGGCTTGATTTTTCCCGAATCTATCAATTCCGGAAGAGCCTTGAAGGTTGAAGCCGAAAACTCAGGCTGAAATTGAACGACACCCAAGACCTGAGAAATCTCATAATCCTTCGATTTGCCCGTCGATTCGGCGACCTTTGGTGGCAAAAGCGTTGCGACCTTCCCCTTCTTTGTGGAAGATAGCAGCGATACAGTAAATGTGTGGTCATCATTGATCGCATCATACACATAGATCAAGTCATCGCCGACGATCTGACGGACACGAGCCTCAACCTCCGAATCCGTACCATGACGATCAACAACATGCGTCGCACCATAAGATTTGAGCTCAGACTCATTGGAAAGAGATGCAGTGACGACAATCTTTCCAATGCCCGCCAGCTTAGCCAATTGCACGCCGAATTTACCACAGTTGGAACCTCCACCGATGATCATGAGAGTTTGAGCTGCAGTATCAAAGTCTTTTGTGCTTGGTTCCTTTGAGAATGGAGAAGGAAATCCTAGCTTATCAGGATGGAAAAGAGCAATAACAGGAGCAAACAAGTTCACTGGGATTGTTGCGGCCTGATCGTCAGAAATGTTGGATGGCACTTTTGCGAAGGATCCGACTCGAAGAACAGCATATTGCTGAGAACCTTGGCCATCCAAGTCAAAGTTTGGATATCCGAAGATGTGATCCCCGATCTTGAATTCATTGACATTTGAACCGACAGCGCTGATTTCACCAGCTATGTCTGTAAATAGTGTGATGGGTAATGGGCTGCCGAAAAGTCCCCAGTCCCGGACCTTTTGGTCATGAGGGTTGACTAGAAGGTTGTTAGTCTGGTGCAATTTCTTTGGCAGCGACACGACTCACTCCCAGCGGAGGTGATCTTGACTACCGCCTCGTTTTCCTTTGGAACTGGAATTGGTCGAGTGATCTTGACCACAGGCTTTCCTGTCTCTGCTACCACTATCGAGGATTGTGTGGACGTCATTTCGTTGTTGAGTGTTTTTTTCCGGGTTATCTTTTCGAGGTTCTTTGAAGTTCTTAATGATTGTTTTGAAATGTCGATCTTGATTCATCTAAACAAAGCCTGCGCCATGCAGTCCTTTATATACACTGTATCTACAAAGACGATATATGGTCGGTTGTTTCTTTCACCCCGAAATCCGATCATGTGACCATGTGGTTTATAAGCCAACAAGCTGGATTTCAGGCTTCGGCCGAAAATGCACGGTAAGCCATGCTTGTCATCCCCAATCACCAATCAAGTGTGAATTGTTCAGTAATCTCGACTGGTACCACTTCCTCGAAAATGGCGTTTATGTGGTGGAACAATGCATTATTCATCATTGGTTTAAAGCCGTGGAGTTATGGCGCGGTCTACGGCATTTTCTGAGGTCCTTACCAACAGTGTATATACGTGGTCGGCCGATAGTATTTACGTATTGTCAAGGTCCTTGCCAGTCCAGTAGAAGTCCATTTCTCAAGTGTTTGTGCTGTCTAGTGAATAGGACTTGGCACTATCCCTGGTCTCTCCATGGACCTTCCATGGTCTCTCCGCGGTCCATCACTGAGACTGCGAAGGTCGTGCTCCAATATCGCGGTGATAGTCTCCTTCCAATCATCTCATTATTGTTCTAGGGATGGTGTTTGAAAGTGGGACTGTGGGGAAGAACTGAACTTGTTGCCTATAGGCAACAAGATTTGCAACAAAGTGATCGCTTGGAGAAGTTTCACTTGCTTGGCATACTGACTTTCGTATAACTCTCCTTCGAGTTCCCATAGGTATTAAGAGAAGGGTTCCTAGCAGTCCGACCACTGACCGAGAGAATCACGCCTTGCGTCGAGATCTTCACAATTAATTTTTGCTGTCTCAAGTCATAATGCTCCTCGAACCCCTTCCCTGCCTACACATATAATGTTCTTATGAATGGCTTAGAGTTGAGGTTGGCTCTATAGATATTTTGTAAGTGGGAAGCCTACGGGCTCTGCCTCGTGGTAAGACGGTTGCTTCTGCGGGTGTTGTGGCTGGTGCTGCCCATTTATGATATGAAAATCGGATTGACTTGTGAAGTTGTGAATAGCTGGCAAAGAAAGGACAAGAGTTCTGGCTGCGACGATACTCAAATTATACGACGTGAGGGAATGATTAATCCCGAAGAGTGATTCGTCCAGGAGGCGCGGTGACATATCCCATACGGAGAGCAGATGCAGATAGCACGTTGACCAAATGAGAGACGACGAATTGCGCCAGAGAGGAGGGACTGGCGCAAACGGGTTGAAAGAGCTGAGAACATCAGGCAGAGACACTGTGCTCCATGGACTCGAATTGATCCATTCTGGGAGTTGCGATGTCAAGGAGAAGAATGATGATGGCGATCCGGGCCTTGGGTCTGGGAAGGTGTACCGAAAAGTGTGATTTTCGTGAAGATGATCTTGAGGACTATTTGAACAAGTAATTGAAACTAGTAAACTCTTCCAATGTAGCCACTCGCGAATTGCAATATTGCCATTAGGCGAGCCAGCCGCGGCAGGTCTTAGACAGTGGATGTCGGTAGTTTCCTTATTCAGGAGGACGTGAGAAGAGTCGATCGCACGACATCCTCGATCCTCCATCCATGGTGTGGTAAAAAAGAGACGGAATATTAACATAGCAATTATTCAACTACAGATTTTGCACGGGAAGGTGGAGGAGAGCGGAGATGGAACGGAGGCTCAGTCATCGGAATGGGTCAAGTGAAAGCCGCTCCGAGAGCGACGTTTCGGAGAGGTGACTTGAGATTCTCGGTTGAGTTGAGACTCTCGGCCGAGATGGGGTTTACCGCCATCTCAGAATTCGCTTCGGTTTCGGTATCGGTACGTAAACACATTGATCATACGATGAAGACTCAAGTAAGGTTCTAGAACGAAGGATCCCTAGAGCTTATTTATAGCTGCTAGCTGCCGTGTGGGGAGCTGACTGGCTAAGCGGAGGATTGTGGAAGCCTAGGTGGCTGCTGACAGTTGGGATCTTAGCGAGTAGGGTATGATATCAAGCTCGAGGTAGAGGAATGGGTTCTGGTTTGTATGTACTGTACATGGTGATGTATTAAGTTTGTGCAATATGTATCGCCTGTATTATATACAATATCCCATCTGATCAGATGCGATCCGATCGTGTCTCTGCCCGGTATAGGGCAAGCTGGGTATCAAAGAATCTATGGTTTTAGATGTAAAAGAAATATGCGCAAACGAATGCATGCTCCAACCATCCAGTCAGACCGTCCCCGAATGCCACGCCATGCTATGCAAGAAAACACCGAGTTAGAAAAGAAAATTGTAATATAGAATCATATGAAAAAAGTTTTTTTCTTCATCATCATGGCGTAAAGCTTTCCCTGTGACTCGCGCTGTCGGTATCCCCCTTCAATTGCTCCCACCCGCTATCCGAGCTCTCTTTCCGTTTCGCCGCACGTGAATACCCGCTTCCTATCTCGTTTTCCCGTGCTAAACTCACGCGCACGCTGACGTTTTTCGCGACACTGATGTCGCCCATTCGATACAGGTTATCGGTGCTATCGCTGGGTCCGGGGCCCGAGTGACGGCCAGTGCTGGACAGTCGTCCGCGGGATTCGGGTCCGCCAGCTTGGATTACGGTCGTTGTTCCAAGCATGTGTCCTTTGCCCATGAAAGCGAATGTCTCCAGACCGGTGTCTTCGCTGGGTGGGAACTCGCTGAAGACGATGTCGGCACGGGTGCTGGCATACAGGAGAACGTCCAGCCACCCGTTACACGCGATCATGCTTCCGGCGACGCAGAAATATCCGAGTGTGACTTCGGCGCCGGCGAGGGAGGCGATACGACCGGCGGCAAGGGGGATCGTACAGATGGTGTAAATAAGAGGGTAGAGAATCATGAGGGGTTGGGCGCCGTGGAGGATATCGGCATGGGCACCGGGTTGGCGGGATTTGGTGCGGAGGAAGATGAAGATGAAGGTATAGATGAGAATCGTGGAGAACATGGCGACGAAAATCCAGAAGTAGTGGAGCCAGAGACGTTCGCTCTGGTATTCATCGTTGATCCAGCACTGCAAATTATGTTAACTTCTGCTCCTGTTCATTTCTTTTGCAAGAATTGAGAACAGGTCAACTTACCCATGCTGAAGCACGAACGTAAAAGTCGTGCGGATGCAGAGCAATTCCAATGACAGCCAATCCATAGATGAATATCCAACATGCGGCAATTCCCATGTAAAATGCATAATTTGGTGGTCGATATGATTTTACGACGCTGAAAAACGTATGACACGCGATTGCTGAGATGAAAACACTGCTTGCTAAATCCCCAACCGAAACGAACCATGCCTGCGCCCAACACGTCGATGTTCCCACGATAATTCCATTGTCCTTCAGAGACCGTATATTTAATAAGAAGGCGAGAGCTTGTTGTATATCGGCGAAGAGAAGATTATAAATAAGGAAGAGAAACTGGTTCATAGGTGAAGAGCCGGCCTTTTTGGTCCATGTTACCAAGCGATAAGTGAGATAAAGGAATAAACTGGTCGAGCAAAAGAACGACAGCAACCCGAAGGTAGCGACAGCGACTAGACCGTGCGAAAGGACGTCCGGGAGAGGAGCGAGGGAGCTTGACGCGGCGTCCAACATTTTGGTCGGAGGTGCCTAGGACGGGCGGGCGATGAGAGCGGACGGGCTTCTAGAAGTGAGAAAAATATTCATGGAAGGCCAAGCAGAGATACATATACAAAGTATCTTTGAAGGGACGCGGATTGCCCAAGCAAACTAATTGACCCAGCGGCATAGAGTGGAGAGCATGATGTCCATTCCAGTCGGTGATGGAGAATTAGAGATGCAGAGGGTTCTGTCAGTGCACGCGGGCTGAGAAGGGTAGTTAGGTTAGCTCGTTAGTAAAGAATCATACAGTATAAAGGACTCAACACATGGCGACCAGGGGGCCTCTGGCTTGTATGGAGATCCCAGAGTGTTTGTACTCTAAAGTACATGGTTGCATAAAAGCTTCTCAGCTTGCATGAAGTAGGCAAATGGGCAAATGGGCAAACGGGCAAACGTTGCCGACGAATTTTGCTGCTACATTATTGGATGCCCGAAGACTTGGCTCATCATGGTGCTTTACGTACCTTTCGCCTTTCGCCTTTCGCCTTTCGCTCTCAGAGCCGCTTTCAGGTAGGTGCTGAGACAACGGGTTTGGAGTAGAGGCTGAGAGTAATTTGAGTCGGGCGCGCGAGCACTGTAACGGTAGTGTAGAGCTTGCCAAATCCGGGGCCTTTCAAACGAACAATGCCCATATTCACCACCAACCCGATTTCTTATGGTGTACGAAGTATGGTATACTCGGTACCATACACAAATTAATACGGATCGACCCCGAGAACCACATCTTCAGATCTAGCAACAGAAACACTTGAAACTCTCCCCCCGCGTGGAAAAATGTAAAATTGGTGTTCACCGGCTACCCAGGCAGAGATTAAAACCCATGTCTGCCAGCTGAAAACCGCGAACGTTTGAGGATAGTCGCGTGCTGCAGACTAAAAGCCAATGCTATTTGAGCGAATAAACGTTGCTCGTAGTACATGCATCAAGCTCTTTCTTCCCGTGTCTCCTGCACAACCAGGATTAGCCCTGCAAGGAAAATTGCTAAAGGGACGGCGGCAGTCAATTCCCACTCCCCAGGGATCGATTCATCCTTCTCTGCGACCCTCCCAACCATCTCAAGAACATTCTTTTTCCACGTGGAGAGGCTAGTATTGCGTATGCTGACGACGAAGGCTGGTTCGCCCGATGCTTCTTCGATCAAGCACTAAGGCTCACTACCGGTAACGTAGAATGGAAAGAAGCTCATCTGCGCAGGAAGAAACCAGGGCGGGTAATTACAACTCGAATCCTACGACCAATAATTCGGTAGCGTTACACAGTCAGGCACTTCTCGTACCACAATCAGCAGCCGGCATTGGTGCAAACACAGATTGGTGCAGCACTAGATCCACCACTGGACTCGGTTCAACAAAAACCCAATTTATGTTTATCAGGGGAAGTGGGTACAGCAGCAAGTCCAATTAAAATGCAATTCACAATGCCGCGCTGAGTAATTGAGGCAATCTCGAGAAGGTTAATGAATGCTTTCGCTTTCGCTTCTGTCTCTCCTATTTGTGTCTGTGTCTGTCACTGTGTGATCTAGGGTCTTGTACAATCACTGTCAATCAGGCCTTCTCTAACCACCTTGCCACTAAAGCTTTGTGTCAAATTGAGATTTCTACAAACACCTTCCTGTTTAGCAGTGTCCTCCGCGTGTTCCATGTCGCGGTCGACGACATCCGCTCCGCTAAGCTCTTTTGTTTCCAGAGGCGAGATCGCGGGGTGGTTCCTGCGTTTCCATGGATGGAGAAGTCCCTGGGGTCGAAATGGATGATCAGTTTATCTCTTCACAAAACGGAAGCAAGAAACCAGCAAGCGGCTCGCAACTCAAAACCAATCATGAACCCGCCATAGTTCTCTCTGAGTCCTGTGCTTTTATCAAGAGTCGAACTATTCAAGAGCAGTTTGTTTTCGTCCAAATACCGCCCTGCCCGAAGATATGCCTATTCATAAGGGGGGAAGATCGTCGTACTTAAGTTAAGGCCCACCGCGGTTGCTGCCACGACTACCTCGGTAGTACGGATTTACGATTGATAGGATGTCGGATATACGAAGTACTCCATCACTGAATGGAGTAATTATTGCTTATTGATGTCTCCTGAGAGCGACACGGCAGCACATCCGGTAATTTATATATTTGCCCCTCGACGGATACACTATTGATGTCTCCTGAAAAGCTTCAATTCATAGGTTATGTCGCGTGCCATGCTGTATTTGAAAGGGCCTGACCCCCCAGTTCATGTATGTTTCTGACCTAACCGACAAGCGGCATCCGCTAGAGGTGAGTTATTGGAAGCTCATGATATCATATATGGTGTTTCATCGACACTACCATATGCTAAGATTTGATAAGATTCCCATATCTCATTGCTTTTGCACGACTTGTTGAAAAATCTCGATATCTTTGACCGATGATCCCGCTGCCATCCCGCACGATCGAGAATTGGCCGCAGGAAGGCCACTCCACCGTACCCCTAATGTTCTTGGCCTCGCCTTCGCCTTCAAACAGTTTCTTGACGCCCACGTAACGATGCTCGCGAAACGATCCGTCCTGTTGATGTCTATACTCACAGACGGGGAACACTCATTCGGACGCTCCCGAAATAGTGCCTCAAGTTCCTTCGACGGCCGAAAATGATTTGATGTGCAGTGCACAAATGCAATACATCCCCAAAACATTAGTTTGCAGATGAGATAGCACGGAAACATTGCCGAAGAGCGAGAAGAGCGAGAAGAGCGAGAAGAGCGAGGTGGTCTTTCAATCCAGCATCCACTCCACTAGTTCCCGGCTACCACTTTGAGTCTATTTGACGGCAGTGGAAACCATGATATGCCGCATCTTGACGACGTCGAGCATGACGGCCAAGCTTTGAAAATACGGGAAGGTACATCTACAAAGTTCCACGGACTCTGATTGTTATGCGTCAATATGACTTGATTGAAGTTGCTCGAACTCAATGCATATATTCCGAAAGCCAAGTGTTGAATCCTGTTAACGCATAATTGACTGCAGATCTCAATTATCCTCGTTGTCGTGCCATCAACGACCGTCTCCAAAACTAAAGTATCGACTGTTGGGTCCAAGTTGATGATAATCTCGTCTACACGTACTCTCTGAAAGTTGGGTTCGGTGGCAGGCACGAGCTGTGTGTAATGCTTCAGAAAGACTGCTAGTGCTTCTTGGCAATTACTCATGGGTCAAGCGCTGAATGACCATCATGACTCGGGACGATTCGCAGTTTGGATCTTCTAGTGACTCCGCTGGATTCCCCTAATTTGTCAGCGACGCCTTCATAAATGAATCTCACATTTCTAGGGCTGGGAAACACTTATTTCCGAATCTTTGCGTCGAAGCTCGAGAGGTAGTTTGGGGAAGCAAAGAAAGGCTTGGGTTGACCTTTTGCCAAGAGGAGGTAAACTATGATCGGCGGGTCGCGGTTTTCAGCTTCACAGTCTTTGAGTTCGCAGGGGTCTACCAATTTGTCAGTGTTTCGTTTGTTACGAGCGGCTAAGAAGAAGCTTTCAACGACTCATTTAGAATAAAACTTACCTTGATTGCGAATACGACTCCCAGGTATACGAAGTAGGTACGACCTCGTTGCTGGTCATGATCGACTCCAGACTTCAGAGTCCAGAGGACTGGCAACTTCGCTTTCACTTGCTCCAGCATTATCGTGGAGGACCTGCAGAATCCGAGAATTTCGTGGGATACATTACCCTTGATTTGTTGTGTTGTACTAAGACGCTGCTCTTCGTTGTATCAATTTTAGGGTGGGATGGTTGCAGAGGATGGAACAAAAGATAAGTCGAAATGAGAGAAAGATTTTCGGCGACAGTGAATCTCGAGTGCTTTTATTTTTTCAGTCTTCACAAAAGCGGCACTTGTAGTTACGTGTGGCTGCAGTCCTGTCAGTGTATGATTGATCTGCTAGCAAGTTGGAATTTCTGCATGTTCCATGCTACCTTGTACATTTGTTTCTGTTGTGTGGGAGTAATATTATACTTCAGTTTACCGGAACTTCAAAGTTGTTTCAGTAGTGCTCGTAACTTGCTATTGATGGCTCAATTCATCTTATGGCGGGGTCATCTCTAGCATCACAAATTGTTCAGGATCACTAGCTTGCCATTTCAGAGGGGGCAGAACTTTCTTTGGTCGTTGTATTTATTGTATTCATTGTATGATTTCGATGGCAATTCGCGCTGGGAGAGGACGTAAGACATGTAAGAATGTGTCAAGTTCTGCGTGCTAAAAGGAGACAAGTGTCCGAAGACAACATACAGCAACTGTAGCTTGCATCCTGTCCGCCGCTTGCGCCGGATTCTTACGCCGACCTCTTGATTATGTTCTGGTTTCTAGCACTGTTACGGTTCTAAAGGGAGTGTGACTGGTTAACAAGATGCGGTCTCATTCGAGCAAGACCAGGTGATCTCACCTTTTGTTGGTCTATCCTAGACAAGTGGATTGCAGGTTCAATATCGCCGATTAGAAGAGTAAGAATTACTGTGGTAAATAGTATTTGATTATATTCTAGCTGTGTACTACAGAATTCCTTGTAAGAAGGAAGTTATTAATATACAATCTTAACATTCATTGTTGAACAGCGAACACTGAGATTAGATAGCGTTCCTCCTGTCATTGGGTGCTCACTGAATGACCTCTCTAAGCACTTTCACCAAGTCATTGCCATCATAGCAAACATATTTGAGAGCCTTGAGCAGAGGGCACACTGCTCGAAGCTTTTCCCACAGAGGATTGTGATCACCCTTGTATTTATCGAGGGTAAACTTGACGGCAAGATTTCTGAATTTGGAGGATTCAATCCATAGACCGTACTCCTCATACTCGTTGTCGGTTAGGAAGCTGACGTCTTTCAGATCCGTGCGTGTAGTCTGGAAACGAGGATTCTCAAATAGTATAGTATCCGCCTTGAAATCGAAGTACTGGTACGAGAGTGCCTCAACGTCCATTTCTGTACATTCGACGTCGTCTTCGTCATAGTAATCGGGGAGTTTCGTTTGTTGCGGAGCAGACACCGTAAGATGTTGGTAGTGTTTCGTAAAGACGTCGCAAGATTCACGACAAGCTCCACGGAGACTTAGAAAGGGTTTAATTTCCTTGGTTTGTACCTCTCCCGGTCTATTGCGTGCCTCGAATGATCCCAGTTCTCTGAAGTTCGCATCCAGTAAGAGGATACGTGGTTCAGGTAATGCATACTTCCAGATCTGCAAACGTAGCTCGATAGGTAGCTTCAGGAAGAGACTGAATTCTCGTCCGGGGCCTTCTTCGTCGTCTGCGTCGTGCATTTCCACGTCAGAATCTGTCGTAGATTCTTCATCTACATCTTTCTCGAGTTTTCTCAGGCGGAATTCTAAGAACAATCTGTTTCGCAGCTGTGACGTATGGTTGTTATTCAACTGCATTTTGATTTTGGCTTGGTATATGAGATTCTGTAGTTGAAAAGAGGAATACTGAATATTGAACTGGAAACATATCAGCTTAAAATACAAAAATGGTGGTCGCTGTCCGAATGGGGAACAAAGAGTGAATCATATTGTAAAGTAGTGAAAGAGGGAGGGTAGTGGAAGAGGGAGAGTAGTGAAAGAGGGAGAATCACTCTTTGTTGTTGGATCTTGACATGCATCAAAGTCCAGTGATATCTTTTGATGTATTTTTGACATATGATCTACATAGCTGGCAGTGTATTCTTATCTCAGCACACTTTCGGAGAAAACTTCACTAGTACAGTAGGTGGCGCGAACATTCACACAAGCCCCAGAGATTTGATTACTTTGCAGTCAATATATCATTCGAGATTATGCTTAGAAGCTGAAAGTCATCCATTATTTTGTGAATGATTCAGAAATCATCGAGATTCAAAGATACCATTTGACCCGTAAACCGGCACCACCTGCACTGCTTCTTCGCCTATTCGAAAAGCTCCTTGATGCCATAGTACTGATCCAATGCCGTTCAATGCTCAGAAGGTCTTAGAGTGATGATCTTATCCTTGAGATATAGCACTCGAACATCTTCTCTGATATGGATTTCAAGAAGATACATCCTGTGCCTCGTACTACCTCCTCTCCGGTGTCGAAAGTAACATAGGCGAGTAATATCGAGCTCCACACGTTTGGCGAAGCTGGCTTGTCCTGAGATTGAGAAATCTTGCCTGCAATTGAATGCTCTGCTATGGTCCGTTCTCGCTTTCTAGCCATAAATGTCTACGAACTTGCTCACTAGGATGTTCTTCCCCGCTTCGGAAAATCTGTTCCCATAATCCGATAAGTTATAAAGAGTGTTCTGCGGAAACGCGACGGGACTGTCGGAATCGATGACCACGTTTATATACTCGAGTAGAGGACAAGTTTGTTCTATAATCTTCCACATAGATGGACTAGCAATCGAAAGAGGGGCGCTCCGGAAACCTGAAATTGCAAGCTTCTTAAGTGATGATAGGTCGAGCTGTAGTTTGAATTCACTTAGCCTAAAATGGAGCTCTTCGAAATCATGAACAACCAAAGTGTCCACTGTGAATTTGATGAAGTGGTAAGAGTAGATTTGAGGACGAATCACCGAGATTAGCTCCAATACATCCAAGTTTGTGAGACTTTCAGCCGGACTTTCACTGACAGTGATGCACCTGTAGTGTTCCGCGAAGAGTTCATACGACTCTTTGCAAACTAGGCGGAGCTGCGTTGGAACACGACACTGGTATTGATTGTCTTCAAGTGCGATGTAAATTGCACATCCAGTCTCCTCGTCTCCCAGGCACTCATGCACCACATAATAAATTAGCTTCAACACTCGAGGAGGTGGGAGCGCATGAAGCCATATGTGACGGCGAAGTTCAGTAGGCAACCGTGAGAAGCAAGTGAAACTGCCTCTATCTAACAGGGTCCGCCTTTCCTGAAATCTAGATCGACGATACTCAGAAAGATATCTTCCTGCTTCGAAATGTTCTGCCTCCTGTAAGTGAACCTGACAGCACGACCGAGAAGAACTCTTACCTGGACCGGCGAGCATATGAGCCTGCAATAACTCCTTCAATTGTTTGACCAGTGCGATATAATTAGTTCTTGGGTCCTTCTCTCCATCGCAACTCTCTGTGGCAGATCTGGTTGAAGTTCTTCATTGCTCGATGCTGGGTTGTTCTCCGAATTTGGGAAGCCCTCATCACATCGAATTGTTGCTGCCATCGCTCTGCAGGATCGATCAAGGCTGCTTTCAGGAATGACCAGCTGATCCTGCACTATTTCCGTAGGTGTCTGACCTCTTAGATCGAACCACCGAAAAAGAACTTCTCGTTGTCGAAAACAAATAGAAAATCAAAGGTCGGCTCTCAGGTATCATCGAAAGATTGCTGGGTAACCTGGGCTAAGATTCGGACGGAAGAGTCATTCTATTGGTAAGGTGAGTTGATGACTATCTATTGGGTCAACGCCGTTAGGAGTCAAAATTCACTCTGCAGATTCACTCAGCAGATTCACAGAAAGCGGGATGCAATTTCTTAAAGTTAGCGAACGGGAGAACTCACTTGTTGTATGGTAGTGGTGATCCGAAGCATACATGTTAAGTAGAAGTAGTTCATTCAGTTAAGAAGGAATAAAGACGATTTCCACACGAAGATAACTGCCCTACCTGAGCGTTGTTCAGTTACCGGTGTGTTCGTCCGAAAAGGGTAATTTGTATCACGTGGTTGTTCTAGAACGGTACGTAAGATTACACTGCCCCAGGAGCTCACCAACAGAAATAGTTTTTAAAAAGGAAGAAAAAAGAATTATAATTGAAAAAGGAAACTAACCATACGTAACTTGCAGATCGATAAATCAGATAATTATTTGATTTACCAGCCGGTGCCCGGAGCCCAGCGATAGAACCACCCGCGGAGCGGAGCGGTTATAGAAGACCCGAGGGAGGTACTAATATGTGCGCAGTCTTGGTAACCTTCAAACATGTCTTTGATACCGTCATACATGCTCCACAGCGTTCCATCTGGACGACAAGGCATATTAAGAAGGATGTCTTCGTCATATCTCTGTGGCATCCTTATAATCAGTCGTGGAACCACAACCTTAGGACGCTCAACCCAGAACAACTTGTTTTCACAAGCGTCTCTATCATCTGGTGGTGACGCGACGACTACCCTCTCCATTCCTGGCTTATCACCAGGGTCGGTTACCAGAAAACTCATCCAGCCGGCCTCAAAACTCACAGTATCCCAATACGCAGGGTTGCGCCTCACCTGTCGGAGGTACTCCCCTCTTAAGTCGTTTGCTATGGGACATTGGTTCATGTACTCCAAAGTACCCAGGGTGGAATCGACCAATTTACGAGTCATCTTGATCAGGTTGGAATCCACTTTCGCTTTGCGGTATATAACATTCCGTCTTTGTGTAGCGTCGCTGGAAATCATTTGACTTGCTTCAGCAAGAAAGTCATTGTCGATTCGTAGAAGGTGTGGAGTTCCACGACAGTGATCTGGATACGCGAAATCGTTGTTCGAGATAGCCAGTTTCTGAAGGCTGGGGCATTCAGTCTCCAAGACTCTCCAAAATATTGGCTCATCCTCATAAAGTTGTGGACGATGGCCCCAGAGGAGTGCATCTTGGTCAAGAAAGAGACTCGTCACAGACGATAGATCCAGTTTAGTTCCATTCCACTTCGAAAGAATGCCAGTCACAAAGCGAAAATTTTCCAAAATTAGTGTGTCTTGACAAAAGTTGATATGACCCTTTTGGTTGACCGAGATTTCGCATTGCACTGTACGGTTCGTGCCGTCGAAAGTGGCAATGGGGCAAGCATCACTTAAGCGCACCTGCGACTGCTTTTCTGGCAGGATCATGTCCATGTTCTTATAAATACGAACGAATGTTTCATATGACTCGCGGCATGTGTAGAGAAATGGAGTAGGTAGTTTCGATTTCGGGGATCCAGGTTGCCGGAGATGGAGGTTCCAGAGGATTGTGTCTTTTTGTCCTTTGTAGTCACTTAAATATCTTTTGCTTAGCAAAAGCTTGACGTGCCTAGGTTCATGCTCAACGGCATATTGCCAAATCATACGTCGCACTTCGAAGGGCAAGTTTGAGAAGGATCTAAAAGTCTTCGGGCTGCGAACTGTAGAGAGCTGCATACCGAGCACGTTGGTTGCATCTTCGAGAGTTGCAAACTCCTTGCCGGAAGAGAGCACTACAGGATGGTTTCTCCAATCGTGGACATCTTGCCAAGTATCTACTGAATACGTAGGTTGCTTTAGTCTAACCCGTGGTGAATAAGATCTTGAAACGTAGGCTGGTGTGAGGCCTCTATCTGATGCACGCCGCACCAATCTGCTGGAATGGCTATCAGACCTATCTTCTGCTAACCGCTGTAAAGCGTCTTGGAATATCTGAGACCCCTGTTCCGCTTTCTTCCACATAGGAAAGCTTGAGTATTCCTCCACAGTTGCCATCTCTCTATAGTTAACAAAGAAGTCGGACATGAAGTCCCATGCTCTCATCTCAGATTCGAAAGCTGTTAGCAAATAAGCCATTTTTCTGGTATTTGTATTCTCAACGTAAGAATGTTGCGAGATCTGGACTACCTATGTATGTGGAGTTTTGTGGGGAGGGTAAGGTAGGTATAATAATATCTGAATCAGAGATTGTTCTCTGGCATACTTAAATTTTCCTCTCGTGAACAATTTTTTTGAAATTCTTTGTACTTGTGTCCTGTCCAGGAGAATATGGTTACTGTTCAGGACCCACTGGCTCACCCAATAACAATCATAGGTTGAATTCAACATTGAATAGTAGATGCACTACCTACCTCGAGAAAGGATGAGAGTGACTGACACTGATGTGAGAGATTGATAGGCCAGGAAACCCCCTTCTTGCATTTGCTTTAACTTATTTCATCCAAGGCTGCTCTGAAGGGCTATTATCTTATATAATAATAAATATGTGATCTCCAGCCCGATGAATAGTATTGCGGCATGAAACCATGTTGTTCAACGCATGTTCACCACGACTGGTATGCGCCGAAATAGACTCGAGGTTGGCCGTAAAACCACTCAGTCCCGGATGCTAGTGTCTAATACGCACCCTAAATGAAGAAGCGCACTCAGGGTCGACTCAGTCGAGCATTTGAGGCAGAGGCGAAAATACACCACTTCTTATTGTGAAGTTAACACGAGGGTTGGATGTGTGTTCAATTCAAGAAACGACCTCACAGAGAGGGCGAGTCGTGAGGCCCTAGAGTCGATGTCCGATGTCGCGGACTATCGACTGCCGTCGAGTCACCTTGATCCTAGGCCAAACAAAGTCGAAGGAAGCAAATCTCCAATCAACCTAAACATATAATATTTGCGTACTGCTAGCACAAGTGGCAGCTCGTCACTAACGTGTCTTCCATTATGTGCGACAATGAACATCCCCTTCCCTCATTCCAAATCATCATGCCATACAGCTCGGAAGAAGATGTGCTGCTGAAAAGCTTAAGTGAGAAAAAAGAAGTCATCTAGTAAAAAGGTAGCCTGTCGCTCTTTAGGAAAGCCTGACCAGAAACCCGCCGCCAGTGACGAATTATCTTATTGCGCTAACAAGAAGACAAATCCACTCGATTTCAAGCTTTCATACACACAGGAATCGCGTAGCCACGAAGGCGTCAAGAGTTACTTTGGCAAATGCAGGTAGGAGGTAGAAACCTGGGATTTGCAACGTTGATGTGGGGTGCTAGGCTGTAAGATAGGCCTGACGAGATCTGAGAGAATAATGAATGGTGGGATAGAAAGAGGTCGAAAACAAGAAAGCGAATGAGTCAGGGATATATTGAGAAATTCGGCTTTTCATGGAGATTATCTTTGTAGATCTGCCTTGGCCTTTGGAAGTTATATTTGCATCGGGCAGTGGAGAGATAATAGAAATCGAGTTCAATTATTCATGTTTGGTTGGATGTGAGTGAATGGATATGATGCCTTGTAGGTTGCGTGCCATGTGCATAGCTTCATTTAAGCCGTCCCGACAATCAGTATGGAACCTCTACTTGTACCCCCTAACATGTTGCGTTGTATGCATAAGCCGACGTGAAAGCATGCTTGGAATTCACAAGGAACGTTACTAGCAACCTTTCGAGAAGCCGTTGTCCTACCAAATGTCCCTCACTGTAGCAACTGTGGCACCGTGGCTGTCCCCTGCGATTAATCTTCGCGGTGGAGACATGTAACCCCTTTGGAAGCTCTGAAACAGCTCCAATAGAAGCGTTCAAGCAGCAGACGAATGCTGTCTATCCTCTACCTCTCGGACCTGTTGTACCAAACCCTCATTAATGGGACACCTGACACCGAGTTCTTTTCCTTTTTTGACAATATACCCATTGATGTAGTCAATCTCCGTCTTCTTGCCTGCTTGCACATCCTGACGCATAGAGCTTGTGTTCCGAGCAGTGACATTGGCGATGTCTAAGACAATTTGCTTGAGCCTGGTCGTTGAAAACCTCTCTTTCACTTCGGGGCGGCCCGCCAATTCTGACAAAGAGCAGATCACCTGGCTTGCCTCAGCTAGTAGCTTCTCCATGTATTGAGTTGCTGCGTCTATCTTGAATAGTTCTCCATTCTTGCAGTCAAAAATGACAGTAAGGGGGTTGATCGTAGCGTTCATCACAAGCTTTTCGAGTTGCAGTTGCAATATTTGGTCGTGCGATACCTGCTTCATATTTAAGAGTTCGGGTTGTTGGACTTGATGTAGCAAATAATTATAACTTTCAGTATTGGGGGAGTCTAGTACTGTGCCGTTGGTTTGGGAGGAAGCTCCTGATCCGACTGTGGCAGTTGCACGACCAGCAAGAACGGAAGAGAATGGGCCATTGCTGTAAACACCATGAGAGGTGATGCCGATCAGATAGTTAGGTCGCCCTGGTAGATGCTGAAACACTTTCTCGTTGACTTCATCAACTGTTCCCATGCCATTTTGTAGAAATAGTAATGTCGATGAAGGAAGTAGACGGTGCTTGATTGACTGAATAGCTTCAGCGGTATGCTGAGCTTTGGTCGTAACGATAAGGTGGTTTATAATGCCAGCGCTGTCAATAGGGTCAACATCGAACACTCCGCCCTTTTGCGACACCCCATTGTGAATGATCTCGATCGTCCTTCCCTCCCTCACCCATTCTTCGTATAAGGTCGGACGGTGCAAAAGTAAGGTGAGTGGTGGTGGAGAAGGCCCCGCAGCTAGAGCGTGTGCGAAAAGCTTCCCCAAGTTCCCGATGCCTAGAACATAGATACGTTTACTCAACTGGAGTTGCAAGTCCTTCGCAAGCTCCTCCTTTGTGTGCAGGGTCGACATCGTGGAGGTTTGGAGAGAGTTTGAGGAAGGCTTGGAGTAGCGTCTGACGACTGAAGAGAAGATGCGCCTGGGGCTTTGAAAGCCAATGGTAGTCATTCTATTCATTTGAAACTTCGTGGGAAGGAGAAGCCTAAATTGAGATGCTGAGATCAACTGGCTTCTTGCATGGTTGACAACAATTACCTGCCGCGATTGGAGGACTTCCAGATCATAGGCTGGTCAAAGTCTCTCTCAAAGGTACTTACTATGACTGTATATTAAGCCCTCAGCAATATAGGAGATATTTTCCTCGCATTTCTGGAAGGGCACTTGGTTCAATAATCTGCGCACCGGCATATATTCAGAAAAGTTGAGGTTGTCGGCGATTTAGTCTTGCACGTGATCATACGTCAGATTGTATGCGAGTTTCCACTTTTACTGGGTGAGAGTTTCCACCTGAAGAGTTGGAGTTAAGAGAGCTGTGAGTGGACAAGTCTTTTCTTCCTTTTATCTTACTTACTCGTAAAATCTCTGTAAAATCTGCAAAGTTTTCTTCACTGGAAACATATATCGAATCCTTTCTAGGTAAGTATCAAATCCTCCTGCAAAATTGAACGCGGTCCAACCAACAGGAGTCATTGCCTCTCATCAGCCACTCCCAGGCAAAAAACGTACACTTGCAGTGCGCGCTAATCGATAAATAAATTTCATAGTGCTGAGAAAACCCCACCAAGAGATTTCTCCCCACCACCCTCCGATAAACCTGAAAAAAAGGTCGACTCGAGGAGCAGAAACGCAACTGAGAGAATCCGTAATTCTCATACGATACATTACTATATTTTCGAAGCATCAACGAAAATGGTTTCAGCATCAAAAGCAGCTCGTGAGGCCAAGAGAGCCGCCGAGGGAAAGGCTCCCAAGAAGACTGTCGCCTCAAGATCAAAGGCTGGCTCCAAGGCTGGATCTGGTACAACAACTCCTGGCGAAGAACCTCTGCTCGATGCAGAGGGAAACCCTCTCCCCGATGAGGACCAACCTGCGACAAAAGATATGGATGAGGTGAAGAGGTTGGCAGCTCAGATGGATGAACATGGTCTCTCCGATCGTGTTACAACTGGTGTTCTCAGCTCCCTCAAGCAGAGTCGTGATGTAAAAATTACCTCTGCATCCTTGGTGTTCCACGGTCGTGTTCTCATCACCGATACCACACTTGAATTATCATATGGTCGACGATACGGTTTGTTGGGTGAGAACGGTTGCGGAAAGTCCACTCTCCTCAAAGCCATCGATAAGCGCGAATATCCTATCCCAGACCACATCGATATTTACTTGTTGAACGAGGGTGCGCCACCCAGTGACTTGGGTGCCCTAGAATGGGTCGTTAGGGAAGCAGAGAATGAGATGGACAGACTGGATAAGGAGGCAGAGCGACTTTTGGAGGAAGAAGGACCCGAGAGTCCCGTCCTTTTAGATCTTTACGAAGTAAGCCTATGCAGAACTCTCTCCCAGTGAATCATCAGGAACACAGCTAATATACCACAGCGTATGGACACCATGGATCCTTCGACTTTCTCTACTCGTGCATCTCTTATCTTGACCGGTCTCGGTTTCAACAAGGTCACCATCCACAAGAAGACAAAGGACATGTCCGGTGGTTGGCGTATGCGTGTGGCTTTGGCTAAAGCTCTTTTCGTCAAGCCTTCTCTTCTTCTTCTCGATGACCCTACTGCACATTTGGATCTGGAAGCTTGTGTGTGGTTGGAAGAATACTTGAAGAAATGGGATCGCACTCTTGTTTTGGTTTCCCACAGTATGGATTTCCTCAACGGTGTCTGTAGCAACATGATCGACATGCGTCAAAAGCAACTCATCTACTATGGTGGTAACTACGATTCCTATTCGAAGACCCGATCCGAACAGGAAATCAACCAAATGAAGGCCTATCAAAAACAACAAGACGAAATCGTTCACATTAAGAAATTCATTGCTTCTGCTGGTACCTATGCCAACTTGGTGCGACAAGCCAAATCCCGACAAAAGATTTTGGACAAGATGGAAGCCGATGGTTTCATTCAACCTGTAGAGCAAGATCGTGTCTTCACTTTCCGTTTCGCAGATGTGGAGAAGCTTCCACCTCCAGTCTTGTCCTTCGATGATGTTACCTTCTCATACTCTGGTGACCCCAAGGACGATCTCTACAGAAATCTTGATCTCGGTGTGGATATGGACTCTCGTACAGCTCTTGTCGGACCTAACGGTGTTGGAAAATCTACTCTTCTCCGTCTGATGACTGGAAAGCTCTCTCCTACTGGTGGAACAGTTTCCCGTCACACTCACTTGAAGATGGGTGTCTACAGTCAGCATTCTTCAGAACAATTGGATCTTACTAAGTCAGCCTTGGACTTCGTCCGAGACAAGTATGCAAGCAAGAGTCAAGATTACCAATACTGGCGTCAACAACTCGGAAAGTATGGTCTCAGTGGTGAATCTCAGACCGCGTTGATGGGAACACTTTCCGAAGGACAGAAGTCCAGAATTGTGTTCGCTTTGTTGGCTATTGACGGACCTAACATGTTGTTGTTGGATGAACCTACCAATGGATTGGACATCCCTACAATTGACAGTTTGGCTGATGCTATTAACGCTTTCACTGGTGGTGTTGTTGTTGTCTCTCACGATTTCAGGTAAATAAACTACTGTGCCTTTTTGTATGGAACATAATTGCTAACTGATGATAGATTACTTGACAAGATTGCCAAAGACATCATGGTGTGCGAGAACCGAACAATTCGCAGATGGGACGGATCGATTGCGGAGTACAAGAACCACTTGAGGAAGAAGATGGTGTCCGCAGGTGCTGTTTAAAGAGTATACTTACTAGTACTCAAGACTGAATGCAAACAAAAGTTTGATTTGATGCATTACCGGACCGGACAACAAGACATGTAGCTTGCGCGGCACGGTCCCAAGCGCCAACCTCGAACTAAAACTGAGGAGGTCGCGGGTGGATCAGGGAAGCAGGAAAATAACACACCTATTTTTGGTGGGATAGAATGCATGCTTGTTGTTGTTTAGAAGGCGTTTGACCATTAATCCTTATATTGTTAAATATTAGTGATGGACATTAACTTGTGAAGTTCCGAGATTTTGATCTGTGACGCGATTGAGATATTTGTCAGTTGATAGATTGACAGCCGTCTGACGATCTGTCTTCATTTGCAGAGTGTTGTGGAAAGCAATTGATTAAATCCAACCTCACGACAACAAATAGGGCGGTGTTGTATTGTTGCTTAAAATCAGACTCTATCCTATCTCCGCTCGAATGACTCGACCGTTTCTTGAGCTGATTTGCAAACGCTTACTGGCTAATGCTAATGAACAATGTATCTGTATCGTCAGCTTGCCTTTTCCCCAGCCGAATAGTGGCGACTCTTGTGCGAAATGTCACAAGTGCTTATGTTTCGCAAGATGAAGAGGATGCTGCGAGGGCATATCTGTCCCCTTGACGCTGCAGAGGTCCTGTAGTATAGTGTACTGTACTGTAATGTAACAGTAGCAGCAATATCCGCCCAGCAGAATCGCGTCGGAATCGTGCAGTGCGTACTGTAAACTGCAAGGCAAGGCTCCATTTCATTGTGTCCGGGGGATGATCTTTGAGTACATGGCGCTAGACGGATGCGGATTAAGGCGGGTGATTTGGGTGCTCGGTAAACGGATTTAGGACCTCGCGCTTATGGGTTGGTGGCGGATGGTTTGGGTGCAGTGTGAGAGGGAGAGGGATTGGTGAGATGAAATAGAGGGCGAGGAAAAGGATGGGGGTAAGAGGGGAGAGAAGAGAAGGAGAATGTGCAAAAAAGCGTTGTGAAATAAAGGAAACTTGAAGACCAGAAGACGCCGAAGACAGAGAAGAAGCTGGCCTGTTCACACACAAGAGCCTTTGTTTGGAACGTGCTGCTGGTCATCCCTCCCTCCTCCTCATCCCTCCTCCCTCCTCATCCCTATGCAATAGATTGTATCAAAGCTCTTCCGGCCCAGCCCATTTCTCATGCAGGGGTATCCCCATCTAGGGCGACGTTCCGGCCAATCACCGCGCGGCATGCGATGTCATAACCACAGTAAAAGAAAGAAAAAGCTTCACCACCTTCGACCTTCACAATCCAGAATGTCAATCCAGAAGCGATGGGGCCTGGGAAGATGTCTGCCAAAATGCTACTTGTGACCCCCAATTTGATGAATGAGTCGGCGATGCTTTTCTATTATGATGGCTGAATTTCAAGAAAAGAATCCTTCATTTTCCCTAGATACTCTTGAATCGTACTTGTTTAGTCTCCATCACGTCCGTCCATCTCTCCCATTTAACCTTACCTGGCTTCCCCAAATTATCGCGATACCTTCACGCACGCGTCCGCCAAAGAAGGGGCAATTTGAGTGGTGATGATAGTGTTCCAACAAAATCCCCGTTTGACCTCCATCTTCCCTTTCCTCGCCAGTTTCCCGCCTCTGGACGGCTGAAGAATTTCACTCATCAATACCTTTTCCATTTCTATTCCCTCTTGAATACGAAAAATCCATATTTTATCAGAAAGGTACCCGGTGCTTTGCTTTGCTGCATCCTCACCTCCAACACATTCAGCTTTTCGTCCATACGCAATCTCTGATCCGCTCTATCCATCCAATCCATCCATCCAGACTCCAACCTATCTATCATTACTCACTCATATTATAATTCACCCTCTTACTTTATACTTCCGTCCTTCATTCTTCCACTCTTTCCTCTTTCGATTCCATCCCTCCCCGGATTAATCACTTGTGTACGATTAATTGCTGCATACGGCGATTGGATCTACATCTTCACACATAGAGTGCCTTTATTTTACCTCATTGATGATTGATGATTGTGTGATTTAGAAGGCTCGGCCTATTCACTTGCAATTGTATCAAAGACTCCGGTCCCGAATATTCGAAAAAGAAAAGGGTCATCCTCTGCAGATCCAATCCTTCTCCGCCTGCCTCGAGATTCGTCCCATACTTGCCGTCGCGAACTGATCGATTTCTTTCATGGAGTGATCAGTAGGAGAATAACAAATTATCGGCTCATCCCGGGCAGTTTGAAGGGCGCGCAACGAGCAACACCGTAGAGATGGATTCGAGATTTCATGCTACCGTGATGCGACGGCCGACGGAGGATGAGCGTAATAGTGAAGAAGAGGCTGTAAGGCGCGAGAGGGTAATAATGAATGGACCCAGCGGCTCAAACACAACCTACGACGCTCGATCTCCGGCACAACAAACACAATCACAATCAGACTACCGCTCAACCTTTCATCCGCCACCAGCTATCTCCAACGGCGCACACCTTTCTCCAACACGCCCACAATTCAATAATCCATATCATCCACCAACTCCGTCTCCTCTGCCCATGCCACCTCGCATTCCTGTACAACCGCCATCATCCTCGAGCTCAACTTTGGTTTTGGGAACCCCGACATATCAAAGCGATTATCCACGCGAAAAGCCAACCAGTAATTATTACGATCCGACCACCGATTCGAGCCAAAGAAGACCTTCAGAACCTTCATGGAACGATAGGGAAGCTAAGACATCACAAGTAAGATCTATCCCAGATACCCCAACCAAATACATCATCATTTGTCTAACAATTTCGAAATAGAATCTTGATCGATATCCTTACCCGCAAGCTCAATCGACCTCAGCTTCATCGGTGGATGGCCCATCAAAATTTTATAACAATACCTACACTTCGCCTGTGACTACTCACTTTCCGCCACGGTCGCCAATCTCACACGCGCACCCTCAAGGTCGCGTAGGGTCGGTGACACAGTCGCCCCGAATGGCTACAATGGGCTCTCCAGGCGGGAAGCAAAATGGTGCAGCAGCCGGACATGGTCTGGTTCATGAGAGACCGGTTATCAAGACCGAGCCTGCACCGCCAGCAAGCGTTAGTTGCCTCCCTATTATGGACTTCGCATTTCTTTGTCTAACATATCTTTCTCGTAGACTCCAAGCAGGCCAGCAGACCCAATGGCCTTCTCCAGTATATTGTCAAGCGCGGCACCAGAGCCAGCTCCGCAACCCACCCCGACCCCCGCTGAGCCAAAACAGCGAAAGCCTTCTCGGCCCCCACCAGCACCGAAGGTTGAAGTGATGTCTAGAGACAGCTCGCGACAATCCTCCTTAGCACCCGCACCACCTCGAGAACCTAGCCCAGCCCCTGCTCCTTCGTCAACAACTACGAATTCGCGAGTACCTGCGAAGCGTAAAGCAAATGGAGAACCGAAAACTACACCAAAGCCCAAGCCATTCTCAAAAGACCAAGAGAGGGATATCGTTATTCTGATGACGAAATTGGATAGAGAGCCGGAGGATAGCGATATGCCAGACTTTGTTGAGGAGAAGAAGCTCTACAAGGCTCGATCTCTCAAGCGAAAGCTGGAAGTCGAAAAGATCGAATTCGAGAAAACGAAGCTCCGTCGGACTAACTTCGCAAACAAAATGGCTCAAAGGCTTGGAGAACATGCTACGAAGGGAGAGGAGCGATACAGAGACATTTATGGAGAAGAAGCAATCACTGCGGTTCAGGCAAAGGAGGTCCAGGCCGAGAAGGAACGCAAGAAGGACATGCAGCGCAAACGTCGTCGTGAAAAGACTGTCCAAAACAACATCGAACAGAAGGAGATCGCACTGGCCAAGGCACAAGCAGCACAGGATGAACAAGAGAGGCAGAAATTCATCCGGGATGCGCAGAGAGCTGACAAGAAGGCTCAGCAAACAAAGCAAATTCTTGCTAGGGGAGACAAGGGCCCCGAGATCCGTGCAGTTTCGCCCATGGAACCCAACATGCTTGGTGGCAGTATGTCGACCTTTACGGCAGTTGATCCGGACTCGACGAAGAAACCCAAGCGTGGTGGTGCTCGACTTCGGAAGTCCAAGGAACAGAAGCAGGCTGAGAAGGATTCTGCTGCCGCTGCGCAGGATGCTATCGATAAAGGAGAATCGCCTGCTTTGATGCCTTTGAGAGAAGACTTTGGTCAATCAAAACAACTTGCTCCACCGAAGGAAGGCCCCAAAATTAAACTCAAGTTCAAGGAGCCGAAGGAGGTCAAGGAACCACAGGAAGTCAAGGAAGAATCTCCTGCTGCACCTGTTGATCCTCACAACACTAAATCTTTCCACCAAGTATATGACCAGATCTGGAAGGATCTCTCTAGAAAAGATGTTCCCAAGGTATACAAGACAGCGGTTGATTCTTATTCCGTTCGGGCATCGAATTTGAAGAAGACGGCTATCTTGGCCTCTAAGGAATCGAAGCGATGGCAGCTAAGAACCAACAAGGGTACCAAGGATCTCCAGGCGCGTGCCAAGCGTGTGATGAGGGAAATGATGTCCTTCTGGAAGCGTAATGAGCGTGAAGAGCGTGATACTCGACGAGCAGCCGAAAGGCAAGAGATTGAGAACGCGAAGAAGGCAGAAGCTGATCGTGAAGCAAACCGACAGAAGAGGAAACTCAACTTCCTCATCTCGCAGACTGAGCTTTACTCTCATTTCATCGGCAAGAAGATCAAGACGGACGAAGTCGAACGCTCAACTGATCATCCGGATGTCGCTGCTGCTGACAAGACGGATCGTGCGACTACTACAGACCATGGCGACTTGCCGGAAGGCACAGCACCTGCTAAGGTCACCAACTTTGAGGATCTTGATTTCGATGCTGAGGATGAATCAGTGCTTAAGGCTGCTGCTATGGCTAATGCTCAGAATGCTATTCAAGAAGCCCAGAACAAGGCTCGTGCCTTCAATAAGCAAGATGATGGGCCTGCCATGGATGACGAAGGCGAAATGAATTTCCAGAATCCTGCCGGTATGGGTGATGTCGACATCGAACAGCCGAAGATGCTCCAAGCTCAGTTGAAGGAATATCAACTCAAGGGTCTTAACTGGCTTGTCAACCTCTACGAGCAAGGTATCAACGGTATCTTGGCAGACGAGATGGGTCTTGGTAAAACCGTTCAATCTATCTCCGTCATGGCTTATCTTGCAGAGAAGCACGGTATCTGGGGTCCTTTCTTGGTTGTTGCTCCTGCATCTACACTACACAACTGGCAACAAGAAATCACAAAGTTCGTCCCTAAGCTTAAGGTACTCCCGTACTGGGGAACTGCAGCCGATCGAAAAGTTCTTCGAAAATTCTGGGATCGAAAGCACATTACCTATACTGAGGATGCACCATTCCACGTTCTCGTCACCTCTTACCAACTTGTTGTCTCCGATGTCGCTTACTTTCAGAAGATGAAGTGGCAATATATGATTCTTGATGAGGCTCAAGCTATCAAGAGTTCTCAGAGTTCTAGATGGAAGAGCTTGCTTGGTTTCCACTGTAGGAATCGTCTCTTGTTGACTGGTACCCCTATTCAGAACAACATGCAGGAACTGTGGGCTCTGCTACATTTCATTATGCCCAGTTTGTTCGATTCTCACGATGAATTCAGCGAATGGTTCTCTAAGGATATTGAAAGTCATGCTCAAAGTAACACCAAGCTCAACGAGGATCAACTTAAACGTCTGCATATGATCCTGAAGCCTTTCATGCTTCGTCGTGTCAAGAAGCACGTGCAGAAGGAGTTGGGCGACAAGATCGAAGAGGATATCTTCTGCGACTTGACTTATCGCCAACGTGCCTACTACAGCAATCTTCGCAACCAAATTAGTATCATGGACCTTATCGAGAAGGCAACTATTGGAGATGACAATGATACTGGTACCTTAATGAACTTGGTCATGCAGTTCCGAAAGGTCTGCAATCACCCGGATCTTTTCGAACGTGCAGAAACTTCATCACCATTCTCCTTCGCCTACTTCGCTGAGACTGCCTCATTCTTGCGCGAGGGCCCAAACATCACTGTTGCTTACTCAACACGCAACATGATTGAGTACTCGCTACCCAGGCTGGTTTGGCGTGAAGGTGGTCGACTCGACCTACCGGGACATGATAACGAGAATGCCGGGTTCAAAGCACGATGTTTGGAATCGCTCTTCAATATCTGGAAGCCTGAAAACGTCGTTGCGGGCTCTAAAGAGAATGATGCGTTCTCGTGGCTGCGATTTGCCGATACATCTGTTCAAGAATTATCTACTGCGTCAAGAAAGGATGTTGTCAGTCGTGCCATGGACTTGGCCCAAAAACCTCGCTCTCTGGGTAGGCTGAACATCGTTTACGATGAGGAAGAGGACAAGAACTTCACTCCGGTGCATGCTATGCTTCGTATTGTGGACAGGAAAGACCGCAAGCCTCTCGCTGAAGTGACTAATGAAGGATATCTCAACAAGCTCTTCAACGTTGCGAAGGATGTTTGGTCTGAGTCGGGCATGAACCGGATAGAACAATGTGGTCGATCAAATGCTTCTGCTCCGCCAATTGAGGTGACTTGCGCTAGCAGAGGTGCTGTCATTGAAAGAGAGAACACTTTATTCAATGTTCGCATGCGCCGTGCACTGTTTGGTCCTTCTCCTGTCGAAGAGAAAGCTTTGATTACATCTAAGATTCCACCGGCCTTCTACCCACCTACGCCAATGTTGCCACCGCCTACAAATGAGAAACAACGCTTCACCAACATCACAGTTCCATCAATGCGTCGCTTCGTCACTGACTCCGGAAAACTCGCAAAACTCGATGCTCTGCTTACGAAACTCAAGGAAGGTGGTCACCGTGTTCTTCTATACTTCCAGATGACACGTATGATCGATCTCATGGAGGAGTACCTCACCTATCGCAACTACAAATACCTTCGTCTCGATGGTTCCACCAAGTTGGAAGACAGAAGAGATACAGTCCACGACTTCCAAACCCGACCAGAAATCTTCATCTTCCTTCTCAGTACCCGTGCTGGTGGTCTCGGTATTAATCTCACCAGCGCTGACACTGTCATTTTCTATGACTCCGATTGGAATCCTACAATCGACTCCCAAGCCATGGACCGTGCGCATCGTCTCGGCCAAACCCGCCAAGTCACCGTGTACCGTATGATCACGCGCGGCACAATCGAAGAACGAATCCGCAAACGCGCGCTCCAGAAGGAAGAAGTTCAGAAGGTTGTCATGACTGGTGGTGCGGGTGGTGGTGTCGATTTCAATACGAGGAGTAAGGAGAATAGGACCAAGGATATCGCCATGTGGTTGGTGGATGATGATGAAGCGGCAGAGATTGAGAGGAAAGAGGCTGAGATGGCGAAGCTGGAGGCTGAACAGCCGAGTAAGAAGGGTAAGGGGAAGAAGAAGAGGGGAGGAGATGGTGGTGCTGGAGCGGGGAGTGGTAGTTTGGAGGATTTGTATCATGAGGGTATGTTTATTTTATGATCCTGGTGGTTTTGATATGTGGATTGATACTAATGATTTTTGAATAGGTGAAGGTCATTTCGACGATGGATCCAATCGTCCTTCGGGCGCGGCGACACCGGTTACGGGAGAGGGTGCGAAGAAAAAAGCACCGGCGAGGAAGTCGGATGGGGGGAGGTCGAAAAAGGCGAAGACAGCCAAACAGAGGTTGGCGATGGCGGATGGGGATGTGGATATGGATTGAGTGGGGGTTTGATTTGTGGGGTGTTTTGGGCGGGTTGGGCAGATGTTGTGGGAAGGGAAGGGTTTCGAGGAATAATTGAGAACCTTCTTCGGGGATCTTTTTGTAGAATTTGTAGGATTTATGCTGGGTTGTTGGTTGGGGTGGGTTTGTTATGAGATGGGATTTCTGGAGGGGGGTGGGATGGGATGCCATGGAATAGGATAGGATAAGATAGTGTGGAGGGGTTAGTTATGGTATAGGCGGATGCGGATAATGGAATGGAACTGGCAATAGTCAAAGGATGCGAGAGAGAGTAGGGGCGGAGGAGCTTATATGCACTGACGGGATGGATGAATGGATGGGATGGTTTATACAAAAAACAAGAGTGATGGGGGATGGGTGAGGTGGAAGATTATTACGAGGAAGAGGAGAGAAGAGGAAAAAAATGTATTATAATTATAACGTGCTGACGCTGTATACGTAGAGTAGAAGATGTGTTTATTGATTGTGTTTGTGATTGTGATTGAATGTGTGTGTGGGTGTGTGGTCGGTTTGGATGTGTAGTGAGATGGAGGGGAGTATAGGAGGGAGTAGAGGGGGGAGAGGAAAGGGGGAGAGTATGGAGGAAGAGGGTGTATAGAAAGCGAGAATAGGAAGCAATTGAGGGGGGGAAATAAGAAGCAGTATGGAGGGAGTTACTCTGTAATAGGTGAAAGGCCAGGAGGAAAAGGAGGCAGTAGGTATACAACGAACGCCACTTGCTCGAGGTGGTCGGTCCAGTAAACTCATCCATCGAGTTTATTTACTGTGTGGGCTGCGACTGTTTTTCACGTTAAAGTGCGAGGGATTGGAGGGATATGATGACAAAGTATCCTGTGTCTGGTATCTAGTATCTAGTATCTAGTAGGGGAGGAAGACATTAATAATGATAGAATGGATAGGAGAGAGAGGTAGGGGAGGGGAGGGAAGAGGAGGGAAGAGTTTAAGGTGGTGATGGGTATAGATGGTTATGGTCTTGGTCTTGGGATGAGAAGATAGGGAGGGAGGGAGGAATACAGGGAAGAGCAAGATCGGGGCCCGAGTGGTCTGGAGATCTGGAGATCTATCAGGCGGGATGAATGATGAATGGATAATATACATAGTATCAGAGGATAGGATATGATAGTTAGGTCAGTGATAAGCGAGAGTAGTATAGAGGATGGACGTTTCTCTTCTAATCTAAGAGTGAGGCGGTATAGGTGCGAGTCATCACATGTAGGTACGAGGAGTCGCAAAAACATTTGTTTGCACAGTACGAATCTATGAAGAAGAGAAATACGGAAAAAGAAGCGAAGTACAGCACTTGCATGCTGTCTGCCTAGGTTATGTCTCGGGCCCTATGCAACCACCTGAGTGCTGGGTCGCTGGCTCGTCCTGGAGATGATGGCAGTTGGGCTATTGAGTAAGGAAGAGGAGAGAATTGGGCCCAGGGTCGGTCCGGGACAGAGTCAGAGGAACATCGTGTAGTTGACTGGCTGGGGTTTTGTGTAGGAGGGAAAGATGGAGAGGGAAAGATGGCAAGTATAGAAACTTTCCAGAATTAAATTAAGAGGGAGTGGGAATGAGATGGCAACGCAAGCTGCGAAGATTTACATGATTCTTGTTTTGCTCAACGTCCTCGGCCTCGCCTCAGTAGTGCTTACGGTACGCTATGCTATGCCCATGACACCGAGTGCTCTAGGTATTAGTCATAGGTGAGAAGTACCCCGCTACTCAACTGGAGAGAGAGAGAGCGAGAGAGAATAAGCGCGATAAAATACCTTCGCTATGTAGTCTTACAGGTAAATGGCAATTGGCGAGAGCTGCTGAAAGGCTTCAATTGGATTAGACTAGATATATGACATGGATTGGATTGAGCGATCACATATCTATCTATCACGCATATTGGACTTACATTACAGTAGCATTCGAGTAGTGTAAGGGAATGGAATTGAATGTAACTTCATATTGGGATTTAAGTAAGGAAGGTTGCTTTTTGATAGAATTGGGATCGTGCTATGGTTCCTTCTACTAAGATCTTCATTCATATCACGAATTACCACCCACCCCTCCCGTGTGATATTGAAAGTCTAGATGAATATGTCGAGTAAAGCTGGGAAAATCAACGCTTGAAATATCGGTAACTTGGTGGTGATAAGAAAGCACTTCTCAGATAAGTGGACTGAGCAGTCGTCCGGTGTAAGTGATATTTGTCGAAAAGAAGATGACCCCTCTAGCTTCTGTGTCTCCCATCCACTCCTCTTTGATCGTCATATTCAGCACTTGCATGAAATATCCTCCGCTAGTTGGTCGTAGCACCTCTCAACCTTTAGACGGCCTCAGACAGTTCGCGATTCCCCGCCCAATACTCCTCACACTCCTGGCTCATCCTCCACTCCGCGATCCACCCCTTTCCAGATGATCCTTGGCGAGCCAAAAGTAGGGCATATGCGCAAAGGATCATTCGCAGACAGCCCTGACCTCCACACATCAGAGCCGAGATAGAACTGTAGTGCTTCGGCCGCGGCGGCCCGGTTCCAGGGCTGGGAGGCGCACGCTTCGTTCATGACGCACAGGTGGCGCACTGCTTTGGGAGACAGTGCAGCCTGTTTGGGAGTTGAGGGATCACTTGCGTAGTGGATAGAAAACCGACAGGGTGGAGATTGAAGACTCATGACTTGATTTTGAAGCTGGGCGAGCTCTTGCGGAGAAGAGTTTGGCGCATCAGTGGCTTCGGGTACATACTTGAAATCAACCATATACGGATCGCCGAACACCAACGTCAGAGTCTCCAACTCGAGTCCATACTGCATGATACGGCGCGCTTGTTCCTGCACCGCGCCGAGAAACTCCATACAAGTTCCATCAGCCGGTATCCGCGGCGGCAAACAAAGAGCAAGGTGTTTGAGCCCTTTGAAACCATCGTGTCGGTTCAAAAATTTGCCTAAGAACAGCCCGTACGATGTGGAACAGGGCGATGAGTAGGGAAAATAAAGTGTGTCGACGTTACAGTTGAATGTGATATTATGGGCGATGGCATGCTCCTCGGTTGGCCAGAATAGCCCGTGGGTGACATTGTAGGACTCCCAGCATAGTGTGAGCATAGTTGGTGGATAGCGGGGGAATGTGAACCCTGAGTTTGACTTCCATCGTACCTCGATTACTCGAGTTGCTGCGAGCTTCCAGATGATATGGCGGATCTCGGGGGGGAGGCTGTGTATTGATGCCATTTTGATGGAGGACTTGAGTCGCGCTGGGGATAGGCGGAATGCGGGCTGTGGATTGTGCAGCGTGATATTCTGATATCTGAATTGACGTTGGGAATTGACTGAATCGTGGTATCGCCTAAGGAGCCGTTTGCCCGTTGGTGAAGAGTGAAAGAAGTTCCATGTATGGACCTCGTCTCCTGTAGTGATTGCCTAATTGGGAATACCTATATATCTATGCCGTACCTATGGTTCTTTCTTGTAGCTATTTTCGCTCACATCGATAGCTTGGAAGCTAATGTTACAGCAGAGCAGAGTAAGCGGATGTCGTTAACAAACACGTGCACAAGGAAAGATGCAGATCACGTGAACGCGGGGAAAGCGACGTTTCTCTCTCATCTCCCAAGCATGTCAACGTTTGAATAAAACGATGTCACGTTACAAGAAAGTCTAAATGCTCATGCTGCAAGGCAGACCTTTCAATTTTGGGCAAATTTCATGCTCGCTGCTTAGAGACTCAGCAGCATAAGCACAAAGCCACTTTCAGCTGCGCCGGTGAGGGGAACTTGCCCTTTTCTATGTAGACTGCGTTGAGAAGGCTGAATCAATGATTCAAGACATTGATTATTGGTCGAGCGGTGAATACAGACTAGTGGCTGGCTGCAGTGGTTGTCTCACACCCTTTTCTTGGCGCATTCTTTACGTTGCTCTGAGTGGTGATCTAGGTGTCAAATATGGATACAGGGAGGATAGCAATGGGCGCTCCGCTCATTATTTACTTTGGCCATGAATATATAAGTATACAATCATAGGCTTCGACGTCTCTATTCACATCTCAGCGATCCTGATCCTGCAACTCAAGTCCTACCCGAAGGTTATATCGACAAACACTGTACAAATATTTCCTAGCAGATTCATCATGAGATTCCAACTCGTCTTCATTGCCAGCGCACTTGCTCTGTGCAGTGCATCTCCTCTGGAGGTAAGTGAGCACCTGTTATACCCAGCTTGATACTGGCCTAACCTCCCTTTAGCCAACTCCAATTGAATCCCGCAACAACATTCAATCTGCACACAATTCATTTGGAAAGCGATGCAATTGCAATTGCACCGGTACAACTCCCGGGTCTTTGCCGTCTTCTGCCCCCTACATCTGTCAAGACGACCGTCTGGGACCCATGGACCTTCCCAGCTACCTTCCTCTCTCAGGCGTCTTGTCATCATATGATCGCTTTGGAGGACTAACTCCCGGCGATTTCCTCAAAGCATGGACCGATGGTAATGGAAAATATAAATATCCTCCCGGTAATGGCTTTTCGCTTGATGCCAAGGGGAATCCAATCAATGGTAGCATGATTCTCACACCCGGGACACTTATTGATCGATTTGGTAGCGAATACGGTTTGTTATCCCGTTTCAGTTATATGGAACCAATTTACTCACTACTCTTAGGATCCTATGTCTCTTCAGCCGATGCCCCCTACTCCCAACGCTCACTTCCACCATCCAATCTGGATTTCGACCCAAAGTCTGGCTTCCCATACAATTACCACGTCTACCGCGTTCTCAAAGACCTGCCCGTTGTTGGCGGACCCATCGCCCCGTGGTTTGGGCAGCCAGGTCTTGGTGCGCAGTTTTATGTTGGCGGGCTGGGGAATATCATGTATCTGATCAACAACACCTATATCGAGAGAGTTGATTCCGACGTTTTGGTCGCGAGTAAGGGAGAACAGGGTTGTGGTTATTGACATGTGCTCAGCGTGATGGTATCAGACATCGGAGGAGAAAGAGAGGGGACATAGGGGAACGAGAGGGCAAGAGATTCTTCGGGGAGGTAATGTGTATAATGACGATAACGATGATGACGATTCTACTGAAAATATTTAGTGGGCATGACAGTCATATGTCCCATAATCTAATTCTAATCTAATGTTATACCCATATAGCACCATTGGATTGCGTAATCTTGTATAAGGTTGTAGCTGGCTCAGATACAGAAGAGTATGTGCTGCAAATAGCGAGGTGATGAAGGCAATAAAAGTGGTTTGATAAAGCGGCCTGAGATGTTACATCGCGCAAGCTGTGACTGTTACGCCCGATAACAGCAATAATTCCGTACTAATTCTCTCTTCAACAGAGACAAGCGTACGATATTGCCGGTAATCTCTCTGCCCATCTGCTAGTTATGGAACACGATGCACTTTCTCGTGGAGATGGAAGGAGCGCCCTGTATTCTAGTTCACGATCAAATATATCAGACGAAGCAGCATACCTGAGACACCTTCTCGATGAGTCTGGAATACTATGGATTGAGATGGAGTGTATAGAAGGTCTCATTAGTGATTATGACCACCGTATTACCTGTTGGGACTATTTGGGAAGCGCAAGGAGTGCGTCGAAGATTTCCGTCGGTTTGCTAGCCAGCTATGTCTTGATCAGATTATTTGGGCCTAAGTTTCTCCACGCTCGGGAAGTATCCAGCGCGAAGGGATTTACTCTAATAACTTCTTTGGGCATGGGAATCCGGACTTTAATATATCTAGTTAAATCTTGGCCTCTTCTCATTGATAGGAAGAGCCCCCAGGCAAGGCTCATGGCTATCTCAAACAGTCTTCCGACTGGAACTAAGAAGATCTTCGATCGGTTGGGTTCTCTACTCGATATTTCAACTGGAGTCAATCTTCCTAGGTACAAATATCCAATGTTACATCTGTAAGGAATACCAACTGACATGGATCAGCGTCGGAGCAGACAAAACTTTTACGCAGACGCCTGTAAGATCTACCTATCCAATATATAAGCAGTTAAATCAATTTTCAGGCTCCTTAAGAGTACTCGAAGTTCTACCAGGCTGTCCAGGAACGATGATAGAATGCAAGCTCCACATGCATTTTGGCAGCGGCAACTATGATGCCTTGTCATATGTCTGGGGCGATTCCAGTCAAACACAGAAGCTCATAGTGAACGGGAGAGTCATTGATATTACTCAGAACTTGGCCTTTGCTTTGCAATGCGTTCGGGACAGAAATATCTCTCGACACCTCTGGGTAGATGCAATCTGTATCAACCAAAACGATGACGAAGAGAAAAGCGACCAGGTTGCTAAAATGGCGCATACATTCAGATGTTCAAAACGGGTATTGGTATTCCTTGGGTCTGATGACGATTGCTCGGAAGTATTTGACTACTTCGATGGTGTGACGCTCGATGGCGGAGGAAGTGGCAGCGCGAAGTCGGGGATTACGTTAGGAGTGCTGAAGGCGTTTTGGGCACTGCTGCTCAAACCTTGGTGGTCAAGAATATGGGTGATTCAGGAATTTGTTTGCGCACCAGAGTTGACAGTTGGATGCGGCGAGCGATGGGCAAGTGAGGCAGCATTCTTCAGTGGATTTGAGAAGCTCAGGACAGAATTGCTTTTCAGGATTCACGAACACCCGCAATCAACGCTACCTCATCTCGGTGTTGCCTCTTTGGCCTCCGTGCATGAAGTGCTCAAAACGAGACATGCATTATTGAATCGGCGTCTGGATCCATCCAGGAATATTTCAGACCTTTTCCGAGATACACGACAACACCTGGCATCCGACCCTCGAGATAAGGTCTTTGCAGTCAATATATTCATGCCAGAACCATTTCGAACAATACTCAGACCAGATTATACTCAAACCCGCGAAACAGTGTATACGAGACTAACCACCCTTCTGCTATCCATCGCTGGATGGAGCGAGCTTTATATGAACTATTCTTTGAGCAAGGACGGAAGCTTACCATCGTGGGTTCTAGACTACTCTCAGCCTTGTCCTGATGGTAGAGGTCTTGGCCGCGTGAGTGACAAGGTATCTGGAGATCGAGGTATTGATTGCTATGTCGAATACGGCACTTTAGCTATTCAGGGGTTCGAGATCGACGAAATTGGGAAAGTGTTCGAGGTTGATGAGCATGATCCTGTTCTGCTCCATCGTGAGTTCTTAAGAATCGAATCGCAGGTCGAGCAAGATTTACGAAAGGGGAAATATGAGGACTTACATAACCCGTTGCAGGATCTGCCAAAGCAATCCATTCTCGAGATTGCAACAGGATCACACGTACATTTCCGATATCTCCAGTCAGTATATTCTTCTACTTCCAACGTCTACGGCGATAGACTTGCTCCAACCACGGTTAGCGCGGAGGAAAAGGGGGTCCAGAAGGTCCAGAACCTGCTTGTGGAATGTCATCGACCCAGATACCAGACTAATTTTAGAAATGGAGATATTCCTCATATGAGAGAACGTATTAGTCCGGCATGGAAAGAAGGAGATCTTTTAGACAAAGAAAACCTGCAAAAGAGAGAACTGTACATCAGTAACTTCGTCGATTCCGTATCGCACTGCACTACCTTCTCTACCAAGCTTGGCCTGGTAGAAGTAGGCCCTCCTGGTGTAAAGATTGGTGATAAGCTGGTATTATTGTTCTGAATGCCTATACCCTTCATCCTCCGGGAAAAGGGGGGTGGTACCAGAACTCATACCATGGTGGGGCTGGGGCGAGCCGGTGGCATCATGGATGGGGAGCTTATGGCATACTTAGAGAGTGGGTTTTTCGAAGAGAAGACGTTCTTCATTAATTAGTCTGCCTTCTAATAATAGTAAAGTCTAGCTCCTGTGAGAAATTATCTCTTCCATGGTGCGAAGACACGAAGGCACGTGTTGCACTTCGAGACTGTGGAAGAGCGCCATTAGCATTAGTTTTTCCAGCTCCAAGACTGCCTTTCTGAACAGTTATTCTGAACAATTATTTTGAACAATAAAGTTTTGGAAGATACATAGTTAGATGAAACTGTTCTTTGTTTACAGCTCGTGTTGTTAATCGTGCTTAGAATCAGTACAACTTTCTTCCAGACCAAAACAATGCCTATACAGCTGCATCCTGAAAGCTCAAATATCGTCGAAATTTCCTGAAAGTCTTCTGATCAGCAACGCCTGAAACGCTTTTAGATCATACAGCACTCTCGAAGAAAAAGTCTCGCATTGATTGGTATTACAACCCTGGAGGAGTGTCTTCTAAACTTATATTCTCTGCAGGGGCTTTCTTCGAAATTCCTCCACTTGAAGATAAATATTAGGGAATATAACTAAACGCAATTCTTACAAGATGAAGTGTGGTAACTACCAACTAGTCCGTCGGTCAAAGCCCCGACAAATAAAGCTAAATGACCTCCCAGTAGAGGTTCTTACACAGATTATGAGCAATCTGTTAATTAGTCCTTGTCTGTCCCAGTGGTGTGAGGGGTGCGACTTAGGTTGTTGGGGCGGTACGAACCGATTATTTCTAACCCCGGAAATCCTGCGGGTGAATAGAAAATTTCACCAAGCAGGCATGGCGGTTTTATATATGAAAAATCAAATCATAATGAATTGCGATCTGCATCCCACTACATTTCCCGACTCCCGTATACTAGGCCCTCATACGCCGCTCCTGACGGCGGATTTTAGGCTGGTGAAACAGCTGCCAGACATGCATCCCTCTGAGTGGATCAGAGACCTAAAGGTGATGCAGCAAGTCGCTGCCAGGGGTGCTAAGCACCCGTGCGGACGATCGGTAAAGCTATTTAATCAGATTCGACATCTGAACCTGATATCATTGCATGTAGTAATTTCAGAGGATTGCCGCACTTGGGATCCCCGTGAATACACACATGAGGAGATCAGAGTAACTCTTACGCCGCTGAGGCTGCTCCGCGGCATCGAAAATGTCAGAATTACCGAAGACTGGTCCGTACACGCCAGTTTTAATGGTCGTCAGGATGGCCGCGAACAACTCGCTGCTGTAGAAGCAGAGAAGTCGAGACTGATAGAACTGATCCAGGGAGACTCTGAGGTCGAAGAAATCGAGGAGGTGTATGAAGAAGAAGAGGATCTTAGACCATGGTAAAATATGATCTAAGGTATGCCAGGAGCCAGAAAGTGCTTAAATTGCCTATCGTCTACTCTCGCTAAAACTCCTTGGTCCCCCCTATTTTCATTGTGCATATCTTTTCTTGCCGATTACGCACGAAAATGCTCAACAAGCACGCAGGATGCTGAAAGACTTTATGTATAAACAAAATACCAGTAAATAATATGATCATTAAAAATCTACTTAAATATAACACTTATGTGACTGACCTAGAAATTCGCCTACTGTAGCACCTACCGAATGAACACTGCCTGAACAAACAAGCCAGAACTTGGCTGCCCAAGTCTCTTTGTGCTAGGAGTCTAGGAGACACCTTATCCTAACCTCCATTTAGACATTTGGAATCTTGAAATAAGTTTAGATAAGACTTAAGTCCAGCTAACCACCAAACCTCTCCACAGCCCCCCGACCCCACCGTTCCAAGGGAAATATTTCCACCCAGCCCGACAAGGACCACCCCCATACGCAGTCCCGTCCCAGTTCAATGCGCATACGCCTCTTAATATAATCCTCCTAGCACACACATACATACAGCTGATATCAAATCCACATCCCAAGCCTCATACCAAATACCTAATTTAATCCGTCTCATTTACCTTTCCGTTATCCATCCCTATATACATTCCTGCAAGCTTATATCCTAGGAACTTGCTTACCTAGCGTAACCTCATAGCGAGAGGGACAAAGCCCAACAAAGTAAAGCTACCTTCCACCAACCTACTCACCCCTATACTTCCGGAAACCCTTACTCGCTTACCGCTCGCTGTTAGTATTAGCAAACACTCCAAGTGCAATACCTGATCTCCCTCTCTGTTTTCATCTCTCCAACAAGAAGCAAACTGTATATTATCCCGCATACGAAAACTCCTGCAACCAACCAATCTACCCAGCATAAGCTTTCCATAAACACTCTTCCTATCCCATACATCACCTCCACTCCTCAACACCTTCTCACACCATCCAAACAAGCCCCTTCAAGCCATCCAACCCCGTAGCCCGCCTGAAATTGAAAAGCTACTCAGCTCACCATATATTCATCATCATACTCATACTCATACAACCTCCCCAAACCACCCCCCCCCCCCACCCAACTCCCTCTTTCAACCTCCGCCTCGGAAAGACATTGTTTCATTTAGTATGCCCTACCTGAACCACCTCGCTAGATCCGACATAGACACACATATCACCCAAAAACCACTCCAAAAACCAAGCATTCGAAAACAAAACCTCTCTGTTCAGTCGGTCAACATTGTATTGTATTTAAATCTCTACTCACATTCCCAATCCCTTTCCCAATCCCTTTCCCAATCCAACAAACCCCAACCAAAAAAAGAGGAAATAGTAAACGATCTTGGGTATATACAACTAATCTCTCAACTTATATAATGCACTTAAAAATCTCCTCCAAATCTTCCTCTCACCAACCCTTACCATATTTACAACTCCCCAACTTCCCAACTCCAGCGCTCGCTCATTCAAACCCTATCTTTCCAATCCCGGCGAAGAAAATCCACTTCGCATCAACATCATCGTCATCATGTACAATTATCCAAAGGAAAGAAGAAAGAGAAATCCCATATCATAAAGCATCCCTACTCCTCACAAACTCCAAATACCTCCTCTTCGTCCACTTCCTGCACCTCTTCCCATAAACCATCATCGGCCACGTGCACATAACAAAGACGAAATCCAGCACCCCGATCGCGATAAACGTATTCGCGGTGCCCGTCTCCAGCCACGGGGAAGCCGCAAAGGTGAAGATACACCCGATTGTGTTATTAATAACGCTCACACCCACCATGCCCTCCAACACCATTTCCGGGTACGCGTCCATCAAGTAAGACATCGAGAGATCGCCCGCGCAACCCCATCCAAAACCGATGAAGCCAAGCCCGACGTACGAGACGGGCCAGGACCAGACGTACGCGGTGCCCAGGCCGAAGATGAACATGCCGAGGGGGGAGAAAATCGCGCAGGGATACATCATCCACAGGCGATCTTCGGCTTCTTGAATGCCGTTACGGTAGCGTTTGGAGTACCAGAGGACGAAGACGTCGGAGAGGTAGCCGCCCCAGAAACAGCCGATGATGGCGCCGATGAGACACGGGATGTTCATGAGACCGCTGCCGATGGAGGAGTAGTTGTAGGGGGGGGAGGTCCAGTTGTCTTCTTCGAGGGTGAGGTAGAAGGTGAGCCAGGCGTCTTGGGAACCCCATTGGAGACCGGAGTACCAGACGGCGGGGAAGGAGAAGATGCGTAGGGTGTGCAGGAGGCGGGAGCAGTATTGTTTGAAACCGGTGCCGCGGAGGTTGGAGGCCGGGGTGATGAGGCGGATGCGGTCGCGGAAGGTCTTTCTAGTGGGAGGAGGGGTAGGGATTGGTGGAGTGTCGGAGGGGATGCTGGTTAGAGCGGTTTCTTTCTCGTTCGTAGGGGAGTTGGGAGAGGTTTCGCTGGTGTTGAGGCCGTTGATGGCGGGGGTTTCGTATGCGGATTCGGGGCGCTCAAACATAGTTTCTTCGAGGGTGAAGTAGCAGACTATTATAGTGCAGGTGGATATAATGACCGACCACCAGCCAATCCATCGCCAGCCCATTGGCCCGCCTCCAATATATCCTGCAATGAGCGGACCCAGATATGTACCAATACTCGTTGACAAGACGTAGATTCCTAGAACCGTGCCACGCTGATGTTGGAAGAAGATATCCGAGAGAGAAAGTTGCACGTTGGCTTCCGCACAAGCTTCTGACGCCCCGACGAAAAGCTGGTTCCAGATCGAGTCCGAGGTGGTCTTAACCCGCGCCAACCATATTGCGCCGACGACTCCTAATGTCAAACAAACGAGGTATGGAATTCTGCGACCGTAGAGCCACGCAGCAGGTGAGATCAACAGTGTCCAGTATCCAATTCCAATAAACAAGACCCCAGCGCCAATATTCATTATATCGTAAGAGAAGCCCAGTTCCTCATTCATGCCATCTTGTGCGGACCCAGCATCGTTCGCAGTTGCAGCTGTGAGGCCGGTGATGAAGCAGACGAGCGCAACGTGCCAGTATTTTCTTAGCGGCGACCAATTGAGCGGATCGTCGGGAGAAGAGGTAGGTTGCGGGTCGAGCACAATGTCGCCGTGTTTGAGAAGATGCGAACGCTCGGATTGCTCGAGATCTTCGACGAGTCGCGAGGTGCCAGGAATGAAATCGTCATTGTCCATGGGGTCCATCGCGCCGTGCGACATGACCGCAACGGTGGAGACGATACCTATACGTGGGCGAGGAGAGAGGGGAGGAAAGGAGGGGAGAGGAGGGAGGCAGGGAAGGAGGGAGGAAGAAGGGAGGACAGGAGAGGTAAGAATGTTAATGCAGGAAAAAAAAGACTTTCTCGCAATAAAACGGTGAAAGCTAGCTAAATTTAAAGTGGCAGCAAACAGCACACAAAACGTCCCGCTTTCCAAGGCTTATCGGGTTTTCATTTCATAATGGGAAACGGGCAATTATATGCGATAAGGGTATTTCTGTGCGTCTGCAAAATTTGTGCAAAATTTGTACTAGTAGCAGGTGGCAGTGACGACTCCCTTCTGCAAGTAAAGGGAGGATGGGAGGATGGGAGGATGGGAGGATGGGAGGATATGGAATGGACGCAAGATCGGCAATCGTCTTGCAGCCACTCGTCGTGCCCGATTGCTCTCGGGCAACGATGAGAATTAGGCATGTTCATCCTGTACCAGTATCTCAGTATCTCAGTCGCAGTGCCTGGATCTGCTGGGACCGCAGATTGTTATCGTGGAACTACGGAGGTAGGCCTAGGAACTGGGAACTAGGGCAAATAAATGAGGTCGGAGGCTGCTGGTGGGGCTTATCTTGGCGGGCACGGCGGGATTGCGAGGAGCCAATGCTTGTTCCAAGTGCTTGTACCAATTGCTTGTCTGTCTGGTCGCGGAGGTTTGCACAGTGAGCCACCCAGGAGCCAGGATAGAACAGACATTTTAACCTTTCTCCCAATGTCCTGCCTTCCTTGTTCAACTTGTTTCCTTCGTAGAGGTCGGAGGAGGGATAGGGTTACAATACGGCGATTCCCTTCACACTTCATGTCTCTCTCCAGAGTCCAGCTGCAGCTCATAAGCTGAACGATACGAGACGGCGTAACCGTACTCCTTCTGAGGCACTCCTGCTTCCAAATGAACGAAGCAGCATACTCACTCGCCCACTCACGCACTTTATTTACACTTTGAGGCCCTGAATCTCAACGCAGTCATCTTCAAGCATCTTCAAGCATCTTCAACCATCTCCCACTGTACCGCCTACGACTTCCTATTCCGAATGGCAGTGACGCAGTGCAACGCGATAAGGACTTGGGGAGACTGCGCAGCTCGCCGATAAGGAGGATAAGAGGCTCCTAGCAATCTCACCCAGTCTCCCCTCCACTGAAACGGCTCCGTTCTCGTCATGTGGGCAACTACTGCATGACAAGACCGGACTCGACTGGACAAGACTCGCCAGGACTGAGCGGGACTGGTCGAAAAGCTTCCGTACATGATGTATTATGCATCAGAAACAGATCAGACACAGCATGAGTGGCGGACTTGTTGGGGGATGCGAACTGACTAACCTGGAATTCGATCTGTTGTTCGAGGGACCAAGGCATGTGGATCAGATTATCATTTGACCCACGGCCCTTGCCGCACCGCACCGTAGAAATCCCTATATTTTGCTTCATTTCTTCTCATCTCTCGTCCTTTCTTCTGCTTCTCTTCCTTCTCTGCACTAACCATTCACTTTGCTTCCCAGATACTAGAACAGTCTCTGATTGCTATCATCATCTGGCCTTGGCCGTGAATTGACCTACTGAACAGCTTCGGGTTCTCAGTTACCCCCACCAAACCGACGACTTAGATCTTCTTCGTACTCGTTTTGCTTCCTCTCAAGCAAATACCCGTACCTTCCTGTGTACCCGCCGACGATCTTCTCGGACTCGTACCGCTCATCGAGCTCCTCCATCATCACTCTCCTCAACCGTCAAACAATACGCAGATGTTGAGTCAATATGTCAACTCTATCCATATCAGCTCGTGGCGTTTTAAATCAAAACGAAATAAACCGTCAAGTAAATCTAATTGGAACTTCGCCAATGTCAATCAAGAAGACACAACGTCTTCCCTTGAGCAATGGACATAAATCCACAAACAAGATTGGCAATGGCGAGAAGAAAAAGCCCCACGTAATTGTGGTGGGCGCCGGAATCTCCGGTCTGCGTGCGGCATCCGTCCTGCAACGCCATGGAGTTGGTGTGACCATCTTGGAAGGACGTCCAGATCGTATTGGTGGTCGTATCTACACCAGTCGGAAGAATGGGAACGATGCGCCTCGTGACATTGGTAAATACACCTAATACAATAGGCAATATCTTCAATTGTGGGTGGTTGGGACTTCACCAGTCTTGACCACACAATGTGGGTTGTTTATCCTTCTCCCTGGCAAAAGTGTGCTTATTACTCTTCTAGGTGCCGCATGGATGCACGAAACCTCGCAGAACAAGCTCGTTCAACTCATCCCGAAATTGGGTATCGACTACTACTACGACGACGGAGCAGCTTTGTATTTCACAAAGGAGGGAAGAGCAGGCTCACAATTCAAGGCGAAGAAAGTAGCCGATGAATTTGCTGACTACTGTGAGTACTTCTATACTAATACTCCAGATGCTCCAGATCGCTCTGTGAAGGATTTTGTATACGATTTCGTAGAGAAACACCCACTTATTACTGCGAGTGAACGAAAATGGGCCCCGCAGGCCCTACGCGAGGTCGAACTGGTGGGTTTTTCGAGCACCGGAAATATCCCACACGAATGCTAATTTTGAGTTTAGTGGATCGGCACGAGCATCGAGGAAGCCTCTTCCAAACACTTGAGCTACTTTGTCACAGAGCGGAACCTATACATGAAGGGTGGATATGATAAGATTGTCAACTGGGCCGCTAGGCCGCTCCTGAAGGACCCCGAAACCATTCGCTTGGGCGAGGTTGTCAAAAACATAACTTGGGGCCACGAGGATGATTCCGTGATAGTCGAATCGACCAACAACAATAAGACATCAACCTTCAATGCCGATGCAATTGTTGTTACGGTCCCACTTGGCGTGCTCAGACGGAACATGATCAACTTTTCGCCAGCACTTCCAAGCGATATCCAAGAAGGAATCCGCCGCTTCTCCTACGGTGCGTTGGGCAAGGTCTTCGTGGAATTCTCCGAGGTTTTCTGGCCAAAAGATAATGATCAATTCATCTACTATCCTTCACCACTCCCTCTGGACGCCACCGTCGATGAGTACGTACTCCCCTGGATCTTACCGGAACACATCAACCAGAAGTAGTCCCTATCCATCATTCACTTTGCTAATTTCACGAACTCTAGATCTTCCATCCTTTCGTACGCAACTGTCACCTCGAACTGCTGGATCATGTCCGGCACAAAGGAACTCTGCATCCAAATCGCCGAACCCCTGACCCAACGCGTCGAAGCTATGACCTCCACTAGCGAAATCTACACCTTTTTCGAGCCACTCTTCAAGCTTCTCCGCACAGAGCCCTACAAGGATCTCCCCGATCTTCTGAACCTCGAAACTACGCACTGGACGCAAGATCCCCTCGCGGGCTTCGGCTCCTACAGCGTGGAGAAAGCCGGCGACGAATCGGAACTCTTGATAGATGCGCTGGACAATAATCGACGGAGCAGACTCCAGTTCGCTGGCGAGCATTGCACGATTGTCGGTAACGGCTGCGTGCATGGTGCGTTCGAAACGGGCGAGGTTGCGGCGCGGAATCTGTTGGAGACGCTGGGCGTGGTGTATGATGGTCATGACACGACCGCTAGAAGCGTCTCTCCTTGAGCGTAAGCATTTCTTCGTATGTGTGCGCGTGAGTCTGTGAAAGATGAGAGACTGATGATGACATGACCTTCGTAACCATCTTTTTGATAGGTTATCGTGAGACTGTTATTTGTTCTTTTGCTTTTTTGTTGCTGTTTTTGGTTTCGATTTTTTTTGCTATTTAGTGCTTGAGTCAAGAGAATGAAAGAGACACACTCGTTTGGTTATGTTTTTGGTTTTTCTTCTTCAATGGAATAACTTATTTAAGAAATCAATATCGATTGAATGATATCATGAGAAACCTACTCTATTATGGATATATAAAGCTTGGTGTCCCATCATATTCTTCCATTCCGTTGAGAGGTTCGTATACATAAGTGAGTAGTAGATTAGTGTATTATATTCGAACTCCTATACACCTCTGCATACACACATACTGTATAAACACACACACACACACGGTATTTACTTACAGGCTGGTCTGCTAAGAGGTAGCTGGGTGTCGGATTTTCCTAAGTCAGAACGCAATGCAAGTGTAGCGTGGCTAATCCAGATGCACCATCATCCTCAACGGTAAGAGTGGGTTTACTAAAGTACTGCTTGTCCGATGGAGGTGGGAGGAGGGTGGTGTTGAGGTGGTTGGGTTGGGTGTTGGTTGGTTGCATGTATTTCGGGGTCCTGGTATTGGTATGGATAAAATTAGGATTTACTGTAGGGATTCATGGGGTTAGAGTTTTGGGGGGGGGAAGGGGAAGAGAGAGAGAGAGAGATTAATGATACAAATTGTGATGGGATATGGTTTGCAGGCAAGGCAATAAGTGCTGTGCTGTGTTGTGCTGTATGCTCCCCCCACAATTTCCCATTACCCTCATGTTCTGCTACTGTATGCGTCGTACAGTAATCTTACCAGTAAAAAGTCCAACCGGACAGTAAGTTACATACAAGATACTTCCAAATCGCCCTCTGATGCTATGAGTATGCAAGCGTGGCTTCACTATCGGGGAATATATGCCAGCTAACGGGAATACGGGCTGGCTGAGGATTGCAGGAGATGCTGGAGTGCGGGATCACGGGCTCTTTGGTCGTGGCGCTGGAGTTCGAGGGGCTGCAGGCTGGGGAGATGGGGGTGAGGAGGGGGATGGAGGCTGGGAGATGGATTCGCGGTGTGAGAAAGAGGATGGAGAGGGGGTGGTGAGGAGGGTGATGGAGAGGGGGGTAGTGAGGGGGATGGTGAGGATGGTGAGGGTGCTGGTGTTGAGGGTACACAGCTATCGAGAATTACAAACTCCCCAGCAAACAGGAAAGTGTGTTTTGCTGGTAGGGGAGTCCTGGGGAATGGGACCTGGCGATGGGATTTTTGCAACGGTTAGGTAGTATGTTGATTCCTAGTGTGGAGGAGATAAATTTACTGATTTTCAAAACTCAAAGATATCAATCTAACCCCCAACTGAGGAGATAGATATCTTTCAGAGGTGAGTACTCAGTCGCTGAAGATGTTATATGTAAAGGTGGGGGGTTAGCTGTTTATTGCTCTGGTGGGGGTAGGGGGGAGTCGGTGAAGGCGGTGTGGTGGGGTGGGAGTGAGGGTCGTTTTGGATATGGAAGGTGCGGGATGCGTGGAGGGGTGGGGAGTGGAGGTAGGTTGTGAGGAGTAGGGCGAGTGGGAGGATGGAGATGAGCGGGAGGAGGAAGTTTGGTGGGGACATTGATGGGGGAGGGGTTGGTTTGTGAATTTGAGCACTCGGAGGCCTTTTTATGGGAGGGAGGTTGGTGTGTGAGTATATCCCATTCACCTTCCATGTCTGACTGCACTCGACGACAATACATATACTGTGGCGCGAAGAGGTAGTTTTGAGTGACAGCAGATATGTCAAGAAATTGGCAGCCTCAAGCTCCCGTGAATGAGGTAGGTGGACCAGTTGAAGGTGGACCGGTGAGATGGGTATTTCGGTGAAGGTTGTGAGTCCACCATTAGCATGCGTACTGTAGTTGGAGAGGATGTGGTAGTTGGGGTAGACCTGAATATGGAGATGGCGTCAGAGCCCGGACATATCTCCTCTCTCTTTCAAGAAGTGGGTATAGACGGCCTGGAAAGAAACTAGTTGATGGGTGGTTAGGTCGTTCTGGTGACATTCCGCTATCATCTGCAGGTTTGGCGAGCGGAACTCCGCAGTCCGCTGGATGCAACCTCTGAGTAGGCTCTTTTTACGATAGTCAAGTGACTAAAAATTGCAGGAACAGCGATAGTACTAAGATTTTAGTCGAAAATCATCGTTGGCTGCGAAGTAAGGGGTAGTTGGTAGCGTCGACGAGGTTAAGTGGAATAGTACTACGATAGACCTATCGTATATACGCGACCTACGGGAATATAGCCCGCTCGGGCGTACCAGATCATACTTCAGGGGCCACATTATGCAATACTTTCTTCAGAGTCAATAAGTGTTCCTGTCGCATTAAACCATGCCTTCAACGCGCATCACTCAACCAAACTCCGAAGCCGATATCCGGACTCAATCTTCAAACTCTTGACCGGAACCGCAGTCGCTCCCCTATATACGACCACATACCCCCTACTCAGCTGTCCACATCCTTGATCCATGTACTGCAAGTAATATCTTATATCCGGACAACCCCCGGCGACGTCAAAAGGGGTTTCCACTCCCTCCTCGCTTCGCTCCTCCATCCTTCGCCCCACTATATTACACCACGCTCTTCGCCAGGAAGTCCGTAAACTGCCTCTCCATCCAGATCTCATCTGGATCTGATATCTTCCCCCCCCAATTCATCCTAGATCCTTCCCCCCTCGTGTCCGCCCACCCCCACCCATCAGTCAAACACGAGGCACAATCGCGCTCACCATCCCAACACCCCACGCGTCCGTCACGTCACGTCATCCGAGACGCTCGCTCTCTCTATCGCATTCGAATCCCTTTCTCAAATCTCGAGGACCGAGAAATCACCCGAAACGCAATCTCACCTCAGCATCCCCCGGCCCCCCACCATCAGCTTTCTAATACATATAGTATCGCGCCCACCCCCGTCTCCGCCGTCCTATTGGCCGCATCCCGATTTCCTATTTTGGGAAATAACCGAACGGGCGCTGCTGGTTGGGCAGCGCAGGACGTAAGGAGGAGACGAATCGGATGCGTGGAAAGGGGTGTTCGTTCGGATTGGGATTTAGGACGAAGAGATGAGTCATGCTCGCTGAGCATGCGTATTCGTATCGTGGCTGACGCCGCGGATCGGCAGTCGGGAGGATTAGTTGGTGAGAGAGCGTTGTAATAGCCGGGGTGGTAGTTTCGGGGTCAGGGACCAAGGAGAGAACGATGGGGTTGATTCTAATGTTTCTAGATGCTTTGCCTCGTGGCTTGTCTTTTGTCTGGTGGCACATGACTGATAGTTTCCCGGGTTGGGCCTGCAGGTTCGTGACTGTGTAAGAGGTTGATTGTGTAAGTGGTTGATTTGTGAGTCGTTTGATTGGACGATGAATATCTGGAGAACTCATGTTGGTTAATATCAGAGGCAAGACCAAGATGCGATGGACTGGAACCGGGTTTGGTATCTAGTCACATTTAGACATGACAAAAATACCGAGAGTGAGCAAATTCGTAACCTCTTGCCGTGAAGTCCATTTCAGTCATCTATATCGTACAGATCGTGCCCCAAAAGAAACAATACCCTGCCGGTTCGCACCGGATTGAACAATTTAAGCTAAACACCGGAATCGCAATGCATCCTTCTATGATCCACCCCGCATATGTCGTCCAGCGATTATGATAACAATGATGTTCTAAACCAAGCCCCAATTCGAATGAAAATCCATACCAGTTACAAATGCCAATGCCGACGCCGACGTTATCACGCTCGTCATGAAATAGAAAGCCCAAATCCTACAGTTCCTACGCCAATTTCCCTCCCAAGAAAGCAATAAAGCCAATTCAAGCCATCGATTGCGTTATCTGATACATTGTAAGAACTCAAATTGAATGCCGTCGGAGGAAGAGCGATCACTACCGTAGGAATATCCGTGCTAGTAATAATGAAAACGTATCGGCTCCCTCGATAGCTGCCGTGTCATAATATGAGGCTCAAGAGTAGCCCGAATGTGCGTCGCAGGTATACCCGACTAGAACTGTGCGCTCTTGCACTGGGTGGCCAGGCGTTCCGTATGCAGCGCACATGTCAACTGCATGCGTGTAGTATATGCACCTGCATACTGAGTAACGTTCGACGATGACGAAACACATCTTGTATTATGAGGGAAAGTTGTGTGCGTTGAGGGCTTGCGAGTGGTGTATCGTTAAAGTAATGACGTGAGTGGTTGGTGACCTTCTTTGTAGTAAAGTTGAGTTGTCTGGAAACTAATGTCTGAGCGATGATGTTAAGAAGTAATGATCTGCAGGTTGATGTTGGAATGAATGTATACCGACGACTGGCGTCCTCTTAAATAGCTATCGCTGTGATTCTCGATATAAAAATAGAGAGTCAGAACATTTGAAAGCCTGGGAGAATTCTGAAGGATCCAAGGTTTCTTCGCAGCATCGTAAGTAGCTGAGATTAAGGCAGCTATCGTTTATCTAGTCAAGTCGACGGACATGACTGTTTGGTAGGAAAATACGAGAGTTGAGCCTCCACGGCTGTGATCCTTTGCAGGCACCATTGGGAAAGTGCTGAGGTTGATTGAAGAGCTGTGGATAGGCAGTTGAGCTCCAGGTAGTAAGGGGCGCATAACATGACAGTAACATTGCTCCGGAAGAGTACCAGGTCGTTGGACACTTTTCGAGGGGGGAGGGATTTCAAGGGCGGAGCAGCTTAGTACTTAGTCAGCCACGCTGGATAATGACCGTTGAAAGTCAAGTATTTCCGGGTAAGGCGAACGACTACACCATGAATGACATACTACGAGAGGCTGAATGTAGTTTCTCGGATAAATTAGCAAGATGTCCGAGCTGCAGCCCTACCATAGGGCTGTAGTATTTGCAGCACATCGTATTCAAGTACTTTCGGCCCTTCCGCCAGCTTCTCTTCCGACAACCACAGAACTGTGTTTGGTTCCATGAGAAACCTCAATACCACAAAGTCAAGGTCAGCAGATAGCTTCATCGCACAGAGTAGCGCATTGAGACCATGCAAATCATGATCCACTCTATCCTGCTCTGCTCTTATGTCAGTCAGACATGATGGGCCGTTGCAACCAATTGCACAATAAAGAAACGGTTACTTATCCTGGTATGGAAACGAATGTTTCGGGATCATTAGCGTGGAGTACCGCACTTGCCTGGGATCCTTGGAGTGACTAGCTTTCCTCGATACAATACTTAACAGGCCCCAATATATGCTCGAACACCCTTTCTTGACGGTCTTCATCAGAATTTGAGCGAGCGGGTCTAGTAACAACACCATGGGGCATCGATGTAACCCACGCCGATATTGCGTATTCTGTGCATTCATCTATAAAGGAAGTCAGGTAGATTTCCAATTAATCTTCTTACGAAGCATGCAATCTCTCGGAAGAAGCGATGACTCAAAACTTCTCTCATGGCGAGGAGATGAACGAGAAGGATATGCATGTCGACGCCGTAGCCAATGGCAGTGTCTTTTCGCAAGATGTCATCATGCAATCTCAGGGATGATGCATCAGCCTTATCAATACTGATCGTGTAACCCCATTCTTGCATTCGCAGAATGACCTTGTTTTCCTGGAGCAACTCCATACAGCTCAAACTAAACCCGTTCTTGTTAGAGCTTGCGAGTTTGAGAAGGGCATGTTACTTCTCGAGTCTCCTGTCCGCAAACATACAGTAAATATTATTGGCAGCAAAAGACTTCTCCTTTGGGTCAATGCACCGTCAGACAAAGTATTGACTTATGCATGTCATAAGCAGGACCTGCCATTTAAGTGCCGAAAACCTTCAGAGAAGGCCGTCGCTGTAAGAACAGTGGTGGTCAGAACCCTTGGGGTGAGCAGGTAGTTGTGACCCCGGAGTGTGATGACAGTACGTAGCAGTCCGAAATCGAAGGCAACTGAGGGGCACAGCGAGAGCAATGAAATTGCTACCTCGCCTTTTACGCTCTGCGCGCCAGGCTCGCGGGTGATGACTGGAAGCAGAGTCTCGGTCTACCACGTGGGAATAGAGGGATTAAGAACACATCTTATCCTTCCAAAAATAAACATGTGGAAATTCGGACGAGTAACCAATAATCGCCCTGCAACCTCCTTTCTGGATCGAGTCTGCCTGAGCAGCTCACGCACGATCCATGAGCAGCTCAAGATCCATCGGAAAACATCACCTTGTGCGGCGATAATGACGCAACATACTCGTGATTATAACATGCGCTGAGAGGCTGTGTTGAGGAGGTTATACTCCTCCGCTTTCTGTGAAATGTCGGTGAAGTTTCCGCTGTCCAGATCGGGTAGGTGCGACAGGTCCAAGAAGAAGCTCTCACCACGTGACGGCCGAAGCTAGCTTCCGAAGTTAAGCTGATGGTAAAACTTGTTTGTTCTCCTCGCCCTCTTAATTCCTAGCAACGCTTTTCATCATCTTGCCTTCACAATTGCGAATGGTTATTCGTAGGCACACTTCGGCAATATCAGTTCCTGCCGTTACGTTCATCATTACTTCCACTTTCACCTTCATGATAATGAACCGTCGACTTCTCAGCCATGTCCTGGAGCGCGCTGACCCTCCAGGACATGGGCTACATCATTGACATGAATATCCGTGGTACAATCGTGTTGTTGAAGAAGCAACGCTCGTTGCACCGAACGATATCGATGTGTATTACCAAACGGTTGACTTCTCCTCTTGGAAGAAAGCATGTGCTGCATGAACCAGACTTTGCGCAAGTGCCAATTGGCATTTCTTCTATCAAAGTCCTAGCAATCTGTTACTGCGCAAAGATATCTTGCAGTAACTCATCAATTGCTGAATTGTCCCAATCATCCATTTTCAACCGTAGTCATGACAGTTGCACTGAAAGCGGCGTGCTACTTCACGTATCTTCAGCCATAGTGTCTGCCTTCCAACTACCGCAAGTCGTGGGATCAGGTAGAGGCGGGTTTGCTGCAAATTGTCCGAAGCGCGAAAATCGCCTTGCACATTATATTTATTCAACGGATTTTCTTCGTTCTTCAAAAAGGGACTGATTGGTAAGGGTCATTCATTTCTTCTCACTCGTTTCGTGAAACTCGGCTAGGGTGTACAGCCACTTCACGTACTGTATTTATATCGACATGGCAAGTGATTTCAATGCACTGTTTACTGCGCTGTTCGAGAAAGCCATGGCCACGTCTATCATTCGGCTTACTTCGGGAGTTTTTGCTGGGGTATAAGGCCAGTCAACGTTTTGTACCCCCCGCTGAAAAGGATGGTCATTTCGCTTCGCTGCAGGACAGCGGCGGACTGTCGTACAGCTCGTCAGGCATCCCGTCGACCATACATATTTTATTATGGCGGAAGGATTGAACTATTCTAAACCAGCTTCCCTTAACATAGCCTTCCTGTAAGCTTTAGGAAGTCTACGGCGAAGGATATGAAGTACGTAGCATATGTAAATACTTGAAGATTTATCTTGAGGTCTGCCTTTCTTTTGTTACTGTAAGGTTCATTCTTTAGCCAGGAACGCGAAAGATGAAGCTGATTGCATTGCTCTTCACTGCCGCGGTGGCAAATGCAGCCTCGAAGTCCAGCGCAACCACTTCAAATTCAACACCTACCTCAACTGCATGTGCGAAAATCGGAGAAGAATTCGCCTCTGTTGATCCGTCCGGTATTTCTGCCTTCTAACCCGTCGAAAAAATGTGCTTATGCGTTTCTAGCAAAAGATAACCTGTCTCTCGACCCTTCACTTGTACTTGACTGTTTGGGGTCTGTCCCTCTAGATGTCCAACGTTCTTCCGATTTCTTGGATTATGTCGAGCCCTACTGGCAGTTCCAAAGTACCCTCGCATATCTCAAAGATCCCCCCAAAGGATACACTCTGCCTGGTGTCGACATGCTCGGCGGACTAGCAGAAATTAAGGAGAACGTTCATTCAGGATATTATAGCAGCCAGTGGGAATTCGAGAAGGACCTTTATGCTCTGGGAAACATCCTTCCTCATGATTTTCACGTAAATCTGAATCTTCCCCTCGTTGGACTTTTCTCTTTTTACAATTTGGACGGTCCGTTGGTCTCGATATCATCTGATGGTCTCGAGCTGCCTGAGTTGTACTTCAGGTGTATGCAGATTTCCAGTCACTTATAATTTCGTGGTTCCTCCAAACTAACTTTGAGCAGATGATTTGGACAAGCAACAAGCCAACCCAGAAGCTGACTGGGATCCCTCACCACTTGTGAAAATTAATGGTGAAGACGCTACTTTGTATCTCCAATTGATTAGTATGAGTAGTGGCGTTTACCAGGATAACGATGCAAACTACAATCAAGTTTTCTATTCGCTACCATCCGTGGTATACACCGGGAGTAAGGGGTCTTTTGTTGTCGGAGGCCATATATACGGATTCCCCACCGACACTCTTACCTACAGCTTCGCAAATGGCACCGATATCACCGGAAAACTGGCAGCAACCACCTACACCGATCTTTCTAGTATCAAGTCTGGTAAAGACTTATTCGACCTAGTGGATTTGCCATCGACATCTTCAACCACAACCAAAATGAAGAGAGACACTACAACACTACAGATCAAAAGAAGCTCCCAGAAAGTGACATCCTTGCAAGGCTACCCGACGCCAGTCGTTATTCATCCTGATGGCTATGTAAGCGGATATTTCCTCAATGGCACAAAGACGGCTGTGTTGGTGATGCAAGGGTTCATAGATGCAGCGGAATCCGACCCCGATACCATGATTCTCCAACAGAATACTATCAAAACATTCCTTGCGAAGTGCAAATCCGCCCAGATGGAGAAGTTGATAGTCGACGTACAAGGAAACGGAGGTGGGGACATTTTCAGTGGCTATGATGCTTTCAAGCAACTGTTTCCCACAATTGAACCCTTCGGAGCCTCGCGCTTTCGAGCTACACCTCTAGTCAATTACATGGGCACCATCTTCAGTGGCGCTGGAAGCTACAATCTGGACGAAAATTATGTTTACCAGTCGCAGGCAGAGCTTGATATGAATGGTAAGCCGTTTGAAAATTGGAGGGACGAGAGTCCCAACATTGAGATTCATGGAGATAATTTCACAGAAGAGGTTCGCTATAACCTCACAGATGTGATTACTGAGGTGAGTTTCTAGCAGCCTGTTCTAGAAATTGATGCATATTAATCTTCACAGGAGAGTGGAACATTCAATGTAACTGGGTATCTGAGCAACAGCAACCCTCCTCCTGCAGTGTTTGATGCCGCAAACATCGTCATGCTAATGGATGGTGGCTGCGGTTCTACGTGTGCTGTATTCGCTGAGATGATGAAGTCACAAGGCGGTGTCCGAAGTAGTATGGCTCCCTATTCCCTTTGACCTTAGCATTGCTGACATCATCCAGTTGTCCTCGGTGGTCGCCCCCAACCGGGACCAATGCAAGGGGTCGCCGGGTCCAAAGGTGCCCAAGTGATGACCTACGGTAACATCGCCGACTACATCGCACAGCTACCAAACGCAACGGCAGCTTATCTCAAAAATGACAAAGCCATTCCTAATTACCCGCCCGCTGAATACATCCCGGATATTGAGGTTGCACCACCACTGGGTGCAAAATCTGATTTCCTCGATGGAGGACGATTTAATCTACGGAATAATATGCATAAAGGAGACGATACATTCACACCTCTTCAATTCATATACGAAGCGTCGAATTGCAGATTATTTTACAAGAAAGAAGACATATACAGCATCGTCGGTGTGTGGAATAGAGTTGAAAATGTGGTATGGGGGGACGGAACTTGTGTGAAGGGTAGCTCAGTGGAAGCAGACAATACGATGCCCGTGGGAGCTTATGACACCGTGCCATTTGGGGATTCGGCACTTCCTAATGTTGAGATGGACCCACAGCCAGGCTTGCTGCCTATAGGGAAAAGCGTAACGACTTGGACGAGTGAGAGTGGTGCGAGGTACGAGGATGCGCAAAAGGCGTTTGTGGAGGCTATTTATAACGGAATTCATTGATACCAAGTGGGAAAGATAGAAGCTTCATGATTTAATGTTTATATTCATAGACTAACGAAATGGGCAGTGAATGCGCTTTTGACCTTCATTCATGTCGATCTAACTTGCTATGATCCACCACCCTATCTGCTCCAAAATGACACCAACTACTCGGACGTTGTTGTATCTGATCTTTCGGGATATATCGTCCCATCACTGAATATCTGGAAATACTGCGGGTACTGTAGGTGTCCAAGAGCCTGCCAACTCCTAACATGACCCACCTAAATCCTAGGTGTAATACTCTTAAGTTAGTCAGGTCCGATTCTTCTAAGTAAAGGTATAAGGATCATACCATAGGACCAGTATTATTACAGTCATCAATGGTGAATGCCTTACGAATACAATTTAGACGGTAGGCATTAGGCACTCTAGCTGTAACAGAACCCAGGGTCAACAGGGGTGAATGCCGGCAGCAACCGGAGAATTACCCGGGCCGTACCTCGTCGATCATTCAGCGGTGCATCACATTTACATCTTTCATTGGGAATCCTTCACAGACTATCAATACTGATCTTTTCCTAGCCATGGCTCTACCAGTTCATGATGAGAGTGTGACCCGGGAGAGTGGAGATATATCAATGAAGCAACTAGTGTGTGAGCACTGCCATTCAAGTTTCAAACGCCGCGAACACTTAAACCGCCATCTCCACCGTCATTCGAGATCACGTCCTTTCACGTGTGATGTTTGTTCAAAATCTTTCTCGAGAAGGTAAGTCTGGACCCCGCTTTCCGAGGATACCGACGTTGATCTCACGACGTAGAGATACTTTGAAGCGTCACGTGGTAACACACGGTGCTGATGCAGCTCGTGCATTCTCCGCATCATCGGCCAGGAAATCCAAACGAAGTGCACGAGCCTGCATTAAATGTTCGAGTTCTAAGTAAAAGTGTGATGGCAACCTACCCTGTCGGCGATGTGAGGGGCGAGGTAGGGCATGTAGCTGCGCTGAACTTGTGACCCTGCGGTCTCATCATAGATCCTCTGCTGAGAGAGCTTTGTCCCCCTAGTAAGATTTGCTTTTCGGGTCTAATGAGAACCTCGAAACTCTCCCGGAGAGACTTGAGCCTTCATTGATTTCGATTGGTGGATAAGTCCTATCACCTGAGGCCCGCGATAGTAGCGACGTAGCACTTCACGTACATAGTGCGGGTGAAAACGTCACTGTTAATCCTCTGCAGCTCGAGGCTTTCGAGACTTTCAACCCCAGCGTCAGCTCTAGTAGCAATTCGTTCGGTCTAGTCCCTCCATTTTGGATTCCAGACTTCTGCGATTTTCCGGGTACCCTCACAGACCAATCCAACTTGGAGGCTTTCAATTAAAGCTCTATCCCTTTTCTTCAGCAACCCGACTACTCATCAGATCTTGGCTATAAGAATTCGGCAACAGGCATCTCCGCAGAAAGTGCTGGGATGGGGCCATCTGCTAATACAAATTCGGCCGGACAGACGTATTCCGAGGCCAACGAGGCCGAGAGTTACACACAAGGAAGTCACAGCCACCCTAGTCCACCTAGTCACAATGATTATTGCACTATAGAGAACGATGAAATCTCATCCGAGCATTTCTACCACGTACCAGGAGTCTCGGAAGCGACCTACAGACATACCACCGTTTTTTGGAGAAGGTACTGTGGGGACAATTTCGACGAGGATAATTTTCCTGACTTGCGTCAACTCAACGTCCTTGTCCAGCTTTATTTCGAATACTTCCAAGTTCAAACGCCTATCATACATGTGCCTACATTCAGACCAGATAAAACGCCATGGATGCTACTCACGGCCCTAGCTGCGATCGGATGCCATTATTCTGCAATGAGAAAGTTCGGAGGCTGACAAGTTCTCTTCATGGGGTTCTAAAACTTGCCCTACTGGAGCAGGTAAGTAAATTGATTTCAGAAGTTCGTATGTGGTGTCCTAAGATCAATGAAGCAGGAGAAGAATATAATGAACTTCGATATACCAACAATGCAAAGTCTCTTTTTGTATAGTATTTGCATGCTAATTAGGGGTTCTAAGGAGTGTTTCATGCAATTCAAATGTCAGAGAAGCTTCTTAATAACTGTGTGTCGGCCTTTCATCGCAGCGCATGGTTCAATCTTTTAAAACATGAAACATGAAAGTTATCGGAGCAGCGATCAACATGATTGGAAAGCATGGATAAAAGACGAATCGATAAGGAGAATAGTTTATGCTGGTTGGTGTAGATGCTCCTTTCCCCTCCCCTTTTCCTAGCAATACTCAGAAGAGTTTTCGCTGATACAGATCAATATTATGTAGTCTTGGACTGCTATAATGTAGCTTTACACGAAGTTCCAGTATCATTGAGTGTCTCTGAACTCAGCATTAACCTACCGTCGCCAGATGCATTATGGGATTCTCCCACTTTTCAAAGCTGGGTTAATAAACGGATCAGGGGAGGTAAACAAAGCTTCACAATATTTACGCTGTCATTAACTAACGAGGACAAGAAACTATAAATAATTATACTCTACAAGAACTATGTAGAAGCCATAATTCACAACCTGATCTGGCAAACTTCGACGGATTTACGCGGTCTATTGTACTGATCGCTATGTATGTCGAGGAGAAAAACTATCTGGCAATGGCTACATCTTGGGTCTACCGTCAAACGAACTATAACTCAGTTCTACCTAATGCTGCTTCTCACCGAGACGCTTCCACTCCGCGGCAGGAAAGAATAGTTAGGCCGCTTGACGCTGACTTTGAAGCCTTTAAGTGGGCGACCCCATCCGGGGAGGAAAAGGCGTCTGAACGCATGTGTCGGAGGATGTACCACTTTCTATCGATATTATGGCGCATCTCAATCAGAACACTTTACACTGCTTCCAGATTGCACACCACAGATCATGCCTGGAAGTCAGCTAATCATGAGATTTCCAAGTGGATCGAGGAGGACGGCGAAAACGCCCGGTCCACGCTTGTCCACGCTGCTAGAATATTCGCGGACATTCGCACTCAAGGAATAATGAGCCCTCAGGATCCCTTTTGCCTTCTCGTGGCTACTCTGGTCATCTGGATTTATACGGAGCACATCTACCGGGATATCCAACCGGAGACATTGCAACCGATTCGACTCGACCGATCACAAAATGACCTCGAAATAAAAGAATGGATATACCATGGTCATAGCAAGGCATTGCATATCACCGGTATTGGTTTGTTATCAGATGGCACCAGTGGCTCATGTACGTTGAAGGAGGCGTTACGGATCTTCAAAACACAGCGTACATGTACATGGTCAGGATTGACCGACAGACTCGTAAAAATCATCCCTATGATTCTTGACGGTTCAGAATTGAGTGTATGAGCCCGAACGATGACACGTCGAGTTTCGACTGGCAGTCGACATGAGATTTTGTTTTTCTTGGAAAAGGGAAATGGACTTTGCATCTTGTGCGACGCAGAAAACTCTTCCTGCATTGTCATCTTACGACTGGAAAACAGACTGACGGATATTGCATATTCATGATCACGTTAACATCCCAAACCTTGTGCATAGGCCAAGGAGTATGACCATCTCGATATGGCTCCTGAAATGCGTCATATAGGCCCCCTCGCCCAACCAAATGTTGATACTTCATATAAATGCTCATATGAGAGATTGTACAACGTTACCATCGGCGCTCGCAAACTTTCCGTGGTGGGGTGTGACAATGATTGCGGAGAAACCGAAGCCGTGGAGATTGCGGGGGAGCCGAACGATCGAGGAGACAAATCAGCGCGGATCCAGAGTATTTAAAGCCCTCAATATTCCTCTGCAATCGTTCATTGCTTTCGGATATCATTTTGCTAGACATATTCTTATACTGAAGTCTACTCTGTTGCTCCATCAGCATCAAATATGCAAAATACAAGTCAAGCCAGTCGTCCGCTGGGTGGATACTCAGTAATTTTGGACTTCCCGTCTTCGAGGAACTTTTGGCCCTCATTTCTTGCACTGGTTCTGGCGGTACTGACCTTTCGCGCTTTCTACAACCTCTATTTTCACCCACTGGCGAAGTTTCGAGGCCCTCGTCTGGCCGCCCTCTCTACCCTTTGGATCTATTTCTACGGCAGAGACGGCAAGATCCAGAAGAAACTAGAATTATTGCACCAAAAGTATCGTGAGTTGTCTCCCTGACTGCACACCAAATTGTAACCCGAGGCTGAAATATCACATGCAGAGACACATGCATTGCGTGTATCCCCATCAGAGCTCCACATTACAGATTCTCAGCTCTATCACGAAGTCTATGCCCAAAATACTACTTTTATGAAAAACTCCTCTTTCTATGTATCTTTCCTTGCGCGTCACAATTCATTTGTGGAAGTTGACAAAGACTTGCACCGTCAGCGCAAGAAGGCATTAACCCCTGCATTCTCGAAAAGCAATATTTCTTCCATGCAGCCCTTGCTGTTCAGCAAGATCGATGCACTCTGTCAAAAGCTTTCTCGGATGGAGGATCTAGGGCGCGTAAACATCTATAACGCCTTCCGGTTAGCATCTATGATTATTGTTGGTAATGTAAGAAAGTTAACATTGCTTGCAGATGCATGACTGTCGACATAATCACCGAACTTGAGTTTGGAAAGAGTTTTGATCTACTGCATGAGGCCAAAGATGCCAAATTCGATGTTCGATTCCTCCAGGCCTTCGACCAGTTTGCAAACTCTGTACAGATGTTCTATCACTTTCCAGCCTTACGTTGGGTTCTCACTGTCGCGTTGCCGACTCTCTTTGGTTATGTCGGACTAGCGATGGGTGGCACGACCATATTTCTTCAGGTTGGCTTCCACATTGCCCGATCTATTCGAGCAATGTACAGAATTGCTAACTTTTACGTTCTTAAAGACCGTAGAGAAAGCGGCGCACGACTTCCAATCTGCACGCTCTTCAAGGAATGTAGGAGACGGTGAGGTTATTCTTGAACGCTTGATTGACCTCTCGCCTACCGATTTCGAGGAAGAAGCGAGAAACATCTTGGTTGCAGGCTCAGATACGACGGCAAGCACTCTTTCCAATGCTGTCTACTACATCTGCAGCAACCCAGATGTCAAGGAAAAGCTGGTCACTGTTTTAGACGAATACGCGACCTCCCACGATGGAACGATGGATCTGTCATCCTTGGAGAAGATACCCTACCTTGTAAGCAGATCGGCCCAGCTAAAGACGCGTTATTCTGTTACTGAACTGTCTCTATAGTCTGCATGCGTCAAAGAATCGATCCGAATTGCTATGCCCGTTCCCGGCGGTCTGCCCAGAATTGTGCCAGAACCACAACCCGGAAAGGCCGCTTTTATGGTTGAGGGGCATGTTGTTCCTCCAAAAGCGAGTACTCCCTTAACCTAACTCGCAGTAATCTCCAGCTGACTCTCTTAGACTATCATCTCGATGGGAGCTTACTCGGTCCACTATGACGAAGCAATATGGGGCTCTGATGCAAGGTCATTTGTCCCAGAGCGTTGGCTGACGCCGGAAGCAGTGGAGTTAGAACGCTATTTGGTAGCTTTTTCAAAAGGCGCAAGAATGTGTATCGGTATCAAGTATGTATACGGGTATCTAAATCCACCGGGAAGTGTCAACTAACGCATTTCATAGTTTCGCATATGCAGAGATCACGATGACGCTAGCGAAGTTGTTCCTGTCCTTCGACATTCAAATCCATCCTAGCTGTACAGCAGAAACCATAGAAGGATTAGACCGATTCATGAAGGTATATCCTGAGAATGGGATTTGTGTCTCGATGGCAACCCGGTAGGCGATTGTATAACAATGAAACAAGTGTAGAGCAAGGAAGGGAAGGCTTTCGCATATAGTGTGACAGCGTTGCAGATCCCAGCAAATTGAAAAACATATCGGAGAGGAATTAGATTCCAGTTAGACTTCGGAACTCTAAGATCAAATTGGCGTTAGATTGGCAGTTCATCAATCAAGCTCAACTCCCTTTCAGTTACCAGTACCCGACTGTAAGACTTGCAGAGAGTGACATGCTTTTGAGTAATGTGCAGACTGCGCTTCCAATGCTCAAGAAACAAGGCCGAGCCGGGTTCCTTCTTTTAGAGGGTATGCAATTGGCAAATCCCCGTCTGGTCTGCCCAGCATATAGAGGTCCGTCTCGGATACCGGTTCTGAAATATGGTGGGGCCGCAGTGTTGATTGCGGGGCACTGGACCGTTGAAAGCAAGACACCCCTTGTTGATATTGCGGGGTAACCGAAGGGCCAATGATCAAGATACCTTGAACGTACTTCGTATTCTCGCGAATAGAGCCATTTTGATACATAACTGCAGAATTACTACTGTGAGGCAAGCCGAGTGGTTGTGAATATCGACAGAGTTTCGGCGAAAAGTTAGAAGTCCGAGACAGCCATTTGATTTCCGGCCAGCACGTACGCCATGAACAGGGCAAGCAATGCAGTGGAATCTAGCCAGTCTAGCAGTATCAACGAGGTGGTAGATGCTGACGGCCTATCTCCAGGTCTAAAGACACCGAAGTAACACAAATTCAATACTCAGACTTAAATAGTTGCATAATATGACAAGTTGTAAATCTTAGTTCATTTACTTTGATAGACTTAGAAAAATCCATTTTCCCAAATTGAGCTCAGAATATTGAATACTTATTTGATGCTGAATATCTGAGTTGTAATGACTTTGGTGTAATTTCGAGGTGCGCAGGGTGGTGGTCCGAAATGATATATGATGTAGTTTTGTTGTTGACTGAGACATGCAATAAAGCTGGAGTTTGGGAAGCGCTAGGTGGAATGAAGTTAGTGAGCACGTGAGAATTGTGTAACTTGAGGATGTGATTGGCGAGAACGTTTGCGTAATGTAAACAAATGTTTGACCATATATTTACTTAGTTAAACAGTAGCAGTCCCGGTGCTCACAAGCAAGTTTTGCAAGCTTAGGTCAAAGTTGCTGTATGACGATGACTAGGTGATATATACAAGCATCAAGTATTCGAGTTGCCTTGCTCATCAACACCCAAAACAACCTCTACAACAGCACCTCTTCCACTTTGGACTTCCCGAACAGCTCGTTCCAGGACATCTTTCAATTCAGCAGTCGTCGTCGCCTTCCCAGCAAATAATCCTCCTTTCAATGAACCGAAGTTCTCACCTGCGGCTGCTTTTGCGATACCACTGTAGTCAGGGGAAGGATCCAACGACATGTGCATATCCTTGTTGGTAGAGGTGGCCCCAAGTCCAGTCGGATGTACCAGCTTGTACGATTGGCGTGGTGCATTCCAACCTGTGAACCATCGTCAATTTGTGATACAAGAGGACGTGAATTACCGAGGAATTCTATATACTTACCCCTATTGTTAAGTACGATGGTCAGCACAGGTATACCATACCGCGAAGCCGTCCAATATACACTACTCGGCACACTGAAAAGATACGTTCCATCACCGGTGACTTGACAGACGAATTTTGGTGTTCCAGAAGCATCATAGGCCAATTTGGCGCCCATTGCTGCTCCTCCACTCCAGCCGAGACCTGCACCACCAGAATTGATCCAACTGCCTGGTATGTCGGCTTTCAGTTGGTCAGAGAAAGACATCGCACATGTGGCGGCTTCAACGACGAAAATTGAGTCGTCTGGTACGGCATCTTTAATTGCCGAGCCGACATAATGCATGTCAAGCAGGCCGCTAGGTCCCGGGGTTGCGAGGTTGTCTATGGATGACATTCGTTCTTCATGCTGCTGGACAAGAATAGCATGGCGCTTCTGAGCTTCAGTTTCTGGCAGTCTCAGATGTTCGACAGCCGCAGAGTTGAGATATTTGTTTATCTGTGTAAGAGTTGTATAACTGTCCGCTTTCCAACGGCCATGAGCGGGAAAGAATGAGATATCCATAGTAGAATTGAGGGGATCAACGTCGACATGATAGATCAATGCGTCTTCACGCGGCTTGTTGCGTGAGGGTATCCAAGGAACATCACAGTCAAGCACAAAAATAACATCAGCACTGGTGGTTGCTGGATCAAAACTGAGGCGAAACCCGAGTGAAGAAGGATGACTTGCGGGGAAGCACATATCGCAGCCACCAGTATCAAGAACTCGAAGACCAGGCACATTATCTGCAAGTTTAACTAATTCTGCTGGGCAGGCATGGTTTCTTCCAGAGTACCCAGTGACTATCAATGGTGACTTCGCCTTTAATAAGGACTCAGCAATAGTCTCGACAGCGGAGTCTGGCAAAGCACTTGGTCCAATCGGGACATATTTACTGGTATCCATAGAATATGGTTCAGTAGCCTCAGCCATGACTTCACGAGCACCAGCAATATACACAGGGCCTTTTGGATCACTCGTCGCAAACTGCAATGCTCGTGCAACAGTCTGTTTGACGGTGGAGCCTGTGTGAAACTCACCTACATAACGGCAATATCCACGGACAAGAGCTTTCTGATCAGGGATATTCTGGAGCCAGTGCTGATATTCGGTCCGTGAACCCAGGAGTTGGCCATCCTCGCTGTACGGACACAGACCGGCGAAGATTAGAACGGGAGCTCGTCCAGTATTTGCGTCGTGCATAGCTGCGCCTAGAGCTTGTGTCCCGACATCCACGTGGACAATCACAGCCTGTACACGACCGGTGGCACGAGCCCATCCGTCTGCCATAGAAAGAGCAACCATCTGTACAGATAGAAATCCATTAGCTTTCGGTTCCTCTCAATGCTTTGCCGCTCCACAATATAAAGTCAGGTTGTTTCAAAAGGATACCTCGTTAGGACATGTATAGATCGCTGGAAAATATGGTTTCTTTTCTTTCTGTCCTTTTAACATGGATTCAATGAGACTTGGGTGATCTGATCCTAGATTGACGAAGCAAGCCTGCACCCCGAACTGTCTCTGAGTCAGAAAGGGGCCATTTTCAAACTGCAGAGTCGTCAATTACCTCAGCTAGAGCTTCGAAGAAGGCGTCTGATGCCGTGTAATTAGAATTGGCAGTTGAAGCAATTGTAGATCGAATTGCGGGAATGTTATGAGATTGTGTTGCCAAACTTCGAGAGTCTTCTCGAAAGCATATTTGACTGCGCTGTTGAGAGAACGCGGCAAGCGGTATTGCAGTTCTGGCGAGCGGGTTGCATGTTTTTAAAAAGTGGTGTGCTCTGGATCTGGCAGCTGCTGAGTGCAGACTTCGCTTCATCATTATACTGTTATAGCAGAGGCGAGCAAGAGGTAAGAGACTTGAATGCAATGTGAGCGAAAGAATAGACACTTTTGCAACAGAAAATATTAGTAGATTCTATCCAAACCTCGCAGGTCTTCTGCGTTCTCGAGGCACAGTAGGCATGTGAGCGGCGCATGAAAGGAAAACTAGAAGCAGATTGGTTCTGAGCATCATAATGATAGACATCCGGTAGTTCCTGGTAGGAACGCGTGTTCTCCCACCAAAACTACAATGAGCTTTTGCATTCATGAAATGGAGACTGGCGATCTATGGAGAGGAGTATGATCCAATTTGTTGTGGAGGTTGACGAGGTCTATGAAGATGGTCTCGGAAACAACGATTTGATATCAATCCGTGCCTCAGATATCAGGACAAGGACCAACGTTCGGTTAACTTTTAGCGTGCTGGAACCTTCCCGCATCCTCATCCTCGTCCGTGTACCTTCTGTACCACGCTTTTTTGCCTTACAATTGGAATCTGACTTGACTTTCTCCATCTCATCAGCGAAAATCAGTCAGTCCGCAGTCCACAGTCCACAGATATTCCTCTACCACCATCGACGAGGACCGCCCTACTGTCGCCAATCCCCCTCCAATCCCCCCTTTACTTCCAAACGATATCAAATTTAATATTCAACCCTCAATAAATTCATTCCTACGCGATATTAATTAGATCGCCTAGAATTAATTGTCGGATTTACCAACTTTTCACTCATTGATTGGGATCATCAGCCTCTCTTTTGGGTTCATCATATCTCAGAATAACCTATCGAGAGGAGCATCGCGCCAAGTGCCTTCATCTATCAAAAAGATTTCCCACATCAACACTGGACGCGCCCAACCATTTCATCACGCGAAAACTTCTGTCTTTCCCTTCTTTCGACGTGTTCACTCACTTATAGGGCTGATTTGGGACTTTCATCAAAACATTTGTTGCATCTAAGCTCCAACCGCGCCTACACACAGGATTGTACCTCATGCGCAAGGCTACCTTTTGATATGCGCTGAAGCTCACGCACTTCTCCACAAACTCTGCATTTCGACTCTACCGACATCGCTCTCTGTCAATCCAACATGGCTTCCACAGTCCAGAGCGCGCCGGCTGTTCAACAGCCCGGCTCAGCTGTACCTACTGAATTCAACCAGGCCAATTTTCAAGCTATTATTATGGTAAGATTGCACCCAAGTGATCTGATTACCTTTCCCTCGTCTGCCATTGCTAGGCCTTGCTGACGATCATTCGTTTTCCCAGAAATACAAGCAAATGAAGGAAGCCGGCGTGTCAGACAAGGACCCCGAGTTTCTCAAAGTTTCATCGATGCTCCACACCTATCGCAACATGCACAAGGCACGAGCCTTTACCCAGCAGCAACAGCAGATGAAGCAACAGCAGCAGCAGCAACAACAACAAGGTGCGAATAATGTAGCCATCAATGGCGCCAATCCTACCAGACCGACCTCCACAAATTCCATACCTGGCGCGCAGCTTCCCGCAACTTCATCACTCGGACCTTCAGCTATTCCTGCCACTGCAGTAGGATCATCTGGCACCAAAGCTGTCGTTGGCGCACAAAGGTCAGGCCCGACCGGTAGTGGATATTTTACCTCGGAGCAATTGAGCATGCTAAAGAATCAGATCTTTGCCTTCAAGTTCCTGACGAAAAATATGGGCATACCAGCTGCTACCCAACAACAGCTGTTCGCCTCGCGGCAACGCAAAGCAGCAACCCCCGTCGATGCTGCATTAGCTACCCCGCAACAAATCGCTGAAGAAGGCCAACCTACCACCAATGGAACGGACTCGACGACAGAGAAGGCCGCTGATGTCCCGAAAGTCCACGAATACAAAAGTTTTGAGGATCCTCGTTCGAGTCTTCTTAAGCAGATTAGCTATGGGGCGCACAAGATCCGAGATAATAGGCCAATAATTCCATCCATATTTCCTACCGGTGTCGATGTTGAGAAGCTTCGAATACAGAGAGATCAGATTATTCACAGTCGTATGGCCGCGCGTTTGGCCGAACTGCGTTCACTCCCCGGCAATGTTGAGCATGTGGACACGCGAGACGAGGAGATGGTACCAAATGATAAGCTTAAACGCAAGGCGCTTATTGAGATGAAAATGCTGGCATTATATGACAAGCAAAAAGCATTGCGCGAGAAAATTGGGCGACAAATGATTCAATACGACAACCTTGCGATGACAGCTAACCGAAGTAACTACCGTCGCATGAAGAAACAATCTCTGCGCGAAGCCAGGATTACCGAAAAGTTAGAGAAGCAGCAACGGGACGCTAGAGAAACACGCGAGAAGAAGAAGCACTCTGACTACCTGCAAACTGTTCTCAACCATGCCAGGGAAGTCAATTTGGCTGGTCAGAACCAGAGACAGAAAATGATAAAACTGGGTCGCATGATGGTGACACAACATCAGAACATCGAGAAGGAAGAACAGAAGCGCATCGAACGAACAGCCAAGCAACGTCTTGCTGCCTTGAAGTCAAACGACGAGGAGGCATACTTGAAGCTGTTGGATCAAGCGAAGGATACCCGTATTACCCACTTGCTCAGACAAACCGATGGGTTCTTGTCACAGCTTGCTGCATCAGTCAAAGAGCAACAGCGGAAGGCTGCAGAACGCTATGGAGACGACGGCGGCGACTTTGTTGACGAAGACTCCGAGGATGACGAGGAAGAGGAGGAAACGTCTCGTAAGATCGACTACTATGCTGTCGCTCATCGTATCAAGGAAGAGGTCAACATACAACCATCTATCCTTGTTGGTGGCACACTGAAAGAGTACCAATTGAAGGGTCTTCAATGGATGATTTCTCTGTACAACAACAACCTGAACGGTATTTTGGCAGACGAGATGGGTCTTGGAAAAACCATTCAGACAATCAGTTTGCTCACCTACTTGATTGAGCGCAAGAAGCAGAATGGCCCGTTCTTGGTTATCGTGCCTTTAAGTACTCTTACCAATTGGAACCTTGAGTTCGAAAAATGGGCACCCTCCATCGCAAAGGTTGTCTACAAGGGTCCTCCGAATACTCGAAAACAACAACAAGCGCAGATCCGTTATGGAAACTTCCAGGTTCTTTTGACTACCTACGAGTACATCATCAAAGACAGGCCAATTTTGAGTAAAATCAAGTGGGTCCATATGATCATTGATGAAGGTCATCGTATGAAGAACTCGCAGTCCAAGCTCAGTGCTACTCTCACCCAGTATTATACCACCCGTTACCGTCTCATTCTCACTGGTACCCCGCTTCAAAATAATCTGCCCGAATTGTGGGCCCTTCTCAATTTCGTTCTCCCAACCATCTTTAAATCTGTCAAATCGTTCGACGAGTGGTTCAACACCCCATTCGCAAATACTGGTGGGCAAGACAAAATGGAGCTTACTGAAGAAGAACAGATTCTTGTTATCCGACGTCTTCACAAGGTGTTGCGCCCTTTCCTGCTGCGTCGTTTGAAAAAGGATGTCGAAAAGGATCTTCCAGACAAGACCGAAAAGGTCATCCGATGCAAGTTCTCTGCTCTTCAATCTCGCTTGTATAAGCAAATGATTACGCACAACAAACTGGTCTTCAATGACGGGAAAGGAGGAAAGACTGGAGCTCGAGGTCTAAGCAACATGATGATGCAGTTAAGAAAACTCTGCAATCATCCTTTCGTTTTCGACGAGGTTGAGAACCAAATGAATCCTCAAAACACCGCGAACGACTTGCTATGGCGAACATCAGGTAAATTCGAGTTGCTTGATCGTATTCTACCCAAGTACCAGAAGACTGGTCATCGTGTTCTTATGTTCTTCCAGATGACTGCCATCATGGATATCATGGAGGATTTCTTGCGGTACAGAGGTATACAGTTCTTGCGATTGGATGGTACCACCAAATCCGATGATCGTTCTGATCTTCTTCGGGAGTTCAATGCTCCCAACTCGCCATACTTCATGTTTCTGCTGTCCACACGTGCCGGAGGTCTAGGTTTGAACTTGCAAACAGCTGATACTGTCATCATCTATGATTCTGATTGGAATCCTCATCAAGATTTGCAAGCCCAAGATCGTGCCCATCGTATTGGTCAAAAGAATGAGGTCCGTATCCTTCGACTGATTAGTTCAAATTCAGTCGAAGAAAAGATCCTAGAGCGAGCGAAGTTCAAGCTTGATATGGATGGCAAGGTCATTCAGGCAGGTAGGTTCGATAATAAGTCTTCGGAAACTGATCGTGATGCTATGCTTCGAGTTATGTTGGAGACCGCTGAGGCTGCGGATGGCTTGGAGCAAGAAGAAATGGATGATGAAGAGCTCAACGAGATTTTGGCCCGTTCTGACGAGGAGCTTATCGTTTTCAAAGAAATGGATGAAGAGAGAAGCAAAGATCTGTTGTATGGCACTGGTCCTACAAGCAAGCGCGTGCCTCGTCTCATGGCTGAAACTGAACTTCCTGAACTTTACTTATCTGACGGTAATCCTGTCTCTGACGAACCCGAAGCACCGCAAGGTCGTGGTGCCAGGGAACGTACACGTGTTAAGTACGATGACGGTCTTACCGAAGAGCAATGGACCATGGCTGTGGATGCCGATGATGATTCTCCAGAAGCTGCCGCTGCTCGCAAGGCTGAAAAAGCTGAACGAAGAGAACGAAACAAACAAAGAAAGCTTGGTCACCTTAATGGACCACTGTCACCGGCTGGTAGTCGAGATAGTAGTGAGGAACCGGAGCCGACTCCTAAGAAGGGACGTAGCAATCGCAAATCCGGTGCCGGAGCCAAGATTGAGAAACGTAAAGCCGATGACTTTGAAGATGAACCACCGCCAAAGCGTAAGCGCGGTGGCCCTGGACGACCTCCTAGATTTCCATCAGGCGATGTTCTTACTCCTCAGGTTCGTACGACTCTTCAAACTAGCTTGAAGTCAATTTACGACCATTTAATGTCGTTACAATCGCGACCTGAGTCTCCTGACTCCCAAGGAGGGCAAAGCGGTCGCGACATTATTATACCATTCATCACATTACCTTCGAAGAAAGACTTCCCGGATTATTACCACATCATCAAGGAGCCTATTGCCATGAAGCCGATTGAGAAGAAAATCAACAAGAAAGAGTACGCTAGTCTTCAGGATTTCAAGAGAGACATCGAGTTACTGTGTAACAATGCCAAAACATACAACGAAGATGGCAGCTTAATTTATATCGATGCTGTTCAAATCTCGGTAAGTTAATTCACTCACCTGCATGACGTTGTACTAATTTCTGGCAGGACGAATGTGAAGCTCGTATACAAGATGAGATCAACGAACATCCAGAGCTCTCAGGTGAAGGTGATGAGTCTTCACGGAATGGTGGCTCGACGCTACCTACAACCAGTGCAGGTACTCCAATTCCAGCTGGACCGAGTACCAAGTTGAAGCTTAACTTCAAGAAACCAACGAACGGCGGCGCGAGCAGCAGTGTTCAAAGCGGTGACGACGACGATGATGATGACGAGTAGACACTTCACACCTGGGGTCAACTAGTAGGTTTTACGACAGCGGATGTGGTGTCACGGATTTGATTTGGCATCTTTCTTCAACACGTATGGTTCGTGTAATTGTGTTTCTAGTGGCGTTTTTAATGACATCGGAGGGTCAGATTCTCGGTGGTGCGGGATGGTTTTGCGCATTTGTCACAGAGGGCATAGCAGGAGAAGTAGGGAGAGTCCCTTGCCTAGAATGTATTCTAATAGAGAAGCAAACGAGATGCATGAGATAGTTAGCACATCGTGGTATTGTGGCTTCGAGATAGGAGAATGTGTATAAAAGTTCTTTACTCACGATGAATACCGACTGAAGCTATCCATCTTGCTGGTTTGACATGAAAGCAAGAATTTCCAACAGTCTTCCGTACGGGTCAAAATAGATCGGGACTAGCGTCTCTTGTACTAGGGGGTCCAAGCTTAAATTTTTAGCGTGGTCTTCAATTATACATCTCGAATCCATACAAAGCCTCAACTTTGTCGACAGCCCTCCGATAGTTTACGCGCAGGAAGCTTCACTGCTTTGCATAACTTCCAATTACATCTTCTGGAAGTCTTATACCTAATTCCGGAATCGCAGATGCTCATGCACAAAAATCCATGAGTAATTGAATGGTTTTGAGTCTCGACGCGACGGTCCTAGTCCTTGAATGCGCCGAGTATCCTATTCTACACCTACATTTGTTTTAGCATACAGCAACGCGCGAACAAATACAATTCTACAATGTCCGCGGTCAAGAACGGCCATGCCAATGGCAACACGAACGGTCATGATATGGATGGACAGATAGTCAGCAAGCGTTTCTCGGATATACCCTCTGCCATCGATATCCCAGTTACAGGAGACGATGACGACCAGGCTGTCGAAATCGATCTCGAAGATCTATTAGACGATCCTACAGAGTTGTGTACACTGCTCGAAAACGAAAATGCGGCTCGCACATATTGGATGACGGTTGCGCTTGCATACGCGAAGCAGAAGAAGGTCGACCATGCCATTGAGATGCTGAATAAGGGTTTATCAGCTTTGAAAGGTGGCAATAAGGAAAGACTCAGCATGTTGACTTGTCTGTGCTGGATGTATCTTTGGAAGAGTAGGGAAGCGCCTCGTGTTATTCCAGATGGGGTGACCGATCCGGATTTCAAGAAGAAAGAGGACTGGCTGGCATTATCGACTTCAAATCTTAACGATGCGTTACGAATAAATCCTTCCTTTCCTCCGTTGTTCTTAGCTCGAGGTGTTCTACAACTGCTGAGGGCTTCTCTGAGGCCGGTGCCAAAATCTGGGGGTATCACCACTTTGGACCCAGAGAAGGCTGAGTTCCTCCGAGGAGCGCAGAAGTCGTTCGAGGACGCAATCAAAGCTTCGCATGGCAAGAACATGATGGCAGTAATGGGCAAGGCAAGAGCCTCATACTCACTGGGCAAATACGCAGAAGCTTTGGATGGATACCAAGACGTCTTGCGATCAATGCCGGACATGGTGGATCCGGACCCAAGAATCGGAATAGGATGTTGTTTTTGGCAATTGGGTCATAAGGAAGATGCAAAAGCTGCTTGGGAACGTGCCCTCGAGATCAATCCCGAATCAAAGGTCGCAAACATTCTACTCGCACAGTCATATCTCGACGCCAGCGCACACGTCCCTACCACCAGCCCTGAATTCATCCAAATGTACAAGAAGGCAATGACCGAATACACACAGAAGTCCTACAAGATCGACAAAGACCAACCTCTCACATGTGTTACATTTGCGGGATATTTCCTGTCGCGAAAGTCGATGCCGAATGTCGAGGCGCTAGCAATGAAAGCTATTCAATACACCGAGATCAACGCGATTGCAAGTGATGGGTGGTATCTACTTGCGAGGAAGGAACATTTTGAGGATAATTATGATAAGGCACTTTACTACTACGGACAGGCCGATGATGCGCGTGGTGGTGTCGAAAAGGGATACTTGCCTGCGAAGTTCGGTGCTGCTCAGTTGTCGGTGCTGAAAGGGGACTTCAGTGAAGCAAAATTGAGACTCGAGAAAATTATTCAGCAGTCGAAGAATATCGAAGCCATGATTCTACTAGGAACCTTATATGCGGAAGAAGTCTTCAGTAGTCAACAGAGTGGACAGAAAGAAGACAAATCGACCGAGTATAAGAAAGCTGTTGGATATCTCGAGAATGTTAGGACAGCGTGGAAAGATCCTAAGAAGAATCTCACCCCTGATGCTTCAGTTCTTTTGAATCTTGCCCGACTCTACGAAATCGATCAGCCGGAAAAGAGTTTGCAATGTCTCTTGCAAGTTGAGCAGATCGAAACCGACCAAATCCCCGCAGCCGATCGCCCAGAACAGGGCGATGATGAGGTAGCATACCGCGCTGCCATTCGAGAACGTCTTCCTCCTCAGCTACTCAATAACATGGGTTGCTTCTATTTTCAATCTGAAAAGTATGATCAGGCTCGTGAGATGTTCCAAGCTTCCTTGAATGCTTGCGTTAAGGCTGGTGAGAAACAAGAAGGTCTGGATACTGATGCTCTCGTCACCACAATCAGCTTTAATCTTGGACGTACATATGAAGCTAGCGGCATGCCCGATGAAGCCAAAACTGTGTATGAAGGACTTTTGGCACGCCACAGTGATTACACTGATGCCAGAACTCGATTAGCATACATTGCGCTTCGTCAGGACCGACAAGAAGAAGGCCCCAAAGCCGTCTCTGCGCTCTACAAGGAAGCCTCTGCCGATCTCGAAGTCCGTGCTTTGTACGGTTGGTTCTTGGGACGTATGCATTCAAAGAAGAAGGCGAATAATGTTGCTGAAGAGCCAGAATATCGCCACTACAAGCACACCTTACAGCAATATGATAAGCGGGATCGTTACGCATTGATTGGTATGGGTAACATGAACCTCACCACTGCTCGTGAAATGCGTCGAGACACGGACTCGGATAAAGCGAAGCGCAGCGGGATGTACACGAAGGCAGTGGAGTTCTTTGACAAAGCATTACAACTTGATCCTAAGAACGCATATGCTGCCCAAGGTATTGCGATCGCGCTTGTTGAGGATAAGAAGGATTACAAGACTGCCTTGTCTATCTTCATGAAGGTTAGAGATACCGTCAAGGAGCCTAGTGTTTTCATCAATCTTGGTCACATCTTCACCGAGCTACGACAATATTCAAAGGCTATTGAACATTATGAAATGGCTTTGACGAAGGATCGTGCTCACGATAGTCACATCCTGACTTGTTTGGGAAGGACCTGGCTGGCTAAGGGGAAAGCAGAGAAGAGCTTATCAGCTTTCAAAACAGCTCTTGATTACTCACTGAAGGTATGTTTTCATCGTAGAGATAACTATACAATACTAATTCAATCCAGGCCCTTGAGATTACACCTGACCAAGTCCACTACAAATTCAACGTGGCATTCGTTCAACTGCAGCTCGCTACCCAAGTCTACAGCTTGTCAGAAAACCAGCGATCTTTGGAAGAAGTCCAGAAAGCAGCATCAGGTCTAGAAGAAGCTATCGAGACCCTCGACGCCATTGCCAAGCATCCCAACCCGCCATACCCCAAACACGACATCGAGCAACGTGCCAACATGGCCCGCAACACCATGCGTCGTCAACTCGAGCGTTCCATGCAAGCGCAAAAAGAATACGAAGAGAAGAACGCGTCTAAGATCCAAGCCGCCAAAGAACAACGCGAAGCCGAACTCAAGAAGCGCGAGGATATGCGCCGCGCAGCTGAAGAAGCGGAGCGCGAACGAAAAGCTAAGATTGCGGAAGAACGTCAGAAGATCGCGGAGCGGGATCGCGAGTTGGCGGAGGCGAGGGCTGCGGATGATATTGCGAGGGAGGCGGCGGAGATGACAACGGATAGTGAGACGGGTGAGAGGGTTAAGAGGAAGAAGTTACCTAAGGGAAGAGCGGGGGGTGGGAAGAGAAAGAAGAAGGATGATGGGGCTACGGATGATGAGGATAGTGGTGGAGAGGAACATACTGGTGGGGGGAGATCGAGGAGGAGAGGTGGAAAGAAAAACGCGGGGAGTGGAAGCGAGGAGGAGAAACCGACGAAGAAGAAGAGGAGGTTGGCGAAGAAGGGTGGCGAGAAGAGCCAGAAGGCTAAAGAGCCAGCGGGCAAGTACAAGAGTAGCGAGATTGTGGTTGAGAGCGATAGCGATGCGGATGATGGGGCGGAAGCAGCGAGGAGAGCGATGGCGGGCGAAGATGATGTGGATATGGATGCGGCGGCACCAGAGACGGGTGCCAGGGGCGCGGATAGTGATGAGGAGGAACAGGTTGTGAAGAGTAAGAGGAAGAGTCGAAGAGGGGTTATCGAGGATGATGATGAGGATGATGAGGATGCTGCGGGGGCGAAAGATGATTCTCCGGGTACGGCGAAGGGGGATGGAGATACGCCGATGGCGGAGGCGGGGTTGGATGATGATGATGAGTAGGAGGGGGGATGGGGGATGAATGCTATGGTCGTAGATCAAAATGATAATTTCCAGGAGAGAGAGAGGATAGATAGGACGGGTGCCAAGTATGGTGGACACAACTTACGCGCAGCATAAAATGAAAAAAGCTTTTAGTTTGGTTTACTTACTGGGTAGCATTCATATAGCATATGCCGGAGAGGAATGGATGGGTGGATGAGATAAAAATTTATTGGCTTGTATTGTTTTTATACTAGATTTATTAGTTGGATTGATAATGCTGGTATGAAATGAAATAGAATAGATGTGTGATGTCTGTTCAATGAGTTAGAAGCTGAGGTCTACCTGGGTTTGGTGGGTGTGATGTGTGAAAGGAGGGTTTAGATGTGGGACTGCCTGCTTGATGCTCGTGGGGAGGGGTATGCGCTGCGGGGTGAGGTGGTGATGGTAATGATGAGGAGAAGTTGAGGGATAGAGGGGGGGGGGGGGGGGGGGGGGGGGGGGGGGGGGGGACGAGGATGTAAAAGAATGCCGGGGCGCGACCTACTGGGGTAGTAGAAGAGGATAGGCGAAGGGGGAAGGTGGAAGAGTAAGGAGAAGAGAAGATGGGAGAATTAGGTTGTGTGGCGGTAGCGATAATGGAAAGGGAGGTGCTTGGGAAGATAGCTAGGTGCTCGTAAGCATGGTGATGGTGGCAGTGGTGATGCGAGTGAAAGCACATCGTCCACTTAAGCATAGAATATGCAAAAGACGGCTTAGCGTATAAGAGATACAACACCTCATTCCATAAAAGTCTAATCGGTGCCGAGGAATATATACATACTCATGAGCTCGATATCTCTTTATTTTTCCATCAATATTATTAATGATCCTATAGATCTGTAGATAGGTATACCTCCCTCAAGTGGGATTAAGTAAGTACTAGCAATCATAATATGACGTCCACCAAAACTCCATTGCAGCTAGGCCTTCCCATCCGTGGCCGTATTCGCCTATGTTTTCAAGTTCCGTCGATTCCATGCAGTCAAAGCCTATACCAAAGCTTGCTGTATGCGTCCAGTCCTGTTCCCATTCCTATCCCTGTTCCTATTTTGTCCCCGTGCGTATCTGATAATACAGTCATTTCGTCGTCCCATCACCCTACCCTACCAGCGGACTCATGTTTCCGCAAAGGATTATACAACTCATGCCCAACCCCCTAAATCACCCCCTCGATATTCCCTTTTCGTAGCCTCACCCTTACAGGTTTCCCCTCGCCTCCTCCTGCATTTTTCCCAACATCCGTCTATGTAAATCTTCTAAGCTCCCTCCATTCCCACCTTCGCTCATTCTGATTCTCTCGTCCCTCTGCCTCTCTTTCAGTCCCTTCCTCCTCATTTCCAATAGTCTCCTCTGTTCCTCCTGTTGTCTTTCCTGCCATAAAATACTCCTTTTCCTCTCCATATCCTGAACTTCTTTACGCGACTGAGCCTGCAAATCTTGTGCTACGCTGGCGCGCCAGGATGCGAGTTGTTGTTCTCTTACAGTCGGACTTGGAGCTGAAGACTGTCGACGCGGTTGGTGGGAATTGAAATTTGTGGGGCGGGTATTGGCGGAGGGTTGCAAAAGAGACGACTGATGGAGAAGGGCGCGGCGGTGAGAAAGTGGCAGGTCGTCTGCGTCAGAGGGTAAAGCCTGAGTTGGTATGGTGGACTGATTATGAATGGAGCCTGCATCGGATGTACTTGCGGAGTGGAAGTTGTCTAATGCTGGAGTTGGAGCATAAGAGCGAGATTGAGATACTTGAGGAGGGTATTGAGAGGACCTGTTGCGGATCATGGTGTCTCTCTTGCCCATAAGAGTATTAATGGTATTAGTTGATGTTTGCGGAAGGTATCTCTGTAGTTGGGGCGATGGGTCGTTTGCTTGATTATCTGTAGCACGATAGGATGGCGTAGGATTGGAGGAGCTGCGGTAGGAGCGATGTGGTAGTTGTCCTTGAGAAGGTCTTTGTGCATAGTTTCGTGGCATCCCGTCGTTGACCATGGAATCTTCTGGGATTGCGGCGAAGGGAACAGCATTAGATTGGTTAGAGTTTGATCTCAAGTGAGGAGGGTGATTCGATGATTGGGAGGATAATCGGGATACTGCAGGTCGAGTAGAAGAATCTACTGTTTGCTGGAGTGCTTCGACATCGAGAGGAGCAGCTGCTTCAATATCACTTTCGTCAATGTTCTTCCCACTCATACCAAGTTCCTCCATATCTGGTGAGTCCGCATTACTCAAATGCTTAGCCCATTCGTTGGTACGATAAGACATTACAACTCTTGAGAGCTGAGCGGGCAGTGAATCTTTCGTGATCTTTCTGGGTACATCATAAGCCACAGGAGTCACTGAGTGACTTGCCTCGGGGCTTTCTGTGCTCTTGTTACCTTCTCTAACAGCGCTGCCTGGTGCTACGTCGGGAGTTTGGTTGCTCCTCGATGTTATGTTCTGCGCTGGAGAGGATTGAACTATCAACCCCTTGGAATTTTCATCTTCTCGGGCTATGTCAAGAACCTCGGTTGCTACCGTGGCGGATGAAGCTCGCCTGCTAGACTTGATGTCCGACTTTTGTGTCTTGATAATCTCATCTTGACTACTCATGTCCCCAGAAGCTCTAGCCGTCGACATAGAAGAGCCCGCTCGTGGTCGTTCTTCTGAATGTCGACCCGTAGAATGTAGTATGGGCTGCGTTTCTGAAGAATCTTCCCCTGCATCGGATATGCCAGCCGAATCTTGGCCAACAAAATGCGAGCGAAGACTTCCCGTCTCTGAATGTTCATCATTGCTGAACCCATCCATGGTAGCCGCAAGCGAACTTGCCCGATCATCTTCAATTTCATGTTCGGTAACAAGAGCTTCGGTGCTGGCACCTTTCCCAGAGTATCTCTTAGAATTTCTAAGGGAGCCCCGAGACATTCTGGCCAATAATGCTGAACTACCACTAGATACACTTCTCACGATATTGCTGTTTTCCAATGTTTCTTCGTCAGCCAACGCAGCTACTGAAGATCTGCCGTCATTTGGGGCATCCTCCGAAACTTTGAAAGGACGTGCCGCTATGTCTGGTGTTGCTGTTACCGCCGGTTTCGGATCACTGTTTGAGAGTCGCTGTGAAGGCCTTCTTTTCAATTGAACTTCTCCGCCAGCACCAACAACCCACGCTTGCTCTGTGGCTACCTCCCCATGAACATGTGGTTCATCCGATGTTTGACTTATTCCGCGAGATTTGATGGAACGCTCTTCATCAATGGGTTCAATTGCATTTCCAAGACCATTTGGGATCTTGGTGGAATGCGCCTCGTTTCGGATACCTGTCTCGGACATCAGAAGCTCCCCTTCCTCTTCTAATGGTATCTCCACCATCTCGATTTCGTCTTCGTTAGACTGTCTAACGGATGTGACTGTACTAGCAGGCCACCTCTTGGAGCTTTCCAAATCGCAGACCGCAGAATCCCGTGATGAATCAGCATTTGACCCATCAGAAGCACCATAGGCCTTCTCCCATCTTTTTCTTTCCACATGAATCTGATCCTCAACTCTCCTGCCAACGTCTAATTCTTCCTGATCCAATGCTCTCCGGTCCGCTTCTTTTTCGGCCAAATGGTGAGCACGACGATCCTGAATTATTTTGTAAAACTTTGATTGCGAGACAACACCAGCAATGAAAATGATAAAAATCGCCGCAATTTCGACTCGAATGCCTCTTGTCAGAGGATAAGTAGTTGCGCCAAGTGGAAAGAGATTTTCGTTCAAGTTCCACAAATATGCCCAGAATTCTTTCAGGCCCGCCCTGCTAAAACAATCAATCCCAAGGACCACCGCCGTAGCTCCTGCAAATGATATGCATCCGATAAGACCATACGATCTCGTGTAATGACTGAACGATAATGAGAATGCGGCAACGCTGATAACTGCAATCAACACCGACTTCCCACTTGTCGACGTTACAAGTCCACCTTTCTTCATGACAAGCAACCACATGCTAACGCAAAACCCGCCTAGCAGACATCCGAGACCTTCCGTCATGTCTATGAAAATCAAAGCACAACCACCAATGAGCAGTCCGGGGATTACCACGGCGACGACGTATGCACCTTGAATTGCACTAGAAACAGGAGGGTTCATCACGTAGATGATCAGGACAGTAATCGATATGCTCACGAGATACGCGGTAGAAAGGTAAATATGCAGCCACTGATTTCTGATCCCGACGAAAGTATATAACACACCAGTAGCTATAAGAATAACTCCAGCAATACCGAATCCTGGGGTTATCTGTGGTTGAATTGGCAATTGATTAGGCGTTAGTGTAGCTGTTCTTTCGTTAGTGGAATGGATTGATATATAACGAACGTCTCATACAGTTATAAATGGTACTGCTGGCAACGAATGTAGCAGCTGATGATGTGGCTGCCGAGACCGACGGAGTGACTTCAACTGTACTTGATGTTGTTTTCGAATCGGTACTAGGCATTGAAGCTGTAGATGTGCTACTGGAAGGGGAGCTCTTGGTAATCGATACGGCTGTGGGCCCTCGACTGCTTCCTTCCGATGCTTGTGGGCTAGCAGTGGAAGCTGTGGCCATTGGCGAAGAGAGGTCATCGCGTCTCAAGAGCCGATTGTCCCATCTATTTGCAATCACGCCAGGTAGGTAGAGACCCAATAGCAGCAATGGCAAGCTTTCCCCCCACATCCTGAACTCCAAAGCTCCTTGAGCTTATCAACAACGTGTAGAAGTAAACCCTCAATGTCGACGACGTAGATGGCGAAAGTCCTAGCGGTAGCGGAGTCTATCGGCAGATATTTGTCTGGGATGTCGTGAGTCTGTGGTGCACTCGACTGGGGTCTTGCATCGAAGTTCGATTGAGAAAAGAAACATTAGTACTGGGGAAGGATAACGAAAGTAGAAACGAAGAAAGAGCGTCGAAGAATAAGATTCCCAATACAGAAGCTATAACGCACTCAGATTGAGGGACCGAAAAACAAAATACAGAGGCTGGTGAGCTCAAAGCTAGCCCGCGATGACAAATGCACTTCTGTAGTAGGCTCTGGATATGTTGAGCTTAAATGTAGCTGCCAGCGATCAAGAGGGGTAGATAAAAAGTATAATGTATGGATTCATGTCAAACCCAGTACGGTTTCAGACGAAAATATGTACTTGAACATGGACTCGGTACAAATCTAGATACTAGAAGTAAACGCGAGGCGTTTATAAGAAATTAGTGACCCATAAAGGGCTACCTTGATGTAAACCAGGTGGGTTTGTGCATGTGCTTGCTTGCAAGACCTACCCAGTTCGCATGTGTCAAAAACTCGAAGAACCTGTTCAGCGTTCACCGGTGATCTGCTGCAAGGTCAACCTCTCTTGGGCAATGGTTTCAAGGAGAACCATTAACGGATACATTTTTATCTGTATGTTTACGTATTCCCCGCTCGCAGTGCCCTGCACTCACAGGAAAGCGTATGCAAGATGAAAATATTGGTTGAGCCGGTAGCATTACAATCGTACCGCAGAGAGAAAAAACAATTGGTGCGGGGATTTAGAAGCAATGCGGTGCAGTGCCACGAACAAAGAGAGGTGATAAATTTTGTAAACGTCAAAGCGACGTCCGGCTATCATGTCAGGAAATGAGTGGTCCTAGTGCGAAATGCCGGACTTTGGTTGTTCGGAGAAAAAGCTTGGAAATTAAACCCAAGATCTTCATGCTTTGCCATGTCTGATCAAGCTTCCCTGTGATCCAATCAGTTAAATTCGTGATTCTGTAAACGGCTGAAAGAAGATGGAAAAGAATTGGGGGGGTGGTAGATTCTATCATAGCGAGATGAGATTGATATCTCAATGAAACTGGGGGAAGAGATCTTGTCCTATGTCGTGGCTTTTATTCACAGCAATCACTCGTATCGATCGCATGTTTCTTCTCGAGTGCCTCGAAGTATTGCTTTTTCGATTCAATCACAAGATTCGGGGTTTTTTGGTTATCAGGACGGGGCTCCGAGTCGCATACATTTTGGGAAATAGCGGCCTTAGCTCAAGTTATGCGTTGTAGGATTCCCTGAATGATCAGCATCGAATTGAGTATGGTCGAACGTAGCGAGGGCAGAAAGCAGAAAAGCCATGAAGCCATAAAGCCATAAAGCCATGCTTCCTACAGTAAGAAAAATCGGCCGGGGCTGGGGCTGGGGGGCTAGGTGGGTAGTACGTCTGTGTCGTAGGCGGGAGTCTAGGGAGTCTTGGAAAGAAAGAAAGCAATTCCGAGATCTGGATAATTGCTCGAGCGGAATTAAGCTCCAAGAGGCATAGCTTCAGGTACAGATATTTTCCAAACTGCTACGTCCGTGGATGAACCGTCCAATGCGCGGTCCGCTTCGAGTGGGTGTATCCCGCCTGCCGTCTGCTATTGGTGTCCTGCCTGACCTATCATAAACCGCATAGTCTTGTCTGCTTGTGGCAGATATTGCGTCGACGCGCGCACCAGTCGAAGTCGAGTTTGCGTTTTAAAGTTCGCTGTTCTGCTGCTGCGACAGGTGTAAAGGGCGTTATACGAAGTCGTAATCTCTTGTACCGAGGACTTCTCCAGGTTTCTAGGGTAAGTGGTAAGCTGTATCTGTATGTATATCTGTATCTGGATTCTGTTTTGTAACGGATGCAGCATTTCTGATGCGGCATGCAAACCAAACCGCGATTCGAGTCTCTGCAGATCAAAAGTCTGGAGTACATGGTACTTGGTGCGACGAGTACAACCGTCTAGAAAGACTTCAACCAAGATTATGGTTGCATTCCATCATCCAGAGTAACACACTTTTGTCGGATAGCGGACCACACGGCAATCTCTCAGAGAAGAGCGAGTGTCAATTGACCGCTGTTCTCTCTGCCCGGCGATCCCTCGTTATTCTTCTTCCAATGACCGTCAACCATAGCTGGGACGAGCATGTATCGCATGAAGAGAAGTGGTTGAACTGAAAATTGCTTGGGCGAGATACAGGTTTGCTTAACTTTCGTGACACAATTCTCATGGCATCGGCATGTCTGCTGGCAATCCTCGAATATTTTCCTTGATAAGAAGGCCACAAAAATGCTGGGATTCGCGATATCCGTTGGCTGTCAATGTTATGGAGTCTTGGAGATGAGCCGGATCCTGTGCAAGGAACAGCTCGCCCATGCGCGACGTCCGTCATTGGTCTTGGGCCGTGATAAGCTGCATCCGAAGGCGACCGGGACTGGTTGAGCAAACCGATACAAGGATAGTATATGTGAGGTGATAAATGCAATTGGAACAGTCGATAGAGCTGAACTCTGCAGAGCATTCGAAATCAACTCGTCTCAACATCAAACATGCTGCATAGCCACACACATGAACAAGAGATTTGGGAAAATGGGCAGAAGTGAAGCATTGCTGCAAAGCATAGACGATGCCCCTCCCATCTGGACTTCCTCAGTCCTTCCAAATTGTCTCGCACGGTCGGTAAACCCACACACGGCCCACAGGTCCACTTTCAAGGCTTGAAACCCCCCTGTTCGCCTTGTGAAAAAAAGAAATCAACACGTGATCCACAATCATGCCTGAGATTGAACCCTGAAGGAAATTTCATTCGGGATTTCGTTTGCAAACGCGCAACGCGAACGAGCTCTACATTCACAACGACAGCGAGCCCTGCACTATCGCTCTGCACATCACATTCTTTACCAACTGCAAATCTCGTCCGCCCACCACCAAAGATCTCCCCCAAACTAACCGTCAAAATGTTCGCCCTCCGCCGCAATATCCCCTCCACCCTCAGCCGCAACTTCTCCACCACCGCGCGCAACAATTCGTTCGCCAAACTCACTCTCGTTGGCCGTCTAGCTGACAAGCCTGAAATCACCGCTACCAGCCAAGGTGGGGAGATCATGAAATATGCTATCGGCACAAGCACTGGACGAGGAGAAAACCAGAAGACTAGTTGGTTCCGCGTTGTGAGCTTCATGAATGAGGGCCCGCAGAGAGACTTTATCGCGAATTTGGACAAGGGGTAAGTTTGGGTGTCTGTTATCTTTTGGTGCAGGGGAATGGATCTAGGAAAAGTGGTGAATTGTATGAAAGAGAGCAGCTAATGCTTTGCGACTTTTAGCACCCTGGTTTATGTAGAGGCAAACGCAACAATGGAAACTTATCAAGATGCGGAGGGAAAATCTAGAACTTCTCTGAACGCTATACAACGTATGTCTGACATTTCCGCATTCCAGACAGACTCTCCATCCAAGCATGTTAGCAAAAACTGATCCACAACTCCAAACAGAACGTATCGAAGTGCTCCAATACAAACGAAGAGAAGAAGAGCCAAGCGCATAAATGACAACAATACCCATACAGTAGAGCAACTATGATATGCGAACGGTTTCTGCGATTCAATGTAGTAAGACGTTTTACCTTTCTGATTTTACCTTAACGTGTGTATGAGAAAGACTATAATGGCGCGGCAGAGTCATATTTGCGCCGCTTTGTACGAATGAATGGAATGAAAAGGAATGGGATAAACGAGAACTGTGGGCGAATTGGGCAGGTTCTTTTATGAATACCACAAATCACAACTCTTGTTTTACAAATTTCATTCACATCACATCACAATTGTGCACATGGAACTTTTTTGTTTGAGAGAAAAGGCATTCTTTACATTCCCAACGCCAACAACACTGAGCACGAGCAGTGTTAAGGTATCCAATTCCCAACCAAGGAAGCCCGACGAGGACATCCCAAACGCCAACCAATCCACTGAGCACGAGCAGTGAATAAATCAAAATCATCCTCCTCATACCCAAGTAAACCGAACTCCAAACGCCCTAGCATTTCCAACCCAATCAACAAACAAAAAATAGACACCCCAGGACCGACGAGAACCTTCCCTATTCCACCACGAGCAAGTCCGACGGGGACTTCTCTTCTCCATCCCTCCTTCTCCATCCCTCCTTCCCCTAATCCTCCCCCTTCCTCTACACCCCCACCCTCGGCGCCTCCCACAACAGCAACAAAGCCTCCGCCGCACACATCACCTCCTCCTCCCTCTTCTTCTTCCTCCTCCCCTCCTCCTCCTCCTCCTCCACCTCATCCCTCTTCTTCCTCTTCCCCGTCAACTCCTTCCCCCTCCCCACCCTCACCGCCCCATTCTTCTCCCTCTCCTCCTCCCTCGTCGCCAACCTCCACTTCTCCCCGCCCAACGAGTAAAACACCCCCTTCACCGACAACCCATGCCGCAGCGAGTTATCATGTCTGCGGCGGGCCGCGGCCTCCTCCGCCTGGATCTCCCTCCTCTTCACCAGCGACCACTTCTCCATCGTGTTCTGCATCCGGCCCTTGGTCATCGGGCCGTAGCGCGCCAGCAGAAGCATCCCCAGATGCGTGTTGTTGTCCTGCCCGGCTTTCGAGCCCGGGTATTGCGCTGTCGCGAGGAGCTCTGGGTATTTGCCGACGACGAGGTGCGTGGTCGGGTCCTTGCTGCTGTAGAAGTGGTAGACAGGGAAGCTGCCTAGGGGGGAGTTAGTTGTTGTGTGTTGAGGGGATGGGGAAGGGAGAAGTTAGGCTGGACTTACCACACTCCTTCTGTCTAGCGGTCCAGCTCGCTGGATCCGGGATGGGTTGTTCGTAATCGAACCCATCGATTTTGGGGTATGGCCCCTGGACAATGGCTGTGACTTGTTAGCTGAGTGTGCTTTGGTTGTTAAAGATGATGTGATTATTCAGAGGCTGTAACTGTATGAAAATGATTGGGACATCGTCACTTGAGATGTTCCTTGAAAGGAGTTGAGACATTGAAGAAGGAAAAGTCTTCGAAAGTGATTGGAATATATACATACCATCCTGTGTGCTCTTTCCTCCGCCCCTGCTGTTGGTTTGGCTGGCAGCAGGGGCGGCAGGAGCGACAGTGCCAGTGGCAGGAGCCGGGGCGGAGGCAAGAGCCGGGCCAGCAACGGCTAATAGGAGTTAGCTGAAGTGTTTAAAAGAAGTGGAACAATGGTTGACTTACAAGTTTCCCGGGCAGGAGTAGCATTTCCCTTTAGCCTCACGAGGACTCGGGCTGCTCGGATCTCGTTCTTGGTCATTGGGAAAAGCATTTTGTCGAGTTGTAGTTGTTGAAGTATGAACTCGTTTGAATGTCTGTAGGAGGTTGAGAGGTCGAAGTGGTTTAGTTGTCGGAAAGGTTAAGGAAGGTTAAAAGAAGTTGGAAGTATGTAAGTGGTTGAGAGAATGTAAAGAACAGAATGTATGAATGTGGTTGAGTGTATGAAGGTGTTTGAAAGTATGAATGTGTTTGAATCTATGAAGATGTTTGAAAGATTATATGGACTTGAAAGTGTGTAATTGGAATGTTATCTGAGCAGGTTACTGTGTAGAGCGAAGAAGAAGCATGAGGGGAATTAGCAGGGGATTTTATACGCATACATATCCAGTCTAAATCGGCATTACGCACTGTTCAGACCTGTTTCCGTTGATGTTGAATTCGTGGTTGATAAAGATACTGAACTGTTAAAGTGCACTGGAGAGTCCATTGAAAGTCTAAACACCCAGCTCTCCTCATCACCAGGAAACCGGGTGCTCCACCAAGCTACTTAGCTTGTGGACAGTGTGGTTTGTGGCGACACTGTGTGTACGGCATTTGTATGAGTAAAAGGTTGATTTGGTGGTTAAGATTATCCGGTTTAGTGGTGGGTGAGGTTATCTAGAGCAGTTCATGGGAATCTAGTTCAGCCTTGTAGGGCTGATCAGGGTTTTCAGGGTCATGACGATGCTTCTGCCTGGATGGGGAAAGAGCTACTGAGAAAGGTTTTATTTGGGTAGCTTGGAAAACTCTGCAGGACTCTTTTGGTTTAGATACATGGCACCATGGTGAATAGACCGTAGAGGAAACGACGATTGGGTCGTGGCGAAAGCAGTGAGATGAATTCTAGGGTTTGGATAGCTAATGGGGATAGGTGATGCATCTTTGCATAGGTGAGCTCAATGGGGAAGGCTCTCTGAATCGAGCAGTGGAAGAGCGTGCGTATTCTGGTAAGCAAGAATTTCATTCGTAATTCGATCCTGTGAGACCTCTACTTTGACAGTTTAGGGCTGAAGATGCGTCATTTGGCTTGGTTCTACTGAAACTAGAAATCCAGGCTCTTTTCGATTGCTCACAGAGATTTCTGGGGCGCTACTGTAATAGTATGTGCGAGGAGGCATAGAGAAGGCAGGGGTGTTGTGTGGTTCGCGTTTACACAGTACTATCAAACGCGTTATGGTAAGTTCAAGGAGTCGCGTCTGTGAGTGCCCACTCCCTCTGTGAAGCGAAGCCAGCTATCGATGCCTGCGCAGAATATACTTTCTGTTTCTGTCCGAGAGCAGTAGAACCAGACATGCAAGAATTGGATGCATACATCACTAACATAGCACCGACAACTCTAAACTCTGGTACTGCAATATCAAGAAGAGAAGCCAGTTATCCATGCTTGTGCAGAGGACTCTCTCTATCGAAGAGCAGAAGAACCACACATGCAAGAATGGGATGACGAGTGCCCTGCTCAACGCTCGACTTTGGTACTGTGATATCAAGAAGTGTGCTTGTTTAGTTTAGACATCCTCGCCGGCGGCCTTTGGTTCGCAGGAAGCGCAACTGAATCGGAGAACTTAGAAAGCATGTGATAGCAGCTGCAACAAATTAATGCACGCCTCGCCCATTCCCCACTCTAGATTATGGTACTGAGTGTAGCAGAGGTCGGTTTCTTACAAAGGTTCACGTCATTGAGGAATCGAAGCCAGCTATCCTTGGGCAGATGTTCACGTAAGCAAGACTTCATGGTTGCTCAAGCCTTAAGTGAGGGCACTGAAGATATTTTGTGCCGGTCCATAGTTTAGTTTCATTGAAATTCAAGGTCTGGCCCAAGGTGTGAAGATGACCAGAGAAAATAGGCCAGAGCGATCGGCGACAGCTTTCCTCGTGTGCATGTGTGTGCGTAGCGACAGAGACGATCGATGGTTTATTGAATACACTGTCAAGGTGCCTTGGAGCCATGAACAATTCCGGAAGATATACGGTATGATTTTGATCGCAGGACATAGGTTGATAGAGAATATTATTACTGATTAATGATGTTGAAAAACGGCAGGAGATCTCTAGATCAGTTTAGCTTTCCATCATTGGACAGGCCTAACAACAATATCAATTCACTTCAACAATCTCAAACTGCCCGTACACAAGAACATCCCTAGACCCCCAAACGTACATATCCTCAACAGCATTTCATCAACATCAACGAGGAGAAGTTGATGAGAAAAGAGCCGCATCGCAGAGCCTCAACTGAAAAGACCCCGGAAATACCGAGGGAATGTTCTGACAGAACCCGAGCTCGAACTCAAAAATCGGAAAATTTCGCTTTGTGGCCCGGAATTTTACTAACGTCTACCAGAACCAGAACTTCCTTTCGCTGGTAGCAAAGGAGAAATAAGAACCCTTACGGGAGACTCCTCAACCTAAGGAAACCCCCGAAGAAAGACGCTTAAAGAGACGGTTGTAACATCGTTGAGGAACTGCTTGATTCACACCCACTTAGGTGTATTTAGACTATTTGGCGTAAATAGCGTGTCTGGATAGCGTATCTGGTAAACGGGTAAAGCACGAAAGTGTGCAAAGAAGAGTCATTCACAGAAAAATATGATATTATCCTGGTTAGATGATCGCCGATCATGATCAGAGAATACTTTTCCGGTTTGGTTTTCTGGTCAAGGAGGACTACTTGACATTTTCACGAGCGCTTGATTGTGCGCGCTAATTTGGCGTAGGCTTTTTTTTCTTCCTTGAGGAGTGTCCATTATTTGGATTGAGGATAATGGGACTTGCTCAATGCAGTGACTAACCGGTTGCAGAGCGTCGGTGTGTATGGGACGAAGTGATCCGGAAAGAGAGATGTTTCTCTCTTTCTTGGTCTAGATTGGGCTCCCAAGAACGTCCAGTGAAAAGGCCAGCCATGAAGCGCAGTTGCATAGAGCTATGCAAAGCCGAAAGGAAAGGGAAGCACGCAGAGAACTGTGCTTCCTTCATAGAAGTGGTTTACATCCTTCCTGCATAATTGTGCATAGATACTTGTACGTCAACAGGAGAGACAACCTTGTTCTTCCTTGAAGAACTTGGGTTCCATGAGCAAAACGTGGTACAGGATAAAAAATTGCGAAGCATGAAGAACAAATGGCAGTGCAAAATTAAAAGACCAAGCAGCAGGACCCGGACAGAAATGAGACAGGAACATGTGAGATGCGAAAAAAGAGATGAGAACGAATGAGCAACGTGATATAGAAGCAAGAAGAGCAGAAGCAATGAAGTGATGTTGTGATATTTACCACGACTTAAACTTTTTATTCCATGGCATGTGGGTTTTTGTTAGCAGTCACAATCATCACCGCAAGGCACTTCAAAGTGTTTCGACTTCGACTGATCAGGCAGTCGAGTCAATCTGCGTCTTCATAAGAGTTAAGCCCTGCGTCTATATGCTATGGTATACCACTCACTCAGCAAAGCGCTCTTTCGATGTATAAGCGTGCATCGAGTATGTATATCCGCTTGTTTCACACAAGTGTGCAGCTATCCATCGAGCCAAACCCTGCAGCCACTCCGCCCTCTTCGCTCTTGTCACCTTTCGTTCTCAAAAGATACCCCGCTTGCCTATTATACAAAATTTCAGCGGTAGACTGATTCCACAAACAGGTACCATAGATCCCAAGCTCACAGATAACACCGCCTTTCTCTATGACCCCGTTACGCAGAATCACGTTGTGAACCGGTGGGGGCGAGATGATTTCCATCAGAATGAAAGATTTCCAATGACTCTCTGGCAGCGATTTGAGGAATGGTGGGATTGCGGATCGATAGGTATTGTTACCACCACCCTCTCTCTGCGGCTTGAGCACATATCTTTTGCACTGCTCTGGATCGACAGCAATTTTACGTGCTTCAAGGCCAGCAGGCGAGTCATCAAGAGGGAAAATGTTCGTGAAAGTGTCCTCTAACTTTTCAAGGTCTGCATCCTCTGGCTTGAGGAACCGAGCTAATGGCGAAGGGCTTGATGAACTTCTGGGTGTAGCAAGAACTTGCTGGACCTTCTTTGCACCAGCAAGCTGAGTCAAAATAGTTGGGCATTTGATGGCGTTTGACCTTTCAATCTGAAGACGCCCCCTCCAAGCTGATTCATCAGGATAATCCTGTGGCCCATATCCGGCACGAAGATACACAACAGCAACCTCGAACTTTTTCGAGGGGTTACTGGGTGGTGAATATATCAGCTGTCGTTTCGAAGTATCCGCGATGGTGGTATGAGATAGGATCTCTGAGAATGGTAGTCGGAAAACGGGAATGCCATGCTCTTGTAAATCGTATTCTAGATGTCTTTGATCAAAGATATTTCGCTCAGGTGTCTGCACCAGGAATATTGTGCAGCAATCATAAAGTGTTGTGGCGCTGTTGTACTTGTCAAATGCTTGCCGAATACCGAGCCCTAAAGATTTCGTGCTTGTGTTCTGCGGAAGATCTAGGGACTTAGTCACCACGCTATCAAGGAGGGGGTAATCGGTCTTCGATAAGTATCTGGCAAAATTAATCATGGCAATCCAAGCAACAAACCGATAATATGTACATACTCGTGTAACGCCGACGTCTGAGAAGATAATCCACCAAAGGATGAGGCAATTGTGTTGAATTCGACCTGCTTTATTGTTGGTGGACTTGCAGGTTCGTCTTGATGGACCATATAATCTGACCTAAATAGGCCCAAGGAAAGGTCCTGTCCTAATCAGCACCTTGATGAAGCCAATCGTAGGGGGGCAAGAATGGCCATACTTGAACGTAACCCTCTTCCTTGACCTTTAGATGAACTCTCCAAAGCTCCGCAATGAACTCGTCAACCTCGATAATGCTAAGAAATGTTAACGTCAGGTGTCCCAAACCAAATCCATGACGGCTCACTCTTGGACAATATCTTGCAGGAACTGTTCATCCCTCGAAATTGATGCATATAGTAGATTATAAGCCTCCTGTACTGATGTGGCTTGCTCAAAGCAAGTTCGCGGAAATGGACTTGGGAACAAAGTCACTGGCGCGGTTGTAGCCAGCACCCCATGAGGATCTGTTTCACTAGAAACGAAGTTTGGTGGTGGCCTGACTGCAAGGCCATGAGCGATAGACCAGTCTCTGATAGTTGAGAGAAGCTGCTCGGATTCCTGGGCGGACAGATCGGGTGGATAAGAAGTTGCCATTGCGGGATAATCGCGAGACGTGAGCAGAAAGAAATCCGTGGGACGAGGGCGAAGAAATCACCTATCTCTACGCCAGCTGCTACAGCGACTGAATGCAATTTGCGAACGAGGGCATTCCCAAATAGAATTGTCGAGGAGCAATTATATTGGTGGGAGGAAAATGGGATAGTGGGGCATTTGTCAGCGACGACCACTCGAAATACTTGCTTATTAGTTTTACGCAGCACGACATCGGCGCTTTGCGTTTGTGCAGCAAAGCATTCACCCCACCACGAGTCCAGTCGTGCCCCTGCCCACTTGCAACTCCGACTGCTGAGTAATGGTTCGCGATAACGATAAGAAAGGGAAAACAGCCGTGCGCCGGAGAGCCTCCCACGCCTCCAACAGTTTGCTTCCACTTCCCTCTCCTTTGCGCGACACGGCGAGCAATCGCGTCGGCAAGGAAAGAGCCCCAAGGTCCTTCATTTTTGACCTTTTCACCTTTCCACCTTTCCACCCAATATCCAAATTCCTTGCATTCTAACGTAATGCCATAGGTTTGCTCTACTTCATTCTGCAGCTGCATAGATCTGTGAATTTGCTATCTTAACTTTCTTGCAACCTTTCGACGGAGCAAACTTCAGAACTAGCCCGTGGAAGTTCCTGTTCAAACGGCCGATTTCTCTTCTCTGTATACCTTCTTTTCGGTATATTGTCGTTCTCTTCAAAATTCGTACCATTTCCAGATCGAAGTAAACTTCGACTTAATTCACTCAATCCTCTGCTCACCGAATGGAATAAAGCACTTCGATCTTGATGACTTCAAATAACTTTCAGTCCTACTCTATGATTTAAAGTGAGCATCCTAGAGATATCTTCATACCATTCTTGCAGCCTTTTACTACTATTCATACTCGATTCTTAGCTGTTGCGTCTTTAAAGTCTTTTGCTACCTACCCGTCTTGAATCAGACCTTCAAGATCATATTACCTTTTCACTTCTCTTGAACATGAATTGATGGCCACGACTGACTTTCCTTCTCCAGTGCGCAGACCTCACATCATTCGCTGGCTATCGAAGTTGCCCCGACTCAATACTCATGTCTGCCATCTAACCTAGATCGACATCTTACAAAAATGGAGGTTGATGACCCATGGCATTGGTCGGTGGACAGGGTAGTGCAGGAGTTTTGCACAAACAGGCGGTCTTGGGAACTTCGAGCTGCTTCTACACCCCTGCCGGATCCCATCTTCTTGGAACATGCGTTGCGGGATAGTGCAGTATCGGGGGATGTGCTGCTTCTAGAAATCAACGACAAGACAATATACGAAGACCTCAACATAAAGAAGATCGGTTGGCGATCTTTCATTCGATACGGCATTGAGCAACTTCGTTCAAGGAGTCCTAAATATCATGCGTGGCTCTCAAAGCAAAGAATCCAGGCTGGTCCTATCTCAGAACACAGTGGTAGCTTTCAAGGATTCCCTCTAAATACCGATTTCAATTTCACTATTAATTCCTCAGTTCCTATCCCAACTGATTCCGGAAATCAGAATAATTCTGGTTTACAACCATTGCAGTTGCTTAACGACCTAAGGACCGGCAGCCCCGCGACTAGCCGAAATCGAACGGCAGACGGTATTTCAGATGCTACCGGTAGCAAGAGACAGAAGCTTAATGATCATTCTCCTCATCAGACCGACGTTGAGTCTTCTGAAGTGACCGCTGCTGACCATCAAGAAGTCGTTTTGCACGTCGATGCTCAGAATGATACAACCGAGCATGAAGCCGATAAAACAAAGAAGCGCAAGCGCGTTGCCCCAACTCTAGTAACGGCTATCGTCGATACGTCTATTAACCGCAGCATACCCACTGAGGCCGACAGTGTCCATATTCACCGTCGAGATAGGTCGCCAAGTTCTCTTAATACTCTTGACGGGGAAGCTAATGAGGCGAAGGAACCAGAGGCTTTGGGATATCTTGGCCTTGAGAGACTATCTGTGGATGACGTATTCTATCGTGATACTGCGGTTGGTAAAAGACTCGAGTCTGAGGATATAGTGACCTTCGAGGAACGGAGCAATGCTCGTATCCCCAGCGGTCGCCGCTTATATGTGCATGGACTCATGAGGCGTTTCCTTCTTGCCCAACCAGATACATTTGAGCGGAATCAAAAGACATTTGTGGCCGTCCGACCCTATCCAAGGAGACTGGCGCCTACATCACAGAACGTATCCTTCACACTCTATCAACCGACTTCAGACAACGAGATTACAGTCACACGTGAAAGCTTATCGTTATGGCCAGAAATTGACCCTGGCGCAAGTGTTGCTAGACCGCCTCAGGCTGGAGAATTCATTTTCGGTGTCAACTCGAACAGTGAAGATTCCTCGAATCCCAGATCCCAAGCAGAAGCAAGCAACCTCATTAGGTACAATACATTGGACGACGACGACGAGCTGTTACCTGCTTGGGGAGATTCGGAATATGACAGTGAGGAATTGGATTTCTTCGACGCGGCAGCTGAAGAGCAAGAAAACGATCAAAATCTCAAGGAAAATAAATATCTCACACCAGAGGAGATCAATTCCATAATCGATGACGGTATCGCTGGCCTGGTTGCGAAATGGCAACAAACCAAACTTCCAAAGCGTAGACAAAAAGCTTTCCGATTATGGAGGATCTCACGTCGCAACGGCACGAAACGAGCACAGATTCAGAAAGCAAAATCGGAGCTGACGCATCTCGTTCAGAAAAGACTTCCTCAACTCCGTGAGCACGTTCTTGATTGCCAATGGTCTGAAATAGATAGGGTGCGTCGCCAAATAGGTAGTTTTGAGGCAACCATATTCGATCGCGAAGATCTTATTTACACAATTGCTCTTCTCGAGAGCACCGCCCCACCACCGAAGCCCGTAAAAGAACTGGCAATCAACGCTAAGGACAATACTCTTCGCTCGTACGAGAGTGATTCTGGAGAGTCGATCAACTCTGATAGTTCTCACACTGAAAGTGTAGATGCCATGAGTGACTTCGTTGTGGAGGAACTCGATCTCGCTGATGACGAGGAGGATGTGACAATGTCGGATACTGGTGAAATTGAGCCTCCACAGACTCCTTCAACGAGCACCTCCCAGACCTCTTCCAGAACAACTACGCAAACAACGACCGGGCCAAGTAAAACCCGACCGTACTCGCAGGGCAACAGTCAGGACGAATCGCTTAGTTCTCCAGTCCCTTTCGACACTCCAGTCCCTTTCGACACTCCAGTCGTCGCACGAATCAAAAACGAGCCGACTCTACCTCAGCGGCATTCTACGCCTCTGATCCCCGTCGGCGCATCGAAAATCATCAGTCTCATCTCCTCTGACGAGGGCACACCGCCATCAGGTAGACTAAAGATCAAGCTGATCAACAGAAAGAGCCCTATCACCGTCTCTTCTAGTTCTGATAAGGAGCACAGTCACAGGACTTTACCTCTTGACATGAAAAACCTCCCGTCGTTCACAACACCTGCTTCAATTTCTCAATATGAGCACCACACGTGGGAGAACTTGAAAGACCGAAATCGTCTAATAATCACGGTAGTTTACGGATTACCCAATGCGCATCAAAAAGAACTTCTTTCTTTTGCCGCTTCCCTTAATCGAGATAAATGCCGGACATACATAGAAGATTTCATTGGGAGTTCTGATTCTGTAGATGAATCAGACGCAGATTTTGTATCTGCTTTGAAAACCATGGTCCGCCTCTTTTGGATCTACATAGACTGCAAATTTCATGCCGAGCAGCAAGGATGGTTCCAAGCTGCATGTGTCGTGATTGGCAAGCACTGGCATATGTACAACAACTTCTATATCCTTGCTCATAGGCTAGACTCCTACTTCAATCCAAAGATTCGGCTCAACTATTCATCAAAGGAGGTATCCTCTGTGCGTAACATGACAGTTGATGATGAGTCTGAGGATGAAGCTCCTATGTCAGCGGTGAGACGACGACCTCGAATGACTATGTAAGTCATTATGTCCTCACCCTATGACCCTACCTATAGCTGTTTACTCACTCATGCAGTTCCTCGAATGATGACGACTACGTTTCAGAGCCCGAGACGCCTAGTAGGAAGAAGAAGAGACTCTTTGAAGATGCGAGTGCCCGCGACCTCCGAGAACAAGACAAAGAGCGTCAAGCTGCTCAGGAGATGCGCCGTAAGCAGCTTCGCGAAAGGTTGGCTCAATTCGGCAGCCTTGGGAATGTTGACCTACATCGTCATATTATTAATGAAGGCAAATTTGACGATCAAGGCTATATTTATATCGAGGAAGAAATCGGGAAGCGGATTAAGCCACATCAGCTCGAGGGTGTCAGGTTCATTTGGAATCAGATCACCGCTGATGGCAAAGCAACTCAAGGCTGCTTACTCGCACATACCATGGGCCTTGGGAAAACAATGCAAGCGTAAGTTAAAATGGTGGGAGCTTCCAATGTGATTGAAAGTTAATAACACTCTAGGATCACTGCTCTTGTTGCACTTGCACAAGCGGCTCTTTCTACTGATCCAAAGGTCTTCTCGCAGGTACCTCCTAGTCTTCGGGTTTCGAAGACAATCATTCTTTGCCCTCCAACGCTGATTGATAATTGGATGGATGAGCTGTTAACCTGGGCGCCTGATGATCTTTTGGGTGACCTTGTAAAGATCGATGCCTCTCTCAAACCTCTTGCAAGGTTACAAACCATTGAGCGATGGTACCATGATGGTGGCGTTCTGATCATTGGTTACGAAATGTTCAGAGATTTTGTGTCTAATCAGCTGTCCAAGAAAGGCCAGATGGATCCTGAAAAGTGGGACAAAGTTAGGAAGCAACTACTTGAAGGTCCAAATGTAATCATTGCCGATGAAGCACACAGGTTGAAGAATGCAACAGCTGCTGTCACTTTAGCCGCGTCACAATTCAGATCAAAGACCCGAATCGCTCTTACCGGATCACCGCTCGCCAATAACGTCGAGGAGTATCATACGATGATAGAATGGGTGGCGCCGAACTACCTCGGGCCCATTACTGAATTCCGAGCTAAGTACAAAGAACCGATCGAGCAAGGCTTGTACAACGATAGCACGTCGCAAGAGAAGCGCAGAAGTTTGAAAATGCTTAATGTCCTGAAAGAAGACCTGTCTCCAAAGGTAAACCGTGCTGACATGTCAGTTCTCCGGGCCGATCTTCCACCTAAAAAGGAGTTTGTCATTATGTGCTCTTTGACAGAGCTCCAGAAGCAAGCATACATCACTTATGTTCGCTCAATGTCGGCTGCCAACAATGTTCCTCGTACGAAATCTGGCGAGGTCAAAGTGGCTACTATGTGGTCGTACCTTGGTGTCCTCTCACTTCTATGCAACCATCCGTACTGTTTCAAGGCTAAACTGGAGGAGCGAGTGCAAGATGCCCAGCAGGATTCCACTCTCTCGGCGATAACACCTGCAGATGCTCAAGATATTGCAGACGAAGACGCCCTTTTGGAATCTGATGCATGGAAAGCGGGTGCAAGCCAAGACCTCATTACTCAAGAACAGCAAGTTTTCCGATCTGTCCGCGGCGACCTTAAAAGCATTGAACTCTCAAACAAAGTCAAAATCCTCTGCCAGATTCTTGATGCCTCCAAAGCCGTTGGTGACAAAGTGCTCGTCTTTGCCCAAACAATCCCAACCCTCGAATTTCTGCAGGAGCTGTGCATGAAACAAGGAAGAAAATTCTCCAGACTCGACGGCAAGACGGCGATGAAAACGCGTCAAGGTCTTACGAAAAAGTTCAATTCGAATGAGAAAGATCTTTTCCTTATTTCCACGACGGCCGGTAGTTTAGGACTCAACTTGTTTGGTGCTAACAGAGTCGTCATTTTCGATTTCAGGTATAACCCAACCCATGAAGAGCAAGCTATTGGTCGGGCTTACCGCATCGGGCAAACTAAAACGGTGTTTGTTTATCGACTGTTAGCTGCTGGAACTTTCGAAAATAGCATACATAACACCGCAATTTTCAAAACGCAACTTGCCTTCAGAGTTGTGGACAAGAAAAACCCGATTGCATGGGCACAGAAAGGTCTAGGTAAATTCTTACACGAGCCCAAGGATGTTGAACAAAAAGACTTGTCTAAGTTCTATGGCATGGACCCCGCCGTGCTTGACAAGATCCTAGGGCCAGCAGCAGCCGAAGGGACCATCAGATCAATTGTGCAGTCAGATACATTTGAGGAGGATGATCAGGATGGTCTAACAGAAAAGGAACAGCAAGAGGTTCGGAACTTGTTAAAACTAGAACAGCTTAAGCGAACCGATCCAAAGGCATATCAAGATCTTTTACGAACTCAGGCAAGTGCAGCACCGTTGCAAGGACAACAGAGAACTCGAGAGCAGGACGCTCCCCGTATCCAAAAATCGACGCCTCATTCTGCGACTGCTATTTCCAGCGCCAGTGGAAGTGTTCCGGCGAGGGTCCCTGCTCAAAATCCAAGAGCCGCGGTCTCTAGCAGCGACAAACAAGAGGCTGCTACCCAAAATATCGACTTGCGAGATCGGCCTGAGCCACCAGTAGACAGCATCCCAGCGCTTTTGAGGTCCCTCAAGGAAGTCTGCATCCAAACAAAGCTTTTTTCGGGCCCAGAAGAAACCAAGGCTAAAGTCATGCTACTTTACAGGATGCTCAAAGAAGTATTTGAGGGATCCATGGACAACCGAAATCTCGGCAAAGCCTTCGAAACTGCTTCGAATATCATCCGTGATAACAATGAAAAAGCTTCCGAATTGCTTTCGCACAAATTGAGCCCCAAGGATTTCTTGGACGAAGTGCTTATGCAAATGGGAAGCGGTCCATCCCAAGGTCCCAAGTCAAAAGAACAAATCGAAAGTGCAGATCAAGCTAGCACGACGCCTTCTCTGCCCAATCCCGTGCCTGCTTCAGTTAGTCAAGAATCTGTTCACTCAACTAATAGAAGCAACCTATTATCTGAAGCTGTTAAACCTCCAATACCACCCACCCAAAAATTACCGCCACAACCTCCAGGAAACCCGGAGCAGCAATCTTCTCAAAGTTCGACGGATGAAGTATTGATGCCCGGTCATGGTGGCTCATTGCATGAGGTAACACAGCTCCCATTTATTACTACTACTACCCGAGACATGGAAATGGCCGAGAACGACGAGCCTCAAAAACAACCTTGCGATGATAGATCCATGGTTCACGGGGCTCTAACCAACGGTGCTGCCGACGGAGACAATCGGGAGGTTACAATGATCAAACCCGATTCATCTAGAACAGCTACTGTAACATCAAGCGATGCAAAGACCTCAGTATTCTCTTTCCCAAAACGACTTGTGGGTTGGGTTGCAGGAACAATTCCAAAAGCTAATCTGCCTTAACGCTTCTAGAATCCAATGTATAAAGCTATGAGCCGACAGCCTCTATCTCTAAGAACTTCTGTTCTTCCCCCGAAAAGCTTAGCCAAAAAGAGGCGCGGCGTGCATGCGGACGAAGACTTGGCGGCGTTGAGACAGGTACAACACGCACGGGAGGCTCGCGCTGCCGCTTCTCCGAACAAATACTCCCTCCCATGACAATCACAACAAGATCGTCATGCCCGTCCTCATCATCATGATAAATCTCCGCAACGAAGTAGCTCGCCTCATAGAGCCTCTTCGAAACCACCGTGAAAATCTAATTAAACATTAATCTTTCACAATCGTATTTAGCGAATCGGGCTTGTACATACAAAAATTGCATTCACCACAAATGCGTTCACAATATTTTTTTGAGGCTTTGCGGAGGACGATCACATTGATAAGGCGTATGGGTTTTCTAAAGAACGTGGTGTTGGAAAGGATATTTGAAAGGAAATGGGCTGAGCTTTTGCTTTATGATACCAATATTGTTATTTCTGATCTTGTTGTTTGTGCGCGAGATGGATTCTTCTTACTCTACTTAACTGAGGAGCAATCATGCACTTCTCATGGAGTTTATGGTGAAGGAACAGATACGGGAGTGGATATGTGCTGGAGGCATGGGGCAGGAGGCAGTGATTGGGAGGATATGGAGATGGACAGTGTAGTCCTTCAGATCTCCGACTCATAATAGTTCGTCAGATGGTGTGACCCAGAATATTACTACTCCACATACATGCTATGGAATTTGGATTAGGTTTGTGACGTGATATATTCACTTCTGATATTCCATCCTCTTTTTGTATCTTTTCATACCTTCTTCCTTCTTATATCTTACATCGATTCTCCTGCCCTCCATCAATCTAGGTTACCATCCTAATCGACGCGGTCGTGCGATTGAGCATCAAGTGATGTTCTCCTGGGCGTCTCGTGATGGACCGCGGGGGAGAGAGTAACTGAGTAGTCGACGGTTTGACTGGATACTATGAAAGTCTAGCACTTCGAATAGGAAAGATTCGAACATGGTGATTGGAATTAATGGGTCGACGGCTGGAACCCGCAAATTTTGTATACCCTCCTTTTTCCCTTTTTTTGTTCTTTTCATTTCTTGTGGATAGAGTTCCCACTGCACGAATGTACTGACTTTCGAAAGGATGAGCGAGTGAATGAAATAAATGGTTACGCTGCGATACTGCAAAGTCGCATCCGATATGTATGCTACGGCATTGTGTCGCCTTACGAGTAAGTGAGATCCACGGACTATGAGTGCTGTGTTTGGTTCGGCCGAAATGTATTGTATGTATGTATATACAGCTGCGGGAGTCGGAACGATCTTACGGAGGAATATGAGGAGGACGAGGATAGTTCGGGAAGGTAGTCACCCAGGGTGGGATATGTGACATGGTTTCTGACTTTGTGTTATCTGTGTTTGTCTTTTTCTTTCTTGGAATGAATGGTTCTGTAACAGCTGCAAGACTTTTATAATTGGAATTTTACTTTGAGAAGTGAATGGGAGGGGAAGGGGGCAAGGGAGAGGTGGATGGGTCCATTTATATCTATATGGTGGTGGAATATGGTATGGTCGTTGATGAAAGGAGGGGTTCTCGCTTGTGGAGTTAGTATTGTTGTTTGGTTGTTAGTATTGTTCTTGGATTTGGGGTGGGTGTTGATGGGATTTCTTTGATGGACAGCTTGTTGGCGTGGAGCGCACTCACCTGGCGATGTCGAAGCCGAAGATACAGTAACCTGTCACGCGGCCCCGCTTGGTCATGGTATATTAAAACTGCACTTTTATAACGAGAAAACACCAGACTTTGAGGAATCTAGAATCTGAAGGTTTTCAAATACTTTTTATCTTAAATTGAAATATGGAGAAGTGTTCTAGTAATTTAATGTTAAAGCATGGTGAGGTTCCGGTTGGATAAAAAAATCAGATGATAATCAGGTGACTTAGGCAGCTCTCCGGAACAGAGTAATCGTCGGAGGCACCGGAATGCCGACGATTATTCCCCGATAGCAAGGCGTAAAGTGAATTGCGAGTGCATGCTTCGCTTTTCAATGCAAAGTCCATTGGAAGTGAGCGAACTCCTCCACTGGCAAAATACAACTTCAAGTCATGGCCCAAACCTCCACGCTTCGAAAGCTTCCCTGTGAGATCAGAGAGATGATCTACGACTTTGCATTAGCTGTCGATCCTGAAAATCCACCCGTGCTTGTAGTTGATGAGATACTATGCTCACTAGCTAAATTGCAGCCTTCCGAACGTGCTTTCATCCCAGATCGAGTCATTTATCGAGAGATTGTCAAGTATAACATCGAGCACTCCCTTGCACGCTTCGAGACGACACATGATCGGGGGTCGGGTTCTGGTTTCAACGTGGATCATGATTGTCCGTCTATGGGAAACGTGGATCTCGTCGATGCACGCTTCGAAATGGTAGATTCTGGGACATTTGATCCTGCGTCCGAATCAGATCCTGATTGCCTGTCTTTTGGGGCCATATCTCCGCTCGCGTTGGCGGCGCTTCGAAATGTCCAAGTAGACATACCAGGGTAATTATTATTCCAGGTTTATATTTGATCGTCTAATACTGATACTCATTAGATATTCTGTTCCAGGTAACGGATGGTACATGGGTATGGTGGGAATGGACCATTTGAGTGGGGGCCCAAACGCGAGAGAGACCGGGGAATTAATGCCAATTTTTGAAGCCACATTGAAGGTACGCAGCTGTCAGTTGGAATCATGTCAAGTATTCTATCCAAAGCTTACCATGCACTGTGTAGAGCCTCTCAAAAGCACCGGCCATCAAGAGCATTTGTTTTTGCTTTCTGAATAGTATGGTAACGTGTGCATCTAACCCGATGATGCCAATGTACTTTTACTTTGGAAAGTGGGATTATGCGTTTTTGAACTTCAATTGGGTGCACCTTGGGCAGTGTCTCGCTAGCTTTCCGCAACTCAAGTCTTTTGGGTTCCGTGGGACAGTCAATGACCTTGAATGTCTCCTTGACCATAAGCCTGTCAGCCAGCTCAGTAGAGCAAGAGCAAACGAGCATATCACCGAAATTTGCGTGGTCTGCTTTGCGGCATGTGAAAATATGAAATCGTTCGAAGAGTGCTTTCTTGAGCGACCGAGACTTCAGTGCAACCCTAAATATTTCAGCATAGTTTGGAGTACTTCGAAAGGGATGAAGTTATTGAAGACAGAAGGTGAACGTTGACTACTGAGAATAGGCGGCGGGAGCGTTAATGGGAGTTTGGGTTTGAGTTGAGGTGGTCTTGGGGGATGAACGAAAGGAGCATGCATGCATACAACGAAAGCAACACGGGCGGACTTCTATTATACCAATTAATGAACGGTAGTCTATACATACAATGACACCTCCTGAATACTATCTCTGAGATACTGCGTGGTGCTAACCAGTGGGATCGCATGAAAGTACCTTGACACATCCCAGCCGGGCGAGTAACCCGGTGAACAGTATCGAAGTTTGCTTGATACACTTCCGTCTCGAAAGTTTCTAAGCTTCGGGATCTGAGACTCTATCATTCAGTTCAGATCAAAGCTCGATAGATTATCGTTGCAAGAGCTGGTGCACGTTGCTACCAAAGTAATTTCATTACTCGTGAGAAACTCTCCCAGATACGTGATGATCATAGTAGCATTGTAAGCTTGCACTCAATCCAGCCACGAAAGATCACTTATTGAGGGCTTTCATAGGCATCCGGTTTCTGAAGACATATGGCATGCAGAACCGGAGATCAAGGAGAGAGTGGTGTTCCCTTTCAAGGAGGGAGTGTGATGGATGGCAGAACTGCCCAATCACCACCTTGCCGGCAATCCTATCCACGTTTAGTTTTCCACAGTGTAGAATCTGGGGGGGGGATGTACTTGGTCCTTGAATCTCAGGTCCAAAAACTAGTCACGAATAAGGAAGCAACTGGCGATATTAGGGAGCTAACTTTCTGGTAGCCCCCTCGGATGTATTAGTCCACTCAGATTTCAGATCTGGCACGCTTTCAAGGCAGACTTCTATACTAGGGCAACCGGAGTATGATCTACTAGTAAGCTCTCGATAAGCTGGATTGCACGAAGAAGGGAGGATCCGCAATAGATTGAGGCTGCAGGTGATGAAGACTGAGAGTCAGGCTGGCAATGGACGAAAGTAACGATGATGGTCGAGATATTAACCACAACTAGCTACTCTTAAGTAGTAAAGGGTACGGCTTGGAAACCTGGCTTCGAATGAGAATCTTTGGTCTCTGGAATGACTAAGAGAATTGATTCAGGAACCAGCTAACCGAAATATCAGCTGTATTCTTCGGAATATATTACGAGCTCCCCGCCATATCAGCCCAAAAAAAGCAAACACAGTTTAAGCAAACAAAATATGCCCTCTCATATTCCGACTTCCAAAATCTTGTCATTATACTATCCCCGAATGTTGTGCAGGAAATCACTCTCTTGAGTCAACGAGATGGCATCCTGCTCGCTGCCTAGATTTCCGTTGGAAAGAGAGACAATCTATTCCCTCGTCACAGCCCTACGCCCTACCGTTAAAACGTCCTCAATTTCGAAGATTTGGGATTGGAGATTCTATCCGTAGCATGGCTGCGCTTGTAACAAAAATCCTACTGGTGCCAGGCTGTTGTGATGTAGGCTCGGTTGGAGCGGGTTTGGATGAGCCTTTGCCATCGACAGCCACGATTTCTTGAGCTACTATAAATCCTGCCTCCCGCAGCAAAGATGAATAATTGAGCAGGTGGATAACTTTGAGTAGCTGGGCTGTTAAAGTGGAAGTAGGTTCCTAGCTGATGGAAAAAAAATCACCCAGATTGCACTGGTCCGTGAAATTCGGACAATGTCTACTTCGACCTCAACAACATCAGACAAATAAATGTAGGATATATATCTGTCGAATAATCTAACGTAGTAAATCTAACAATAAACCTTGGAAGATGGGGGCAACTCCCGCCTTAATACTTAATATTCAATCACGTGCATGTAAGCAACTTTCTCCACAACGCGCCAACTGTTTGTGCCATCCCATCGCAGCAGCCTACTACGCACTTTCAAAACAGATTCAGGACGACAAAATGACAGTCCCAAACATCCTGTACAGATGTCCGCTCGAAATCCGAGAGTTGATTTACAGCTACGTGATTTCGGATCTCCATGACTTCGAATATGACATCGGCACACATCCCGACGCGCTGAAATGGATGAAAGAGTTTGAGCGAGCCGTGATTCCAGACCGCCAACTATACCGCGAGGTTTTCAGCCACAGGATCAGAAACTCATGTCTGGTCATGAGCCCTGAGTGGCCGGAAGAACCTGGAAGGCTTACTATTAGGAGCTGGGAGATTGATGCAGACGTGCCGCTTCTGTATCCGTCTGTAGAGGATATGTCTCCTCTGGCTCGGGAAAACATTCGGCAGATCGAGGTGAAAGTTCCTGGGTAAGTGAGATGCTTTAGATTGTACTGCTTCTTTTTGTGTGTGGTCTTGTGCTCAGTCCGTACAGATATCCGATATCAGCAGGTGTGTGGGAATTGTCGCCATCGGATTTGGATTGCGGGTATCATCGCCACCTTGATCTGTCGAGAAGAGTATTTCCAGTTTCATCACTGGCTAGTACGATATTCATGGTAAGATCCGGGGACACTGCATTGACTTCCGCTGTTAGCAAGAATCAGATCACTAAGAAACATCAGCCTCTACTCCACGCCCGTAACGTCCAATCTATTGTTATAAAATTCACCCACGCGTTACAGCATAAAGAGTCAACAACCGAAGGAATCAAGACGCTGAATGATTGGACCGCATTCGCTCATCATCTGTCTAGTATTGATTTTGGAAGCTATTTGAGTTGCTTCAAGCGGCTAAATTACTTTGAAATTCGTGGATACAATGGAGTTTTTCTTAAGCTACCATACATGCCAGGTATGAGGGACTCCTGTCGGTGTGGTATTCCTGATGCACGTGCATGTCAACGGTGCTATAATCATTCAGGCATCTGGAAAGCGTTTGATGAGTGCTTTGGCCCTGTGCGTGCGAGGTCATCCTTCGATGCTGCTGTATTTAAGCGTTCGTGGAGAGTTTGGAACGGCGACACATTGTGCTGGCATCGGAAGAAAAAGGGGCTTCTCGAGTGGAAATAACTGTCAATTCGGAGACCTTTGTAAATGTTTCACTATTGGCATAAAACAAGCAGCATCTGTCCCTCTCACATCATGTACTTATTTGAAGATAAGGACAGCTATATATATTAGTATCAGAACCCATTTCCCATATCTTCAGCCCATATAGCTGTCTGCTCCTTCCTAACCTGATCTTCCACGTCGAGGAACTTCTCTTCGCGTTCGTTTAGGATCTGCTTCACCCTTTCCTTCCAGATCATCCACAAAAGGAAAAGAAACAACGTGGTAGGAATGGTGACCGCCCAATATATGTAGAATTTCTTAGATACCAATCCAGCATTCTCTCCAGATTGAAAGTTAAAAAAACTCGTGCTGAATATTGCCTAAACTGTCCGTTAGCACGCTACCCAAACTGATTGCGCATGGAGGCCTACCGCAAGAAATGTTCCGGGAAGGAAAAGAATTCCTAGCAATGACATGGTCGTCTGCTTTCTAGTCTCAAGCATGTTTTCAACTTCTCGCTGGGCCCTCTCTTTACCCCTCCTCTCCTCATCCCTTGACTTTTCTATACGAGCCGTACGGCTTCTTTCCAGCTTCTTAAATCTTCTCTGTTGTTCTTGGCGGAATATACTCAACGAGACCAGATTCTGCAACACGCTCCCTATCAACTTCAGCCTCGAGATCGTGACTTCCCGATGAGTACTGATACCCTGAAGTTTCGACATCAAAAGCTCAAGGCGTCGTTCCATAATGAGATGAGTCGTCTCCAATCTCTGCCTCCTTTCCTCCGGCCAGACATCCCTACATCCCGCCAGCGTCTTCTCCATCTTGCTAATGATCGTCATATACCCTTCCGGCCTCTTCCACAAAACTTCTTTATGGCAATCCACCAACGTACTGTTGATTTGCGCCAAATTAACATGGTCTCGTTTCGTGAAATCAGGATCAGCATAAATGTGCGATGCTTCCGTTACGACTTTCTCCAACTCGCGCACTCGTTCTCGATTGTCCCTGTGCCGCTTGTCTTCTTTCTCATCGATATCCAAGGAGAATATCAAGGCGGGGAGGAACATCGGGTGGTCGATCTCCCCGATGCGCTGGCGAAGACATGTTATACAGCGATTCACGTCGGAACGCGGTGTTCCTTTGAAAAAGGCATTGGTTATGCCGGTCGTTAATGAGTGGGAGAGAACGAGTTCCCAGTTCCGGGGATTGTCTTTCTTTTTCACGTCGCTCTTGCGGTAGATGATTTCTAACTCTGGTCAATGCCATTTATCCGCTATTTAGGGAGCTGATTCTTACGGAGGCAAGGATCCCCTCCATTTGCTTCAATGGAAGACCAGTAGAACGGTCCTACCGTGCTCGATGTCTCTATCCACGAGTAAGGTAGTCCCATGCCCTCTATCAGTTTTTGGTGAAAGCCGTCTGGTAATGACAGGACTTTTGGCTCGAACGTATCGATTTCTTTTGCATTTCCCTGTAAGCTGGAGATACTCAGCCAAATATTCATCGCAATATAAGGGGAAATGTTCACATGAGCCTAATACCCCCTCGGCAATGCTCATCGATTTTCTTGAACCGCCCCTATTTCTCATAAGCCACTCAAATCGTGGTAGGTTAGGGGTTTTGCTTACGGTCTGGTGTATAAAATCGTCGAACTCATGATACTCGAGAGTACTCTCCTCAGCCACATGTATTCGATCGGGGTCCTGCGCATATGTCAACCCCGCAATTTATTCAGCTGCTTACCCCGCAGGATTCACCTACCGTATAAATAAACGTCTCGAAGCATGTCGTCGCCTCTTTAATGATCGTAATGTTACTGTTCTGCAAATGATGATCAAAAAGTAGTTGATCCATCGTATTACATGTATATACAGAGTATAATCAAGTTTCGACGGTGGCAAGTGTAAGGCTATATGTAAGCAAACGAGTCAATATGAGGCTCAAGATATACATGAGTTGCTCAAAATTCTCACCGGCATGATGCAGATGTAGCTGCAATGGCGGACCAACCAACGCCTGTTTGAGGGTAAGCCTTCATGCAGAGCAAGGCTGAGATTTTAAGAAGTCTCCGAAGAACGAAAGATAAATGAACACGCATGTTAATTGTTGAAGGACGAGGAGAAAATTTTTGAAGCTGACCGCAGGTGGGTCATTCACATCTTGCGACTGCGATATAACGGAAAAGTTTGGGTTTGAATTTCGGGATTGCTATGGATTATAATACGAAGAAGAGGCAGTCTTCATCGTGATGAATACCTTCGAATATCTTCTTTCGGGAAGTCTCCGTAGGTAGCCTCGTCGATACGCTCTACGTTTGCAGAGTTCCCAGCTGATCTAGTCTTCCTTAGCTTTTTGGGCTTTCCACGAATCTAGCACCGCGTTTGTCCTGACTAAGCCCTCCTTTCGTTATGCTTGAGTCAGGCTCAGGCGAGGTTGACGGATGTGCTGTTATTGCATCTGCATCTGCATCTGCAACAGTAGACAGTGGCAAGCCGTTGGAAAATTCCATTGTGCGATATGGCCATGCATCGACGTCTACTGCTGAGAGGATGAAAGAGGATGGCAGTGCAAGAGTGGTCTTCAAGATCTCCGCCTTGAGTTTACCATCTGTCTTTCTTGACCATTCTTCGCCGGCTCGATGGCAGTCGCTACGTCTTTCCTGGGTAGACATCTGGTGGGACAAACGACCGTGTTGATAAACCTGCAGCGTTGACTGTCTGCACAATAGAACAGTCACCCCCACAAACTACAAACAATCATTGACTTCGATAAGGCCCTTTTTCGTGACTCTGACGAGTTCAACCACTTCATTGATCTTTTCCAGCTGCTTCACGATGCGGCGGCCTGTTATGAGTTTTCTGCTGCAGAGATGGAAATGAAAATGGCTAGCTAAGAAAGGCTGCCACAAGATTTGTCGTATGGAAGTGGATCACATACTCTCACGTGTGGCAGCCGATCATTGAGATCAACGATGCTAAACGCCAATCATTTAATCAATTTCATCTCTCGCCAGTTCCCCAAACTCTGCAAATCGCTCTATAAATATTCCCAACCAACCTTCATTCATACCATACCTAGACGCAAATCATCAATGCAATCTCCCAAGCGCATCCTTCGAGCTTTTCTGGAAGGTTTGCTTTGAATTTTTTTTCATTTCGAGCTCTCGTGGTGATGTTCTGCAGGGTGTGTGAAATTGCTGTGGGCCGATATTGGGGGTGATCAAAGTTGCATGAATCTTCATGCTTGGCCGGAATTGAGCGTAGGTGGAGCTTCTAGAAGATTTTATCCCCGGATTGGAAGGAAAAGGTGGATACGTAACTTGCCTGTGTGGATGGTGACTGGGGTGTGACGTGAAGAGTGAAGAAGGCAGGGTAGGGAATGAGGACTATGGATGTGGATGAGAGGGTTGATGGGAGACGGTGATGCCGGGACTGGACGAGGGTCAAGAAGATGAGGCTTGAAGGAGATTTGGCTTGGGGAAAACCATTGAACTGGGAAAGAGGCGTCATTGTGTTGATAATGTCTAGAGTGAAGTTTATCGTCCGTCCTGTCATAGTTCTATGCCGTTTGCTTCAGATGATGCTTTCCGTGCCGTGTTTCTTTCATTATCGTCAAACGTCAGAGAGACTCCAACGCTTCCCTTCCAGCTTCCACCAGACTAGCACCATGTAAGGTTACTGTTGGTGCACAAGCCAGAGCTAGAAATTAGCACCCAAACTATCGGAAATGAATGTACTCCGGAACCCCTGAACAAACACCAAAGCACAAAGAGCGTTCTGTAGGGAGTACTCGCAGAGCACAGTGAAAAGTATTGACAGATCGGGAAGAGAATTCAGTTAAAATCGAGCTCAGCCTTGTTTGTTGCGCACGAATGAGAAATTAATTTGGGGGAGTTTTTTATGCCGTACTCAATTAAGTCGTTCGGTATGACGTTTGTGGATGGACGCGAGGTTCAGGGGCAGTTAGGCTAGTTAGCTTGGGCAGCGGACCTACCGATGAACGGGCTCAAAGGGTAGGAGATGCATGAACTTTGAAGGGACAATGAGTAACGAAGATATCTGCAGCAGTGCCAGCTTAACGGGAAGGCAGCGTCGTTTAAAAGTTTGTACTCCGTACAGCAGGTAGCAGGCAACGACAAGTCGTATTTTCGTAGCCAGCTCCATATCATGTCATGTCTTACCTATAATTATAAGCCTCCACCGGCCAAGCTGAGGCTCCAGCAATGCTGACACTTCGCACTATATCCAATCAACACTGCACGGATGCCAGCTGCCGGTGGTCTTTGCTTTTGTAACACGACGATCCAGCCAGATAGAGTTTTTGGCTGCTAATATATTCCTGCGTAGTCAGGGACCGACCATTGCGAAGCTTGGATAGCAGTAGGACAGCAGGGTGATACCATAGGTGTATGAGGCTTGTTCGGCACTGATGCATGCGATTGATGGATCAACAGGATGGCCAGATCTGCTTACGGGAAGGGGAAGTATAACTTTGATTGTTGATTGGAAAGGGAAAAAAGGCTCGAGCGGGCCAAAATCATGGTCTTTGTCTGGATGGGATACAATGGCTTTGAATAGGACAGGGGGGTGACTTCATACGTTCCTTGATATGTGACTGATTATTGATTTCAAGGTTTGTTGAATGCCTTGGGGGCGAGGTCTGGATATGATATGGTAATAGCTGAGATGGATGCATAGCTGGATGGATCAGACGCGACTGACCCGGACTTTTGGCGCGATATCCGTATACCTGGAGCGAGTCCCGGTCCCTGGTCGAAGACAAGGCAGGGCAGGGCAGGGCGGAATAGATTTGAAAGATATTGTCGTTGGATAGCCAGGTCCCAGGCGCCATGTGCTAGATGCCAGATACTAGATGCTCGATGCGAGGTGGATAAGTAATGATTATGATATGATGTGATGTATTTCCCTTCTCTGTCTATTTTGATTCATTCCTTCGCCGCGCTGCCGAACCTTGGTATTCAGACTGTGGTAGCTGTACGAAGGAAGTCCTGTAATACATCATCATCAAACCCCCCTTGATGACTGCAGTGTTCTTATTTTGACTTTTGCTTCTGTCCTTTTGGTTTTGCACTTTTCCTGTCTTTTGAAAGGAAAATAAAACAGTCTTTTCTTCTTCCAAATCGTACCACACTAGACACATACGCCTTGAACTACCTGACCACCAGGTTGAAACATCTTTTCGACAACGTTTGCATTCACTCGGCTTTCATAAAGATATCAAGGAGTCACCTAGAAGAGTCACTATGCGAACATGATCTCAACCCCTTATGCTATGTTCTCTTCCGCAACAAATTCCGTCGCTCAGAATGAAGAATTCTAAGGCAAACACTACGAAATCCACCAAATCCACCGAAATATCAGGCATTTCATCACAATTCCCTCCACAAGCGAATCAAAATCTTCAATTCCTGCAGCACTCCTATCCGACTGCATCACACTGCATTAGCACGAATTCCACACGAAACTCCGCAGAATCCTTTCAATTGACGGATCCCGATTTCAAAATTTCGATAACGATTCGATTAAGAGGTCGTCATCGAAGAGGTGTCGTCGAAGAGGTAGAAAGGGCAGAGAGGTCAGACAAACGTAACTTATTACAAATAGCGGCCCCAAACTCGGCCGCAAAGGCTTCGTTCCAACGGCGTCGCAAGCTTCAAGCCCATCGACCACCATACCTTCATCCGCCATAACCAACGCAGCCGCAACCGCAACCGCCGAACATAATCGTACCAATGCCCCTCCTTCCTCGACTACTGCGACAATCGGAAACGCGAGAATCCCTTCCCCTTCCCATCAACCTCCATATCCATCCCCGATTCTACAACCAACCAATACCGAACAGCCACAAGTCAGAGTAACTAGTCCTACGAGGTGGAGTTGGAGGAACGCTATACAATCTGCAGCGACAAACACCCAAGCCTTTACAGCACCACGAAGACCAAGAGCCGGCTCGGGCAGCATTACGGGAGGACGACTTCAAAGGCCAAGTTCATCGCGATTGTGGAATCCCACGAACTCAACCCCCAGAGTATATCCCTCGACACCAAAGAGACTTAAATCCCCTCCGGAAGGAACCGCGATACCCCTTCACCACCCCGATATCTCGAGACCGAAAGAGGGCGCCAGAGCCGGTGCTGACCATCCATTATTAACACTACCGGAACAGAGACAGCAGAGACATTCGGCATCTACGGGGGCTAGTCTGCAAGTCGAGCGAAGCGGAAGCTCACTTAGTTCCCATCGCATATCATTACCCAGAACCGTAAGTATTGACCTTGCGCGGAGTCGCAAAAGCGGTGAATCACCTCTTACACCTACCGGGCCGAGACTTGATAAAGGGAAGGGAAGAGCTTTGGAAGAGGAAGACGAACCAAAAATTACTCTCGATACGACATTAGCGCAATTGACCGGTAGTGCTCCGGAAGGAAGATTGATTACACCAACACCAACGTCTGGTATATCGTTCGATTACAAAAAAGCAGACATGTCTACAGATCTTGAGCGCGGTCCTGCAAACCTAAGTCCATATAATGCCTCCGGTACATCACCTATACCTCAGGCCCTCGGATCAAACCCATCGTTAATCGGTATTGGACCCGCCTTATCCTCAAACGGCACATCAATAGTAGGCGACGAACCTGGTGACGGCGACGACATCGAAGAATGGGGTCCCCAACATCCTTGCTTCCCACATATGAACCCGCATGTCCCTCTCTCCTCCCCCCTCTACCACAGCACGCGCATAATTCGGATACGGCGCGATTGGATGATAGAAGGCGATCTTGCACCTACATTTTCAAATCTGTACCCAGAGATACTTGACCCCGCTGGCGTGTCGGAACAGGATTTCAGGCGGATTATTGAGAAGATCAATGAGGAATTGATACCGGCGTTTAATCCATGGGGGGCAAGGAATATTTTTGACGGAGTGATGGGGCTGCTGACGGGGTGGATATGGGATGATTTGGGGTGGACAGGGGTGAAAGGACGGTTGGAGCGGGTAGAGAAGTGGTTGGAGGAGTGGAATAGGGATATGGAGTTGAGGGCAAAGGATCCGGGGACGGCGCCGAGGATTGTTAGTTTGAGGAGGACGGGTTATATGAATGTGAGTTATTTCCCCCCCGCTTTTATAGTTTGCCCTCCCATTCAAATTATATCTCCTTTCCTGTCAATCTCTTTCCCACCACCGGTCTTCTTCTTTTCCAACGGCCTTATCCTAACAAACGTACAAATCACTAACATGGCTCCCCCAAACACAGTTAGACATACAAGTCCCCGACCCAGAAATCTCATACCCGGCAACGATACCCGAAGAAGATAGGTTAAACACGGGGCTGTCGGAAAACACAAGGATCTCGCAGCTACCGTCGCTCCATGAGCAGAGGAATATGCTAGCCAAGGTGCCGAGTGGGAGGAGCGGGAGAAGTGCGAGAAGTGGGGCGAGTAGTAGAGCGGATTGAAGCGGTGGAAGTAATTAATCAGGAGGGGTGAGAGATGAAGAAAATGAAGAAATACGAACGAGGGACGTGGAAAGAGACGCAGAGGAAAGAGATTTATATACCCCATCATTATTGTTCATTTTCATGTTTATTCTTGGAGGACGGACGAAACGGGAGCTTATATTGTACTACTGTATCTGGGCGCAGAAGGAGTTGCCTTTTTTTGGGACGCTGCGAGAAGCTGTTTCTTTTTGGTTGGAAGGATTCGTTTAATTTGATGGGTCTGGAGCGTGCATGGCTTGCGAGACGTTTTTGGGACAAGAGGGAATTGTGGAGGTGAAGGGGAGAGGGATGGGGAGGAAGTGTATGGTGGGAGAGGAGGGGGGGAAAAAGATGATTTTTAATTGTTATGTATGTATGATTCATATGGGGACGAGAATGAAGGAGGCGAGAAGGGACAGGGGGAGGGAGGCGAAGGGGAGGGGGAGAGGTTAATGTTAAGGTATATAGTTTTCAACGGACTGCTAGCTAGCCTGAGCGTCTCTGCTTTATAGAGGAATGATAATGAAGCTATCTTGGATCAATCAAGTCAAATGAGATTGGGTGGATGTGTGATAGGTCTTGTTTTCGTCAAGATCCCCTATCAGTCAGTTGTTTCATCATATCTCCCCTTAATAACACATCCTCCATCTCCAAGTCACCGTCTCCTCCCTCACATCGCCTCCTATGTAAACTTACCACTCACCCGCGTCTCGCATTCCCAACGCAAAGGGTACCTATATCCACCCAAGCATCTTCCACCTACCTCCTCGTGTCATATTCACGCGCCTACCCGCCCGCCTTTCAGAGCATATATTAACCTCCCTGTCCTGTTTACTACTTCCTGCAGTTGCAGTTCTCTTCTTTGATCCCTTCTATGATATGATATAACACTCATATCCATCCTCCCACACCGAGCCATCGAAAGAAAGACCGCGACTCGCTCGGAGGTTTCAGATTCCATACGCAGCTGGTCTCGAGGTCATTACCAAAATCATAAGTCAAGACCGAAAAAACGACAGAAAAAGACGAGATGCTGAACTGCACTCAACTGCACATGAATCCATCCATCATACAGAAACAAACACAACACTCGAAAGTCTATTGTTGGATTAGGATAAGCTGGCTGCTTGATGAGTAAACGAATGCATTTATGCTGTGTGTGTATTGGATCCCGCAGCCTATAAATACTTACTTCGACACATTCCTAGTCTAATATATGCAAGAGTCGTTGGAAATGAGGAGATAGATTTGAGATGTGATGGTATTGAAGGGAGAGTTTGAAATACGCACGAAGGGTTCGTCATGCGAGAAACGAGCCGTCAGATCCAGGGCAAGGTATTCCGAGTGTTATGAGATGAGTGAAGGAAGTGGTGGTTGCGGGCTGGATATGAGATATAGAAGGTGAGAAAGGTAAAGTGAAGTCAAGATCAGGGTGGTGTGGTGGTAAGTTAACTGACAGGATAGTATAACTTCATGTACCATGTATGATGTTAGAAAAGAGGAAAGGGGAGGAGTAAGCAAGCATCTGATGTGAACAGTCCAAGCAGCTATACAAGAAGACATACAAAAGAAGACTTTATGAACCAACAGCCAGTAAACCGAGATTCAGCTGCGAGACGGCAGCAAGTGCCGTCTTCGAAATATGTACCAAATTTCTCGCTACGCTACGCTATGAAATATACACCTTCTTACAATCCTCCCTCGAGAACACCTCACCAGTCCTCAAATCCTTAATACAACCGTCCTCCAGACCCGCTTTCCTACTATGTTCCACCAGACGCTCCAGTCCATAGACATACTGGTTAGGAAGCAGAACCAAGTCGCTTTCCACGTGGCTTTTGGTGTGGTGAGCATAAGGGACGTTGCGCGCGAGATCGTTAAGCTCGGTGCTGCAGATGGGGCAGACGGAGGTGGTGAGTGAGGAGGAGGAGGTCGGCGATATAGATGAGATGTGGGAGGAGTGGCACGTGGGTGTTTTCAGAGCGGAGAGACCGGCCGAGAGAGCTATGTGCAGAAGTGGGATGGAGGGGAGTCCAAGGAGATTGTTGTGCGTTTCGGTGAAGAGCTTTGCGAGGTCCTCCCAGCGTTTGGGGCTGTAGAGTTCCTGGGGAAGTGTTAGATTTGTGGATTGTGAGTAGAGGGGGATGACTTACGCTGTATCCTTCGGCTGGAGTCCCGGGAGGAAATGCTAGGAGTCCACATGCTTGCTGTACTTGTTTTGGGTAAGTGTCTCTAAACGGTAGCAAGAATTTCTTGGCATGCGCAATCGACTCGACAAGCTTCGACTGATCTTGTGTTCGTACTAGCTCGATATATTGCTGAAACCGGAGCATAAATTCAAGGTTGCTCTTTGGTATACAGGTCAGCATGGGTAAATTTTGTGATAGTCAGGATCCTTACCTCCATCTTCCTGAGCTCTTTTTTGTTCTCCGAACACCATGCTAATGCCTCTACCACCCTGCCCTTATATAGGCTGTCTCTTATTCTACTCATTTGTACAAAGGTATCGACGTCAACTAATTGCCCAATGTTCTTCTCCCTCGCCAGTGCGGTGGCGCTCTCCTTGTATCCGTTTCGTAGTAGGTAGTCCACCAGTAACCGATCCAGTCTGGTGCGACTCCATTGTTCGTACTTCACATCGTCCAAGCTTTTCATTTGGTATAGAGCGCTGATATGCTTTATCCTGCTATGCGACTGCTGTTGTAATCGTGTTTCCTCTTCTGCACATGCGTTGAGCTTCCGCTTCAGACCCCGCATCCGGGCCAGCATAGAATCGACATTCTTAAGTACATCATCCGGCGACGCATGAGCGTTCAATGAGGCATCGGTGGTTTCCCGAAGGACTGTTTTCACTGCTGTGCTTTCTTTCTCGACGTGGTAGTGGGCTACTTTGAAGTTCTTGCGAAGAAGTTCGAGGGGTAGTCGTAGCAGAGGTTGATCCTACGATGTCGTTAGTTGCTGGAGTGTCTCGAGGGACTTGAGGATAGTTACAAGAATTAGTTGTGTGTCCGGAACTAACTTGGTTGTGAAAATATCAGCCATCTTTTTGATACTTGAAGCTCCCTAATGATACAAAGTCCGAGTTGGTGACAAATGGAAGAGTTGCGGACACGGCAATGAAAGAGTTGGAAGTTGAGTCAATGAGGAGCTACCGAAGCGGCAATATCAATGATCTGGTGTGTAGATTTTAGCCACCTCAACCAGTCATTGAATACAAGAAATTTGTGATTCAGAGGAAATTCACAGAGATCTCGCGAAACCAGTGTATACGTCCCTGCCTCCACGACTCGCAAATAAAAATAATGAAGATATAATTTCTTGATGGACCGCCCACTGCTGCTTTGCTAGCATCATCATCCAGGTATCGTCTCCGATAATGCAATGCTTGGACGTGGCCGGCAGTTCGGACCACCGATAAGAATACGGCCGACCATAGCGTGCAGAGACACAAATCCTCGATGGCCCGGGTGATTCGTGCTTTTGCCCTCGAATGCGCACTCACTTGCCGTAGAGTTCGGGGCTAGTCCTGAATACGGCTAGTGCATCTTCCGGCAAAAACTTACACATGATCACCTTCACACCTTCCCAAACACACGTGCAAGATTTTCCTCGAAGACCGTCCATCTTTGCAAAGTCGACCATTTCTACGAAGAGGGTGTCGTCGTGTCTCATATCTCATCTCTGAGGACCAATTATTCAAAGGAGCTCTTCTCTCGAAATCCTTGTCGTTGCATGAAATATCGACCGATAATACGATATACCTGCGGCCTCTGAACTTCATTGACTCGTGATTGCCCGCGTGACGAGATCACGTTCACTGCATGCAAGTACTCTCTTCCATCAATCTAGTTATCTTTCCCAGGGGATCAGGTTATTCAATTTGTTGATTTGAATCTTCGATGTCTTCTGCTAATCGTCGCACAGTCTTTGTCGCATTCGAAGCGGAAACGTCGACGAGTAAAGGCTTCGCAATATCAAAAGTCTTACTGTTGTTGGTCGTCGCATTCTAAGAGGGACCCGGGCGCGCTCAGCGGAAAGATAACCAAAACAACCTTGGTAATAGGGAAGGGAAGGGCCACAAAAAGGTATGCCTGAAATTTCATTTTCATTTTCCTTTCATGTTCATTTGCACGTTTTAATATTGGACGACTAAGCATTTCACATTTCACATTTCACTGCGCATTTCATTATCGCATTTCAATACTATACTACATTTTCCTACTGTCCCTTCCCATCCATTCCCTTCGTCATCTCACGACCGCATTCCAAAAACGACCAACTGTGCCTGCCCGTCGCGTCCGTTGTTGTTGCATGTGTCATAAATAGAAGCGCCTCCCGCACTTCTTGAGATGTTATCTCCCCATGTTCGTGGAACCATAGGATCTAGTGGTCCAACCCACGCGACTTGCTTTCTGGTCATTCCCCTTCGGACATGACCGGCGCAACTTTGTCACCAGATCCGCATACACAGAAACACCTACTCCCATTGTATCGTCACATTGCGCAGGGCAGCAGCAACACTGATTTGGACTGTACTGCAACATGCCATTGCAGACGATTGTCTTGCGCGCGCCCCTGGGTCTTTTGTTGTACCTCTGCCAACAAAATTTGGAGCAATGGCCCCTCCATGAACTCGGGTTTGCGACAACATTTGGTGTCCCTCTTGCGCAAATCCCGTTGACACCTCATTTTCTATCAATAAAGCGTCAATTGAAGTGTTATGTGATACTTCATCTGCAATGACACGTGCTGACCTTATAGGTACTACGTAGAAAGATACAAAAACGTTCGTTTCGAGATCACGGCAACGAACTGCTGCAGCTGAGCGCTTCGAACAATCAGAGCGAGTCAACCATACGCCTTCATTACTTCCGTGCTGCCGTATATTTACACCAGAACCAGAGAGCTGTCGCACTTGTACCAACCTCGGTAGACACGTCATCTCCATCGTGAAGATCAGGTTCAGCCTTAAATCTATCTACCAACCCCTCGAGGTCATCTGCGCCATACGATTGTTGAAACTTTTTAAACCGACAATATTTGCGCACGACGCATCACGAGCCACACCATCACAATGGCCGATCAATTAGACCTTGAACATTCTGGCTTGCAGGAGGTAGCAAACGCAATGCGGGAGGAATCCGCCAATATGAGCAACGCTGCGCAAAAACGAAAGCGGGACTCCGAATCAGCTGATGACACGAGGCGTCTTAGCAACAAGCGTGTTTCCCCGAATTCTGGTAACGACTCTGGTGACCAATCGTTGGTCAATCAGCAGATCGCTGGCGTGGAAGCCCTGCAAGACTATACCAACTTACACCAACACCAGCAAGGTGGCCCCGATCATCAAAACGGCTCCGCAGATCATGCAAACGCCTCCTCTACTGCCGCTGCGGCACTTGCAGGTATTTACCCAACCATGACTATTCCGCAGCCCACGGACGTCTCTTTCGCAACCCAGGGATCAGACGGTGATCGCGGACCAGACTCTTCATTTATGGGCGACAGCCAGCAACCTGGCGACAGTTTTATGGATAGCTCACAGCAAAACCACCAAGGCGGTGGTAGGAGTGTTGTCGCTCCTAAGCCAGTTGTTGGATCGGATGAATGGCATAAAGTGCGCAAAGACAACCACAAAGAAGGTACGGGTAACGAATCTCAAAATTTTCTGTTGCCATACTAACCGTTCGCAGTCGAACGACGTCGTCGAGAGACCATCAATGAGGGGATTAACGAACTCGCGAAGATAGTTCCCGGTTGCGAGAAGAACAAAGGCTCCATCTTACAACGTGCAGTTCAATTCATTACCCAGCTGAAGGAGAACGAAACACAAAACATCGAGAAGTGGACGTTGGAGAAGCTCTTGACGGAGCAGGCAATTGCCGAGCTCAGTGCAAGCAACGACAAGCTGAAGACTGAGTGCGAAAGAGCTTGGCGTGAAGTAGAGACGTGGAAGAAGACATGTCAGAGTGCTGGCTTGGCACCCAAGAAGGAAGAGGCAGGATCGTCGGAGAATTAGATGATGGTGACTTGATCTATGGGCGGCCTTTTCACTTCTTTGGCGGTCACCGCTGTGATAAGATGATACCCTATGCCGAAAATCTTGTCGCACCCTCATGTGTCGAATTGGCCGCGTTTTAATGACTATCAGATGCATGGGGTTTATGAACTTTTGGAGAATTTTGATTAGCTATTTACTTGATGGTGCTACTGATGGGATGGTTACTATAGGAAGAATATCCTAGACTCGCATTCGTGGGTCTTAGCGGTTTGACAGATTTCAAGATGATTGTATATTGTCTGAGAAGGAATACATTTATACATTTTGGTTGTAGTTCAAAACGAAAGATCTCCCAGTATTTCAGGTACTAATAGATGTCCCCCCTGATTGCCCCACTGCCGATATCCCTGAGGCTCATGACCATGACGCGCATTGAAGATCTCGTTTGCTTGGAGCGCCTAGGTTACATGTTCTATTCTGTCTGCTGGTCGCGTCCTCGTTGTAATTGAATTGACCTCTTAGAGACGTTCTATGTACAACAGCTTGGCGGGACTTTTGCTAGCAACCTCGACGTCTCTGGACGGTGAAGACTTAAAACAAAACATTTTTCGATAAGCACCGACTAAGCGGTCTCTTATCCAGCCCCATGACGTCTCGATTCGTATCAAAAGTTGTGAATTTCTTGCCTATGTAACCCGATGCTTCCCAGGTATGCGTTAAGATGGAGAAAATTCAGATAAAAGAGATATCTATTGAAATGTAAGAAATTGATGAGAGGCTAGGTAAGTTACCCAACAGTCTATTCGTAATCATTGCGCATTCATTGAACGACTTGGAGCGCGGTTTTGTCTTTCCAGAAGCTTTTTTGTTGCTTTGTAACGAACTCGGAGGCCAATGCCTAGCTTAATTCCGTGTTGAGACCGCCGATCCTTACATAGTTAACTTTGATTTAGACCGAATAGTTACAACTTCTACCGACCACCATCATCCATCATTGATAATATTACGGAAAACGTATGATTCATTCTTCCATTCAGCAATATCGGCAGCTCTGAAGCCTCTATCAAATCATTGAGAAGAGGAAGTTCAGCGCGCACAGTATCCCATAATCGGTCATGGTCACTAGCTCATCGCAGAGCATTCTGAAGACCGGCTCGTTCTCAGGCTTCCGCGCAATCAAAGAGGAACTCGGCAGTGGATATCTCACTGCTGAACGGACGAGACAACAGCCATTATGCGGTAATAAGGAAGGATGGGGACCTCTGAGTCCCTACCGTTATGATTTCACGCCATGCTTTATGGACGTCTGGGTGAGCTCTGTGGCGGTCTTTGGAATACTCGCGGGTGCCATAGCAATCTGGTGGTTGGTTAAAAGGAAAACACAAGCCCAGGTCGACAAGAACTGGCATTTCTGGACGAAGCAGGTATGTGTTTCCGAGGTTCTCCGAGTTCTGACAATGGAGTACAAGGTATCAGAAGCTCACACCGCGCAACATTAGGTTCTCATTGTAGCAATTGCAGCTTCCGTCGCAGTTCAGTTAGCAATCCAAATAATCAGTTATCCCGGGGTATGGGCTGGAGACTTTCGGTTTTGGACAAGCATTCTCCTAATTCTTTCTCTCGGCGTTGTGTTCAGCATTCAATGGCTTGAGCATACGAGGCTCCGGAACCCGAACGGCGTTGTACTCTTCTACTGGCTCTTCCTGCTCATCGCATACGCTGTCAAGCTACGATCATTGATATCCCAGCAAATCTATCATGAATACCTCCCATATTTCGTCGCATACTGTGTTGGTTTTGGATTATCAATTGTCGAATTCGGATTGGAGTGGCTCGTGCCAAAGAAAAAGAGTGCATACCACACTTTAGAAGACGAAGACGAATCGCCCATTGAATATGCAACAGTATTCTCGATTCTCACGTTCGGTTGGATGACTCCTATGATGAAATATGGTTACAAGAAATATTTGACTGAGGATGATCTTTGGAACTTGGCCAAAAGAGATACCACGAAGGCAACAAGTGCAGTTTTCGAAGAGGCATGGGAGTATGAGTTGGAACATAGGAAAAAGCCATCCTTATGGCTTGCCATCTTCTCGTCGTTCAAGGGACCATATCTCCGCGGCACACTTTTCAAGATCTGCAGTGATTCCGTTGCGTTCATCCAACCCCAGTTACTGCGGTTGCTGATCGAATGGGTTAAAACATATAAAACAGATAAACCAGACCCTGTTATACGTGGAGCAGCCATTGCTTTGGCTATGTTTGCTGTATCCGTTACACAGACCATCGCTCTAAATCAATATTTCCAGCGAGCCTTTGAGACTGGTATGCGTATCAAAACAGCCCTGACCGCGGCCATTTACCAGAAATCCCTCAAGTTGTCGAACGAAGGACGAGTAAGCAAGTCCACTGGTGATATCGTGAATTACATGGCTGTTGATACGCAGAGGCTACAAGATATAACCCAATACGGTAAAGCTCCTCGAGAGAATAGTGGTGCCCCAGAGACTATGTGCTACTGCTAACTCGTATTTATAGGCCAGCAATTATGGTCTGCTCCATATCAGATCATCCTCTGCATGTTATCACTGTACCAGCTTGTCGGATTATCAATGTTAGCTGGTGTTGGCGCTATGATACTAATGGTGCCGATTAACGCTTTGATTGCACGTCTGATGAAGACACTGCAGAAGGAGCAAATGAAGAACAAGGTATGTCCTGTGATGGTGTGCCGAGACGGTGCTGTTTCAGAAACAAATCCATGAAATACGGCTCGAATACTGACGCGCGCTGAAGGATTCTCGAACAAGATTGATTGCAGAGATTGTTAACAACATGAAAAGCATCAAGCTGTATGCTTGGGGCTCTGCATTCATGTCTAAGCTCAATTATGTAAGAAACGACCAGGAACTAAAGACTCTGCGCAAGATTGGAGCCGCTCAAGCAGGTGCCAACTTTACCTGGTCTACGACTCCTTTCTTGGTCTCTTGTTCAACTTTCGCTGTCTTCGTCTTAACTACTGACGCACCGCTCACGACTGATATCGTATTCCCCACTTTGAGTAGGTCCCCTTCCAGGCTGAGTGTCTTACTAGGACACCAGCCACAACCTCTTGTCTTCTACTATGAAGGAGCTTTCCAAACAGCTATCGTAAACTCAGCACTGACAATCTGTAGGTTTACTCAATCTTTTGACCTTCCCGCTTGCAATTCTTCCCATGGTCATCACCTCAATCATCGAAGCCTCTGTAGCCGTGAATCGGCTAACTTCATTCTTGACTGCTGAGGAGTTGCAACCGGATGCACTCATTGTGAAAGGCGCCATTGAGGAGGATGGCGAAGAGTCGCTTTCTATTCGAGATGGAACTTTCTCTTGGGACAGACACGCTGACCGCAATGTCTTGGAGGACATTAATTTCACCGCCAACAAAGGTGAGCTCACCTGTATCGTTGGCCGTGTTGGAGCAGGAAAGTCATCCTTTTTACAAGTACTTCTTGGTGATTTGTGGAAAGTCAAGGGCCAGGTAATTGTTCATGGACAAACAGCATATGTAGCACAGCAACCCTGGATTATGAACGCTAGTGTCAAGGAAAACATCTTGTTCGGGCATCGCTACGATCCTAACTTCTACGAAAAGACGGTCAAGGCTTGCGCACTAACAGAGGATTTCGCTCAATTACCAGATGGCGATGAGACTGAGGTTGGAGAACGTGGAATCTCTTTGAGTGGAGGGCAAAAGGCCCGCTTGACATTGGCAAGAGCAGTATATGCTCGAGCAGATGTCTATCTCTTGGACGATTGTTTATCTGCTGTTGATCAACATGTTGGCAGGCATCTGATCGAGAACGTTCTTGGACCCTCTGGTTTACTGAGCGGCAAAACTAGGATACTTGCTACGAACTCGATCCCTGTCCTCAAAGAAGCTAACTTTATCTGCTTGCTTCGAGACTGCAAGATCATTGAGCGTGGAACCTATGACCAGGCTATTGCTCGACGAGGAGAGATTGCAAACCTCATCAATACCTCTGAGAACAGGGATACTTCTGCTGAGTCTGAAGCTACTAGCGATTCCTCGACTATCCTCGATTACGAACGTCCAGAGGAGGATGAAGAAAAGGACGAAATGGAAGAAGCCCAGGAACACCTAACCCAACTTCAACCTATTCGTCCAGGTGGCACCGGTGTCAAGAGGAGAAAAGGCAGCAGTGGAACCCTGAGACGTGCAAGTACAGCAAGCTTCAGAGGTCCTAGAGGCAAGCTACGCGACGAGGAGGAGCCTTCCAAGACTAGACAAGGAAAGGAACATTCTGAGCAAGGCAAGGTTAAATGGAGTGGTAAGAACCTAAATCCTTGAAAATTACAGTATGAAATTATTAATACTCCGATTAGTTTATGCCGAATATGCTAAAACCAGCAACCTGGTTGCCGTACTAATTTATCTCGGTGTTCTAGTTGGCTCTCAATCGGCACAAATTGGCGAGTTTCCACCTATGTCGATCACTTGCAGCTACTGATTTCATCACAGGTGGAAATGTCTGGCTCAAGGATTGGGCGGATATCAACGACAAGGCAGGTATCAACACTGATGTCGGCAAGTTTCTTGGTGTATACTTTGCTTTTGGCATTGGCTCTGCCGCTCTCGTAGTCATTCAAACCTTGATCTTGTGGATCTTTTGTTCTATTGAGGTAGGTATCCCCGACGGGAAAGATGGGTTCTCGCATGATGCAGATGCAGCAACGGAAGCTAATATTGTATTGGTACAGGCTTCAAGGAAATTGCACGAGCGTATGGCCTTTGCTATTTTCCGATCGCCTATGTCATTTTTCGAAACTACCCCAGCTGGGCGGATTCTCAACCGCTTTTCAAGGTATGTTATTGGCTTTCTGTTCAACTCCTCATCAATTGTACGGTGGAAGGAATTTTCACTTTGCATTTGTGCTAGTTGTCCCGTGCCTATTCAGTGAGAGTTGGCCGAAGATGCATGCCTTTTGCTCCCCTACACCTTATAAATGTATCGAGCCCGGTACATATGCATGCACGCTCCAACTATTCCGTCATGAAGCCGTGCCATATCCGCACACGAGTTCTCGAAAGCCGATAGCTAACCAATACTATTTAGTGACATTTATCGAATAGACGAAGTAGGGTTAAGTACAAACCCCGCATTTCCGCATCTACTAACATGCATCAGGTACTCGCAAGGACATTTAATATGCTATTTGTCAACAGTGCTCGGGCGCTGTTTACCTTGGGCGTGATCTCCAGCGCCGTCCCGGCATTTATTGCATTAATTGTCCCGCTGTCAGGCGTATACTACTGGGTTCAACGATATTATCTCCGCACATCTCGAGAGCTGAAGCGACTGGATAGTGTCAGCCGAAGTCCCATCTACGCACACTTCCAAGAATCTCTTGGAGGTGTCGGGACTATCAGAGCTTATCGGTAAGCATTACAATAAAACCTCCCGTTCCTATACACGTTAGCCGTAGCTGGCGTTCGCTTCGGTAAGAAATAAGCAAATACTGACCAATTCATGCTTTAGTCAACAACAGCGGTTCACAAAGGAGAACGAATGGAGGGTCGATGCTAACTTGAGAGCGTACTTCCCTTCTATCAATAGCAATAGGTACGTCAAGTCAATTACCGTTCACACCGCAACTTTCACGTGATACGCGGTCCTCCGGCCATGCTGGTAGCTGGTTGACTTCGGTCCCTTCATTCAGTACACGTGGATGAGTGTTAACTGTGCTTTGCGGCATTCCGAAATCATTACTAATATCATCTTTTTGTTAGATGGCTTGCCGTGCGACTCGAATTTCTTGGTTCCATAATTATCCTTTCTGCCGCCGCATTTGTAATCTTGTCAATTAGCACAGGAACTCACCTGTCACCCGGTTATGTCGGGCTGGTGATGTCGTACGCGCTTCAGATTACTCAATCCCTGAACTGGATTGTCCGTCAGACCGTCGAGGTTGAAACCAATATCGTTTCAGTTGAGCGTGTTCTTGAGTACGCTAGACTACCGAGCGAAGCTCCAGAAGTAATCCACAGGAATCGTCCACCAATTAGTTGGCCTGCTTCAGGTGGGGTACAGTTTAACAATTACAGCACACGCTATCGCGAAGGATTAGACCTCGTGCTCAAGAATATCAACCTCGACATCAAGCCACATGAGAAGATTGGCGTGGTGGGTAGAACCGGCGCAGGAAAATCCAGTCTCACATTGGCCCTCTTTCGGATTATCGAGCCGAGTGAAGGCAACATTAGCATTGATGCATTAAACACGTCGACTATAGGGCTACTGGATCTGCGGCGTCGACTGGCTATCATTCCCCAAGATGCGGCTCTCTTCGAGGGTACAATCAGAGATAACCTGGATCCGGGTCATGTACACGATGACACGGAGCTTTGGAGCGTACTAGGTAAGTGGGACCCTAGATCAAGGATACTCGGCGTCGTTGGTGGGACATGAGCAATCAGATCCGCAAGCGGCGTGTAATACCAGTAACTTAGCTGACGCATCCTTTCTCCAGAACATGCAAGGCTAAAAGATCACGTCTCGACGATGAATGGTGGCCTTGAAGCCAAAATCCAAGAAGGGTTCGTTACACCAATTTCCTTATCATAAGCTGAATCTTTCTCCTTTCCTCAATTGCCCTCGCCTCCTAATTCCATTTCCTTTCGTCCTTTTCGCCCTACCTTTCACCACGTCACTGCCCAACGTCGTAAGCCCTCACCGTCACATGTCGTATTCGTTGGTGTATTTCCCACGATTTTCGCTTTGTGATTTCCTTCCTTCGTGCCATTAGCCACATATCGCGGCTTTATGGCGAACTTTTTGCCCCTCTCGTACTTCCTTTTCCCTCTCCCTGAGAAAAATATCTCACCGAGAATACCACCATTGTCAAAATCCCTCACCTGCCTAATGACACCACACATATTCACACACCCCAACACAATTCCGCCCCCTTCCAATCCACACAAAGCAGATTTGTTATTAAATGAAAATAAAATCCAAGCTAACGAAAATCCCCCCAAAACAGCGGATCCAACCTATCCCAAGGCCAACGACAACTCGTCTCCCTCGCACGCGCGCTCCTCACCCCGTCCAATATCCTCGTCCTAGACGAAGCCACAGCCGCAGTGGACGTCGAGACGGACGCCCTGTTGCAGAATACGCTAAGATCGCCGCTTTTTAGTAAGAGGACGATCATCACTATCGCCCATCGTATCAATACGATCCTGGATAGCGACCGTATTGTGGTGCTGGAACATGGCGTCGTGAAGGAGTTTGATACGCCGAGGAAGTTGATGGATGAGAGGGGGCTGTTTTGGAAGTTGGTGAGGGAGGCGGGGTTGGAGGGGATGGTTAGGTAGGGGAAGGTGAGAGGGGTGGGGTGAGGGGGGTTGCTGGCTGGGCTAAGGGGTGGGGTTGGCGAATCGAGATGGGGAGAGGGGGGGGGGAGGTGGGAAGACTGGAGCGGGTGGCTGGGATGCGAGGAAAAGAAAAGTTGGGCAGTTGCATGTGGCGGAATTGCAAGAAAAAATGCGGATATGGAGAAAGGGAGCAACGAAGGAAGGAAGGAACAGTGCAGAGAGTGCATTTTGGCTCGGCTTGTGCGTGTACATTTTTGCATCCGGTAATTGGAAATAGAGGTCTTGGGAAGGATAATCGAGGAACTGAAATTGTAAAAAATTGTATAAAGGTTGTTGAGCGAGTATGAGTTGAAGGGATGGAGAGTTTGAGGGGGGAGGGATATTGTGCGGGAGAGGAGGCTGTATGCATGTATGTATGTAGGTAGGGTGTTGATTGTAGCGGAGTAGGGTATGGGATGGGATTTGTATGTGTATAGATAAACGGGAATATACTTTTTTATGAGGTTGCGTGTTTTAGTGGTTGTGTGATGTTTACTATGAGATGTGGTTGGGGATGGGAAAATAAATGCACGTGGAGACATTGGAGAGGGGTTGAGATTATTAAGATTGGGTTGGCTTGTGTGGATGTATAAGACAGACAGACTATGAAATGCAGAGAGATAGAGATAACTGAATGTTTTGAAAGGTTTGTGCAAGGTGGGGTGGGGTGTTTGAGGTTACTTTTCACTTCTGCTTTTTGTGCTGTGGGATGAATGGATGGATTGATGGAGGGATGAGGTGAGGTGTAGAATACTAAGATGAGATCTGGGGGACGTGAGGGGTGGGATTTGAGGGGGGGTTTGAAGGGTTTGGGGGTTTGGGCTGTGGGTGCTTAGGGTGTTTGGAGTGCTTGGGGTGGTTGTTCCTATGGGAGCTTGTAAGATGAGGTGAGGTTGTGAGGTGAGGTGAGGTGAGGTGAGGTGAGGTTGTGAGGTGCAAAGATAGGATGGGAATGGGTGAAGATGGGAATGTGTAGAGGTAGAGGAGAGGTGGAGGATGGAAAGGGAAACGGGGAGGTAGGTAGGTAGGTAGATGGGTAGGATGTTGGGGGTGGGGGAGAGGGGGTTGGAAAGAGCAATGCGGGTGAATATAATAGGGAAGAAAGTAACGGGTGAGGAGGGGGGAAGTATTGGAGGTTGGAAGTGAAAGTCTTATTGCTTTACAGATTGCGGCAGGATGTTTGTTATTTCGGTTGTTTATGGAGGGGGTTTGATGGTGGGAGAGGGAGAGGATGGTGGTTAAGGCGATGAAGGGTGAGCTTGGAAGGGGCTGGGATGGGGGAGTCGTTCATGAGGTGCTGTGATTCATAGGGACTTTTACTGGGAGTGGAAGGGTTGGTTCAGATGGGGAAGGAGACTAGTCGTTGGTCGGATGGCATGGGATGGGATGGACTTTTAGCTGGTTTATGGATGGTGTCGTGGATTGAGAAGTTTAGCTGCTACGCTAAAGTGGAATCGAAGCAAGGGATACATGAAATAGGTATGGTTAGGAACGGCTAATAGTGTTGCGTTGGTGAGTGATGCAGATAGGAGACAGTGAACAGAGTTTTCCCCCCTCAAGGGTACAGGGCATCCTGGTTCGTTCTTAACGTGCGATTATATAGAAAGCAGGGTATGTATTGGATTATCTCGTTACTGATCTTCAGCTTTATCGCGACGTAATAGTGAGTGAGTGAGGAAATAAGCCATAATCCTGAATGCGGGTAGGGACCGGTTACATGAGGATTATGTTACTACGCTTGAAGATGTCTGCGACTAAGCGGGAGGCTCACAGACTATACAAATATTAAATGTGAGACAAACGTTTGTCAACGTCGTAACATGAGACATGCAGTTCCCAAAGTACACGACGATAGAAACCATGATTGACTTCACATGCGACCGTTGATGAAAAGAAGCCGAATGCTTCGTTGTCAATGAGAATATCCATAAGAGAGCCAGAAACCTGTGGCATGATTTGCAAAGTCGTGGTTGTACATGGTGATATAACTGCATACAAGGTTCCAATAAAAAGCGTGACTGGAAGGCCTGGATGAATTGAAAAAAACGACAAATTCCCTTCGTCGCATGGGTGCACACGCGGAGACCACTTTTCTTAAATCGTGCGATGACTAGGTACCGTTACACTAAAGGCACTCCATCTTGTCTAAAGGTCGATTGATCGATATAAAGAGAATGATTCTTGTGCTCGAAAATAAACAAGTTGGTGAAATACATGTGTCTGGTCTTTCGTTCGTTCGTCCAATCAACCATGTAGGCCTGCGGGAATATTGATTGAATGAAGTCGAACCAAATAGTCAAAAATGAGGATCGACAATTATCCCTTCCTGCTCCTTGTATCCCAAATCGTTGTCCGACCACCGACGGTAGGGATGGAAAAAAGAAACAGGATGTTCGCGATAAAGAAAGAAAATACTGCAGACGTGAATGCGAAAAAGAGGAAGGAATTCCTTCAATCGTGATAGGAGGCGGACTCACCTCCGTTATGTAGTGCAGTGAAGGGGGGGGACAGAGGTTAGAACGCGGGGTAGTAACACCGCGACTGCAGTAGCGCAAGCGGGAAAAACAAAATATGGATAGGGAACGGTGGTCAATGGTGCTTCGATGCCTGTGCTTACAAGGATGTGAAGGAGCATAGATTGGGGTTTTCCGTCCGTGTAGTATGCGAAAAGCAGCAATTGGGGGCAGAGATGAAAGAGTAACATGGGATGGGATGATGGTTTGTGAGACACCCTGGTCGTACATAACAGCAGTGCATTGCGAGGTTGCATTCTGTGAATGTTAATGTAAATGAGGTTGTGCTGCCTGTGTTGCAGAGGGGAGATACGAGGAGGGTGTCAAGACACTGGGAAGGCTATTGATTGGTAGGCTCGAGGCAGTTCTTGCAACGGTTTCCTCAAAATTATCGGACATGCGGATGAACTGTTGGCCCCATGCTCGTCGAGTCATTAGTGTACCTCAATTTAAAAAGACAGCCACTTGGACGCTTTGCAGTTGAGAGATTGACGTTTCGCCTTTTATCCCCGTGCAAGGCGAAGAAAAGTTGTGGCCGTGTAACCGACCCTAGTATGCCGAGTATCAGGAGAAAAAGAAAAAACAATGACGAAAGCCTTCTACATGCGTTGCGTTGCGTTGATCTAGACCTGCAGTGAAAGTCTAAAGTGCCAAGGAAGTCTAAAGAATGACAGACGAACATAGCGTGCAGTAGCGGATGTTGTGCTTATGCAACAAAACTCGGGTCTCGAGATAAAACAGTGATACTTCAGACCGCGCTTGCAGAGGAAGGTCTAGGTCACACCAGTAGTTACTACATTGATTCTGAAGATAAGCAGCCAGAACGTACGGTCGTGGATGTGGAAATGAAGAGTGGAAACGAGGGGCTCCGTCTGACGTTGTGGTCTGTGGAACTCGGGGTGGATATGATACGGAATGACGTTCGATCACAGGAAAAGATCGACGTGGTCGTAAGCTGTGAACAAGCATAGGGGTAGACGGACTCAGTCAATCTTTGGTTATGTGTAACGTGAGGTTGGTCCGAAGATCGAGTGCGTATGATCAACAAGGTAAAGACACGCAGATCGTATGACATAAAGTGGTTTAGGAAAGCGCGGTTATGTTTTTCCCGTTTGCCTGTGTCAGTGAGCGTGAATTCCCCCGTCAGGGAACAAGTAACTGAAGAACAAGACTTTTATGAGTATGCAACCTATTCTTCTGATGAGATCGAGCAGAAAACGTGGAGGATGGTGATGTTGTGTTACTTGATCGTGATTTTGCGTGAGGGGAAGGAAGTCTGCTCCGGCCCTGCGTTTGCTTCAAGCGCGTAACACCATCAGCATAGTGTGATAGGGCTTCAAACGGGGTTGGGCAACTGTGGTACCTCCAAATCAGAATACCGGTAAGAACCCGAGAAGTTCGGTCGTCTTACCAAATGCGTGGCCCATTGAAGATCAGCCAAGTTGAATCAGAAGCAAGAGACACTCGTGCCGTGCACTTGAAGGATTCTTGCGTTGCAGATGTTTGGATTATGCCGCCTCAATCTGACCTGCAGTGGTCAGGATCCCAAAATGGCAGAATAACGAGGGGCTGTCGGGATAAATCTGCTCAAGGCATAGCGTGTGATAACACATCGATAACAGCATAACATGTTGCGGTTGCGAAGAGGGACGGATACAGCACGGCTGGGACCACCGACCATCGACCACCGACCACCGAGTCTCCATGAGTCCAAGAGTCCAAGAGTCCAAGAGTCCAAGAGTCCAAGAGTCCAAGAGTCCAAGAGTCCAAGGTAGTACGGATGTGGTCGTCGGCGGAATGAACCCAAAGGTCCAAACATCTCTTACAACCCGATGACGTCATAAAAACTATGGAAATACCGGTGACGTTGTGTAAACAGTGCTTTTGCGAAAGGAAGAACGGAACAAAATATACAGTATCCACGTGCCGTCATCTGTTTGGCTGCGCTGCCCATCGCCAGATGAGAGGTGCAGCAATTCTGTATAAGTGGTACCGCATGGCGGAATAATTGAACAAGCGAGGAGGAATTCATGCTGCTTTTGCGGTTGCTCGATTAGGAAGCGTACCTGATCATCTGTGAGACTCTTGCAGACCTCGGCCATTTCGGCCATTGAAAGAACAAATGATGTTCTGGTAGACGTTGCCTCTGGTCCTCATCCAAATTACTGCAGTGGCTTCAAGCAGATAAAAGTGGAAGGCAAGCTCGGAATGAGCGTGAAATTCGAAATTTGAAATTCCAAATCCCATCTGAACCGAATAACACGGATCGCCGGCAGACATAGCAAGTCATATGACAAGTTGAAGGTAAACTATCGATGGGGGTGCTTGTATCGACGGATTGTAGTTGTAATGAGAGAATAATCATCTTGTCCACTTTGGTAACCAAGTCAAGGTAGGGGTGATTCTACTGCGTCACACGCTCTCAGCATTGAAAATCACAACCGGGCGGTGTTTGCTGAGTGCAACCTTATAGGAACTGGGCCTGACTGCGGAAAAAATAGCAACGACTTCCATGACGACCTGGCTCAAATGAAGCTTCTCAAAAGCGCACAAGTACGGGACCAATGCTTGAGCATACGACTCTTCATGCTCTTGGACATCACTGGAGTATCCTGAATGCAGTTGGTCATCGCTGGATTTACTTCTGCTTGCCTGTCGATGATCGTGAAAGAGGACAATATCTCTTTCCATCTCACGATGCGCTGCACATCATATATTACCATTGCTGGGATGGTGGGATTCTCCGAGGAATACGTGCGATTTTGATCGAGGCAATGAGGCCATTCTTTAATCTCGTGACAAATACGGGCAAGTCCACGAACCGTGTACGCGTTTCTTCGGTCGAATCTTACCAGAAGAGGGCCACTGCCTGGAGATTCGGCACGAAGTAAGTGCGAGGTCGGGCAGCACGACTGCACGTTTTTATGCACAACAAGCTGCAAGCAAGATGCAAACTTTTCGAGATCCGGGTCTGCAGCCGATCATCCAAGCCAATGATCAGGCAGCCTCACGTATGAGCAGAATTCCCTTTGCAAACTTCTTGAGGAAAAAGCAAAACCATGGAGAGATCAGACGATCTCCTACCCGCATCGGAAAGTTAAGACGGAAGTGGGTGAGGATGCGCTCGAAAACTTGGTCATTGGTTGCGGAAGTGCCGGCTTGATGCTGTGTGACTTGAATGACCAAAGTGAAAGCAAAGCAAACGCAATGCAAACGAGAAGACGCAAGGATGCTTGAATCGGGAGGGCAGGGCATTCTGCTTGGATGAAATAGTGGGGGACGATGGCCGGCCAGAGACGAGGGTTGGAGCCGGGCAGAAGAAAAAGGGGGATCTTCTCGATGGTGCAATCAACTGCCGAGACGTAGGAAACCTCAAATGCTTAAACGCATGCTATTTAAGGTTCTTTGGTATGTGCAAACATCGCGGGGCCAGCTGTGTGCATTTCCGTCTGCAGATGACAGATTCTGACAACGATCCGCTGTGCTGTGGAGTATATTAGGAAGGTATTATTATAATCCGTAAATAGCTGCATGTCAAGGCATGTCAAGGACTCAAGGCATGCCAAGTCATGAGGACCGCGTATCTCCTGAGAGTACTTTTTCTGCACAGCACAACATCGGCTAATATTGTAGTTTCTGCACTTTCATGCTTGATAGACTGCTAGCTACTTTTACCTCAAACATTAGTAATCAGGTTAGAAATAGATATAGTTAGAAAAGTTGGTTAGAACAAGTTACTAGGCATTAGGTAGTGCAAAGGAACTACTAGCGGGTCTTTCCATTAACTAGGCGAATTGCAAAGCTGATTTTAACCTGACGACATACGATCAACATAACATCACCCCAAATTATCTGCGACATTAAATTTTCTCGCTTTATGACACCTTTATGGGCTACTCATTAAGCCAAAGGATGAACCAAAGGGTCTTATGGCTTTCCACCACAAGTCTGGGCAAGCAGCCACAGCCACAGCCAACACCAATACCAACAGGGCAGAATGAAAAGGTTACACAGACCTGGGCATCTGGGCATCTGGGCATCTGGGCATCTGGGCCAGTAGGGCAGCTCTAGCTAGCGACTGGGGCAGCACAGCTCCTGCTGACCAGCTCAATTACTCCAGAGGCCAGTTGCTTTTCCCGCCACATGCGCTTTCGCGCCCTTGCAAGTGTCTGGCCCACGAAGTATGCGTAAAATCGAGAATGCCTTCAAAACCATTGCGAACGGACAACGGACAACATGCAAACGACATGGAGGTAACATGCAAACAACATAAAATAATACACACACACACTCCGAATATTTCAATCTGATCCGATACCACCCCAAAACCGCTTTCTACGGACGGTGCCCCCACAACATCCCGCGTTTCCTCCCTACAAAGCAATTTGCGAGTCGCGACCGAACACTCACAGCCCTCCACGCCCAAAATGGATATTTCGTCCATACGCACATAAGTGCATACATACAGAGTACATGTACATAGTACATCCACCTTACATACATCCATACATCCATACATAGTACATACATAGGTACCCGTGCCCGTGCCCGTGCCCGTGCCCGTACTAGCTTTTGCCAACCCTCCCTTTACCCTTCCCTCTCCGCATACCGGTAGAAAAAGCAAGACCTCGTAGCCTCTTACGAGATGGCTCTGACGCCACAAGACATCCCTGGACCCAGCACTAAGCACCAAGCACCAAACAAATCGAGAAGAGAAAACTGCAAGTGTTATGATTACGGCTGCATTTGCATTCTATGCAGTAGCACTTTCTCCACCAATATTGCTCGAATACGAAGTACGAAGTACAGAACCTGCCAAAATTCAATCCGCCTGGCCGATGTACCGTGGATTCGTGGGGGAAGAAAGCGCAGACCTATCCTGAATCCTGATAGACAGTTCTATCGTCCATGGCGCAGACTCTCTCTTCCAGTGCGGCACAGACTCCCTGTACCACCGCGTCGCTTCAAGAAGTACAGTGACACAGGATGACAAGGTAGCTTTCAGGAGTGCTAATCTACCTCCCGTAGGTGCGATACCCCAGGAACCGTTGCGTGGTGGAGCTTTCTCCCTTGCCGCCCGTCCTCTGCAAAAAGCATGGATCGCCATCAATCAATCATGATCTTAACCTACCGTCTGAAGGCTTGAGAAGCTAGAATCCGTAGTGAGCTATCCACCCATGCGGATGCTCCGTGCTGATCAGTCTGCTTTCTGTTTGTTGTTAAATCTAGGTCGCTGCTTGGACAAACAGCAGTCGCCCTGTGGGGTAATTAATTCTCTAGGGGAACAAACCCACCCCTCACAGTAAACTGGCTAATTGACTGTAACACAACGTCTCTTTCATGCTCAATGCTCAATGCTCAATGTAATGAAGCATGAAGCATAAAGCATGAAGCATGAAGCATTGAAGCAGCGTCGACTTCGCGAGCATTCGACAGCAAAACAGCAACGCAGGCCAAGGCTCCCGGTGCGCATCACAGGAACACAACAGATGGGCCGAGTACTGAGAGAGCGAAAAAACCCCAACACTTCAACTAACCAGCAGCGAGTACCACCTACCGCCTACCACCTACTGCCTCCCACCGAACACTGATTCGAACAAACGAAGCGGACGAAGCGGACGAAGCGAATGAAGCGAATGAAGCGACTGAATCGAATAGGCCGTGATCCCATCAAGCCGACCAACACATCGTCTTTTTGCATTTATTTGGCAGCCGATTTGGGGTTTCTGTCACACCTCTCTAGGGACCCGGCCCTTCACTATTTCTTTCTTATGCGGCCTTCCTGCTTTTATGCCGCACACTTCGGATTCATAAAAGCGCATCTTATCCATATCTCACCACCTTTTCTTCTCCCCTCCGTCTCCGTTTCCGATTCCTCCTGCCACCTATTACACTACACTACCCTACTACCCTACTCTACACTACACTAGGTATCGACTTGCCAAGCCATATCTCATCTCCTCTGGATGTACTAGATCTGCCATCGATAGGATCATTTTTACACATGAAAGAATTTGATCACAAAAGAACCATCCTATAGTGTTGTTACTTTTGTACCTCCACCTCCACCTCCACCACCTCCACTGATTCACGGATACTTGCCGGTCTCACTCTAATCTCGTTTCCCCGCGCAGCATTTCCAGCTGCCGCATCTAGGGTTTGTCCATCGTGTCTAGACTCCAAAAAGCTCTTCGCATCAAACGGTCAGGGTTTAATCCTGCGAACCTACTGATCACTACTGCTGCTATCCGAAAAGCTGGGAACTTCTCAGGCGGCTGTCTCAAATCCGCCTGGGCTCGAGGAGAAAAAGCGGCAACGCAAACACGCATTCCTAGGAGACCCAGTAAAAATACGATGAACTTTTCATATCTATCTTAGCCAGGCTATTCTCCAGACGCCCTCGATTGCTACCTCCTTCTTTGCACTATATCGCGACGTCCATCTCAACAATTCCCAAGTGTCCGGAGCCACGCCCCAGCCCGACAATCGGTCCGCAACACGGCTTACGGATTTGGGTCTCGGGAAGGAATGTTTCTTTTTCGGTCGGCACGCAATGCAAAATAATATTGCGCTCATGGTCTCATGTTTAATCCGCGCACAACGCCTCAATCAATAATACATATGAACTATAAACCTCAGCTTTCCCCGCCGCACCAGGACTTCGCTTTGCGCTACCACTAAACGCACGTATTCCAGCCAGATGTAAGCGCCACAAACCCTTCTCCCCACGATTATTATAGCGTTTTAAGACGATCCCCAGATACTTATATTGACGACGACCGAACAGCCAATCCAGGTGAGATCCTTTGCGGTCTTTTCTTTTACCAGTTGCATGTTTCAGATCCCTCCTTGCAGGCTGGCGTCCCATCAGTCTATCCTCGTTCTAGACTTCAATCTCGTATTTCATACTCTGCGGAAAAATAACCACTAACTTAACAGCTGCATTCGAATGTGCTAGACATTTAAGCACTACACCTCATGCTCTTCGGATGTTGAGTCTAACTGTACCTTACCTTACCTCCCTACCCACCGATAACATCCTCAAATCTTCGTCACGTATATCATCAATACGACAGCTCGACTTCTGATTTTCGGGACTTTACCACACTGATCTGATCAGTTTCTATCCCTCCTCGTCGCTTACATCTTCAAGATGGTTCACGGAACCACCATGGCAATGTATGGCCGGGAAAGCTGGTCCAATGCAGGAGCAGAAAGATCTTTCGACTGCAGCCAATCTCAACCAGAACCTCGCATCGCTGCTCCATCATCGCACCGTCCCCACTCTCTGCCACTCGTAAGTTCTTATCGCTTCCCAGTCGGCCTGTTATCGTCCGTTAACCTGCAAATAGAGCATTGAGGAAAGCCTGCGATGTTGTGCCAGGGTTCCAGTGAAAGAATTTGCCCTAATTGCTGTGCTAGATGACGGGCAAGAAGTCACATTTACTTCCCAGAATTTGACGAGCTACCAGCCAAATATATTCTTCCCTGCTTTTAAGATCGATTTTCACAGATGTGTCCGCCGAGCTGGCCTTGATGCACCGTTCTCGAATTCTGGAGGTTTGTCATGTCGGCTTACATGCCATCTGTGAGGTCTGCGCTAACCCATCTTATGTAGTATACAGCCATGACAGTTCCTACAGCGATTTTGGATTTGAAAGTGCGCAGGGTATGCGAAAGTCTTCTAGCGGCGGATACTCAGCTATGAAACGACGTCGGAACCACAGAATGAGACAGCACACCTCCGATGAGTCTGGTGACGACTCTACGGACACGAAAAAAACCAAACGAAATCATCGTCACTACGACTCGAATGAAGATCTTGCAATACCTATACAAGAGAAGAAGACTCAAGCACTTATAATTGGTGATACTGACGAGGTCACCAAATTATATCATCTTCGCTTCAAGGACATGCAGCAAGCTGCTTGCAAAATCATGGGAAAGGCTTTCGTAAAGCTCGTTGAGCCGCGGAAGCAAACACACTACCCGTACACCAAAGGTGCGGAGAAAGCCCCACCATGGTGGCCCCTTACTACGGGAGAAAACCTTGTTCGCCATAAGGAACCGGATCACCTTTTAAAACCTGGTATGTGAGAATCAAAGTGTCTTGTATGTTGAGTTTGCTAAACGGGTGGCCAGAGAGAATCTCGTTGTTGGTACATATCTTGAAGATGATTATCGAACCTTACCACAACCAAGTACCTGCCGTTCAAAAATTGGGATTGAACGTGAAAAAACTTGAAGAAATTACAATGGAAGCAATGTCGAACTGGTTCAATGAAAAGGATCATCCTGAAAACGCAGCCAAACGACCATTCTTGAAAGAAATATTCAAAGTGGCCAGACACGAGGAACGCTTTAAAAATGGCGAGCTATGTAAGTTTCTATTCATTCTTATTCTTTGAACATGAAATTAACAATCACTAGCCGGCGACACGCAGATTAATGTGATGTATGGAGACAGTGGTGCAGCAGATCAATCCGACGACGAGGAGGAGGAGGAACAACTAAAGTTAGAAGATGACGAACTACAACCTGAACTCGTTGAATCCCCAACGATCTTGACTCCTCACAGTTTGGTGTCGCCATCCATGATCCAAACTCAACAATCGGTACGACACACGGAACACGACACTTACATTCCTCCTCGAAGCGTATCAAATCGTTTCAATAACCAGGCTGAGGAGCAGTCACCATCCTATGTTAATGGATCATCATTTGTACCGCGACTCAATTTCAACGATACTTCCCCAAATGTCCAGGACCACACACAACGATCAATGAGTGTTAACTCAATCAATATGTCACCATACCCAAACCCACAACACAGCGGGTTCAACTGGCAGGCCTCTTTCGCTAGCGCCAGCAATACCTCTCCAACGTCAAGCTACTACACCACATCTCCTCAATCACAATCCTTCTCATCTACCGCTACCGCCTTTCAACTACCGCCGCCGAATACACAAACCGCGTTAATCTCCACTCATGGAAACAACATGCACAACAGTTTCGACGGGCTTCCAACACGACAGTTCGATACCGGAGCACACATTGGAAACCAGCTTCGGACAGGCAGTTTAGGCCACCCACACCAACTAGCATCACATCACGCCGGATATGTGGATATGTTCTCCGATGGTGCTAACTACGGCCACCACGACTCGAGTCTCAAAGATGATGCACAAATGCATCAAGGTTAAATTTAACTCCTCAACATGACGATACCATCCATTTCGATTACTCCTCTTTCCTCACTCTGTATTGCATGTCTAGAGGAAGCAAGCAAGCAAGCGTATACTCAATCTACTCCTCGCGGGGGCGGAGGCAAACATCTTTTTCTCTTCATCAGCAACTGGCCGGCAAGCATCCCCTACAGCATGAGCGGGTGGCAAGCGTTGAGCACAACTTACATTACATGACTTTAATTCCTCATTCTTCGTTTATCATTATCCATTATCCGACAAATTTTCTACAAGTCTGTTCCGTTTTTTTTGACCGATTACATGTTTACCTCGCTGCGGCATGCTCTATGGTCTGGAAAATTCTACCAGCGTGGCGCAAAAGTATCTCCTTTTACTTCATCATTTGTTATTCAAATTCGAGTTTTGTTTGGCGCTCCGGTTGGGGATGAACCTGGGGTTTATATATTTATGACGATTTTATCTGATTTAGGGTTTGGGTGCTATCATGAACGCGCACTGCGCTGTATGCAAAGATTTGTTCCGAACTTGCGGATTGGGAAATTGCGCAGAGGTGCGGTTTGGGAATGAAAGAGCTTGGATTGGACCTGCTCGGGAAATGAATTATTTAAGGTATGGGAGAGGGAAAAAAAGAGAAGAGGTGGAAGGGGGGAAGGGGGAAAAGGGAATTTGCATGCTATCGTCTAAGTCATCACTGCGATGAATGTTCTACAATGGATAGGGTCAAGCTGCTGGTGGAAGTAGTAGGAGGTTGGAGGGAGGTCTCGACATCGCTATCGCGTGCAAGAGAGAGGATCGAGCTGAAGTACATTTAACCCCTAATATGGAGGACTATACGTTTGGATATTAGACCGGGAAGAAGCTGGAAAATGAAAATGGTGATATGGTGGATGGGATGGCTGGATCAAGTATGTTTAGCATGGTAACATAGATAGTATATAGTAGGGTAGGCTTTGGCCAGCCGGAAATTTATATCGGTATTATCAAGCTGTTGCTATGCGACTGTGAGTTGTGAAGTTCGTGATTCTTTCGATGCTTTTCCAGTATTAGATTACAGTCATTTTCAGCATACATTTCATAAGTACAACTACCTAATCGCATCAAACCCCTCATCGCCATTCAAATACATTAAAAACCACCCACCCGCATACTCCAAACCCCGTCAAAAACCCCATCCCGCAATCCCATCCCAGACCTATAACACTCTCAACAAATCCCATAAGCACCGATCCCGTCGTTGCAGCGCAGTGCAGTCTAGACCGCTACATTCTCAAATCCGGTATCCCGTGATATAAGCAGCAATATCCCGTTATGGGTAATTGATCCAGCAGCGGAGATGCCCTCTCCGTGCGTTGCGTTTTGGGTATGCCGGAGAGCGATGGGGATGGGGTAAGCTGCATGCATTGAGGGACGGAGGTATGTGGATGTAGTGGATGGGAGATTGGGAAGAGGGATTGGGAATAGCGATTTTTAGATGCACGTCAGATCCATGGTGGAAGGACCTAAGAAGCGGCAGATGCAGCAATTCTACAGTAACCTTAGCTGTAGCATTCGTATAGTACTATACCTCATACAGTACCACCCGGTAGATTTTGGTCGTAGCATACTCAAATCCTTACCTCATTACTACTCAGCTCCTCAAAAACCAGAAATCGAGATGTTAACTCTGATTCATACTGCAGATTCGCTTGGGAATTACTCTTGGATTTGCAAAGCGTGGGAAATTATCCTTAGGAGAGAATGCTTCGTAGAAGAGTCTCAAATCTGCCATCTACCGGGTGAATACTTCTTTCAGCCCCCACCCGCCCCCATGATTTACAGCTAGCGTTCCCCACCGAAAGCGGGGTCCTCGTACCTGTTTTGTTGCGATAGGGTGGCATTTGCCAAGGCGGTAGGTGAGGCAAGGCAGGAGGTTCAGCTCAGCTCGAGCTTGGACTGCGAAATGAAGTGAAATGAATGAAAGACAACAACGGAAGGATTTGCTTTGGTTTTGTTGATGAGTTGAATTGAAGTGTATTGACCGACAAGCTTCGCAAATAGATTGATTGAGTGATAGTTTATGTGCGGAAGAAGACGAAGACGAATTGTTCGAATAAGACAAGTTAAGCAGTGAGGTAGGTGTATGCGACAGGCTGCACACGGGACAGCTCGGTCGGGGAAAAAAGAACTTTAAAACGCAGGAAGGCCAACGCGGGGTTTGTGGGCTGGGCTGGGCTGGGCTGGGCTGGGCTTGGTTAATTGAGGGGAGATGTTGCGGTTATTGTTATTGGTGGTGGTGGGGATTGCGACGGTGGTGGGAGGGAAGGTTTGGGCGCTTTGGAGGAGTTATGTGAGGAATGTAAAGGTGGCGGAGCGGACGGGGTTTTATGTTGTGAGGGCACGTGAGTTGGGTTTTTTGTTTGTTGTGGTCTTGGATGATGGGGAGGGAGGGAAGGGGAGGGGAGCGGGAAAAGGAGGAGGAGGGGAAGGAAGGTTGAGAGGAGACTGCTGGAGGGATCGAGAGTGTGGGATTGACCGGTTGACTGACACGACACAGCGTTTGCGCCGGTTGGAATCACCTACATCCTTCTTCTGAAAACTATCATCCCTCTACTTCGCAAGATACCCTTCACATCCCACTGGGAATGGCTATAGTGCGTCTCACATCTCCTTTCCCATCTTCCCCTCCAAACTAACACCTCACAGCATCGTCAACCACCGCAACTCCTTCCTCTCTCTCCGCGACACATACGACAACCTGGGCGACACATATGTGATAGCCGGAGCCAACGAAACGCTTCTCCGCACAACAAACGCAGAACTGATAGCACAACTCACAACGCGCAAAAACGCATTCGTGAAACCGTTGAAGAATTATGCGATAATGAAAGTTTTTGGCACGAATATATTGACGACGGAAGGCACAGAGTGGAGACGACATAAGAAGGTTGTGGGGCCGAGCTTTAGTGAGAGGAGTTGTGGGTTGGTGTGGCAGGTGAGTTTGAAGGAGGTGCAGGGGATGATGGGGTTGTGGGAACGGAAGGAGAAAGGTTCGGATGTGGAGAAGAGTGGGGAGATGAAGGTTTTGAGGGTGCAGGATACGAGTGGTGATACGGCGATTTTGAGTTTGCATGTTATTTGTGCGGCGGGATTTGGTGTGCCGCAGTTGGTGAGTGAAGATGTGACAAGATTTATGGTTCGGAGAAGGACACTGCTAACCCTAGATGCTAGTGGGAAGGTGAGAAGGGTGAAAAGGATGAGCGGAGGGGTATGCCAGACTTGAGCGGTGGATCTGAAGGACACAAGCTTGGGTTTAAGGATAGTCTGAATATGCTGCTGGGTAATCTGCTTGTGCGTATACAACGAGTTGGATTGCGGAGGAAAAGTTACTGACTGAACTTGCTAGACTATATTTCTGTGGCCACATCGGGTTTTGAGTAGGTGATGATGATCTCCAAGTTGTGAGCCGCCTAACATTAATAATAGGGGCTTCTCCAGTCGAGCGGCATCAAGTCGTGTATGCTGCGTTCAAGGCCACTTTTGGCTATCTGACGGAGCTGCTAGAACATAAGAAGGCTCAGATGTCACACGGAGAAGAGGATAACGAGACGATGGATCTGATGGGTTCGTAATTCCTACTCCACATGAGTTCAAACCACTTACACCAGCAGGCAATATGCTCCGTGCATCCCAGGAGTCCGCTTCCACCAGCGAAAAGACCTCATCCGATGCCCCTCTCCGCGAACCTGAAATCATCAGTAACGCGTTCATATTCCTACTCGCCGGCCATGAAACAACCGCCAACTCCATCCACTTCTGCTTCGTCTTTCTCGCCATGCGCTTATCCTCCCAACGCCTCATGCAGTCCGATATTGATGCTATCGTCGGATCTCGTCCTCCATCCACCTGGTCCTATCAGTCCGATATGCCTAGATTATACAACAGCATGGTTGGCGCCGTGGTCAATGAACAGCTACGTCTCATTCCCATCGCCGAAACAGTTCCCAAAGTCACAGCTGGCGACCAATACGTGACGGTCGATGGAAAAGAGATTTGTATACCCGATAACACCTACATTCATCTAAACACTATCGGCACAAACCGCAACCCAAAATACTACCCACATTCCCCATCCAAGATCTCAGACAAATCCACAGATCTAGATGACTTCGTCCCCGAGCGCTGGATCTTAGAAACTAGCATCGAAACAGAACCAAACACCTCAGAAAACGAACCCGAAGACCCGATCGGTACCAGAACACTGTACAGACCCCCCAAAGGCGCGTTCCTCTCCTTCAGCGAAGGGCCGAGAGCGTGTCCGGGGAGGAAGTTTGCGATCACGGAGATCACGGCGGTGTTGGCGGCGGTGTTTAAAGAGTGGTCGGTGGAGCTGGATGTTAGTGAGTGGGCGAGTGATGAGGAGGTGGAGGGGATGGGGTGGGAGGAGAGGGAGAAGGTGTATGAGATGGCGAGGGGGAGGGTCAGGGAGGTGTTGAGGAGGTGTAATCAGGCGCAGATTGTGCTGAAGATGGCGAAGGGGGATAGGGTTGGGTTGAGGTTTGTGAGGAGGGGCGGGGAGAGGTTTGGGGGGTTGGGGTAGAGGGTTGGAGGGGGATTGGAGGAGGGGACTGGAGGAGGGGACTGGAGGAGGGGACTGGAGTAGGGAAATGTCGATGGAGGCGCTGCTGGATTTTTTTCGATTCAAAGTCTGGCGTCCTTCTGTGGAGGTGGTATCCCTACAGTATACGGTAGGAACTAGAGAAACTTGCGTGTTTGGTGTTAGGTATTTGAAGGTAGCCTCTTGTGAGTTTTGAGAAAATACGAGGTCAATCGCATTGTCATCACGTCCGTTTCATTGACTCACTGCGGCTGGCGTCTGGTACGTCTTGAAAATACGAAAGTGGTGTTTAGCAATGAAAGGAGCTGTACGAATATTACCACCTAACCATCCTTCGCTGAATTCTAGTGTAAGCTGCAAGGTAAGCTGCCATTCTTGCAATGTAATGTTGACCTTGCTAGAACAGGATCTTTTCGCGACTACTGACAGATACGAAGTATATACTTTTCAAGTCAATTGTTTTTACTACAAATACTCGAGTACAATTATGGAAGCAATAAACCAAACAAGGCAAGACAATTCTAGTGCATTTTGCAGTCTGTCGTGTAAAGTTCGGAGGGGCCCACCGAGCCTACTTGAGTAATTTTGGTAGGCGATGACGCGCTGAAACTTTCAGCTCATGAGGGGAACGCGACACTGATGACAATGACAAATTTGAGTCAGTCAATTGTCAATTGCATTTGCATTTGCATTTGCATTACTTTGCACAATTTTCTCACGATGACATCAAGATAGACCTTACCGACGAAATATATCTTCACATTCTGCTCTTGGTATCTGCCTTGCTTACGATCGATACTTCCCTTTTCTAGGTAAACTATACAAATCCTCACCCTCGCCCGCGCCCGCACTCATCCACTCGCACACCCACTCCGAGCAGCCGGAAGCGCGTCAGCATCCCCGAAAACCCAAATCACCCCCAAACCCCACAACTGCAGTTCTTGGGTCGTGGATCGCCCACAGAAGCTCTTGCATCATGATCGATGAAACTCCTGCGGGCAAGAATTCCCCACCAGCATCATCACCACCTCGAATCAATACCCAAACAACAATAAAATCTACAGCAACAAACAACGATGAACCTCCTTCGTCTACAACTTCACAATTCCGACGTCGTTCAGCCAATCGTTCATCAACAATAACTGTAGACGGACTGCAATCATTCCCAGCAAAGGACAGTCGCAGACGGAGCTCCAATTTCTCGGAATACTCACTCAACGAGCTACGTAATAGCCTCAGAGAGTCTACAGACGATATACTGTTTCCGAAACCGAGTGATATGGTACCACCGTCGAGTCATGAATCCTCGCATTGGGATTCAGCGCCATTGGCGTTTGCGCTGCTGCCGGCATTGGGAGGGCTCTTCTTTACGAATGGAAGCTCGGTCATTACAGATGTGATGCTGTTGGGGTTTGCGGCGATTCTGCTGAATTGGTCGGTTAGAATACCTTGTAAGTCTGCGAATTCGTTGACACAATAAACCAGCTGTTGTTACTTTGAAAGAAATAGAGTATGGGGCTAACAGAAGTAGGGGAATGGTATCACTCCGCACAATCTATTCGAAAAAGTGAAGAATACAATGAGGATTTAACCGGTGAAGTGGAGAGCGAGGACGATGCGGCACTAGAATCTTCAAGAAGTAGTCTGGATGGGAAGAACGAAGATAAAAAAGCTCCAAAATCACAACGGAAGAGCTCGACCTCGAGCTCTTCACGTCTGCCGGCGCATGAAACTGCTACAAAAGAACTATATGCCCATGAGATATTGGCTTTGCTCTCATGCTTCGTATTCCCGTTAGCCGGCGCATACATACTTCATTCAATACGATCACAGCTGAGCCGGCCTTCGGAAGGACTGGTGTCGAACTATAATTTGACCATTTTCCTACTCGCATCGGAGCTGAGACCCATGGCACATTTGGTCAGACTTGTAATGGCAAGAACACTACATCTGCAAAGGGTCGTAAATTCGAACCCGTACGATAACCAAAACACGAAAATAGCTGAAGAGACGCAAGATTTGGTTAGAAGATTGGAGGACCTTGAAAGTCGAGCTCTCAAGGTAGAATCGACCAAGGGACCTGCATCCGAGTCCGTCTTAACAGGGAAACAATCAGCAATACTTACGTCGGATATTCGTCGTACATTACAGCCAGACTTGGATGCTCTCAACAGAGCTGTGCGTCGATACGAGAAGCGTGCTACCCTTCAGTCCTTTCAGACCGAAAGCCGTCTGCTAGATTTGGAAGCACGGCTGAATGACGCAATTTCCTTGGCTGCTGCTGCGGCGAACAATTCACAAAAGCGCAGTGTACCTGGTATAGCGTTCGAATGGCTTTCTTCGGCTATAGTCCTGCCGTTCCACGCTGTCGGTGCTGTCATGAGCCTTCCGTTCAAGACAATTCTTGGCGTAGTCAAATACAGTCAGATCATAGCTGGAGCACAAGAACCAATTGACAAACCGAAGAAGATCTCGAATGGCCGATATGTGCCACATACTCGGCTCGGGGACCGTGTACAAGGCAGAGTTAAGAGGTGACCCAACTCAACAGTTGGAAAGTTGGAAAAGAAGCAGTACAATTATGAAGGAGGAGTCAAATAATTGGATATCGTCTGGGATGGCGTTATGCCACTTGCCTCAATGTCTTGCATTGTTCGTACAAACCTATTGCCAACCAACTACTGCGCTTGGTCCCAACCATCAGATTGTTACACTGCTGGCTGCAGGTTTTCCATCATAGGGCCTTTGTGGTCCCAGGGACCTTGCGGGGCAGTTCATTCTCTTACGGGTGTAACATTGCACCTCCCGAGAGCTAATATTCTTATGCCCACTGCCGCTCTCGATTTGAACATCCTGCGTTTCCAGGTGGCATTGTTCCTGAAGATCTTATCCTTGTAAGCAGAGATAGATTATTCGAGTCAGACAAATTATCCAGCATCCTGATGACGACCAAGACGAAGCATTGAAAAGCTGCGCATTCTCCGCCCTTGAGCGAAATTCACAAGCAGTTTCTTACGTTCAGCCTTTTATCAATCTTCAGAAACATACATTTCAAGAGTTGTCGATTGAATATGCCTTTAAAGTCGGATATCTCAATCAATGCGGCCAAGTTTGCGCCGCAGAATATATCAGTGCAGACTGCCAAACTTAATGAACATTTGATAGATATACTCAGCACTGGCCCAAAATGGTTTGAGGTTTGTTGCCTATATCCTACTTCACGAGCCGTTTCTGAAAAATTATCTGTCAGATTGGAGCATCTAAGTATCGCGAGATGCGAAATGCGGGCCAAACGCCTATACCGAAGCCAAAGCTCTTACCGGAAGCTCTGGATGCTGAGATTCCTTCCCGCGACCGTGGGCGAACGATTCCTTGCCGATTGGTGTACCCTTCTTGGCGCAAAAGCATGGAAGAGCGAAGGAGGACTAGATCCATCGGTATGCTCATCCATGGAGGCGGCTGGGTTCTTGGTGATCAGCATTCGGCCGATTCCTTGCTTCAGACTTATGCGGATGCGGGGGATTCGGCTGTTATTTCTGTCGGATATAGACTTGCGCCAGAACATCCTTTTCCCTGTGGGCCTAATGATTGCATTGACGTTGGGGAATATTTGGTGGCGAATTCTGAGAAGATTTATGGTAGCCCGTTGAAGTTTATTGGGGGAGAGGTATGTTAGATACTCCCGCCGAATTTCATCTCGCGTCTCAGAGTTGTTCTCACTTACTAACATCCACTTCCAACACTAGAGCGCTGGAGCACATCTCTCCTTGATTGTAGCATTCCATCTTCTAAAACACCAACCTCAATTCCAGCTCTCCGGACTAGTCCTTCACTGCGGAGTCTACGATCTAACTCTACTCCCCCAATGCCGCAACTTCGATCGACGCCTCATGCTCGACCGTGACATTATGCGCAAGTTCGAAGAAGCCTTCCTCCCCGGCGTCAGCGAGGAGCAAAAGAAAGACCCCTCCATCTCCCCGTACTATGAAGATCTCGAAAAGTTCCGCGGCAGACTGCCAAGTGCGCTCTTTACTTGCGGAACGGAAGATCCGCTGCTCGATGATTCGGTCGCGATGGCTACCAAGTGGATGATGGCGGGCGGGGAGGCCATTATTAAGATCTATACCGGCGCCCCTCATGCGTTTATTGGGTTTCCGACGGATGTGCTGAAGGAGGCGGGCGATGCGTTGGAGGATACGAAGACGTATATTCAGGATTGTGTTGCGAAGTTGTGAGGGGAGGGGGGGGAGGAGGACGCTGTGGTGGGGGAATCATATAATTTCGCGTATCTTAGTTTTAATACTTCTTAGGGCCTTTGGTTCATTATTTACCATAGAGTGAGCATATCATAGGGACCGATTCGTATCGGAATGAAAGGAATAGATTCGATTTCTTTTGTCTCGAGAAAAGTCTTCTTTTCGTTACTTTACTAGAATTGTAAGTACTTTTATTGATTATAAAGAGGGCTCCTAATTCTCGAATTATCGCAAAGGGCTAAAATATACAATAAAAATTCAATCTTTTAAAAACGGACTCTAAAAAACTGTAACTCTATTGGCTAGACTGAATGAGACACTAAAATAGGGACCTGCCGATGTTGAGTGGATAGATGGTCGAAATTCTGAGGTTCGCAAAGTCACCCGCCTTCTTAAGCCGCCCGATCACGACTGGACCCCTCATTGCCTTTACCAGGTCCGATCATCGGTTTAGTTTCACAGCATCCAGCTGATTCTGAGTATATCCGACGCGTTGCGTAGACACTCGGGACCGTCGTATCCCGGACGACACTGGAGATCGAATTCTGTTTGAAGACAATAAATCCTGTCTCCGTCTGGGGTTTTCGCGTCCAACTGGACGCTCCATTGTCCCTGTGTAAAGTCATGAGCCGGCTGTCTCATTCAAGGATGGTCGGTCATCAAATACATACGGGAGCGACCAGAAAGTCTGCAAACCAAAATGCGTAATCAATGAATACGGGTCCTTTGCTTGGGGGACATGCTTTCTCGGGTTCGTTCGAATCAGGAGGCTGGTGCATCTTCTCGAGATAATCACAGATGTGGAATGTTCCGTTGAGCGCGCCGACATCTCCCGTGTTTGCTGTCGCATTGATCTGATAATCGACGGTTGAGTATGCTGAGATGTCGCGCATCAAGTTGCCTGTATTAGTTAGGCGAGTTTGTAAACCTGATTTGACAAATGGCATAATAAATACCCCAAATCATAACATCTACTTCTTCGTTCCTGAATATTCTGATCAGAAATCAAGCGCAAGCAGAATGTCAAATCTCTGTTGAGGACATACAAATAAGGTACCTGGGGCCGGTTGACAATGCGCTGGACCGCTAGGGCATCGGTGTCGCGTGACTCGGGACACAATTTGACAATTGAATCGCCGGGCAGGCGTCCCAGGACACTTTGACTCTCGGGCACCAGGACATGTTGTCGCCCTTCGTTGATAGCTCGGCCCACTACAACGGCGAATAGTACATAGATGACCCAGAGCAACATGATCGAGTGCAATGTCGTAGTAAGAAACAAAGTGGAAATGAGCTCGAGTAAACCCGTTCGACAAAGTCAAGTGCAGTAGCAGATACTTTGCGCCGTGCTCACATTTATGTACTTTGCGCGTAAAGCAGGCAGCCACTTTGCAGGGAATGTAAAATTCAGCTGTATTCAGTCACCGCTCTCGCTACCGCCTTCCTATTCTAGCACTAAATATCTAGTAGGCCCACCTCCAACATGTTCGCCTTTCGTAGGAGGACTAAGCGAAGTGCGACGATTACTCGCAGAAAAGATTTTATCATATCATCTCGTCCGTCGAGCATCTGCTTGCATGGTGGTTATCGAACCTGGATTCTCTCGTCGCTGTCTCTGTTAATCTACGTGTGTAAAGTTCCGCCGCGCACGAGCCAGTCGTTCGTCCGCCTGTCTTAACCTTAACCTTACTTGCCATTACTAGTGCTCAATAGGAATTTTGTCTTTGAGACGAGTTGACCGTACTTTGAGATGAGCTTAATCACTGATTGCTCATAGGAAGGGTTAAATGAGATTAGATCTAAGTGTGAGGGGATTTTCTATCTTTGCGGTGATGATGGTGGTGGATTGGGTTGGTTATGTGCGGTGCACCGGGATGGTCACGATACCTCTACGATTGAACCCGCTGTTTTCTCTTGATATCTAATGTGCTGCGCGCGCAACGCTGCATCGATGGATATATTTCGCGTTTACTTTTCTACATTTTCCAGAAATTTTCAATTCGAGTGAATTTCTTCGCTTCCCGCAGAGGAGCCAAGTGCAAAGAGGCAAAGAAAAAGAAAAAAGGAAACCAAAAAGTCAAAAGCTCCAGGCGCCCCCGCGGGGCGCCCTTCCTAGCTCCAATGAACTCCCTAACTACCACTCGAAGGCTTTAACAGTAGTTCGGGATCACTGCCGTGACTGCCCGTCATTACCCACAAGGAGAACGTTGCTCGACGCCCGAAGGTTAGTTATCAGGATTCGCCGCACTCTACCATTGTGCCATGACACCGCTGGGGCAGGTTTGTTGAAAGGAACCTGTTGTTTAAGGTTATATAGTATAGACCTCTGGGAGCGAGAGCAGTGAATGATACGGGGCTGAGTTGGGTGGCTGGTGCAGGGAATGAGTGTAGCTACAGCACCTCCCCATTCCCGGGAGATTTTTCTATTGAGCAAAATTAGCGTCCTTTCGTTCGGCTCGTCTAGCCCCTTTCCCACTATTCCTTATTCGTTGCTCAATAGGATTTTTAGCACTCGCACCACTCACACTTCTCAATAGGAAAGGGAAATATGGTGGTTGGAATTCTGCGTCTATTGAGGAGTACTTTGGGATGGGTTTGGGGTGTTTGATTGGTGGATTGATGTTTTTGGTTGGAATTGAGATGATGGGGACAGGTGAAGTGGAGTGATGATTTCTTTTCTATTGAAGTGCGAATAGCTTTTGATTTGTATAGTGTCGTGCTTGGAAATGACGGGATGTTGGGATCTTGGTCCTCTTGATATATATTATGTTTCCGGCAGATGTCGATACGTCTGCCTTTGGTCCAGACCACTACTCATTCGCCGATCTAGAGATACACTGCGGGAAAGTTCCAACTCAGATATCGTATTACAGCTCCTTTGTCGTGTCTCTCTTCTAGCTTTCATCTGTCTCGTCACGTACAGCACATCTTGGCTGGAAGCTTTATTTCTTCGACCTGTCGATCAGTCGCAGACGCATATGAGGTGCAATTTGGGAGTGATATACGATAGAGTAAGGAAATAGACTTGGCTTGGGCACGATTGAGACAAGCAGTTCGATTGGAAAAGGGGCAGATCTCTTAAATCTGCTTCCTATATCTAGCTGTCTTCTCCTCCTCTCTCAGTCCAATCCTCCAACAGCTATCCAAGCTCTAAACTCTCATTCATCCAGCAAAATGGACAACTCAACAGCCATACCCTCCGATCCACTAGCAGTCTCTTACCACCCCTCCGCCAACGCAATCCTCCTCCCCCTCTTTTCAATTCTCATCTCCCTCCTCCTAATCACCCCATTCCGCCTCCTCCTTCGCGTTCACAACATCCCCACCACCTCCCTCATCGGCGTCATTTGGCTTTCCCTCCTCTTCATAACCATCAACTCCCTCGTTTGGCCCACGGAAGATCTATCCAACCGCTTTTCCGGCCACGTCCTCTGCGACATCGAAGTCCTCCTGCGGCAAGCCCTCTATACCACCATGGCATCGACAACTTGCTGCATTACAAAATTCCTCGCTTCGGCGCTTGATACGGATAATGCTTGTCTGTATGAATCGAAAGCCATGAAGAGGAGGAGAGTGCTGAAGGATTGCTTGTTTTGCTTTGCGGTGCCAGTTTGTCAGGTGGGATTGCATTATTTGGTGCAGTTGAATAGGTATACGGTTTTGACTGTCTACGGGTGTGTGGATTCGATGGATCCGAGTTGGGTTAGTGTGGTGATTTTTCATATCTGGCCGCCGATTTTTGCGCTCCTAAACTTTTATTATGCTGGTATGTCTCTCTTCTCTGCTCCATATCCCTCCTACGTGACTTCCCTCTCTCTCTTTGCCTGTTCTTCTCCATCCATCCCACCACCAAAGCATCAACAACTAACTCTCCACCCCTAGTCCTCGTAATCCGCCGTCTCCACAAACACCGCTCCAACCTCAGCAGCACCCTTTCCCGCTCCTCATCAACTACATCACTCTCCCCCCGCCGCTTCCTCAAACTCTTTCTCATGTCCCTCACTCTACTAGTCATCTACTTCCCTATCCTAATCTACTACTTCTACCTCAACATCTCGTATCCCTTCCACGCATACTCCTTCTCCTTTATCCACGACCCTCTATACTGGCCGGTCATCGTCTTCTGGCAGACTGCCGACGCCCCAAAGGGCATGCAGTACGATGCATGGTGCTGGGTCGCGATGGGTTTTCTTGTGTGCTGTTTCTGGGGCTGGAATGAAGAGGCGGGAGAGCTGTGGAGAGGTTGGTTGGTGAAGTTAGGTTTGGGGAGATGTTGGCCAAGCTTGATGTTGACTGCGAGGGAGAGGAGGGGGCGTGAGTCGTCTAGGAGTAGAGGGAGTGCGGGGAGTTGGGTGGATAATTTGGATTTGGTGGGGAGGACTTTGAGTTATTTTGAGAGTAGGGAGGTGGCGAGGAAGGCTAGTTTTGCTACTAGTACGACGTTGGATGGAGGGGAGATGTGAGTTTGTTGTTTTCTTTCACTTTTCTTGCCTTAATCACTGTCATTCTGTAAATCTTGTACTTCCAGCTCCTTGATCTTCTAAAATTTCTAAGATATTTGGCAATACACTAATCAGCATCTAAACAGGACCCAAACACGAACCCACTCTCACTCCAGCCACGGCGAACCTTCATCCTCAACAGGTAAACCCTGCCTCAAAGATGACAACCATGATCTCTCCTCAAACGAATCATCATTCTCCTCCTCCGTACCCACAGCTTCAGTAAACCGGAGCCAAACCGATCTCGATGTCATCACCCCGCTTCCTACAGCATCCCTCCCCAGACAGACTACACCCGCATCCCTATCTACAACTCCGCACCCTCCTCACACCACCACGACCACTACTCCTTCACGTCCTGTGCCCATCCCGCTATTCTCCTCTTTCCGCACCCATCTGAATCCGCTTTTCTCTTCTTCCTCTTCCTCTTCTTCTTCTTCCTCCACTTTCGCTTCTTCTGCTCCTAAAGCTAATCCATCACCACAATCTCATGTATCATCAAACCCAGCACACCAGCACACGACCACCATATCAACTACAATCTCCGCTCATTCCCACCCCCATTCTCCCCCCGATGCTTACACCGATCTACAAGATCTCGATACCGAAGCCCCGAAACCCGGTACGCGCGCGTATAGGGAGAGGGAGAGGAGGGAGATGGTTGCGGAGAAGGAGAAGGAGAAGAGGGGGGGAGATGGGGAGGAGAAGAAGGTTGGGGATAAGATGGATGAAGATAAGAAGGGGAAGGGGAAGGCACTGGAGAAGGATGCTTCGGGATTGAGAATTGAGCAGGAGGTGAGATTTGGGGTGGAGTGAGGGCAAGGGGAGATGAGATGAGCTGGCAGTGGGTGCGAGACGGGGAACGGAGAGTGCTTTGGAGGTGTTTGATTGATTGATGGATGGATGGATGGATTTTGGGATTAGTTTTGCGGGAAGGGTTGTACGGGGAAGGGATGATGAGTGCATATAATATACTATAGCATAACGTCCTATCATGTATGTATCAGCGGGATAGGAGTAAGAGGAAGATACTTCTTATTCTTCTTCTCTTCTATACTTTTCATTCAGATACATCAATTAATGTCATTTCCTTACTGTATCCTCCGCGTATGGTCGGGTTCTTTGTGTCTAGTGAGGCTTATGTTTTATTTGCTGGTTGAAAGTTCATACTAGGTAGTGGATAGTTGAGAGATGATAACTGAGCTCGAGGCAGGATCAATCAGTTCTAGGAGATACTTGCATACTTACATCCATGCAAACGCAGGCACATTTCACCCATCTATTGATTCATCTCGACTCTTCGCTTTAAAGTTTCTAATTCTGAATTATGTCTTGCTATTTACCTCATGACTTGATGTCTACTGTGTAAAGCCACATAAACCAATCGTCCAGTTGAAATGGTTATGCACCATGCGAGTATTAGTTTCGTTTCATCTTCCTTTCCGCTCTCTGTATATGTATGTATTTTGACAAATCCTGATCGGTCTCCATAAAAATCATTAGTTCTCCCTTCCCCAGAACTCCCCGAAAACCTTGCCTGCCAGTCCTCGCCCCCCTTCACTCCCCCTTCCACATACCCCCCCGTCCCCCAATTTACTCCACCCCTCAATAATAATCTCCACTATCTCTATACTGATCCAGATCGTCCCTCCCCTGCGTAAACACATAATCTCTCTTTGGCAACGGCAGCGGACTACTCGTCTGGCCCTTCAGATCCAGATTCTCCTCTGTGACTTCTCTGGCTTTTCTCTCTACACCTTTCTCATCATTTGTTTTTTTCTGTCCACTTTTCTCGTCTTTCCCTTTTCTCCCACCACGCCTCTCATCTTTTGTCATACCACCCGCATACGCCAGCAAATGTCGCTGATCAGGACGAATGTTTTCCGCACCCGGAAGCTTGCTCTGTGGCGGCCGCACTGGAAGCGGATGCGCTTTGTGAAACGGGGAAGCATGTGGGTTCCGTGGTCCACTCGGTGCATTAAATGGATACGGTGCGGATTCGGAGGGCTTCTGTGTGGTTACTTCTTGCTGAGGTGAAGGAGGAGGATAGCCCGCAGACTCAAAGCAAAGAGGTGCGGGTGGTCGTTTTTGTGTTGGAGGATAGCTGGCTGAAACGGAGCGCGACGGTGCACTGCGACCGGATTGTGATCGTTCCTCGTGCGGCTTGGGATTGGAGAGAGAGGTTGACGATGTTTCGGTACTGCGGGTGGCTGCTTCTCGTTCTGGGGCGCTTCTATGTCTTACAATATCACCGCAACGACGTGGTTGGAAACTGCTGTCGGGGTAGGAGGGACGATAGAAATCTGCCTGTTTTTTGTAAGTACGGCACCTAGCACAATGGGGATGTGGCTATTACTTACGTGAATTCGGCCGGAAGAGGCTGCAGAGGGTGATCGAGCGTCATCATCGCGCTGTCTGTATTTGGAATGAGGTGTATCGATAGGACTGCGAGATGCACATGGAGATCGCGAGCGGCGACGGAAGTTAGCATCGAATGGTAGTTTGACTGTTGGTGAGCTTTTTGTGGGAGTTGGTGTTGATGGGTTGGGATTGGGTGTGGTGAAGAATGACTTGCTAGACTGGGATGTGGTATCCAGTTTGGGTGGTAGCAGTGATGGCTGTGGGAATCTTTGTTGGACTGCTACAGATGGGCTTGACATAGAGTCCTTGGCTCTCTGAGTTACCGGTGATGTGATACTCTTCCTCCTAGGCAGAAATATCGATGGTTCAATGGTTTTGGTTGCTACGTAAATGACCTCTGGACTCATTGGCGGTTGCATGGCTGGTGTGCTGATGTTCTCTTTTGGTCGCTGGATAGCTTCTGCGCTGGTGAGTTTCTGTGGTGATCGAGTAGATTGTGGACTGGCCATCTTCTTTGGTGATGGGGTAGCTCGTGGGATAGAAATCTTCTCTGGCGAACAGATGACTTCTGAGTCTGCGGCCTTCTTTGTTGGACCAGCAGTCTTCGGACTATCGACATTCTTTGGCGCAAAGATCCCTTCGGCTGTTGCTGACTCAACAGTCATCTTAGCCATAGGGCTTGAGCTCTCGTTCTTTCGTGGCTCTGCTGCTGCCCCCGCTGCCCCCGCTGGTCCGCCTTCCGTATATGATGCCATCTTCGACTCTTCAGCAGTCGCGGGCCCTACCACCTTGGTATCAATGGCTCCAATACCACCCGCCTCTGCCTGCTTAATCCATTTCAATATCTGTTTCGTGTCATCGTTCCTCGTACCAATACGCCCAACTGCAAACCTTCTAATAATCTCATGTTCCAATAAGCCGGAATCTTTGTTTTTAAGCCAATGTTCGTAAACCAACCTGACCATGGACTCAACTGTTACAACACAACATGGAACAACGGAATCCAAATTACTCTCCATCCAACAGTTTAGCCTTTTGTTCCACGTGAATCTTTCCACGACGCAGTCCCTTCCTCGCATTTTCTGTCGTCTGGGTTGCAACCTGTGCCCTCCAATGCTGAAGTGCTCGACGAAGCGCGCCGTGAGCATTTCTTGCTTGGAGAAGATGAGCCATAGCTCGTTAACTCTGTTGTATATTGCTTCATTCATGTTTATTCGAACAGTGAATGAGCAAGGATAATCTTAAGTGTTGGTATAAAAGTGCCTCCGGGTTGTTTCTTTGCGACTTGTGTCGTACACGCCCAAAAATTGACGAGATCTTACTCAATCCAGTCTATGGATCAACACGCGATTCACCCGAGTTTCTCTGTTGAAATAGATGCGCGCGTGAAGAGAGGAATTGCAAGACGACTCGAGGTCTGAAGAATCTTCGCGCAATCTTCGGGAAGTGCTGATGCGGGAGTAATATTTCTCTTTAATCAGAACACAATGGAAAGAGACTTGGGATATTATGAAGATCAGTGTCGGCGAGGAGCGAAAGATTGAACAAGCGCCTGTCTTTCCCAAAGAAAATATTTTGCACCATGAACAGACGGCAAGATCGATCGAGCTCACGGCGTCTTACCAGTTGCGAGTATTGTATCCTGCATTGTGTAATCAGAATCTGGGAGAACTCAAGAATGCGAGCATCATTGTGAAAGCATGTACAAATTTCGCAGTGACTAGTGTTGGGTCAAGTTCGTGTATGTAAAGAAGAAGAATTTGTTGTTGTGTTGGGGGATGAGAAGGGGTTTATATAAAAGTTCGGCGCCGTAAAAAAGCAAAAGTACAAGCGGTGTTGGACGGGTAACTGCGTTAGAGCAGCGTCATAATAACATTAGATTCCCAGGTCTGTCTGGTGGACTTTCGGCTGCTGAGGAGAGTGAATATTGAGTACTGTTCGATTAGGTATGTAAGATAGGAGCTCAGCTGCTCTATCGGTGTAAATATTCACTACGATTGATACGATTCTGCTTCCAAGATCCAGTCATCGATCGAGTAGGTACTGTGTGATATTCACTTAATGTTCCTGTACCCTGCAAAACTTGATAAGGTGTTAGAAACATCCCTTGATGCTTCAAATCATGAATCCCGTAGGTCAGAAGCTCGTAAAGGTCGCAATGCCATATTCGTCAGTTGATTCAGAATTTCCTTACGGAACTCCCAGGGTCATAGACTCATCATGCTCATACCTCTTGTAGGGGAACTATTTTAACTGTGATGGGCCGTTGCCATGAATCTCGACCTTCTTCTTGCTCTTTCAGAAACCGGTTCTTTACACACTCGCGAGATAGTTGCCCAAGAAGAGTCATCTGATATTCCGATTCATGACTCCATTGTTTCACACGAAGGCTCTGCGGCTACGTTTAAAGCAGAAGATGTTAAAGATCCTGATAGGTAACTGAGACCAACTGCGAATCTGGCCTTGATAGACAGAGTCGTGCCGTTGGAAGGTTCCTATGGGCCACGGACATGAAGTGCCATAGTTGAGGCATTCAAGGTGTACATGTTGGTTCTTGTGAAGCAGAATCCACTCATATAAGCCATAATTGTCACTCCTCAGGAGTGGCGTCACTTTTGGGTTCAGTTCTTGATCGCCGTGCAGGTAGCTTGATGACTATACACTGATAGACCGCTGACTCACGAAAGCGATATGCCGGTCTATTTGACCAGCTCTTCTCTTCTAAACCGCTACGTCTCTGGGGGGAACAAAAACACCCACCTACCGCGAGACTGCTTGACTTGTGCACCAGCCCAGAGCCAAAGTCAGTCTTGCCATCACTCCTCACACTATCAATGCACCGTTACTCTACCGTTTGAAAAGTAAGGAGAATGAAAGCTTTGTATGTTTGCTGATTAGACCCGCCCAGTTTGAGGACGAAATCCATTTGGGGAAGTGTCCCGTGGACTTGTCTGAGGCTTTGTCGGCCACAGGTGATGCTCGTTGTAAATAAAGTAGGTTAGCTGACAATCTTACAACTCGACCAAAGGGAGACATTTATAATTTATTTTCTCACTTATACAATGCATAATACCGGATAGATAGTGAGACAGCTTAGATGTTCTTCTTGCAATGAAAACAATGTCAGTCATAGGCGCGTTGATGAATGGAGGTCGGTGGGACATCACGTGTTGTTTACAAGGGCCCAAATTATGCAACGCTAAACTACTTCAAGGCGCGGGTTGCACTTCATCTCTTTCGTCGACGTCGACTTCCGAAGCTTCATCATCAAGCCGCAAGGACTTTTTGATTTCCTGATACGTAAATCTGGTATGGCTTCTACCAAAAGATGCGTATTTCACGATTATCCGCTCGAAGTTCGGGAGATGATCTATCGGGAAGCAATGCAAGAATGGATCGATCAACCAATTATTTGGCGGGACAAGTATCCATTCACAAATGCCAGCAGCTCGGAAATTGAGCGAGCACTCGTTCCAGAGTTAGATTTTTATCGAGAAGCATTTGCCGTAAGGTTAAAGCATTCTACATTGGTTCTCGCTCAGCCCGACGAATCAAAGATGACTCGGGAAGAACCGCTGAAACGACATCCTATCGAAGAACTCTCATTGTTAGCCAGACATTGTGTTAGGAAGGTCACTGTAGAGGTACCAGGGTATGTAATTCTTCTCTAAGTTGTTTGTCTTGTTAAATCGAACCCGCCTTGACCTTGAACAGGAGATCAGACTTGGATAACAACAAATGGACTACAGCGAAGGGTTCATCCACACCTACTTTTCCCCTACGACTAATCCCAAATACTCTACTCGCAGTGCGTTTAGTTATCCCGATATTATTACAGTGCCTACTAACTTTATCTTGGAGCCTTTACCTCAGTTTCCTAACCTGCGGCATCTGACTATCGCATTTTTGACACCGGTTGTCACTCACAGCAAGCGCCCGAGACTCTACCGAAAAGACTTTGAGAAGACACATTTGTCCATTTTCAGATACGTTCCATCTTGGTTGTTCGGCTTTACATTGTTATCAAAGGAGCTTGCACGTCTTCGTAGTCTTACATCATTCGAGTATAAAGCACCATTGTTTTACCCCAGCGACATAACGCCAGACTCGGAGGATATGAAAGATGAATGCGATTGCGAAAAATGTGCAGTGCCAGGGAATTGTCCTAATACCTGGAACTATAGTTGGATATTTCGAGGTTTCGACGCTAAATTCACAGTTGAACCTGTCACTTACATACCAGAGGCAGAACTATCGAGAAGTAGTAGGACGAGGGAGGCTCGGAGAAAATGGCAATGTAATACGCCGGGGAATCTACTTCATACTCGCCCAGGATGCATAGAGTTTTTGGAAGGTGAGGCATTAAAGAAGGAAGAAGACCGACGAGCAAGAGTTTTGTCACGTCGAGACTTTTTACTAGATGACAAGCCATTTGTGTGGATTTGAGTTGAACAAAGACAGCCAGGGAAGTAGCTTTAGTGATTTTTCAAAGCGCTGAAATTTAACTCAAAAAGCCGGAGACAGAAGGATGGTATGCTTCTCAACTGGCCGACTTAACACAAGACCAGGTTTTGTGTAAGAAGAAGTAGTGAGATCAGTGGATACTCTGCTTTCATCACTTTTCGACTGAGCGCCTTGGATCATGCGTATGATCGAAATCAGTTTCGAGATATTGGTTTTTCAACGTCCTTGTTGAAATATGTCTACTGAACAACGACTTGGAAAAGAGACAATATCTAAATAGATATGTTCTACACTACCTCCATTCCATATTCATTTCTCTACAAGTCGTCCTTCACCGGCGCCTCCCCCTTCCCATCCCCATACTTCCTAACATGTTCCTTCCCCGCCAAACTATCCCCCTTAAACACCGCCACCTCCTCACTATCCATATGCTTCGCCACCTGATCCGCCTGCCACTTCTTGAACGAGAACCCCAGCCCCTCATGGCTGTAATCTTTATCGTTCGCCTGATCTTTATGATACTTCACTCGTATGAAATCCGTATGCACCGTCTCCGGATCTAGCGATAATGTAACCAGCGCGTTAATCGTCGCCGTCTTCGGGGTTATCTTAAACGTCCAGGACTATACCCCCATGCACATATTAGCACTCTTCACTCATCTCCTCAACCCCTTCCCCACCCCCTCAAGTCAACAACACCCCCCTTCCCACAGGAAAATAAAAAAACCAACCTGTTCATTCCTAAACTGCAACACCTCATCATCACTCCTCACCACCTGCCACCCCTCATTCCGACTCTCTTTAAACAGCTTCGGCAGCGCAAACCACTGCCCCGCCATCTTATACCGGTCGTTCGCGTACACGAACTGGTCGTCGTAGACGCAGTCGGGCGTGTAGCGCTTCACGCGCTCGATGGTCGGTTCACAGCTGTAGAGCGCGAGGATGTCGTCCAGGAGGGCTTGGCGCGCCGGGAAGAGCGGGAGAGATTTACTTGGGTCCGGGTGCCAGTCTTCGGTGGAGGAGGTTTGCCGGATTTCAAAGTTTTCGCCGGGGGCGGAGGGGGTGGACATGGTTGTGGGGGTGGGGGAAGGGGAAGGGGAAGTTTGGAGGCGATATGGGGGATAGGGAGGGGTGAGGGAAGGTGTGTTTGAGTGCTGTGAGGGTGAGTGGTAGGGTGGTGAGTGTGTTGGAATAGTAGATTGTTATAGCAAAATATTACGGTCTTAGGGGAGACACAGTTCCATATATACACTGGCTCATAATTGAAACTTCCCAGTATTTACTATCTGGACAAATATTTGTAGTCGGAGGTTGTGATGATGTCAAGGATCGGGATGAAGTCCCTAGAGATGAACAATTAGTCAGCAGGGTCCTCACTTGGAATTCGTCTCCAGACCTAAAGCACCCAATTAATCAAGAGTGTCGCCGTGGTAGGAGCGGGAGCCTAGAGTGTTGACGCATTGATTGATCGTCTCTGGCTAGCGGGCGATCATTAAGGGTGCAGCAGCAAGCTTTTAGCGTTCTGTGCTGGGGCTTTTTGGACCCCGATACTAGCGTTAGCCCCGAGGACATGCGTATGGAACTTCGCTCCTGTCATCCTGCCATGTTTTAAACGCACGATTCCATCATAAAGCATGCTGGTGAGATGACTCAGGTGTCAGTGCAGATGAGAACTCCAAAAAAAAGGCAAGTTATAATTTTCTTGGGCCGTCGAGCAAACGTAACTAATTCCCAAACAAGTAAGGCAGAGCAGCCCGAAGGCAGATTAGAAAACGGCCAGATATTTAACTCACTTAGCTTCATCACCAACGGTATTCTTCAGATCTTCATCATCGTATTCATCATGCAGCTTCCAATCACCCATCTCATCGTCTTGCCTTCCCAGAGGCGTAATATCCAACAACTTATATGTACCTAGCAGTCCATCTAGACCCCTCGCATACGTACTATACGTATGAAAGACCTCTTCGCCGTCCTTATAGAAAACACTCAAGCCCGGTCTATCTCCTTTCGAATTCACCACCTCATAATTGTATTGTCCTCCTTGCTCAACCAAGACGCCGAAATCAGCGTTGAAGTTCGTGTCATGCGAACTAACCCACTCATACTCCCATCCCATGCGCTTCTTAAACTCCTCGATCTTCTCAACAGGGGCACGAGATACCAAGACAAATGTCGTATCGCGAGAGTTGAGATGGGAAAGATTGGAAGGAAGGTTGTCGGTGAGGAACGAGCAGCCTGTACAGCCAGCAGTTTGGGTAGGCGAGAGCATGAAGTGGTAGATGATAAGTTGCTTGCGGTCATGGAAGAGAGAAGAGAGAGTGACGGGGCCTGAAGTCGATGTAAATGTGTAGTTGTTCTCAACTTTAGTCATTGGGAAATCACGGAGCGTCGAGTGTACTGCGTCATGAGACTTTTGGAGGACTTTCTCACGGATCAATAGATCGCGGCGAGCTTGAAGCCATTCTGCCTGCGTGACGACCTGAGTTTGAAAGGTTAGCTTATAGCAGTAGAGTAGAGGTGAGGTGAGGGGTTATACCTTGCCTGGCATGGTGATTGAAAAGTTGTGCGTAGGCTGCTGTAGGTAAGGTTTTTATTGCGTCTTTGAGTGCTCAGAGATGTTGCTCTGAAGGATGGATTGCCTTGCAATATGACGGGCTTTTATCTTCTTATTTAAGACCAGCTGTATTAGCAGGCGCGTAATTCCATCTTTTTCAGCCTTTACCCCGCACCCTGCCTGATTTCGTGTTGCTTTCATCACGAAAGCACGTGTAATAGCGATTTTTGATTGAGTGAATTGATATAGAAACTCTTGGCGACAGCAAGCCACCTTTCGATGCCTAAAATATGGCGTTCTGAGATAGACTCCGATGCCTCATATAGCATCACTTGCACGAGAAGTCTACCTAGGGGCCAAGACACTTTCATACACTTCGTGCGTGCCAACGGCCAGGTGTGACATTTTGCTTGATTGATACTATTCTTCACTTGAATGTTCGTTCTATTGCATCTACCTCTCGGTATTATCGAGAGCTGTTCACCGACAAACGCGGAAGCACTTTTGTGATACCTTTCGGAAGCATCCGAGAAGCAAGTATACCATGTGTATCACACATTCCTACTCCTGCCATGATGGTTTGCTAATCTTGTAGATTAGTAGTAGAATCCTCAGGTATCAGCATATCTTCTTTGGCATGCTCAACCTCTTCATTTGATATGAAAACAAGGAAAGACGTTTGTAACCTCTACAACGTGTTCTGCATCATGTCGTTGCAAGTGAGATTCGACACTTCGGCAGATTGTAGAGCAAGAGAGCGAGCGATGCCGACTCTTCTCCAACTGTCGTGCTATCCGTTACTTTTCGCAGTAAGTATACACTCCTGCGTATGGTCGACAACCTCTATGCTCGCAAACAAGTCTCTGTTTGTTTTCGCGCCAAGATACCACAAGGCCAGTGTTCAATTGCAGCAGGGCGGCAGCATGATGGTCTCCCAGAGACAGGCTTTGAAAACGGGCTGGTGAAAGAGTGGCACCTTTGCCGATGTGGACAAAATCCTTGGACGGCCGACAGTCACCTGAGTAGGCCACTTTGAAGCCATTTGGAAAATTGAATGCAACTGCTAAAGCACCTCTGCTGGTGGTATGGCCAAAACAGCGAATGGGATAATCTCCCTGGATCACAATTGTCGTATCAGTCCTTGAGTTCTTCCACCGTACGAAATACAAGTAGCTGCTAAGTGGAGACAGCGGGCTCTGTAGATCCGATTCCGAGCCAACGGCTGCATACGTTGGCCACATTAATTCCGCTCATCCTCCGGCGTTCGGGATTTGAAAATTGGTGCTCTCTCTTGCCTGTGCTGACAGTCCCATTATCTAAGACTGGCCAGATCCATATCCAGATGGATAAAATTTAGAGCTTCTTTTGCAGTAGTTGACACGAACACTACTGCTGTTTACATATTTGGAGCTCAAAGAGTGTAGTTCCATCGATTAACTGTCAAATGTGCCTAGTCCTGAGCAGATTTAAGAGTAAAGCATCGTCAGTGGCGGACAGAACTGTGGGGTAATGAAGACATCGAAGTCAATCAAGCCCAGAAACGAAAAAGACAAAGGATTCCGGCAGATGTAACCTCATACAGTCTATTTGTACGAGTACGAGCTACTGCATGAGAGGATAACTGGAACAATTGACCAATCCGAACTTCCGTATTGCAGATTCGCACACGTATCGGGGAAAGTTTGATCAATGCCGATCGGATTAGTCATTCTCACCTCCGTGAGATTTCTGTAACATTGAATACATAACTCCGGCGCTGCGTTCTACATAAACTTTCTCTTTTTCCTTCTGTCATATTCTCTGATCTTTCCACATATTATCTTCTAGCTTGGAAACGACAAGACGGTTCAATTGATCAATCCCCTAAAATCGTGCCGTCGAACAAATAAACAATCATGGAAGCAGTTCTGAAAGGCCGGGCAATGTGCCCATTTCTCAAGAACACCTCTCCTGCAACCCTTCGATCGCTCTCAACCACCACTCGCTCCCATGCCTCCCCAGGCGGCGGCAGCATGTCGAACTTGCAGACCATCGCAGGTCGATGCCCCGTCATGGGTAAGGCCCTCGCCATTCAAACCGCGAAAGCCGGCAAGATGGGTTTTGGTGGCGCTGCTGCAGTGAAGGCCATCAGGATGTTTTCTGGTAAAACCAATTCTGGAAAAGCTAGGCTTCATACTACCAGAACCCAAGAAGCAAGAGCTCTCGAGGATACAGTGTTTGGTCGCGATGCTGGTAGGTTTATACTTTCTGCGTGAACCACTGACTCACCCCAACTATCACCCACCAAGTCTCAGAGCGTTGACGTTATATTTTCAGTCCCATTCCAGCACATCAAGCAAACTCGTCAGCCCGCCCAAACCCCTCAGGTCAATCGCCGCGATACCGCGAAGGGCAGCAAGTTTGACTACGAAGGGTTTTACAATGCCGAATTGGACAAGAAGCACAAAGACAAATCCTACCGCTACTTCAACAACATTAATCGCTTAGCTAAGGAGTTCCCTCGCGCTCATATGTCAAACAAGAACGAACGAGTGACAGTATGGTGCTCAAACGATTATCTCGGGATGGGTCGAAACCCCCAGGTCTTGAAGACAATGCACGAAACCCTGGATGAATATGGTGCCGGTGCTGGTGGAACTAGAAACATCTCTGGACACAACCAGCATGCGGTTTCCCTCGAGGCTACTATTGCGAAACTTCACGCCAAGGATGCGGCTCTCGTTTTCACTTCTTGTTATGTCGCAAACGATGCTACTCTTGCGACGCTTGGCAGTAAATTGCCTGACTGTGTTATTTTGTCGGATTCCTTGAACCATGCTTCAATGATCCAGGGAATTAGACACTCGGGTGCAAAGAAGATTGTGTTCAAGCACAATGATCTCGAAGACCTGGAAGCCAAACTGGCATCTCTTCCTCGCGAAGTCCCAAAGATCATTGCTTTCGAGTCTGTTTACAGCATGTGTGGCTCGATTGGACCAATTGAAGGAATCTGTGATCTAGCCGACAAGTACGGGGCTCTCACTTTCCTTGATGAAGTCCATGCAGTCGGCATGTACGGACCACACGGTGCAGGCGTAGCAGAACATCTCGATTACGAAGCTCATCTTGCAGGTCGTCCACAAGGTACCATCATGGACCGTGTGGACATTATCACTGGAACATTAGGAAAGGCCTACGGATGTGTTGGTGGCTACATTGCTGGATCTCACAAAATGGTCGACACAATCCGTTCTCTGGCACCAGGCTTCATCTTTACCACTTCCCTCCCACCGGCAACCATGGCTGGCGCTCAGACAGCCATTGAATATCAAATGGAATACCAAGGGGACCGCCGTCTCCAGCAACTTCATACCCGCGCCGTGAAAGACTCTCTCGCCGAGCGTGATATCCCAGTCATTCCTAACCCCTCTCATATCATCCCCGTTCTCGTCGGAAACGCCGCACTCGCCAAACAAGCATCGGACATGCTGCTCGAAAACCACGGAATTTACGTCCAATCCATCAACTACCCCACCGTTCCAGTCGGCCAAGAACGTCTCCGAATCACCCCTACCCCTGGCCACACCCGCGAGTACCGCGAACATCTCGTCGGCGCCCTGGATTCCGTATTCAACGAACTCGGTATCAAACGTACTTCCGAATGGGCCGCCGAGGGCGGATTCATCGGTGTAGGAGAAGCGGGTGGCAAGACTGAAGAACCACTTTGGACCGATGCTCAATTGGGCGTGGATGAGGTCGTTAAGGAGATGAAGGCTGCGGGTCCTATTGGAGTCATGGAAGCCTTACTTGAGCGTGAGACCAAGGAAACTGCTAGAGCTGTTTCGGCTGCTGCTTAAGTGAATTCGTTATATTCCTTTTACTATCTAATTGGTAGTATCTGAAATGATGGATGGATAATGCGATGCAATGTGCTCCTCGGACCCAAAACCACGATCTTTTTGAGCGGTGGATAGAATGAGATAGGATATCTATTAAAGATGGTTGATTAGTCTAAAATCATATCAATTCAGATAGCAGTCTATATGAATGGATAATTACATACCTAGACACGTATATCTTGTGCCTGATTGATTGATATGTTAGCTCGAGCTGCTTGCCTCACATTGGAGATCGTGCATAATTATCGAGCTTTACACAACATTATGCCCTGTATATCTGCGTTAGGTTCTCCAGTTCCATTACTTGGACCTGAATCACATCACTCTCTAGGACGACAGTGTATGCATTCTCAAAGATTCAGCGTGACTGTACTCGCTTACAACGTTCCTATATCACAATATATAGTAATACATTCAATGATGAATCTCGATATATAGTACAAGGCTAGTACACATTTTCCATTCTCTTAAATCCTACCAAGCCTCATCTCCACCTCCAATTCTTCCACCAGCCTGGCCCGGCTCCACTCTTTTTATATGCTTTCAAGATACCCAGCTCAAACATCCCAGCGGCAAAGATTTGAGATATGAGGTGAGCCCAGGTGTTTTTCATACGCCTCTTCTCCTCGCTTATTATATCCTAGAGATGTGTGTTCTGTCGGCTTGAAAACGACGAACCTGTACGCAGGATCTAGTCCACACCACCAGTACCTCCTTCCCGACCTCCACTTGAACGGCTAGCAGCTTGCTGTAATTGCCTTTCCCGCCGCCGCGACGTTTTCTGAATCTCCCTGAGCCCCGCACACCGCATCTCAATAGTATCCCTGATCATCCAATACAGGCACGAATCCGACAGCCGTAGATCCTCGAAGTGAGAATCCATGATGGATTGCTTTAGCTCTGCAGATATCCCGCATCTCTCGAGGCACGCTTGCCACTCCTCCGTACTGTCGTTTGTATTATCAGGCTGGTTTTCGAAAGAAGCGAGAATGAAGTCGTCAAATTCGACTACTAATCCATGACCATCATCGGATCAGTTTCGCGACAAGGGCCGTTAGAAGGCCAGTTGCTGGTCCATTGTGTCCATAGCTCAGTAGCTTTTGTCTCGGAAAGGCCAATGCAGAGGAGAGTCTCATACGAGACTAGGACTGTAGGGATGGTTGCGAAATATTGTTCTGCAGCGGGAGAGGAAGGGGGTATATTGAGGGGAATATCAGAGTATTCCATATCGCTCCAATGAGTTCAACCGTCTCTTGTGAAGTCGA